>BSBK01000682.1:2502500-3197500 GCA_027943335.1 Chamaecyparis obtusa | reverse complement strand
AAAAAATTAGATATATAACATCCTTGTATTTCAAACTATTTCTTTACGATTACTTCACATTTTATTTTTGATTTACTTAAGATATCATTATTCTTGTTTGAATGTTGTAGGAAAAATGGTCACTGAGACTAGATTTGTTGCTAGAGGCTGTAGCAGAGTTCATCAAAGGAGAAGGCTTCCTATCCCTCTTGTGAGTCATAGAGTTGAGGAGAGCAGGGAAGATAATAATGGTGAGCATCATTGTGATGTGGGGGAGCTTAATTATATGCATATACTCTAGACTATTCTAAAATGTCTACCTGTACAAGACAAGGCTGAGTAGGAAGAATCATACCATTTTGATAATGAGGAGAGACATAGATCTAGGATATAAAAAATAAGGGACATTACCCTTGGTTAGGGGGGTGTAAAGGATAATTAGATGAGAGACCTTCTGAGATCATGACCTCCTCCTTTTAATGATCTTGGTAACGGTTTCGAAGTAGAGACTTGGCTCATTGCATGGGATCGATATTTTGTCATACAGGAATTCGATATGAATGTTAGGGAAAGGTGTTTCATGATGCACCTTGAAGGTTTTATAGCTTCTTGGTGGAAAATTAAGGAGCAAAACTTGAGATTACCATGGAGACTATCACTCGAAAGACATTTCTGAAGAAATTTTAGAAATATTTCTTATATCTGATCAGTGACAGTAACAACATGTAAATGAGTTCCATAATATACAATAATTATATACGACTATCTAGGATTATGAGTGTCATTTCTTTGAGCTCAAGCCTTATATAGGATTTAGCGACAAGTCACCACTAATGTTGCAGCATTTCAAGGGGCTCAATGGTCACATTATTGGGGGAGTTCAAGTTTTGAAACCTAAGGAAGCAGTTATTAAGGCTACCTTGATGGAGGAAAATTTGACTTTGGGTTATAGTGGATAGGTGAGAGTTCAGAGTGGTATTCCTACACCTTTAGGATATAAAGGTAATTAGTCCCAAGGGACAGGGAACTTTAGGAAACCTCCTCGCTACTTCTGTAATTAGAAATAGAAGGGGAAAAACCCTCTAGCATAGAGTGACATTTCTCAATCTAAGAACTTTGTTAACTTACCACACAATAGGTGCAACTAGCCTAGCCAACATGGACAAAGCACACAGTATTTGAAGGAGGCTAACTCAGAGGAAGAGTATAATGAAAAGGAGGAAGACATGGATTCAGAAGAAGATGTGGGAAACCCCATTTTGGATTCTTCTAAAATGCAGGACCTCTTTGGCCACCTGTCAGTCCATCTCACTATTAGTGAGGAAAAAACCCTTCCTCCTCAATCCCCAAGCACTAACACTAAAAATCAAGCCCCCGTGACTGAAGATAAATATGACTAGGGCACCAATCAATCACCCATAAGGATTGATGAGACTGAAGAAGCTTCTGGGGGGGAGTATCATAGTCAAGATACTGGGAGGGATAAAAAGGTCTGGAGAAATTTTAATATTAACACTGTGCATATCGTAATTATTAGGGAAGTCATCTTTCCTTAGATTTTGTTGGAGGACAATGAAGGAAAAGTCCATAAGGAAGAATTGATAGACCCTACACTGGTTTTTTTGAGTGACAAAGCCAGGGAGATGGACATGGATTTTCTCAACAATACCAAAAATAGTATGCTGGACCAGTTTCGGTCTTTTAAATGGCTCTACCACGAGATCAGGGACATCAAGGAAAAAATTTAGTGCTTGGGTAACAAGGATAAGACTACAAAGAACATGCCAAGTTTGGAAACCAGGGTCATGAACATGGAATCCAAAATGATTAGTCTAGAAAAGACCCTTAAGGGAGTGGTAGAGCAAAATTTTAACATCCTTAAAACATCCAACAAAAATATGAAGCTGCTGATTAAAAAGATGGAAGAAAAAATGGACCCCAAGACAGAGCAGAGGACTATGAAGGAAGACAAGGAGCCAACTAAAGGACTGGGGCTAGAACCAAGAAGACTAGGGAGAAAATCGATCCACAAGGATCCCAAGTGTAGAATGTTAAAGACATAGTTCAACTGATGGAGACCCTTGAAAGCAACATGGTTGTCATGCTCAGGAGCTTGGCATAATTGGAGCTCTTCCTTTTGGATATGCTTCATTTTCTGTATTTTTTCTTGCTCAGCCTTGTGGTGGCCTGTCCTAGCTACTCTGTTTTGTTTTGCTTTGTTTGGTTCTCATGACTTTAATTTGATGTGGGTTTCAAGGTCCCTGTAAAACCTATTTTACTTAATCAAAAACATGGACAAAGCACACATACAAATTTACTAGAGGGGGTCACTTTTATTAGTCTAGGGTACCCTCAACTAGGAGAGGTCATGGTAGAGGAAATGGTTGTTTCTCATGTGGGAAGTATGGTTGTATTGCAGTGAATTTCCCTCAAGGTGCATGAAATTTTTTAGTACAGAGGTCTGCAACTTATGAGCCAATAATAGGAGATGTTGGAAGATCTAATAGAGTTCAATTTTAATTTTATCCATGTATCTCATGAGGTGTAGTCAACTCCATTACATCAGTGAACTATGCACCAGTTAAGGCACTGCACAAGGCTTCCTGGCATCTCATTTTGCAATCAAACCCCTTATCATCAATAGTAGAATTAGCAAGATCTGTAGGAGGCTAGTAGTCTTTCTTTGTCACTTCCCAATAGTCTAATCTTATACATATCAAATGTGTAGCCATTCTACCTTTCCAAGCTACATAATTGGTTCCATCAAAATTTTGGATATCCTTAAAATCCATTACGGATCTCCTCAAGTGGTCAAGCTCCCAAAACAGGACCAAGCTCTAATACTAATTGTTAAGAATAATGCAGCTCACACAACTAAGAGGGGGGTAAATTAGTTGTTTCCAAAAACTTAATATTTTAACCAACTTATAAAATTCAAAACTTATAATTGAAACATAAGAAATAGAGAACAAGAGAAAATAACACCATAATACATAACACCAATTTTTTTTCATGGAAACCCTATTACGGTGAAAACCAAATAGGGATCAAACCCATGAGATATTGTACTAATAAAAGAACCCTGTTAAAGTTACAAAGATAATGCCCATGCATTTAGGCTCACTACTAAAAAAAAGTGAAACAACCCTTAGGGAAATGACCCAAGGTTTATTGCAATCCACTATGGAAAACAATCCTCTGAATTATGAACTGATAGATAGCATCTGATATGCCAGAATAGTTCCAATAAATCACAATAGAAAAATTGAGGGACTCTTCTCAATAACACTGATATACCATATTCACACTTTACATATACACCATTTACATCATGCATCCAAGTAACTCACTTCACATTCACAAATCATTACAACTGTCTACTCATATGATCAACTTATTCCACAAGGTCAACCAATTCCACCTTCATTACAAATATTAAATGAGTTACACAATTCTCAACAAGTTGATCCAAAACATGTCAATAGAGACATATCTAGGATCCAAAAGAACATCCTCGAACATGTCATGATCTATAAATCATGCCACAAATATTTGCAACATGCTATGATACCAAGTCAACCAATAACAATAAGAAATAACAAAACACTACACTAAATCACCAAATATTATCACATAATCCAATTTAATCCAACAACATGAATAGGAAACTATCTAGAAACATCAACAAGAAATTCATAGTAGCATAACAACAATAAAAACATCTTTGAATCAAAATCCATGAACGTCTCTATACTGTTCACCAAGAACACTAAACAAAAACCTATGTCAATCAAGAAGAATAGATTTCCAGAAACTAAATAAAAAATCACTCAAACTAAGGACACACATCCATTCGCTAAACACACCACTAAGTTAGCAACCAAAGATATTGAAAAACTTATCCACGCCGATTGAAAAATATAAATATTGTCTCAGCTAGAACACCAAAAATTGTCTTTGATAAATTATTTGTAAATCACTCCAAACATACAATGATCATTTGAAACTTAAAAAAGATTAAATACAAACACACCTCAACATCTCTAAAATATTGCAATATATCAAACTCACTACAATTATCACAACACTTCATTGTATAAACCAAGAACACTGTCCAAACTAATGTAGTATGTTGACATCAATGACAAAACATCAATTTCGGCACACATATGCAATATATCCCAACTCATATGACACATTTTCATAATTATTCTTATCCCTATTCAAATATGTTGATCTCTAGTTGCATAAAATAGGACAACAATTTTTTAGCATCATGTTGAAACTGAGCTAGGACCTTCCTTACACACTGCTTTGACTCCTTGTGAATAAAAACTTTCCATTCCAATGAATCTATCCACATCATAAACACAATATCAATTGGTCTTCTTATTATTCCTTCCCCTATTGGAGTTAGCAGAGGCATACTATAAATTTCCTGGAGATCAAATAAAATCATTGGTAAATTACCATTTTCCCTTTTATGAGTCTATATATCATTTCTCTATTTCTCCAATTTTTCATTTATTAGAGATTACATCTTCATGCATTCTTTGATAAAAGATATCACATCAATCACAAGTTTTTCCACACACTTATCCATCACCACAATAGCACTCTAATCTCTTCTGATTTTCTTCAATTTGTGAGAATCTTGCCCATCAATATGGACTGGCATGTTACATACTCAAATCTTTTATCTACCTCTTATAGAAAATATTAAATAAAAGAAACTAAATATTTTATCTATCTTAGTAGCTCCAGATTCTTTTTTTTTCTTCTATCTTTACCCTTTGAGCTAGGGAATTGTTATAAGTGGTGGAATGGTAAATGTCTCCTTTTGGATTGGAGAGACCCATGTCAATTTTTCTCTAGGAAAAATCTCTATTTGGTACCTCATTCTCATTATTTTCACCAATGGGATCTGTAATCTCCAAGAACCTTTGGCTAGTTGTAGAATCTATTACCACCCTAGATATTCTTTTGGCTCTTTTGGGATTATGTGTTCCCTGCTATAACTTAGTAATGTTGTGTACACATTTGTTTCAACCATAGACATATAGCTCTTTTTCTTTTCAACAACCTTCTTGACCCAAGGGGAAATGGTAGTCATAGTGGAATAAGAAGCATTGATGATGTTATTACTTGGTGGGGGAGTATTAAATCAAGAGAGGTGTGGGTCACCCAGAACATCAAACTTAGAATTATAAAAAATGGAAATGAGAATGTGATCTTCCTCAATCTGGTGGGAGATAAGGGTATCAATTTATTGAGTACCACCATTAGTTGATGGTAGATTAGTAGTAGTAGTAGTAGGTAAATGGGGTGAAAACCTTGTCATTATTAGATTTCTTTAGGGAAGATGAGGTGTTCACTTCACACTTAAATTTAAATTTTCATGTTTATCATTTTCTTCACCATCACCACCTGATTGGGAAGCTTCTCCTAAAGTTGTAGATACTATTATGACATGAGTGGTAGTAGGAGTGAGTTCATGTGACATATTTCTCTTAGTACTTGTAGAAATATTAGGGTTTAAAAATCCATTGCATTCTCTAACTTTATTCTTAATCTATCTTTTGGTTCTTCCCACCCTGTGTTCAATCCTTTTCTCTACATACATATCATCTCTATTATGCCAAGTTAGAAACTACATAGTAGAGATGGTAACAGTTTGATATATTTAATCAATCAAGTCTTAATCATTCTTAATTAAATCATGAGGTATGAGGATATGTAACATGAAATTTTTGACCTATTCTAAAGTTATTCTCATAAGATACATTTTTGAACCTCTCTTGTATTACATAGTCTTCCCAATAATCATCTATATTAGAATCATGCAGATAAGATTTATCCCCATGATAATTATTATGCACATAATTCTTACTATCAAAGGAAACCCTTGGGAGTATGGACTAGAACTTAGAGAAAATTTTTCCTGTGGTGGTAGCAACATCAAAAGTCTTACAAGTAAAAAAGAGACAAGGACACCTAGAAAGAATAACCTTTATTTTTCATCTTAATAACATATTTATCATTGACTACTTTCACCTATCTACAAATCTCTATGAGTATAAAATAGTCAGGCACATATCTAGGTAGTTTGTAGGGGGTTTGATTGAATCCTCCAGTTTTAAGATTAGAAAAACTATCAACCTAGATGAAGAAGCTACTTAACGCATGATAGGGTTGGTAACTTCAAAAGAAATCCTCCTTTTCAATAACCCTTCAATTTTCTTTATCACTACCCACAAGAAACAATTATGGACATCACAAAATTCATCCATCCTAACATTCTTTTGTAACTAGGGGAAAGTTTCAAAAAATAATAGGTTTTGAGCTTGAGATTCCAGGGTCCCAAGACTCAACCAAGTAGTTTGAGTTGTTTCCAATACATAGGTCAGTAAAGAACCCATGTGCAAGGAACTATCCCACATGAAATGAGCTAGTTTCTCATGCAAGTGTTGAGTGATTATCTCCCCCAATCAATATATTGGTAATCTCTATAAATAATCATGATAAATTAATACATCCAAACCACAAATTTCTTATTTATCAAGCTCACAACAATGGTGTGCAGTAAAAAAATTGCATCCTCAATATCTTTTTCAAAATGATCATTTTTTAATAATTGAGGGGAGTTGAGATTGGCCCTTTTGTTTGACCTTGAAGAAAGTTGCAAAACTTCTATTTAGACACCATTCTTCTTATGCTAAAATAGTGGATGTACAAATTGATAATTTGGACCCAAATCTTTTAAGCTTTTATATTTTCAAAAGGACAATAAAGAATGTGTTTAGTTTGTATGTCTAGATGTGTTATTGAGTTATCATTATTGACTTATTGTGTATTATGTTGATAATATCTTTGTGTATTTATTAAATCCTTTAGTTCTTGATTCAAGTGACATATGTACTCAATGAAACAAAATCATGCTTTGGTACCTTGGTTTGAATGTGATAAGATAACTTGTTTCTTCATATGCGAAGATTTGTTGTCCTTCTTTCATTATTACATACTTAAACATATTTTTTTTCTAAAACCCCTTTGTAATTATTATCAATTATAAATCTCATATGGTATTCATATGTCTATTGTTGGGGTCTCTGTTATCCATTTCCTTTAGTTTTTTTTTGTATCCTTTTTGTACTTTTAGGTTAAAAGTATGCAAAAACAATCATAAACCCCATTATACAAGGGAGTTGCCCCTCACAAACGTGAAGGAAGATTGTGATTTTTGATCTAATTGTAATCTCATTAACTATTGGCATGGTTGTTGTTTCTCTTTGGGTAAACATGGTTAGTTTCAGAGAGCCGATTATCATGACAAATTTATTTACAAACAATCTATATACACACAAATATGTATACATACATGCATGCATGTTTAAACCACACTTTTGGATCACCTACAATAACTGGAATAGATACAAGATAATATTTAATACAAACTTCAACTACCTTTACAAACTTAGCTTATCATTGTGCTTGAAAGAATCAAATGCTCAAACATAGGCATGGCAATAATCAGACCTCTTCTCGGTACTTTGCACTCTTCTTGAGACCTTGACACTAATGAAGTAATTGAACAACATCTTTGACATCAAACACAATTCTTTCCCAATAGTTTATGTTTAATAAATATTATAAATTTAGTTAATAGGATGTCTAGGATAGTTTTTATTGTAGTTCTTGCAAATTTGATGAAGTATTGTAATTTAAAAATAGTTGTCTAGTCACATCAAGCACTATAACTCATGTAAATAAATTTAATACTGAGAAGTAAGCAATTAATTTTTATTTTATAAGTAATATCAAAGTATAATGACATTGTACTATTGTGAGAACATCTTTTTATGAACAAAATTGAACACATAGCCATTAAAATTTTATTTTATTACATGTGCAGATGAAGTAATTGATGTAATTTATGCAATTTTCTTATCCAAACCATTAAACATAGATCTCGTCTTCACATATCCAAGCAAAAATAAAATTTATGTTATGTGAAAATAACTACTAGTTATGAAGAGAATTTTATTTTTTCTTTCCCAAACTATCAACACTCAAATCTTTCTATAAGCCACTAATACATAACTATGGGGAAACCTTGAATTGTTTAAAATCCAGCCAAATCTTTGAAAAATTATGTATCAAAACAATAACACAAATGTTAAAAATAGTTTGATACAATTTTCACCCCTTTTCCTTAGCAAAACAATAATAGTTTGAGTTATTCCAAGTAATAGACAAAGAAAATCAAGCCTCTCTCAAAGTTGATTTCTAATTATCAAACCCACACTTTGAGATATATTCTCACATTTGACTCAATAATTAAGTTAACTACTTAACAAGGGTACATATTCTAATGCTAACAGATTGAACATACTATACAAACTCTCTTTCAATGCTGCCAAAGAATAGTCCATTTTTTATTCCATCACCAATTATCTATGAGATTTTGAAACAAAGTTCCTTAAAGCATTTATTGTATTAACACAAACTCTGTCAATTTATTGCTTAATCACCTTTAAAACTATATAGAATACCTATGAATAATTGAACTCTACTTTGAAACCCCTCTCAAACTCTAAATCACATTTCCCTTCATCTCATTCATTTTATAATGTTTTTACTAATGTTATTAGCCTACATACAAGCTTATCTTCTATAACTTTCCACACTATTTATATTACACCCCAAAGTAAAAAAGATGAACTATATCAAAACTTTCCACACTATTCCTATCACCACCCTAAAAGTAAAGAGGGCAAACTGTGGTCAAAACTTTTATAATTTTGACTATAAGAAATAGAAACACACATTTATATATAAAAATATTTATACATTGTCGTCAATGTAGCATTTTTATTAACACTCGCGTGGGAAATGTCCTAAATTAAATTTTAGCGTAATAAAAACCCAAAAAACCCTAATTGGTGAAGCGGGTGGCGAGTTTGCATTGCGTGAGGAAGAAGAAACGTGACAGTGGGGAAGATGAAGAGAAAGAGGTCGGAAATGGATGGAAAGGGTGGCCCATTTTCAGGTAGGCAATCACTATCAGATGTCACGCATGATTCTCAAGTACTGCAGTGCTGCGTATTTAATGTTTATACCTTGTATGCCTGCATGTAGATCGAAATCGACAGAAACAGAATGGACACAATGGGATCCCATATTTAGGTGCGCAATCAGTCTCAGATGTCTATCATCTTACTAAAATTATCAGATCTCAACAATACAATATGTTCATCCCTTGTATGCCTCTATTTATACTTGTTATAATATATCAGCTATTGGATTTCACTTTGCACCCTAATTAGAATATTGTCTATCGATGTATTTACACAATTTGGGTTGATATGATACTCATTTTTCGATTCATTCCGTTGAACAAGTATTGTGTTTTTCCTTGTTTTTCGAGTCATTCTGTCAGATGGTTGATATGATGATCGTCTTCCGATTCTCTTCCTTCATTGAGTCAGCCTGTGGAATTTTATCAACTTGTTATTATTCTATGCTCGTGATTCGATATAACCTATTTTCACAAAGCGTGGTTATAATAGTAATTGATTGCAGTAGATGCGGTTTGATTTAAGGGATGTGTTTTGGCTTCATCGTTGATTTTAGAACACTGTTTCGGGGCTTTTCAAACAGATCTATTTGTGCATGCATATCCAAGCCATCATATCTTGGAACGCATCTTGTTAACAGAGTCTGCATGCCAATGATGCTTCCTTCCTTATGTTCACCACTATCTTCTGATTTTCTTTTTCAAATGCTTGATCTATATGTTGGATGGGTTTGTTTGTTCTTTATATCTACTTCTGATAAAGCATAATACATTGAGTTTTTATAGTAAACATTTAGATAATATCAGGTGAGACATCATTATTTCAAATTCAGCATGCTAATAATCCTTCCTTGTGATTACCAAATCTTTTAATTTTCTTTTCCAAATTATTGATCTTTATGTTGGATAGGTTGTTTGATCTTTATATCTACTTTTAAATAATGACAAAATCTAATTTATGATTTTTTGAATAAATATTTCTCAATCGAAAATTGAGAATGTCAAGGTGAGACATCTTATAATGAACTAATTTCACATGCTAGTAATGCTTCCTCATGTTCAGCACAATCTTTTTATTTATTTTTTTCAAATTATTGATGTTTATGTTTAATGAGTCTATTTGATCTTTATATTTACTCTTAATTTAGATGATGAGAAAATCTAAATCATGAATTTTTGAATTAAATATTTTTCAATTCAAATTTAAATTTTCATTAGTTAATATAACTAATATGGAGATAAAATAAAAATAGGTTCTAGAAAGATTAGATCATCTTCTTTATTATAAACAAGATATCTTATTAATATTGATTACTCATTTTCTTTTATTTACAATCGTCAAATAATATTCTTATTTTAATAATATTGATTAAATTAATTAATTCAATTGTCTGAAAATAATAAAAATTGAAAGTAATAATATTTAACTTTCACTTTATTTAATAATTTTCTTCTCACCCTCAAGCAATAAATGTAGGCCTATCCTCTAGAAGGCTAGTGGGAGTCTTTAAAAGGAAAAGTTTGTGGATGAATTGAAGATCTTCAAACTCTTATTGAAATCGATATGTAACTCATTTCCTTTCTTGGGAGGAGTGAAGTTTTTGAGATGCAAATATTTAGAGTTTGAAGGTTTCGACAAAAACCCAACCATTCTTTATGGAGTGATTGTAGGTCAGGACAATCATGACAAAGTAAATTTGTAAAGTCTTCCTTCAAAGAAAAAATTTGCAAATAAATATATTTGCCATTATATTATCTCAAACAAATCTGGAAGTATAGTTGTGTGTACATGTGAAACTAAAGGGATCGGTTTGATTAATATTCAAATTTGAGCATGATGGCATGTGGGTTGTATTAATGTTTAAGCCTTGCTATTTGGGTGTGGATACATCCCTGCAATTGGCATGGACTTCTAAATAACGGTGTTACATTTTCCCTTTACTTGGTCGTGAGACTCTTATTATTCTCACATAGTATGTTGGAGAGATACATTTTTTGGCAAATACAATCTAGAATACTTTAAGCGTTCGTTGTACACAACTGCCATTCATTTTTTAGTGTTGCATTGTATGCATTTCTTAAGTAAGTGCACCAGTAAGGCATACTACTACTGTCAACATATAATAAAAATTATCTACTTCATTACTTATTAACTTATTTGAATTCTAGAGATTATGTATTCAATGAGAAATGTTGTCATTATGATCAATATGTTATATGATTTGTATTATGCAATAGCTGATATTAAACTTATGCAAACTTCACATTAAATCCAAAAATTCAAAATTTACACAAACTCACAAATCAAAAGTTTTGGAAAAAAAGAAATAGGTAGCATAAATGATATTGGGTAAGAGATCTTACAGTAGTATCAGAGCTAGAAGCATAATATCTTGTCAATCATGGAATCCCTTACGAGATATTTCGGTATAGATCTATATAGCAAGGGTCAAGATACTGCAAAAGTAATCTTCTTAAAACCTTGAATTGTAGAAAGTACAAAAATGTATAAAAAATTATTGCATTTCTTGGAAAAGTCAAAGCCAACTATCTCCTTTTCAAAATAAGAACTAACAATAAAGATATCAAAAAATAAATAGAAAAGAAAGAGTCTAAATATCTTGTCATAATAGATCATTTTGTTTCTTGTAACAGCATATACAATGATCTTATTGAAAAGATTGAAGATATGAAAGGAAAAATAGCTTGTCCTCTTTTTGTAAGTTCTATCAGAACAATGGGATCTATATTGTATTCCATTACAAGAGACCATGTCTCAATCCACTACTCAAGAGAATGAGGATGAATATTAAAAACACAAACCAATTTGTGATGAAGTCTTGGGAGAGAAAACATTGCATCAGTTTTAACCGGAAACATGTTTCCACCCTTGATGGCCACATTCCGGAAATGAAAATGGTTGTAGGGATAGGGGGATGACAGGACATATTTCCAAGTTGTCCCCAACTAGGAAAAATTTCCAAAAACTATTTTGGACATGTGAGAAATCATCAACATGTTTTCAATTTACATTGTCCATCCCCCACATGGTTAGGGATGGTCAAGCCATCCCCCAATCATCCCAAGGATGAAATGTCATTTCTAACAATAGGAGGCAATACAAAAATCATTGTATTAAGTATTTGCAAATGTTTTTTATATGCACAATCCCTACATGTTATGCAACCCTAAAAACTATTAAAATAGTATTTTATAACTAATAATATTATAAAATATAATCATGATTCTTAATGTTATAAAATCGCATATTTAAATATACTAATTTTTCTTTTAATGGGTCACATATTTCCTTCTACCTATGCAGCCCTTGAATGTGTATGAAAATGTTGTAAGTCTATGAGAAGAGAACAAAACATAGTTTGTAGAGAATAAATTAGGGTTTGTAGAGAAGAAGAGTAAACTTCAAGACATATTGTGAGAAAAGAAGTATTTACTATTGGGTATTCTAATTCATTTATTGATTGTTTAAAAAAAGTTCATAGTTTCAAGTAAAAAAGGTAAGAAAGCTATTGATAGTAGGCAACCAAGCTCATTCATAAATCTGTTCAATGTATAGGGACGGGAATTGACACAGAGTTCCATTGCTAATTTCTTATTTCCCCATGTCATCTCATTTCATGTGGCCCATTCTCCCTTCTACAAGAAAATGATCTAATACATATGTAATATTGGTCCCTCTTTTGTACAACCTAGAGATCATAAACTACTTACTACCATCCTTGATAAAGCATATTTAAAGGTGAGTTTGGTGATGGAGGATATGAGGCATACTTGGATGAAGAGTGGTTATTCCATTGTGATGGATGGGTAGACTGATATTAGTCACCAACCACTCATCGAAATCATAGTCACATTCATAGATGGATCTTATTTTCTTAGAGTTGTTTATTACTGAGGGAAATGTAATGATGAAGATTTTCAATTTATCATTATGAGAGAGGCCATAGAGGAATTTGGGTCCTCATATGTGGTTTCTAGGTGATCACTAATTCAGCACATGTATGCAAACTGGCTAGTATGATTGTGGAGGGTTCTTGTACAAGCACATATTTTGGACTCTGTGTTGTGATCATGCATTGAAGGACATGGAAAAATTATTTTGGTTAAAGAATGTGGTGACATAAGAGATATTCAAATGTCCACTTGCAACCACCAAATCTCACTCTCTTAAAGATATTTTCAAAGAAGTAATTTATCAAGCATGTAGAGACAACATATGTCAGTTACTACACTTTTTTAGAGAGGACAGTTGAGGTGCATTGTGCTCTACAAATTACGGTATTGAATTCATAGTGGAATAGATGGCCTACTCCAAAATATCCTAAAGGAAAAGCCATCAAATAGAGGATCCTTGATGGAAATAGGTGTCATGTCCCCTTTTCAAAATAATTAAAATTAATAATTTTTGCTAAGGCTTGTGGGGTCAAAAAGTAAAGTTTTGGGAAAAGGGGCTAATCTTTCGAAACCAATGGATTAATAAATGTTAAATATTATTAAAATATATCTTATTCACCCTTCTTGGTTGTGAGTTAGGGTTATGCCCTCTTTTTAAGGGGTTTGGAGGCATTTTGGGCTCATTCTGGAACTTGTTTTTTGCTCATTGCTTTGTTGTTCTTCAGAGGCTGCCAAACCTGTAGAGAAGGAGACCCAAAGATGGGAGTTTGTAGGTTTATAGGAAGGCTAAGGATGAGAGTTTGAGGCCATTCCATGTGCAAGCTCATGCAGAGTTTTCCTTTGTGCTAAACAGTGCAGATTTGTGAGTTTTCGAGTGTGCTTTTTGTAAGAGTTTGGTGTTTCCAGTTGAACTTTTCATATCAGTTTGGGTTGCTGATGTATTGCATCCATTTTTCTATTAAAATAGAGTTTAATATATTCCTTGGGTCATGATTCTACATCTTTGTTAGATTGTTAGTGTTTTATGGTGTTTTTCGGGCTATTTTGTGTTGTTTTTGGAGCCCGATAAGCATTGTATTTGTTCTCCATTTTGGAGTTGTTGTGTAAAATATTTGCAGATCTGGAAGTTTCATTTTGTAGGCCATTATGATGGAAAAATTTCAGTAAAAATTTCTATTTTCAAATTTATCAATAATATGTGAAGTTGTGAAATTTTTGGCACTATTTCGGGCATACCCGATTTGGGTATTTTTGAGAAATTGCATAATCTTTTGAAGTGTTGGTTGTTTGATTTAAGAATTTGATTAGAGACTTTAAATATGATAAAAAAAAATAGAAATGGTACATTTCAGTGGTATCAGAGCTATGATCTTGCCATCCTGAGGGTTTGTAGAAGTTTGCATGCAACCAAGTGAAAGAGAAAAGAGATATTTGCAGCGAGAAAAGAATAAAGAAATTTTGATAAAACCTCTAGTTGGAAACAAAGTACAAAATGAAAGAAAGGAACAAGAATTTTTGACCCATATGAGATGCAAAAAAAATTCTTCTAGGACATCCAGAACACTCAAAAGCAAACAGTGGATAGTTTGGTAGAAACTAGAGAGGCTTTGTGGTTATTGAAAAAAAAATCCAAGGAGTTGTATCTACTAATGAGAGAGGGAGCACTTCAGAGGAGCCAAGAAATTTGAATCCCATAGCCTCTAAATCAATAAAAACTATTTTCTTACCTGCAGATGAGCCAATGGTACCAAATCCATCCCTTAACCCTATGGAAGAGGTTACAGGTAACTTGATTGCATCAAGGGCTACTTACAATGGCTTAGATGATGACTTTCGCACTTCAGTACCT
The DNA here is from genome assembly GCA_027943335.1 of Chamaecyparis obtusa. Classification (NCBI taxonomy): domain Eukaryota; kingdom Viridiplantae; phylum Streptophyta; class Pinopsida; order Cupressales; family Cupressaceae; genus Chamaecyparis; species Chamaecyparis obtusa. The sequence continues at coordinate 3,182,681 of BSBK01000682.1, read as the reverse complement.
ATCAGAGAATATGTGGATATGATGAACACTTTGATTCCCTAGAAAGAGTATAGGAGGGAGCAAGACATAAGTGGAAGAGAGCTCAAAACTAAAATAAGAAAGTTTACAACAGCTACTTTTGATGGAACAAATAAAATTTCTAGTAGAGCATGGCTACAAAAATTACAAACCTTCTTCACACTTAATCCCATGAAAGAGAGTGATGTCGTTCAATTCACAAGTCTACACTTGGAAGATGCAGCCTATGATTGGTGGTATCATGGAATGATTACTGAAGGTCATGATCAGGTAACTACATTTGATGATTTTAGTCAAAGAGTGATAGATAGATTTGATCTCAAGGATGATGAAGACTATTTTAAAGAATTGTCGAAGTTGAGACAAACCAAATCATTTAATGAGTATGTAGAAGAATTTTGAAAAGTGGTTGTTATGGTACTTGATATGAGTGAAAAGAGGATTATTTATATTTTTGTTGATGGTTTGGAAGATTTTTTTAAGGGTTTGGTTAAGGCTTTCTCACCCTCAACCTTACAGGAAGCTATCAAAAGAAGTTTGCAACTTGAAACTTGTGTACCTATGAAACCAGTCACTAATAAAAAACTCTCGAATCTTTAGCAACATAAGGAAAATTTTTAGAAAAAGAATTTTCTAGCACCACCACCAAAGAATGTGACAAATGTAGCAAAAAAGAAGGTAGATGAAGAGACTAGGAGTGAACTATGAAGGAAAAAGCTTTGCTTCACTTGTAGAGAGTCATGGGTTCCTATACACAGATGTTTGGGGAAAAGTCAAGTGCACTATATTGAGGTTGCTTCAGAATTTGATTCAAATGAGCATGAGGAATTTTATGAGACTAAAGAGGAGGATGAAGAAGAGAAAGAAAAAGAAATTAGTAAGGATGGCACTTTGGCACCATTATCAGGAGTCCCAAGATACCATCCCTTTCAAATTTGAGGGGTACTAGCAGGGCAAAGGTTGAAAATTATTCTTCATAGTGGGGCAACTCATAACTTTATTGATGAGGGTTTTATAATGAAAAAAAGGGCTTAAAGCAGAAGATTTTGAGGGATTCAATGTTACTGTAGCTGATGGATTCACTATGCCTTGCACATGTGTGGTAAAAGAAATTAGGATGACTTTAGGAGATTATGAGTTATGTGATGACTTCTATGTTGTTTGCATTGGAGAAACAGATCTTGTATTGGGTGTTCAATGATTGCACCCTATTGGAGGCTATTACATGAACCATCAAACTATGGAGTTCAAATTTCATGCTAATGGGAAAGAAGTCTTATTGAGAGGCTTATTGAATGGAGCACCTAGGGTGGTCATTGCAAAGAGGATGGAGAGGTCTTTTTGAAGAGGATAGGTAGCATGGGAAGAAGGATTCATAATTCACCCAGCAAGCTCTTCAAAGAATCAAGGTAATTTCCATTTTGAAATTCAAAATGTTCTTGATAAGCATAGTATAGTTTTCAATGATTTACCTCCAAGATTACCTCTAGATAGAGGTTTTGAGCATGTTATAAAGTTAGAAAAGGGTGCCAAACCAGTTATAACCACTCCATACTACCATCCAATAGGTTACAAGGAAGAAATAGAAAAAACTATTAAGGAACTCTTGGACATGGCATTCATAAGGCCTAGCTCTAGTCCATTTGCATCATCTGGGGTACTTGTCAAGAAAAAGGATGGTACAATGAGAATGTGTATAGACTATAGGGCTCTAAACAAGAAGACCATAAAAAATAGGTATCCCATACCACGCATAGATGAACTCATTAATGAGTTACATGGGATTGTATACTTCTCAAAAATTGACTTAAGATCAGGTTACCATCAAATTCACATGAGGAAGGAAGATGTGGAAAATATTTCTTTCAGATGTCACTATGGGCACTTTGAATTTCTTGTTATGCCATTTGGCCTCACTAATGCAATAGAAATGTTCCAATCTTGTATGAATAAGGTATTCAAAAAGCATCTTCAAAAATTTGTTTTAGTATTCTTCGATGATATCTTGATTTATAGTAAAACATGGAAAGATCATCTAGAGCACATAGACAATGTTTTGGGAATCTTGGAGCAGCAATCCTTCTATGATAAGTTATCTAAATGTGAGTTTGGTTTGAAGAAGATCCTATAGTTGGGACATATTCTAAGTTCTAAAGGAGTATAGGTTGATCAATAAAAAATTTAGGCAATTTTGGATTGGCCTCCACCTACTAATCTTACATAGTTGAGAGGTTTCTTCGGGTTGTGTAGCTGCTATAGGAGGTTTGTCAAGGGATTTTATCAGCTTACTTCCCCCTTTACTGATTTGACAAAGAAAGGAGCCTTTATATGGACAGAAGAGGCACAAGAAACATTTGATAAGTTTAAGGAGGTAATGAGTTCATGCCCCGTGCTTGCAATTTTAGATTTTTCTTTACCTTTTGTTGTTGAATGTGATGCTTCTAGAGAAGGTATAGAGGCTGTCCTAACTCAAAGGGGACATCCAATAGAATTTGAGAGAAGAAAATTAAATCAACTAGAGAAAGGTTATTCCATCTATGATAAGGAAATGTTGGCAATCATGCATGCACTTTATAAGTTTAGATAATATTTAGTATGTGGGAGATTCATTGTAAGGAAAGACCATAATAGCCTTAAGTTCTTCTTGAACCAAAGGGATTTGAATGATCATCAACAAAAATGGGTAAGAAAATTGTAAGGTTATGATTTTGATATTGAATATGTGAAAGGAAAGAATAATGTGTTTGATGATGATCTCTCAAGGAAGCCGACCTTGTGTTCCTTAACATCTATCTCTGCTGATTGGAAAGTCTCCATAATTTTAGAATATGCTAAAGATTTCTTTTCCACCAAGATTTTGGATAAGTTAGTGTATGATAACAGGTAAAAGGTTGTTGATGAGCTGATTTATTATAAGAACGGGATGTTCTTAGTGCAGGGTTGTTGCACCCACTTCCTATTCCTAAACAAAAAAAGGGAAAGTATTTCCATGGACCTCATCACTGGGTTGCCCAAGTTTCAAGGTAAGGATTGCATATATGTGTTGGTAGATAGACTAACTAAGTATGCACATTTCTTTCCCATCTCATCTGATTTCAAGGGATCACAAGTGGTAGAATTTTTCTTTAAGGAAATTTTTAGGTTACATGGCTTGCCTAGAAACATTGTCAGTGATCAAGACAGAAGATTCCTTACCTCTTTTTGGAAGGATCTTTTTCATTTGGTAGGAACTGAACTTAATCCCAATACTATCTATCACCCTCAAACAGATGGACAAACAGAGATAGTTAATAAATGGATAGAGGGATATTTGAGGAACTATGTTTCAAATCAACAACATGCTTGGGTGAAATGGTTTCACCCGGGGGAGTATTGTTACAATACATCTCATCACATGTCTATTTCTATACCTCTTTTTCATGCTCTCTATGGCTATGATGCCCTTTCCTTTGTTGATCTAGTACTTTTAGATAGCAGAGTACCTACAGCAAGTGATTTCATAAAACAAAGCCAAGACATATTAAGGTCCCTCAAGGATAATCTACAACATGCACAAAACCAACAAAATTTTTATGCTGATAAGAAGAGGATTGCAAGATCTTTTGAGGTAGGAGACTTGGTATTTTTTAGGTTGTAGCCATATAAGAAAAGCACCTTGAAGAGGAGTGGGGCAAAGAAGGTCAAGCCAAGGTTCTATGGGCCTTATAAGATTATCAGAAAGATAGGAGAGGTAGCTTATGAATTGGAGCTCCCACCAAATAACAAAATACATTATGTTTTCCATGTCTCTTTCCTGAAGAAGGTTCTAGGGAAAAAAACCATAATATCTATAGAATTATAACCTCTTGATGATAAAGGGAAATTATTCTTAATACCAGAAGAGGTTTTGGATACAAGAGAAAAAAGATTGAAAAATGGGAGCATCACGGAGCATTTGGTCAAATGGAAAGGATTACCATTCGAGGATGAAACTTGGGAAGGAACACATATTATTGAGCATCAAAACCTTAATTTCTTGATGACAAGAAATATTTGGAAAGGAGGACTTGTCATGTCCCCTTTTCAAAATAATTAAAATTAATAATTTTTGCTAAGGCTAGCGGGCTCAAAAAGTAAAGTTTCGGGAAAAGGGGCTAATCTTTGGAAACAAATGGATTAATAAATGTTAAATATTATTAAAATATGTCTTATTCACCCCTCTTGGTCGTGAGTTAGGGTTATGCCCTCTTTTAAAGGGGTTTGGAGGCATTTTGGGCTCATTCTGGAACTTGATTTTTGCTCATTGCTTTGTTGTTCTTCAGAGGCTGCCAAACCTGTGGAGAAGGAGACCCAAAGATGAGAGTATGCAAGTTTCTAGTAAGGATAAGGATGGATTTTGAGGGCATTCCATGTGAAAGCTCATGCAGATTTTTCCTTTGTGTTGAACAGTGCAAATTTGTGAGTTTTTGGGTGTGTTTTTTGTAAGAGCTTGGTGTTTTCGGTTGAGCTTTTCATATTAGTTTGGGTTGTTGCTGTATTGTATCCATTTTTATAGTAAAATAGAGTTTAATATATGCCTTGGGTCGTGATTCTATAGCTGTGTTAGATTGTTAGTATTTTATGGTGTTTTCTGGGCTATTTTGTGTTATTTTTGGAGCCTGATGAGCATTGTATTTGTTCTCCATTTTGGAGCTGTTGTGTAAAATCTTTGCAGATCTGGAAGTGTAATTTTGTATGCCATTATTCTGGTAAAATTTTAGTAAAAAAGTCTATTTTCAAATTTATCAATAATATGTGAAGTTGTGAAGTTTTTGGCACTATTTCGGGCATACCTGATTTGAGTATTTTGAGAAATTGCATAATCTTTTGAAGTGTTGGTTGTTTGATTTAAGAATCTGATTAGAGACTTTAAATATGATAAAAAAATAAGAAAGGGGACATTTCAATAGGAGATCCAATGTGAGGCAAGACATTGTTGATTCTCATTTAATTAAAACTTAAAATTTTCTTTCAATTTTTAAATTTATGATTTTAATTAAAAATATTTTGTTTTTTGGTCATCTAATTAAAAAAATCAGATTTTTATATTTTTTTTATTATTCTTATTACAGATATTTTTTCTTCATTATCTCTCCTATTATAGATGTCATCAAATATGTTGATATAGACTCTCCTAACCTTGGAGAGATATAGGAGACTATGGACACTATGCTTTAGAAGATGAAGAAAATAATTTTGGCTCAAGATAAACACTTAGACTTATGTGAGGAGTACATTAAGCTAATTTTCATGTGGAGGTGGAACACTATGAATACTCCACAACATATAGAAATATATGCACGAAAATTAAAAATGGTATCAACCTAGGCCTGGAAGGTGCACTCCTAGTGAAGATGATTAGATGAGACATGGGCTTATGAAGGCCCTTCAAAAGATGTATTTAGCTCAGGACTCTGGTACACTTCATGAGAAATAGGTTTCATTGATGGATAGAGTAGTACATGGCATAAAAAACTCCCCATTGAATGGTGGTAATATTATGGGGCAGATGCACCACAGTTGAGGACACTTGCAATTCATCTCCTCTCAAAAGTTGTTAATTCCTCTATTAAAGAGAGGAACTGGTCTACATTTAGCTTTATCCACTTTGTAAAGAGGAATATGCTTAAATCTAAATGAGAAGATAAATTAGTGGCTATGCATAGTGCTCTATGACTTATGTATTGTAAGACTCTACAATATCAACAAACTCCAACTTTATGAAGGGATATTAATCTTGAAGGAATGACACAAGTTGATGAGGATGACACCCTATTGGGATCATTTGGCATACCATTAGATGATGAAACCTTTGAAGTAGAGGTTGACAATTATAGCGACACTAATATGGATGTGAATTAGGGGTAACTCTCATACTATCTTTGTTTTCATTTTAACTTTGAAGTTTCATTTTTTGAGTCTTTTGACATTGTATGATACATTGATGCAATGATAATTGAATCTTGATATATGATACATGGTACTTGAAGTCTTTAACTTTTCTTTTTGTTGAAACTTGAAGCCTTTGTGCATTTGATATATGATATGATACTTTTCATTGTTTCAATGAATTTTATCTATTAATATATAAAATTGAAGTTTGAACTCTCATTTGATTCATTTTATGTTATGTTCTATGATGATTTGATGAATGATATTTATCATTAAAACAATAATTTTAGATTAATACATTTTATTATGTTGCTATAATGAATGTTACAATATTATATAATGTTGAATTTCATGAATATATATTGGTATCAACTTCCATCCCCCACTCCGATAAAATAGAAACTCATTTCCCCATCCCACCCCCATCTCGAAAACTCAAAGTAACATAGTCTTGCATTAAATATGAAGAGGTGAAGATGAAATAAAATTCTCCAATTTGTGAATCATTAACATATATGCCATTGTGTGATAATTTTGAATTTTTTTTTTTCACGAGATCATCTCTTTGTGACAACTTGGTTTTCATGAGATGGATGTCTTCGTGAAAGTACATGAGTAGAGAACGTCTTAAGAGCTAGTTTTTTTATCGCAGTAGTCAAATATCTATGTACACTATGAGGTTTGAAGGTTGTACTATGCCATAAAAAACATTTCTTCTCTATAGCTACCCTAATCACTTTCATGGGATTAACGCTCTTCTTTTAGTCATGCAAGGATACTTTTGATTCTTATCACATTCGTGACTAGGTTTGTTTTCCTTGTATAAGGTTTTTCTTCTTTGTCACTATTACTTTCTCTTAAATATGGACAATTTGTAATGAACTATATAACTTTTCCACAACTAAAGCATTTAAATGGTAGTTTTTGCATGTTCTTTCTTCTTAACTTGCAAACAAAAAGAGATTCCTCCTTAATTAGTTTCTTCCTATGAACATTTACTTGTCAGAGGTTCTCTATCCTTCAATATTCTTGTGCCTTTGAAGGTTGATTCCCCTTTTGATATTTTTATGGTCCCCATTACATATGTTGTAAGGATACCATGTAACTCATCCATGGTTAATTTATCCAAGCTCACAATTTCTATAGCAAAGACTTTAGCATCAATTCTCATGGGAAGAAACCTAAATATCTATTGAACTATTGTTTATTCTTCTATTTTTTCTCCAAGAACCCTTATGGTATCAACTATCTCATCAACTCTGATTAGATATGCATCAATATTTTCTTCTTCAAGTAACTTTAGGCTTTCAAATTCCCCTCCATGGGTTTGATGTTTACCTTTGATCAGTTTGTTGTCATCCTCATATACGTATTTCAATTTGTCCCTTATGTCCTTCGCATGTTTCCAATGCATCACTTTCACAAGTTATAAAGTTTATTAATCCACATAGGATTGCATATCCATTTTAGAAGTTATAGATCTATATATTCATTCACCAGTAACACCAAATTTCATTCCCTAGGGCACTTATATAAGTCTCCATTCTTAGGCTCCATAAGGCATAGTTTGTCCATCAAACAATGGAGCTTTGTTTGAAGAGAATCTTTCTTGTCCAACCATGTGTGGTCTTTAGATATTCCTTTTAATCAGTTAGGATAATTTGAAGGAGCCAAATCTAATACCAATTGATGAGCACAAGATTATAGTAAGAGGGGGTAAGTCAATATGATAATACTTTTTAATCTCCTTAAAATTTATTTAATTCATTTATTATTTGATTCTAAATCTGCACATATGAAAAAATAATAAGAAACACAACAAAAACAAAGTTTATGTATAAATCCTTGTAGGAGAAAACTACAAAAAAATATATTGATTGTATTAATTTACTTGTTATAGATTCTAGAGAGACCAACTTCACATTCACTTTGTGAGCACCAACTCACTAGAAGCACCAACATCTTACTCAAATTATCTTCATAAGAGCTATAACTCTCTTCTTCAATATCCACTAATTCCTTTCTTAATTGTGTGATAAATGACCTTAAATCTGCCACAAATTGATCACAATTTCTCTTTGAAAATCTACTATAATATTAATCAATTCTCATGCTAATCACTACATATGTAAATTGCACAAGTTATAAAATCACTCCTCTTCATTTTTTGAGTATTTGGGAAATAGACCAGCATTAAGTAAATTCTTTATCAAAATTATTCTAACATTAATGACAACTTTTCAATAATTGGAATAAAATGGGTACTAACTTATACCTGGATTTTCTTGCAGTGACATCAAATCGAAGGGTACTATAGCTATATCAAATTGTTTCATGATTAAATATAAGGAAACTATCATTTAATTCAACTGCATTGAGTTAAGAGAGAAACCATTTGTAATCATTTTCTATGACATCTCCTAATATCTTACTGTTGACCTTTAAGATCACAATTATTTATAAGTGGTGTGTGTGAACAATTTTTAGTTGGAGAACTAAAACTAATCATTTTGGTTATATTTGTGTTGAGAAAACCATTGTAAACTTTTGATGGTCAAAAATTAAGTCAAAAGAGTGCAATGATGATTCTAATCATTGAATAATTATACAAGGTGCTAGTAAGATGAGTTATGCTATCCATTTAACTATGGAATTAAGTTTGTATGAATCAAGCTAATTATGTTTTTAGTAATAAGCCTAAAATCCTTTGTCGATGTGACTAACCTTAGGAAGTTCAAGCTGATTTATCAATTAATAATAATGAGTGGTGTTTTATTTGAGGCCTCTACATCCTTAAAGGAAGTGTTATAATATTACTAAATTGTGAGTTTACTTATGTGCTATAGAGGAAATGCAATCTAAAGATCTCAATCTTTCGTGAAATTCAAACACAAATAGGTCTAACTGAAATATCATCAAGGGAGTGCTATGCTTTGGGATTTTAATCCTTTGCTGCAAAATATTGAGAATGTGAAGTGAGTATGAATGAACTATACTAACAATTGTAAAATGAATAATTACAACATAATGCAACAATAAACAATGAAATATGAAAGTAGCAAGACAAATCTAAGATGGAGACAGAGAAAGAAACCTAGAACTTCAATTTGGAGTTGATTGTGTTGAACAAAAGCAGTAGGTGCCCATGTCAAGAAGGTGACACAAGCTCAAGAGATGGATGACAATGGAATGAAGAAGCTTTGTGCACTTGTTCCCTAAAATTTTGGGTAAGACTAGTAGGACTAGTCTTAGGGTCTTACTTGATCTAAAGTTTTGTAATGTCTATCATTATCTTCTTTGCTTGTCTACAATCTTGGTTTCCAACACCCTTCCCCGAGCCATCAAGGTTCCCAAAGCCTTTTGTTGGCAAAATTTGTAGTTGGTTTCAAAACCATGGTCTAGAGACGATAAGGTTCTCACAACCTTGTCAGCACCAACTCACAAGTCAAAACTTCAAAGACTTTAACCTCCAAAGAAGAAAAAGTTTCCCAAAAGACTTGAAGCCTAGATTCCAAAAGAATTTTGTGTTTCAAAACATCATGCAAAGATTGATTAGATTTTCATCACCTTGTTGGCACTCAACATTCAACTTAGAACTACTTTCTCTCAAAAGTGAAGTTCTTGAGGCTACCAAAGATAAGTAATGAAGAAAGAAAAGCACGTACAAAGAGGTTTTGAAACCTTTTTCATGCTCAAAGATGGTTTCGACAATATATTGAAAAGTTATTTATTTGCATCAAAATGTTAGTTTTGAGAGTTGGTGCAAAGAGAGACTATATGTACAATCATTACTGATATTGTCAGAGATAAAGGAAATCAATTCCAATTAGGTAAAAAATAATTCAAAGGGATTCCATTTGCATGTAATTCACAAGAATATTTTCATAAAGGGTTTGAGAGAAAAAAGAAAAAAAGAAGTAGAGGTGCAAAACATTGAAGAAACTCATTAGAAAGCAAAATCACACACAAAGATGTTTTTAACATAGTAGATTGGAAGGCTCACAACTCTTCCAAATCCATAGTCATAGAAAAAAGTGTTGTTATATGAATTTAATATTTGAAAATTGTGCTCCACTATCATTACACTACCAAAAATTTTCCAATTTTAGAAACATTGTCATGAGTTGAATTTCAATCAAAATGAAGTAGATGTTCCTAGAATACAAGCATTTATCAAAAATAATTTACAATTTGGTTAAGGTTTCCACCCCATTCAACATGTTCAAGATTATAGGGTTGATTGTTTATATGACTATGAGGTGAGGAAAATGAGTTGGATTAGGATGGCACTCCACAAATCATCACCTTTGAGTTAAATTGGGACATCTTAGATGTAGAGGATGATGAATCAGACCTATTTGACCCAACTTACATCAATTAGATTCAAATACAAATAATTGTGCTCATGTAATAGTTGACATTGTCACTAAGGTCACTAGGTGGTTCATATATTGGAAGCTACTACTTCATAGGTAGATAAAATCAATACAATTGGTTCACTACTTTTGGAAATCCTTGGGATGGATGATGGAAAATTCGTGTAGTGTGGAATGCAGGTTATTGTTAAAGAGTATAACTAACTTTGATGGGTAGGGGAGAAACCCACAATGTAATATGAGCTTCATTTAATCCTCTTTCCAATTGTCATTGGTGCAAAAGAACAAGAGAAATAAGGAGACCCACGATGTAGTGTACAATACACAAACATTCCTTTTCTTTCTAGGATACATTGTGGATAAGTGTGTGTTATCCATTGTCTATGAGCCAATCACTATTGTTTTTGTGATTCTTATATGAGCCACTCACTATGTATTTGTGGTGTAAGTATAAGTTGTTCACTATGCATTTGTGATGTACGATAGAGCTAGTTACCATATATTTGTGATAAGTGCTAAAGATTGTCATTGTGTATTTGTGATGTATAGGATTGCTAGTCCTTGCTAATATTTAGGTTTCTGATGGCTAGATAGAGTTGTCTTGTTTTCCATGCATATCAAACAAAAAATTTAGAAGAAGGAAACAACACTTGGGAATTATTCATGATGCATAGGAGGTAAACGTTGTGCATAGGAAAACTCCTTTCACTTGAACGCTAAAGTGTGAAGCTAATTTGGAATATTGTGGAGACAAGTGCTAGGTTACATTCAAATCCTTCATGATGCACAACTTAAACTAAGCCTTCAATGGTCCCATGCTAGGTTGAAAAGAAATAGCACACCCTCTTTATTACTTACCTGGTCCTATTTTAATGTTCTCCTTGCTGATTAGTGACTTCAATAAACATTGAATAGTCAAATATGACATGGAGGTGGGGGCAGGGCGGGGGAAGGTTTGGCACGCATCCTCTACTACATTAAATTGATCCTATTTTATATTTCTTCCCACTGACCACTCCTATCAATATCATGGGTTGTGGAAATGTTGTGTATCTTATCTTCTAATTCTCAACTTATAAAAAGTTTGTTTAAAGAACGAAACACCTATTAACTTTGACTAAATTTCTTAGCAAAACTCAGCAGACCCAATTTTACATGGATTCAATGACAACAAAAACTTGGTAGACTTAAAAAATTACTTAAATTCATTGACTTGCCAGAAACTCATCAAAACTTGGCATATGAAAATCAATGAGTGAGTTTCTTGGCCTTTGTCGACTCATGAGTGCCTATGATTCGTACATGTTTAGATTTAATCTTTGAAACTATGATTGAAATAGCCAATGATTTTTTGGTCCTTTTAAATTCACCTAATAACGTATGGATGCACATTTAAAAAAATTCCTTGTCACCTCTTCCTTCCAGAAACATTTCTCTGAGTTTCCCTTATGAACATTTTCCGAGTAACATATAATAGTAACTTTACTAGTAACTTCAAAAATGTTCATGAGTTTCCCTCATGAACATTTTCCTAGTAACATATAATCCTTCCACTAAAGTCTTTACTACTATCCCTATTTGGGTCAGGCTCCCCATCTACCCCTTCATTTGTGGCATGATTCTGTCCTTGAGGAAGTGGGTGGGGCTTTGGGGAATTTCTTGTTGATTGATAGTGATTTTGATAATATGTATCATTCTACTTATGCTCGTATCTTGGTAGAAATGGATACCTCGAATAGCCTTCCAGCTGAAATTAAAATTGAATCATCCTTGGGGCCTTGGATCCAGCAACTTGACTTCGAAGGCATTCCTTTTAGGTGTCGTAAATGTTTTAAGAGTGGCCATTTATCTTCCCAATGTGGCTTCATTTCCAAGAAGAAGAAATCTTCTCCTTGGTGGAAGGGTGCTTCTACCCAACATTACATTGTCCTGAAAGGCTCCTCTCACCCTTAGATGGAGGCTGCTCCTGATAATGGCAATCTGCTGCCTACTGGTGACAAGGTTGGTTTTTGTCCTGATATTAATGTTCCTGAAGGGTCTGCTTGAGCTGTTGGTTTTGTCCCTTTCCAGGTTGTTGGACTTGAACCTTCTCTTGCCACGCTGGATGATACCAGATTTTCTGTTGAATCGATGGATGCTGGCTTACCTAGAAATGGTGATTTTTTATTAGGTGCTGGATCTAACCTTTCAGTTCCTTTTCTTGATCCTCCTTTGGTTGGATCAAATGGCAGCCCTGCAGTAGATGGATGTTTCTCTGGGGGACTCTACCCTACTTATGGGGGCTGGTTATCCAACCCTTGAATCATTGAGCTGGTAGGATAAGGCTGCGAGCGTTGAAGAAGGCTGGATAACAATTAGAGGCCAAAATTCTAAGAAATCCTCTTCATCTTTTGACATGACCTTGCGTTCTAATTTGAAGGGGACTAAAAGATAGTTCGTTTTTCTTTTACTATAGATTTCCAATGTTTTATCTTATGTTGCGGTTTGGGTATTTCTTTGGCTGAGCTCTTCTGGGTGGTTTCTTGGGGATGGTGGCCTTGTGTTATGGCCGCACTCTTGTGTTTGGTGTGCTCCTAATGCTCTATCTTAAATCTTTTCTTTGTACAGAATTTGGGGTCCTTTCAAAACCTTTTTTTTCCATTAATCAGAACTTTACTAAACAAGCATTTTATCTCAGGTAAAGAGAATTATTTAACTGCACACATGTAAAATCTGGATGTGTAAATTTGGTCAACCAGAGCAGAGTTCTTGGAACAAAACACTTAATAATTACTATTGTGGGAACTTCTTTATATACAACACATGATGCAACAGGTGTGAACTCTAAACCTAAAAAAGAATCTAGAATAATACTGCATGCCCTCGTTGAAGCTGCCAACACAGACTCCTCACATATGAGGAAAACAGGAGCTCATTAGCTGCTATTTCTGTCACGCAGAGACTTTGCTTCTAATGTTGTCGCTACCATTGCAGTGCTTCTTTGTACTTCTATAGAAAGCTGACTAACATTCGTATTCCAATTTTATTAGAGCTCATGATCTATGCTTCGCATGTGGGTATTAATCTTGATAGAAACCACAAAAATAATAGGTATTATTAAGTTCTAACTATAATATTCAAACCAACCCAAAATTTATTTTATGTTCTAAAGGTTTCAAATGGAGAGAAAAAGAAAATACCCAGCATATGCAAGTATTTGCACTGTACAAAGGACTAGTATAAAAGCATATATCAACATGTAATTTATAGTTTTCGAGAATTAATGACGAGGTAAGTAATAAAAATATATCTAAATTGGTTTAAATAGGATTCAAACCTGATTGATTTCTTTTTAAACCCAACATATAGCATGGACAGTTCTTATCCATAAGAAAACTTATGGGGAAAATAATAACTGGATCTGAAATTAACATATAACTGATTGGAAGAAAACACAATCCAACATTCTTATATGCAATTGTTTATCAAATGCACACCTAAGTATCTAAAACCACTTTTATTTACTCAGCTAACCATACAAATTAGTGGTAACAAGAAGGAAGATAAAATTGCATGATAACCCTATCTGCCTGAGCCTTTACATAGCATTTCACTTGGTAAATCTCAAAATTTACAAAAGTCCGTTGTAAGAGAGCCAGCAAATGAAATCAAATTTGTATATTCCATTTCAGGTTATAGAGGAGCTTATTGAAAGCCTTTATCTTCAAGCTTTTTCTACTTTGTCCATGTAATCTTGATGGGACTGGTGTTTTTTACCAGTCAAATGGATAAATAGATCATTGTAAATCAATGCTGGAATCCTGTCTTGTTGTTTGGCCATATATGATCATTTCAGCAACTGGGAATTAACTTCATTATGAAGATTTTAATTAAAAATTTGTACATGAACCAAGCAAGACAGCTAGGAAAGATCCAGAAAATTACCCAAGAATCAAAAGCAATTTCAAAATGTAGGATAAAATTAACAAAAGAAAAATATAAACCCTATCAACATTCGAAGCAACTGTTTATCATGGTGTTCAACCTCTGGCATGCGGATATCATTATGGAATAGGGGGGAAATAGCACTGAGGCATTGAGTTCCAATATTACAAAGGTTAAAATGTTATGAAAGTAACTAATATTTAAAATTTTCCCCTACAACAACAAGAATGATCTCAGGAGTAAGACTAGAATCAACACAGGTACCAATCAAGTTATAAATGGGCAATTCTAGTTGAAAGAAAGAAATTTAAACAGAACCTCCAAAACAGTCTAAGACTGGTCAGTGCTAGTCATATAAGCAGAGGGAGTAAAGATGATGACATTCACTCATACTGATATCCACCATTGTAAATATCCTCCTTTATTTTTTTTTTCTATTGAGAATGTAGAATCAACTGGTTACATCAGAGTTTGACTGTCATCATTACATCAGTATACACAGTATATATGTAAGGCAATACATCAGGATGTACAGTGTACCAAATGTACAATATAACAGATATATATGTCTATACAACATATTCACTTTGCTATTCAAAAAATACTAGGATCAAAAAAAAAGGTTTCAGTTTCAAAATGCCGCAACAGTCTTTATTATTCCCATCCATCTTCTCGTTCCTGCTCTTCTCTCTGGCTGTGATGATTGAGACTCCAGCGATCCTCATTTCCAGTATCAGGTTCCTCTTCATTAGGATCCTCTGCCGTGTCCTCTCTTGTATTACCTCTTCCGATTTCCTGAGGTACCATCATATTTCCTTCATCAGCAACTGTTGTGATATTGACAGAGTGTTCATTATTCTTTTGACCTTCTGTTTGCATCATCCCATGTTCATTTACTGTCTGGATATCTTTAGCAAAGAGAATGGTGACTCCTTCCTCCATCAAGCTTTGGAATCTCTCCCTTGAAATCTGGATGGTGATAGAGACCTGAGACATGATAGTGAAATGTGTGAGTTTATAATTAAACTCCGTAAGATCCCTCTCCTTGTCCTGGAAAATCTGCTCATTTCTCTGTCTCCAAATAAACCAAAGCACCTCAGTAGTAACAGTAATCCAAAAATCATTAAGCTTGCAATCAAAGTTATCCACATAACCCGCCAAGACTTCATGCCAGGACAAGCTAGACTCAGAAAATCTCAAAAAATCAAAACCAAAAATAGTAGACCACACTTCAATAGCCCACGGACATTTGAAAAATAAATCCTCATAAGACTCAGTACATTTACAAACAGAGCACAAAATGGTATTCCTAGAACCTTGAGACACATAGTAACCAATAGCATGTTTTTTCAATAGAAAATCCACTTAAAACAAACCTTTTTGGGCTCCACATGAGAATGCCATAACAGTTCAAAGATTAAGTGCCACTTATTGCTAGACCAATTCAGACTCCAGACTCGGTTAATTTCATTAAAAATTTTATTACTGTCACTCATCATATTATAAATTTGCTTGCAAGAAAAATTCCCCAGTGTGGTACCATCTTTCCATTTAATAAGTTCGGGGTTGTGACAGGATGAAATGCATTTGCCCGGAAACCAGCTACCCACAGCCTTAGCCATGAGTGTGTATGTTTTCTTCTGGGAGGATGGAATGTCAAATTTACTGCTTAACTCTGCCCAGGAAGAAAGCCTGTTATCAACAATAATATCACTGATGTATGAAATGTCTTTCTTGTTCCAGCTTTTAGCTGAGCAACATTGGGTGAGAGCAAGTGGTTTATCATTTAGATAAATCCCCCACCAAATAGACCGGTCAATTACAGCAAAATATGGATTCCTCCCTACAGCACCTCTGGAACATAGTAATGGTTTAATGTCCTTCCAAGCCTTCCACAGAGCAGAGAATATCCTAGAGCCAAAAACCTTCACATCAAAGTCACCTAACAGAATGTCAAGAAAAGGGATATTATCCCATGTTTTGCCCTTTTTAATGACAGACCTGACAACATTATTTCTTATTAATACTTTCCAAGGTTCAATATCCTCCTTTATTGCAAATATCCACATGTAAAATACCTAATTGATGTGCATTTTTTATCCTCAATTCTTCAGCAATTTGTATACTGATATCCAACATTGTAAATATCCTCCTTCCTTGCAAATATCCACATGTTAAATGCCTTATTAATGTCCATTTTGTATCCTCAATTCTTCAGAAATTTGTATGTGCTTGCGATGCTTGCTAAAATGACTAGGCTTTTTAGATTTAAATTTTTTTTTCAGCTATGTACCCCAAAGATTTCCTCCCTATATATTTTCACCAGTGGTACATGGGGATGCGTCCTTTGAATTTTTGGCCCCTCTCCTTGTTCTGAAGATGTTCTGGAGAGGAGAGACGCCTTGATGAAATTTCCCTGTTCCAAAAATGTCTCTGTTTTTAGGGGACAGAAAGGGGACGGTTGGCCATCTCCAATACACATTGGGGATGCTTGAAAGTTGAGACATCCCCAGATGTTTCGGGAACTGCTACTGTCCCCTTTTTCCAGTTCTCAAAGAACAAAAGTCATAATTTTTCTGTATAAATGCATTTTCTTTCATTTCTGCTTCATCTTTTCAATCATCAAAAGAAAGAAAATTGTGGGCGGTGAACAAAACTTAGCCCCCAAACCCCCACTTCTGACCTGCCGAGGAACCAATGTTCCCATGCACCCCTCTACCATTGAGTTCTTCTCAATGTCACATCTAACATCTTGTGCACCTTATCATTAGACTCAGATTTTGAGTCCAATTTTGATATAATGTTGACAGATGCTGGTTAGAGGTAATCATCACACTTTCTATTATCCTATTTTTGACATAGGTTACTTTATCATTTTGGTAGCCTTTGGGCATTTTATTTTTCTATCATGAATTATGGAAGCAATTAAGTAGCTGGAATTCTATATATATATAAAAGAATCTCATTCCTGAAATGCGTCCCCACTTACCCTTCCGAGAAACTCAATGGAACATACTATAGTTACCTCAAATCAGTCATCCCGAAAACCTTTCCTTTCTTTTGTTTTTAAAGTCGGTTAAATGGTTTGGGTATGTTTTATAACTTTGTCTGCATCCTTCAAACGTCTTCAATAGGGAATGGGTAAAAATCATCGTTGCTGGCACGGATTCCTTATTATGGGCAAACAAGGGAAATATTTAAGCGGAATAAAGTAAATAATCATGCAGTTACTACACGGTGTATAAATAGACTTTAGCAAAACAACTCAATTTTCTTATACATTTCTTCTCATTGGAGGTTGTGGCAAGCTTCAAAGCTTGCTGGGCATGCCCCTTGGCCTATACACCAGTGGCAAACTATACAGAGACATGAGACACAAAGCACTTAACATAAAGATTTCTTTCCCAAGAATATTGGCAGAGGAAGATATATTTGGTGTCTTCATTAAGCTGCCATTAGCTATGAATCCACGTGAGCTTTTCTGAGCTGGAGCAGAATAACATTTAAGTTGTGGTTCTGAGCTAGGTATCATCAATCAGTAAGGAAGCGTGATCAAATCTATGCTTGGTTGTTCTTGCTGGTCGCTCGATAGTGGAAATGGTCGTTTGAATTACAGAGGTTCTTTTTGAAATGCTTCATTGAGCCATTGTGGAAACGTGAGGCTCCCTTGGAGTTCAGGACTGTTGCTGTTATTCTATGCATTCCAGCCAGGGGAAGGAACCGTCGTTCAATGAATTTATTCCTGCAACTTAATACTCAATTGGTATTTGTAGTTCTGAACAATAAGTAATGTTACAGACTCAGCTTTGATTCAAGTTCTTTAGTTTTTGGGATATGAGGGCAAATCACAGATTGAAGATTGCAAATATGGAGGGAGTAGACTTCTACCCTTGTTTCTGTTTAGCTGTGAGTTTTGTATATAAGCAGTGCACCCTTTCCTTGTCCCTTATTCAGTTTACTGATCATTTCATGAGGAAACATTAGAGTTAATGTGTGTAGCTTTCCCAAGGCATTCCAAACTGATTTCCAGGTCAGAAAATGTAATCATGCTTAATTGTGACTGGCATTATGCTATGAATCTTTATACGCAAGTTTGGAGTTTTAAATGCATTAAACTAAACCGTATAAACAAGAAAGACAACCCTGCGAGTTCTTCACAGCAAGTGGCTGAAGACTTAGTGTTTGATAGAAGTGTCTGAAGCAAATTGGAAACCTAAGCAAGGGTTTTTACAGAGGCGAGAAATAAAAAAATGTCAATACAAACCATGCAACCTAGTATTTCTTTGCGTACCCAAACCATAGATAATGGATTCACAACCTAGTATTTCTTTGCGTACCCAAACCATAGATAATGGATTCACAGGGAAAAGGGTTACTAGTGTCCCAAAAATGTTTAAATTTCAGTCATGAGAGGTGTCCAAATCTTATATTGCTAAATTATTCTTTGCCCATGCTGTATCATTTCATGTGGCATATTCTCTCCCCAGTTCAAACTGTTGGAATTGTTTGCCATTGATGCCAAGATAGGTTACTATTGCTGTCAAAATATTATTGTTATTTATGCAATGATGAAATCAATAAATACTAAGAGCAGAAAACAGAAATTGTTTGATTCACAAATGATAACAGTACAATGCTTGGAGACCACATCAATTGTAATAAAAGGTATATTGAGCAACGGTTGTAACAAAACGAAATGGCAATTTCTTTAAGGAAGACAATGATCATCACACCATTGTAATGGTTGCGAAGGATAAGAAGTTAAGTGATGAATTATTCGCGAGGCTGGATTAGGACCATGGTTTTTCCATCGTGGGTTTCCACATCAACTCTTGTGCACTATCTTTATTGTGGGGTGTTTCTTTTTAGTTTTCAGTTTAATACTTTCATTTCAGTTTTCAATTAGAAGTAATTAATCAAAGTATTTAATTGAATAAGATTTTAATATTTATTTACTACCGATTCGCCCCCTTCCCTTCACTAATAAATCTGTGTCCTACACAAACAAAAGTTCAAAGATGCAACTGTGTTGGTCCCTCATTTTCCCCCCTAGAAAAGTACATAAGCTAGAGACCACCCTTCTTGATAAAGAATATTCTCTAGTGTGAATCATGATAATGGAGGAAATGAAGCAAACTTAGATAAGAGATGGATACTCTATTGTCATAGATGGGTGGACCAGTATTAGAAAAACAAAAGAGGGTTATATGTACTGAATCAAGAATTGAAAATTGAAGATGCAATAGATGAAACAAAGATGATTTTTTAGAGCAATGTCAAGGATAAGCAACAAACTGAGACTAAATACTCCCTGCTAGTGTGGTATTTTAAAACCAAAAAAGCTTAGAGAAAAGGTATCGGAAACGAAAAATATTTTGATTATGAATCGTAGAGTATCCAAAAAAGTGAAACATACATTTAAAAAACTAAAAGGTGCACCCTAATGGTGTAATCACATCCAAATAGAGGAGCAAGGAATAGGTAGGACAAAATTAAGTTTTGGATCAGAATGGTTTTAGACAAAAATTATAGTCCCTGCCAATGGATTGTCAAATTAGTTTAGTTAGAGAATTCTAAAATTTAAAATAAATGAAGATGAATGTCAAAGATGGTATTGAGGAATCCTACAAGCTCAACATTAGTGTTGATTATGTGGAAGATAATGATGATAAGACTTCAATGTATGTTGATGGACTCTATAATTCTATTCAAGATGGATTTAGTTTGACGATATGATGATCAATAGAAATGCGGAAGATAATGAAGAGAAGAGTTCAAGGTATGATGATGGACTCCATAATTCTATTCAAGATGGATTTAGTTTGATGATATGATGATCAATAGAAAAGGTTTACCAATGTGCTTTGAGAAAAAAGAAGTTGTCTGCAAGGCAACAAAATAATGCAAGGGGAATGGAATCTTCTTTAAAGGAAGAGAACAAGCTAACAATCATGAAGGAAGAATTTTATGGAAATGAAACAGATACTCCTTAAAATGCATGAGGAAGAGCATTTTTCAAGATAAAGAGGCATCGGGTACACATTAATAGCGAACCAGGGCAGAAGTTGATTTTACGAGATGAAATCATTGACCACAAGATTCAGCAGTTTTTGGTGTTTAGACACGTTTAAATTGCCAATAAAAAAGTCCCACGATATTTACCTTCATGGTTTTTGCCCTTTTTAAATCCCTTCACTAGATTTGTACACTATTTTCACACAGAATATGTAACATGACTAAATAGTAAAAATGCAAGGTATTTGCTCTCTATATTCGACAATCCATTAAAATTCAAGTAAAGGCATTTTTTCATAATCAATTCAATCATTGAATGCTTCAAGAAAAAGGACACATGAATACTAATTATGGTTGCAGATTTATGATTTTAGGTGAAGTACATGGCCTTACTCAAGCTTGCCAAGATCTTAACTTTTGGTATTGGATATTCTTTTCACCTATCTTAGCATTTTAATAATATGTCCTTGACTAAATGTGTGCTCACAACATAGCAACTCAATGGTAGGCAATTGCCTTTTATTTTCTAATATTTCAATTTGCTTACCTTTTTGAGAAAATTTAATCACGAGCCTTTCTTACTATTAGCGTATTCATAAAATAAACATTATCCTATCAATGCCCTCATTCATAATTCCAAATTAATAATTATGGGCATGTATTTAAGCACATCTAAAAGGTCAATTGAAGCAACATTCTTTTGATGAATAATTGAGGGCACTATTCCTTGACCCCACTAAGGTCATTAACCCAAAACTCCCACAAAGCAATTGCACCTTGACATGCAATAGGTACGTCAAAGAGTTATGGAAGGCTAATTAATGATCTGTTTTCCTTCTTTTACATAAAATCATGCAATACATTAGATCAAATGGAAGGCTATTAAGAAAATGAGCTTGTTTGTGATCAATGACTTGATGAGCACGTGAGAACTTTGGATTGCATGACCATCCAATAAAAATCTGTATACCCTCAATTTTATTTTCTCTCTATATCTTTGTGCTATGGAAATGCCTTTAAATTTCAAGAACAAGAAGATTTTCAGTTTTTATACATTTTTTATGTTTATTCAAAAAAAAACCTAGGAATGCATCCCCACTATTTTTTGGGTCATCCCATTTCTAAAATATTCCAAGGGCCTTGGGATGCCTAGGATGTTAGGATAAGGTGACTCAGCCTTATCATGATTAATTATTTTATTTATTCTTTTTAGAAAGATGCTAAATGAAGACAAAATCTTCCACAAGGATGGACTTGGAGAAGAAAACATAATGTTTCCCTTTTTCTTGTTTTATTATCTTTGCTTTATTTTTAAGGCAATAGTTGTGCATAAAGAAAGTTTCTAAAATAATTTGTAGATGTGTTGAATGTAGATGCTTTAGAAACCATTTTCTCTTGTACAAAAACTCTATAAGTACAAGGTATTATTGTAGAGAAGACAGAGAGAATTATTTAAAGAGCATTGCTATGTTGCCAAAATTATTTCGGATTTAGATATCACAACTGATTACTCTTGTATAGTTGTGGGTCTTGATATTGTATTTTAACTTTGTTGGTGATATTACAATTGAGTTTGGCTTTGGAGTGGTGGGTTTTTTCCTATAAGGGTTTCCCACATATATCTAGTGTTATGTGTTTATGTGTATAATCCATTTTCTATATGTGTTTATTTAACTTGAAATAGTTTAAGGTTTTGTGAGATCAATGTCAGCATCTTCTCTCATGTTAGAATTAGCATTTGGAAGCATTTCTGCACTTTGGCTTCCTTTCAATCGGTATCAGAGCCTGGCCAACTTTGTTATTGTTATTGGGTAGACGGGTTTTTTGTGCTGATCTAGTTTCAATGGGAGTTTTGTAGAGGAATTGTTTTTCATAATCTTATTGTAGGTTAGATATGGCAAGCACATCTAGTAGAGTAGAGATAGATAGGTTTAATGGCAGCGATTTTGAGCTATGGAAACTTAAAATATAGGACATGCTTGTAGATAGAGATCTATGGGCTGTGATTTCTTCAACAAAACCTCAAACTACATCGCAAGAAGATTGGGATAAGATGGATCGAAAAGCCAAGGGTCTCATAAGACTCTAATTGGCTGATTTTGTACTCTTGAATGTTCATGAAGAGAAGACTGCAGTTGTTCTTTGGAAGAAGCTTGGTGATATTTATCAAGGGAAATCCTTGGTAAATAAGTTATTTCTAAGAAAGAAGTTGTATTCTTTGAGAATGGAGGAAGGAGGTTCTGTTGCTGATCACTTGAATGCATATAATATGCTAATTTCTTAGTTGAATTTTGTTGGTGATAACATTGATGATTAAGATAAATGCATGCTTTTGTTATGTTCTTTGCTAGACTCATGGGATCACCATGTTATGGCTATTGGGAGCACAACAACCACTTTCAAATTGGAGGATGTGGTTGGTTCATTGTTATCTGAAGAGATGTGAAGAAAATATTTTGAAATGGCTAAGGAGGCCCTAGTTGCTCATGGTAGAAAAATGGAGAAGAGAAAGAAAAAAGGACAAGAATGGAAAATCCAAGTCTCTTGGTAAAAAATTCAAGGAAAAATGTTGGAATTGTGGCAAACCTGGTCATCTTCGAAAAGATTGCAAAGAGGAGAAGAAAAAGAAAGGTAAAAAGGATTACTTTGATTCTGACACTGATAAATCTTCTCAAGATGATATATATGCTTTTGTTGTAGCCTTGGCAACAAATGCATCAAAAGATGTGTGGTTGATAGATTCAAGTGCTTCTTTCCACATGACATCTCACAAAGATTGGTTTTTAAAGTATGAAGAGTTTGATGGTGGAAAGGTGTATTTGGGTGATAACTCTCACTTGAATATTGTTGGACGTGGTAGAGTCAAGATTAGATTCCCTGATGGTAGAGTGAAGGGGATTTATGGTGTGCTGCATATCCCTGGTTTGGAAAGAAACCTACTTTCAATCACCAAGCTTGGTGACGCAGGTGTGCAAGTTGTTTTCTCAAGTGTTGGATGCAAGATGACAAGAGGCTCTATGGTTCTTGCTAAGGGTGTAAGGATGTGAACCTTGTATAAGCTAGATGCATGCATGATTCAGTGCAATAGCGCTTCTATGAAGTCCAAGAAAAGGGCTTTAGATTCTTCATCCTCACCAGCAGATCAAGAAAAGAAGAAGACCATTGTTTCTACATCTGATGGTCATTCTTTCTGGGTACCTAAGGGTCCTAATACTTTGGAGATGAAGCTCCTTGCTGAAAAGACAATGTTATGGCACCAAAGACTTGGTCACATTGGTGAGAACGATCTTAGAGCTCTGAAAATAAGAGGCTTTTTGAAGGCCTTGATTACTGTAATAAGGAGTTTGACTTCTATGAACATTGTATTTATGGTAAACATCACCGTCTTTCCTTTTATTCCAATTCTCATAAGTCTTTTGGGCTTTTGGATTATATTCATTCAGATGTGTTTGGTCTAGTTAACGTTCCTTCAATATCTAGATCTTTGTATTTTGTCTCATTCATAGATGATTATAGTACAAAGACATTTGTGTATTTCCTCATAAGTAAATCTAAAGTTTTTAGTCGGTTTAAGGAATTTAAATCCTTGGTTGAAAATCAGACTGGTAGAAAAATTAAGTGTTTGAGGACTGATAATGGTGGTGAGTTTTGTTCAGCAGAATTTGACAAGTTTTGTAAGGATCATGGAATTGAGAGACATAAAACAACTCCATCTACTACACAAAAAAATGGAGTTGCAGAGAGGATGAATAGAACATTGATGGAGAGGGCTACGAGTATGCTTAGTGGTGTTGGCCTTGAACAAAAATTTTGGGCTGAAGCTGTAGCCATTGCATTTTATTTAATTAAGAGGTCTCCTACTTTAGAACTTGTTGAGAAGACACCCATGGAGGCATAGTCTAGCAAGAAGCCCTCATTAAGACATATCAAAGTCTTTGGTTGCTAGGCATATGCTCATGTGCCAAGTGAGAAAAGATCAAAGTTGTAAAATAAGGCAGTTAAGTGTATCTTCATCTCTTATGGTGTCGGTGTGAAAGGTTACAAGCTTTGGGATCCAGTTGCAGAGAAGGTGCTCTACAATAGAAGTGTGATATTTTGTGAGCTGAAACCTTTGACAGTTGATTTGCAGCCAAAGAATGAAGAGAAGTTGAAAAAGGAAGTAGTTCTTATTCCTACTACCTCTAAGGAAGAAGAACTACAAGCTCTTGATGGACTTGATAATGAGAAGAGCCTAAGTAGCTCTGAAAGTTCTGAAGAAGAGAAAGAACATGAACCTCAAACTTTGAGGAGGTCTACTTGTGATAGACAATGACCTAATAAATTTGGTTATTCACCTAAGAGGTTTGGATATTCTTTGTTGCATTCCAGCTGTATATTTGCTTTGATTTCTAACACTGATGAGCCTAGGACTGTTAGAGAGGCTATGGGTATGTATGATGCAGATTCCTGGATGGAAGCCATGAATGAATAGATGGCAGCATTGAAGAAGAATGCTACATGGGATTTGGTACATTTGCCTCAAGGATGGAAACCTATTGGATGCAAATGGGTGTTCAAAAATAAATTGGGTCTAGATGGTAGTGTTGAGAAGTATAAGGCACGATTGGTTGCGGAGGGGTATTCACAGGTGGAGGGAATTGATTATGGTGAAATATTCTCTCATGTAGCTAAGATGACATCCATTTGATTCTTGTTATCACTTGCAGTAGCTCATGAATTTAAAGTTGAACAAATGGATGTGAAGACAAGATTCCTTCATGGTGATTTGGAGGAGGAAATCTATATGTCACAGCTAGAGAATTTCATTGAGAAAGGTAAAGAAAAACTTGTTTGTAAGTTGAAGAAATCTCAGTATGGTTTGAAACAATCTCCTTGAGTGTGGTATCAAAAGTTTGACATCTATGTGTTGTCTTTGGGATTTCTAAGATCTAAATCTGACCATTGTGCATATTATAAATCTAGAAATGGTCACATTCTTATCATAGCCTTGTATGTAGATAATATGTTATTTATTGGGAATGGTAAAAGAATGATTTTAGATTTGAAGTCTTAGTTAGCAGCACAGTTTAAAATGAAAGATCTAGGTGTAGCTAGATATATTCTTGGGATTGAGATCATCAAAGATAGAGATAGAAGAAAGCTTTGGATGAGCCAAAGGAAGTATGTTAACTCTGTGTTGGAGAAATTCAGCATGACAACTTGTAGACAGTTAGTTGTTCCAATGTTACATGGGACAAAGCTTTCTATGGAGGATTGTCCAAAATATCCTACTGAGATGGAGGACATTTCTAGAGTACCTTATATGAGTGCTATTGGTAGCTTGATGTATGCTATGGTCTGTATGAGTCCAAACATTGCCCAAGTAGTGGGAGTCCTTAGTCGATATATGGATAATCCTGGAAGGGTGCATTGGGATGCAATTAAGAGAGTGTTCAGATATTTGAGGGGCACATCTGAGTATTTCTTATGTTTTCATGGTAATCATATTGTATCTCAACATTCTATTTTCATTTGTGGATATGTGGATTCAGATTGGATAGGTGATATTAACAGAAGAAGAGCCACCTATGGATATGTTTTCATGATGTTTGGTGGTGCAATTAGTTGGATGAGCAAGCGACAAGCTATAGCTTCTTTGTCTACTATGGAAGCAGAGTACATGGTAGCTACTCATGCTTCCAAAGAGGCCATTTGTCTTAAGAGATTGTGTTCTCATATTAGTTTTGATGCAAGATAGATTACTATCTATTGTGACAGCCAGAGTGCTATTTGTTTAGCAAAGAATGCTACTTTCCATGCCAGAACAACGGGCATTGATGTACAATATCATTTTGTTCATGATATGGTGGAAGATGGAAAGGTGAAGTTGGAAAAGTTTGCTACTTTGGAAAATGTTGCAGATGCATTGACAAAGCCAATGAGCACTAAAAAGTTCATATGGTGTGTTGGCTCTATGGGCCTTGGGGCCTATGCTATGATACAGTAACTCCTCTAAGGTCTTCATCAAGTGGGAGATTGTTAGGATAAGGTGACTCAGCCTTATCATGATTAATTTTTTTATTTATTCTTTTTAGAAAGATGCTAAATGAAGATAAAATCTTCCACAAGGATGGACTTGGAGAAGAAAATTGAATGTTTCCCCTTTTCTTGTTTTATTCTCTTTGCTTTGTTTTTAAGGCAAGAGTTGTGCATAAAGAAAGTTTCTAAAATAATTTGTAGATGTGTTGAATTTAGATGCTTTAGAAACAGTTTTGGCCTCTTGTATGAAAACTCTATAAGTAGAAGGCATTGTTGTAGAGAAGACATAGAGAGAATTGTCTGAAGAGCATTGTTATGCTGCCAAAATTATTCTAGATTTAGATATCAGAGTGGATTACTCTTTTATAGTTGTGGGTCTGGAGATTGTATTGTAACTTTGTTGCTAATAATACAATTGATTCTGGCTTTGGAGTGGTGGGTTTTTTCCTGTAAGGACCTTTCCCACATATATCTAGTGTTATGTGTTTATGTGTATAATCCATTTTCTATATGTGTTTATTTAACTTGAAATAGTTTAAGGTTTTTTGAGATCAATTTCAGCATCATCTCTCCTATTAGAATTAGCATTTGGAACCATTTCCGCACTTTGGCTTCCTTTCATAGGAGATGTCCTCAACTTGTCTGTGAATTTGAAAAAGAATGCAACTCCTTGGCCTTTTGCCCTTTGGTTGTGCTCAGCATATGTGATGCACATTTAGATAAGCTTGGAAAGCCTTATCTTGCCAAAAATTGTGTATGCCAATGTTGTTAGAATCCCTTGTTTGACTGCATTGAATACAATCAACCAAAGAGTAATCACACTTTCTTGGAGCTTAACAAAACATCAATACTCAACATTTCACAAAATATGATGCAAGAAATTTGAATGAATTTCTTCTACTTATTGATGAGCTCATGCATTCCATTATAGAATAAAACAAAGAGAGATGCACTTGCCTACTATAAATCACATGATTAAGGAATAATGAGATAGATCAGAAGTAGAAGAAAATAACATTGTACCCAACTCCACAAAAGCCAAAAGTTCAAGGAGTCCACTACACACAGAAAATAACAAGAGAGATGCACAGAGCCGAACCCCAACCACTTACAAAAAACAAAACATTTCTCTTCTTTTCCTAGGCTATGCTGCCAGAGTGACAAGAAGTAACTCCTTGTTGAGGTGGCAAGAGGGAGTTACCCTTTCCACCCAGCAAGAGCAGCTCATGAAACAAAGGAAGGAATGTGTG
This sequence comes from Chamaecyparis obtusa, assembly GCA_027943335.1. Lineage (NCBI taxonomy): Eukaryota > Viridiplantae > Streptophyta > Pinopsida > Cupressales > Cupressaceae > Chamaecyparis > Chamaecyparis obtusa. The sequence continues at coordinate 3,155,170 of BSBK01000682.1, read as the reverse complement.
AATATGTTATGGATCTGACTACATAAAGGTTGGAAAAATAATTTATCATATGAATGTTGTACATGTGAGTATATGTATACATTGACACATAGAAAGGAATTCATAATAAATGATTAATTGAGAGTGAAATACACACACACACACACACACACACACACACTTATTTGTGTGTGTATGTACATATATTTATACGTATAGAAATATATTTACCCAAGGATAAAGCAAAGCAGAAGAGAAATATTCCAAATAGAAATTGAATGTAAACATATAAAGACATAAGATCAATTAATTAATGACTATGAAGGTTGTTTATTAAAATTTATGAGGAAATTCCACACCTAGAATACTAGCTAGACCAACTATGCACCAAAATACCACACCCTAACTTAAGCAACTGATAATGGTCAAGCTTCTAGCTTGGATGGGATTCCTAACTTTCACTGCCTGCTTGTGCACTCTTACGTTGATGATACTCTTTTCTCACTCACATGATGGTTTCTCCTCCCGCATCCACTAATATGGAAGGATTAGATATCTGCATCATTGAAATTATAATCTCGTGTCATCTAAAATTAATTTAAATATACATTGATTTTCCAAAGAATTTCTATTGCATTTTATTTCCAAAAATTCCACATAACAAATATATAAATCCTCCTAGTATTATTTCCATTAACAAAACAAGATATATATATCTATTCTCATTAGCAAATCTACTTAATTGAAATTAATTGAAAACAAATAAACCGTTATTGTCAAACTTCACATGAAATAGTTATTACAGTTTTAGAATAAAACAGTCACAAGGGATGTAACAAGCTTACCTCAAAATGAGCTAAAAAACTAGTTGCATTTCATAGTGCCTTGAGACTTTAGGACCATCAAGATGGTACTTATATACAATAACCCATTCAAAATAACTCGTGACAAAATAACCTGGTAGACAAAGTAAGCCAAGGTAATAATAACCCAACAACAAAATAACCCTACATTAAATTACCACGTGGATCAAAAAAATGGCACATAATTACTTATTTATGCCTTACCTTTTCTTGAAAATCAGTGTTATGTGTTATTTGGTTTCAACATGCATTTGGATATGTGGTGATTTAATGTAGCGTTATTTTGTCAATGGGTTGTTATTACCCCTAGAATGTTTTTTCATTGGGTTATCTTGACAGGGTTATTTTGTTACGGGTTATTTTGGCTGAATTATTTTGTCCTATAATCCAATAGGATGTTTAATATTGAAAGAATCCAGCAGTGCGTGGAGATGTTGATCCTAAAGATGTTAGGTGGATTGACAAGCATGAGGACCACCAAGAATGGTTGGGGTACCACTAGATGATACAATTGAGAGAGAGAATGACAATGGCACAAATAATTCAGAGTGTTTGGATATTGACAACCCAAATGAGGCTTACTCTCATAGGTTTTTGTATTTTGATGTTTGAGACTTTTAGATATTGATAGACCATGGTATTTTGATGTTTGATATTATTGTTATACTACTTTGTTCAAGTTTATTATGTTGCTATAATATCACTCTTGTGATTTTTTTACCTATTATTAACATAGCTCTCTCTCATGATTTTAAAATATTTTAACAACCGCTCTGCAACTTCCCACTGAAGCTCAATTTTCAAACTGCAGGCTCCCATGCCTACCTCCCCTGGGGGAGATTTTTCCCCCTTGGCTAACCCCCCTACTGGTCCTGATGGACCCTAGGCCATTCCCATGATTTCCTCTACCACGATCCTAGTGACTGAGTCAATGGGGGAATCTCAAAAAGCATCCTCTTTTGCTGATACCCCATTGTCCCCCCCAAAACCCAGCTGGAAAGGGGCCCTTGTTGGAGAAGCTCATCAATCTTTGGAGGCTCTTCTTGTTAGGAATAAGGTGTCTCAACCTTGGATAATTCCTATTCTTATTATTTGTTTTGTAAATGTATTTTTTTTGCAAATAATGTAATTAAGTGTGAGTGTACATGTCTAGTTGGCATGTTGATGTGTCACTCCACTTGATGTGTCGACATCTTGTGTGTAAGGTGATCATGACTAAAATGGTCATAACAGATTCCTATGATGCATAAAAACTATTTAAGGAATGTGCTATGACAGGTGTAAGAGCATCTTATGACTTGGGCCTATTTGGGTGCCCAAGAAGAAGTGGTTGGTGCATGTAAGAGAATATGCCAAAAATAGGTTGGTATGACAGATTCTCTTACACTTCTCTTGTGACCATTATTTTTGGCAGATTCTATGACAAGCTATCATAGTCTATTCTAGGGATGGATGCCTATTCTTGGGATTGCATGTAACAACTATGTACATGTGGGTTTGTGCATGGGTCTTGGTGGTTGTGCCCATTTTTGGGTCCAGAGGAGTCTATATATATGATGCTACTCCTATGGGAGAGAGATATAATAGAAATTTAAGTCTTGTTGGCTTTGTCTCTCATTTCCTGAAAGAACTTGCATTGCAAGTGTATTGTAATCTTTGTGTTGAAGATAATACATAGTGCAGGTTTTGGAGTGCTGGGGTTTTTTACCGAAAGGTTTTCCCCAGGGTATATCATTGTGTCATTCTCTATTTTTCTGTATGCATTGTATGTGATTGCAATATCTTTGTTAAAGTAGTTAACGAATCTGAAATTGTAAGGATTTATAAGAATTTGCACAATACTCTCCTATAGAGATTAGCATAGGAAGCTGTTTCCGCACCTGAGTTTCCTTACAAGTGGTATCAGAGCTTGATCAACTTTTGATCCTAGTTGTTGGGTAGGGTTTTTTGAGCTAATCTCAAGTTTGAGTGGGAGTTTTGTGCAGAGTATTCTGAATCTTATTTGTAGATTGAGATGGCAAGTTCATCATATGGAAGAATGGAGGTGGAGAAATTTAATGGCACTAATTTCGAGTTGTGGAAACTCAAGATGGAAGACATGTTGGAAGATTGTGACCTATGGGAAGTGACTTCAAGTGATACAAGACCAGAAACTATAGCTCAAGAAGATTGGGATATCAAAGACCGTAAAGCTAAGGGTCTCATAAGACTCTATTTAACCGATGCAGTCCTTCTGAATGTTCTAGATGAGAAAACTGTAAATAGTTTGTGGGAAAGACTTGCGGCCGTGTATCAGGCCAAATCTCTGGTGAACAAGTTGTTCTTGAGGAAGAAGTTGTACTCTCTGTGAATGGAGGAAGGTGGATCCTTAACGGATCATTTAAATGCATTTAATCTGCTGGTTGCACAATTGACATCAGCTGGTGTCAAGTTAGAGGAGGAGGATCATTGCTACACACTTTTGTGTTCTTTACCGGATTCATGGGACCATCTTGTGATGGCTCTCGGAAGCACTTTAGTCACCTTCAAAATGGATGATGTGGTGTCTTTGCTGCTATTAGAGGAGATGCGGAGAAAGGCTTCCGTTTCAAAAAAAGAAGCCCTTGCTATTCATGGGAGATCCACTGAAAGAGGGAAGAAAAATGACAATAAGTCTGACAATAAGGGTAGATCCAAATCCCATGGGAAGTCAAAGACTTCCAATAATTCCAAGGCAAAATGTTGGAACTGTGATAAATCTAGGCACTTCCGTAAAGACTGCAAAGAGCCGAAGAAGAAGAAGAAAGGTTTAGATTTAGCTTTAGAAAGATCTCAAGAAGATGGCGATGCATTCATCGCAGCTTTGGCAGCCCATGCATCTGATGATGTGTGGTTGGTTGACTCGGGTGCATCTTTTCACATGACCTCTCATCAAAATTGGTTCTCAAAATATGAAGAGTTCAATGGTGGAAAGGTGTACTTGGGTGATGATTCTCACCTAAAGATAGTTGGACGCGGAAGGGTCACTATCAAATTTCCTGATGGATGAGTAAAGGGAATCAACGGAGTTATGCACATTCCGAGTTTGGCACGAAACCTATTATCTGTAAGTATGCTGAATGATGTAGGTGTGCAAGTTGTTTTTTTGAAAGAAGGATGCAAGATGATGAGAGGATCGATAGTGCTTGCAAGGGGTACTAGGAGAGGTACCTTATTTCAGCTAGATGCATGTATTCCTCTATGTAATAGTTATTCATCCTCACCATCTGAACAAGCAGTGAAGAAGTCTATGGCTATTGGTTCTGATGGTAGTGCAAATACTTTGGAAGGTAAGGTTCCTACAGAAAAGACAATGTTGTGGCATATGAGATTTGGCCACATTGGTGAAAAGGGTCTCAGAACCCTGAAAAATAAAAATCTCGTTGAGGGGTTAAATGATTGCAATCTCGAGTTTGACTTTTGCGAACATTGTGTCTATGGTAAACAAAATCGTGTTCAGTTTTACTCTAGTTCTCACAAATCTTCTGATGTTTTGGATCTTATTCATTCTGATGTATTTGGTCCTGTAAAAGTTCCTTCAATCTCCAAGTCTATATTTTTTTGTATCTTTCATAGATGATTATAGTAGAAGGATGTGGATTTATTTCCTTAAAAGTAAGACACAAGTCTTTAGTTGGTTCAAGGAATTTAAAGCTCTTGTAGAGAATCAGACTAGTAAGAAGATTAAGTGTGTGAGAACTGACAATGGTGGTGAGTTTTGCTCAGTAGAGTTTGAACAGTTCTATAAAGAACAAGGTATCGAGAGGCATAAGACAACTCCTTATACCCCACAGCAAAATGGAGTTGTAGAGAGAATGAACAGGACATTGATGGAGAAGGCTAGGAGTATGCTTAGTGGAGCTCATTTAGAACAAAGGTTTTGGGCCGAAGCTGTGGCCACTACTTGCTATCTGGTTAACAGATCTCCTACATCAGCCCTTGTTGGTAAGACACCCATGGAGGTGTGGTCTAGTAAGAAGCCTTCAATTAGACATCTTCGTGTTTTTGGTTGTGAAGCTTATGCACATGTTCCAAAGGAGAAAAGATCTAAGTTGGAAAACAAAGCTGTTAAATGTATTTTCATCGGATACAGTGCTGGTGTGAAAGGATAGAACCTTTGGGATCTTGTGACTAGTAAGGTTTTGTATAGTAGAAATGTTATTTTTAGAGAGCTAACATCTTCTCCTATTGTACTACAACCAGATGAAAAAGAAAAGGAAAAAGATTTTGTTCAGTTGCCTCCTACCCCTGAGAAGATTGAACAGAGAAACCATGTTGGGCCTAATGATGAGGAGAGCTCTAGCAGCTCTGATAGTTCAGAAAAAGAGGAAGAACAACCTCAACTGCAGCCCTTGAGGAGATCCACAAGAGAAAGAAAGCGACCAGAAAGGTTTGGTTATTCTATGTTAGATTCTAGTTGTGCCTTTGCTTTGATTACTAACACTGATGAGCCTAGATTTGTGAAAGAGGCTTTGGGCATGGAAGATGCAAGTTCCTAGATTGAGGCTATGGATGATGAGATGGCTTCTTTGGAGAAAAACAAAACTTGGGACCTTGTACCTTTGCCTAAAGGGAGAAAATTTGTTGGCTGTAAATGGGTGTTCAAGAAGAAATTTTGTGCAGATGGTAGTGTTGAAAGGTATAAAGCTGGATTGGTTGCAAAGGGGTATTCACAGGTAGAGGGAATAGATTATGGTGAAATATTCTCTCCTGTTGCAAAGTTGACATCCATTAGATTTCTGTTATCTCTTGCTGCATCATATGATTTAGAGATAGAATAGATGGATGTGAAGACAACTTTCCTTCATGGTGATTTGGAGGAAGAGATTTATATGTCACAGCCTGAGCACTACATTGTTAAAGGTAAAGAATCCTTAGTTTGCAGATTAAAGAAATCTCTATATGGTTTGAAGCAATCTCCTAGGATGTGGTACCTTAAGTTTCATGCCTTTGTGTTGTCAATTGGATTTGTAAGATCAAAATCAGATCATTGTGTTTATTTCAGAGTTGAAAATGATCACCTTCTTATTGTTGCATTATATGTTGATGATATGTTGCTATTTGGGAAGGGTAAGGGTATGATTTCTGATTTTAAATCTTAGTTGTCAGCACAGTTTGAGATGAAAGATCTTGGGGCAGCTAGGTACATCTTGGGTATGGAAATCAGTAGAGACAGGTCTAACAGAAAACTTTGGTTGAGTCAGAGTAAGTATGTGAAGTCTGTGTTGGACAAGTTCAGCATGGCAGATTGTAGACCACTATGTGTTCCTATTTCTGTGGGAACAAAGTTATCTGTAGATGATTGTCCAAAATCTCCTAGTGAGGTGGAGGACATGAGTAGAGTACCTTATGCTAGTGCAGTTGGCAGTCTTATGTATTCTATGGTCTGTACTAGACCAGACATTGCCCAAGTAGTGGGAGTCCTGAGTCAGTTTATGGCTAATCCTGGATGGGTACATTGGGATGCAGTTAAGTGAGTATTCAGGGGTACATCAGATTACTCCATATGTTATCATGGTAACTCTTCTGGATCTCTGCATTCAGTTTGTATTCATGGGTTTGTGGATTCAGATTGGGCAGGTGATATTGACAGCAGGAGATCCACCAGTGCTTATGTGTTCACTATGTTTGGTGGTGCCATCAATTGGATGAGTAAGCGACAACCTATGGTTGCTTTGTCCACTACAGAAGCTGAGTACATGGCTACTACTCATGCTTGTAAAGAAGTCATTTGGCTTAGAAGATTGTGTTCTGATGTTGGTGTTGATGCAGAACAAATTACTATTTGGTGTGACAATCAGAGCGCTATTTGCCTTGCAAAGAATCCAACTTTCCATGCCATAACGAAGCACATTGATGTGCAGTTTCACTTTGTGAGAGATATGGTGGAAGATGGAAAGGTAAATTTGGAGAAGGTAGATACTGTGAAGAATGTTGCAGATGCATTAACGAAACTAGTGGGCACTGAGAAGTTCAGATGGTGTTCGGAGTCTATGGGCCTTTTGGCCTATAGCGGTTAAAGTTCCTGTTATGTTCTTGTTGCTCTTACAAGGTGTTTGACAAGTGGGAGAATGTTAGGAATAAGGTGTCTCAACCTTGGATAATTCCTATTCTTATTATTTATTTTGTAAATGTATTTTTTTGCAAATAATGTAATTAAGTGTGAGTGTACATGTCTAGTTGGCATGTTGATGTGTCACTCCACTTGATGTGTTGGCATCTTGTGCGTAAGGAGATCATGACTGAAATGGTCATGACGGATTCCTATGACATGTAAGAACTATTTAAAGAATGTGCTATGACAGGTGTAAGAGCATCTTATGACTTGGGCCTATTTGGGTGCCCAAGAAGAAGTGGTTGGTGCATGTAAGAGAATATACCAAAAATAGGTTGGTATGACAGATTCTCTTACACTTCTCTTGTGACCATTATTTTTGGCAGATTCTATGACAAGCTGTCATAGTCTATTCTAGGGATGGATGCCTATTCTTGGGATTGCATGTAACAACTGTGTACATGTGGCTTTGTGCATGGGTCTTGGTGGTTGTGCCCATTTTTGGGTCCAGAGGAGTCTATATATATGATGCTACTCCTATGGGAGAGAGATATAACAAAAATTTAAGTCTTGTTGGCTTTGTCTCTCATTTCCTAAAAGAACTTGCATTGCAAGTGTATTGTAATCTTTGTGTTGAAGATAATACATTGTGTAGGTTTTGGAGTGCTGGGGTTTTTTACCGAAAGGTTTTCCCCAGGGTATATCATTGTGTCATTCTCTATTTTTCTGTATGCATTGTATGTGATTGCAATATCTTTGTTAAAGTAGTTAACGAATCTAAAATTGTAAGGATTTATAATAATTTGCACAATACTCGAGCCTATAGAGATTAGCGTAGGAAGCTGTTTCCGCACCTGAGTTTCCTTACACTGCTGGTGGACTTCATTTAGACTAAGGAAGGTGTTGAACTATTGCTTCTAGACTTAGTGGTGAATAGAACGATGGTGGATTTCCATTTGGCCCTAGTTGGTCGATTCTTTAACTTTTGACCTACCATCAAAATGGTTAGAAAATGGGTGTCTAACCAGTGGAAGATCAAGGGTTCTGTCCTAGTTTCTACTATGTTGGGGGGACTTTTTCTGTTTAAGTTTACCACTTTGAAGGACCTTTTGTGTGTTCTATCAGGTTCATGGGTTTATGGAAAGCACTTCCTAGCCCTCGTGAAATGGAAACCTAGATTCAATCCAGTGACAGAACTGACAAGAACGACCCCATTTTGGGTCCATCTCCTTGGCCTCCCACTCGAATATTAGGATGAGAAAGTTTTCTGATGCATATGTGACTCCTTCGGCTCATTCATCACAATGGACCAGGTGAGCCATTCTAAATCCAGGCTAGTGTTTGCTAGATTCTATGTGAATGTTACTCTGAATAAAACCCTACCCAACTTTGTCATTTTGAAATCTAAACTGGGTAGATGGGCCCAAGCATTGGTGTCTGAGACTGCTACCCTATTCTGCCAGAACTGTGATAGCAGAGGCCACTCTAGTGGCATTTTCATGTCCTCCAAGTTGGGAACTAAAAAAGGGAGCAAGGACAAAGGAATGGCTGAGGGTCCACCCCCCATAGGTGAAGTGGAAAAGGTGGAGACTAGGCCACCCTTGGTGGCTAATGAAATAGAAACCCTATCAATTGAAGATCTGGCTCTGGAGGAAGGTGAGATCATCCCCCCTAGGAGATGGAGGTGGGGAGCCCTGTTATCGGCTCTCCTGATCTCCTAACTACAGAGGAACCAATTCTCCAGCCGGTGGTGGAGCCAGTAAAGAACCCCCTGACACCCCCCCAAAGAGGAGGATGGCTAACCTTACTGAGGTAGAACAACCTGGCATTGTGGTTGTTCTAGAACTAAAATTGTTAAAGCTAGATGCTAAAACTCCCCCAAAGCTTGTGAAGAAGAACTCATCCAGCTCTCTTGATGGTTTGGAGGAAGATAATGGGGAATGGAAAATGTAGAGAAAGAAAACCAAACCTAAAAAGGCTGATGTGGGAATGGAAACACCCAGGGGAAGGACTTCAGACCATGTAAGGAGATCGAGAGGGACCACAAGGGATGTTGCAGTAGGTAAGCAACAAACCCTAGAATCTAGTTTCAAAAGTAAGAAATGATTTTCCTTTTTTGGAATGTGAGGGGCTTGGACAGCTCCCTTAAACAAAATGTTGTCAAACATTACATTTTTTTATCATAAGCTTGATGTTCTACTCTTACAATAGGTTAAGATGTCTACTAGTAATTTTGCTATCCTTGTGCCTAATCTTTGGCCGGGTGCTACTTTCCTTTACTCTGAAGTTGCGGGAGCATTCGATTGCATTTCTATGCTCTAGAACCCCAATAGAATAGCTGGTCAGCTGGCTGCTTCTTCCCCAAACTTCCTTGTTGTCACCTTCAGGAAGAATGGAACTAAATGGATCACTTTTAAATACTCTGATAGCATGGGGGAGTTGGCTGATTTTATCTCTTCCACAAGTCTTCTTGACAACACTCTGAAAGGGAACCCCTTCACTTGGACCAACAATAGGAATGGTCTCCATCTCATCTAGGTGAGGCTGGATTAGGTCCTGGCCACCTCTTCATGGAACCTTTGTCTGAACTCTTCCATGTCTTCCGTCCCTAGAACTACACCAGATCATAATCCCTCCTTCTCTATTGGCATGATGCCCCTAAAGTTAGCTCACCCATACTTTAGAGATCAAGTGAAATTTTGGTGGAAGTCTAACATCAGGAGTAGTACCATGTTCAGAATTGCCCAAAAGCTTGAAATTATCAGAAGGGAGGTTAAAGGTTGGAGAAAACATAATTTCAGAGACTTCCATAAAGAGAAAAAGGAACTGTCTGAAACCTTATAATCCCTCCAGGCCCAATTGGCTTATGGAAGCTACCCACCCTAGATCCAGGTGGAGGAGGAGTTGACTAGACACAAATGGCAGGAAACCCTGGAAAAAGAAGAAATCTACTGGAAGCAGAGATCCAAAATCTAGTGGCTTGTTGAAGGGGATAGGAACATGACTTTCTTCCATAGGTCTGCCAACATCCATAAAAGAAGAAATACCATCACTACTATTAAGGATGAAGGAGGGAACAAATTCAAGGAGAAGGATAAAATCAATCAGGTTGCGGTTAACTACTTTAAGGGGTTGTACTCTAATGAGGGTCCTATATGCCCGAACAACATCCAAAATCAACTCTTGGACCACATCCAAAGTGATATAAGTCTTAGTGATAATGACATGCTTACAAAGTGGGTCTCTGATGAGGAGGTCAAGAATGTAGTCTTCAATATGGGAGCTTACAAAGCCCCCGGGCCGGACAGATTTCCTGCGGCATTCTTTCAGGAATATTGGGACATTATGGGGACTAATGTTACCCGTGCTGTCAGAGACTTCTTTAGGACTGGGTGCCTCCTCAGACAACATAATAAAACCTACATTGTGCTTGTCCCAAAGCATGAAAATCCTACCTCTATGTTGGACTTCAGGCCCATCAACCTTTGCACTACCTTCTACAAGATCCTAGTTGGAAAAATCAAGCCTCTACTAGACAAGATTATCTACACTACTCAGAAAGGTTTTGTTCCAGGTAGACAGATCCTGGATGCGGCCATAACCACCCATGAAATCATCCACTCTATGGATAAAAGAAAGGTCCTAGGTATGGCCTTTAAACTGGATATCTCTAAAGCTTATGACAAAGTTAACTAGTCACTTCTGCTTAAAATTCTAGCTAAAATGGGCTTTAATGAGAAGGTTATTCATATTATACAAGAATGTACCCAAATTGTTAGCTTCTCTATTCTTGTCAATGGCACTCCTGGTGGCTTCTTCAAACCTGAGAAGGGTCTTAGATAGGGAGACCCTCTCACCCCCTACCTCTTTATTATGGTAGTTGATGTTCTTAGCAAGAATCTGAGTATGTTGTCCACTATGGGAAGAATAAAATGCATCAAACCTGCTTCTACCCTTCCTCAGGTGGTGTTAGAATAGTTTGTGGATGACACCTTCCTTTTTGGGTATTCTTTAGTGATTGAGGCCAGATAGTGGAAACAAATCCTTGAAAGTTATGCCTGGGCTTTTGGACAGTGTATTAACTATCAAAAGAGCCGGTTGTTCTTCTTCAATACCCCCATGGAGTTACAAAATAAGGTGCTTCAAATCCTGGGTTGTCTGGTGGCTTCACTCCCTTCTACCTACCTTGGCCTCCCCCTTACGGTTAAAGAGGTGTCCCAAGATTTCTAGAATTCCATCCTTGAGAGAACCTAGAGGAAACTTGCTGGTTGGAAGGGGAAGATTTTAAGAAATGCTGGTAAACTTCAGCTCGTGGCCTCCACTCTCCAAGGGATCCCTATTTACTTTCTATCCCTCTTTAAAATCAAAAGCAACATGATAGACAAACTTGAAAGAATTTAGAGAACCTTTCTGTGGGTGGGGTTTGAAGAAAAGAAGAGGATGTCTCTTGTCAATTGGGACAATATCTGCCTCCTGAAAAGAATGGGTGGTCTAGGACTAAGAAGAATTGGTTTGATGAATAAATCCCTTACCACGAAAGTGGCATGGAAACTCATAGAAGGAAAGGTGGACTGGTGTAGATTAATGGAAGCCAAGTACCTCCAAGGACATCCCTACGGGAGGATGTACCACAATAGTGACCTCCCAAGTGGATCCAAACTCTGGATGAACATCTGTAAATGCAAGACCCTTTTTTCTAAAAGAGCTTTTTGGCAAATTGGAAATGAGAGATCCATCAGATTTTGGAATGACCACTAGATCTTGAACTAACCTAACCTGGGCTACAGATTCAAACCTCTTATGGGCTATCTCAGACCTCTCCTGGGTAATAGAGCCTCCAACTACATCACTGGTAGGGACTGGAAGGATATACCTAATCAGTTAAGGGACAGACCAAACCTTCAACATTTGGCCAATGAACTCATGGAAAACTTGACTAATACCAGAATATTGGGGCTTGATGACTCCATTATCTGGGCCCCCACCCAAGCTGGTACTTTCTCTATTAAATCTGCTTACAATCTGCTTCTGAAGGAGGAGAGTAACTTGGGGGACTGGAAGAAGGTGTGGATCCCTCAGCTTACACTGAAAATCAATTTTTTCTGGTGGACTCTCATGCATGGTAAGGTCCTAACCTATGATAATCTTATAAAGAGGGGCTTCTCCATGGCAAACAGATGTGTCCTATGTAAGAAGGAGGAGGAAATGGTGAACCACCTATTCATCCACTGTGATTATGCCACCAGCATCTGGCAAGAGGTTATCGGTAATTTGGGTATCTCGTGGGCCCTAGGTAGAGAAGTGCATCAATTTAATAACTAGAGATCTCCCTCCAATCACCCCCTACTCCAACTCCTTTGGTGTATGCTATCCCCTCACATCTGTTGGACCATTTGGAAGGAAAGGAAAAATAAGATTTTCAGGGAGGATAGTAATCAGTCTGAGACTTGTCTCCATATTGCAACTAAGCTTCTGTGTGAGAATGCCAGGGAAGCTAAGTGGAAGCTTCCCTCTTGTCCTCCTGCTACTTGAGAGGTGAGAATTGCTGACAACTGGAATCTCCTAGCTGGTTTCTCTAGATTTGACGATGCTAAAAGGATAGCTAGAAAAGCTACCAGATGGACCGCCCCTCTCAGAGGATGGACCAAATTAAACTTTGATAGGGCTGCAAATAATCTTGGCCAAGGTGGGGGTGGTGTTCTAAGAGATCACAAAGGCACTTTCCTACTGGCTTATGCTGGGCCGCTCAATAACTGCATTGTCACCCAAGCGGAGGGAATGGCCCTTCTTTGGGGGATTAAATGTGCAAAACAAATGAACATCAGGCTACTGGAAATCGAGGGGGATTCCAAAGTGGTTGTTGAGGCTGTCAAAAGTGGAGCTAGTGTGGGGTTGTGGGCTAGACCTATGATGCTAGAGATCCATGAGTTGCTCAATAGCTTCCAGTGCACGACTATGGGTCACACGTATAGAGAAGGGAATTCAGATGCTGACTGAATGGCAACAATAGGCCTAAAAAAAATCAAACTTAATAGTTGGAGGTGTTGAAAAATAAGGATCGTATATAGAAAGAATCTGAATGCTTACTATTGCTTGATATTGCCGTTGTGATTGTAGAATACAATTGCCTTCGTTATTGATTGATTCTACAATAACAATAGGGTATATGTATATATTGAATAGTCATGTAATGAATAGACATGACCGTATATACTTATGGTCATGTCACTTCATTACATAACTATTAGTTAACATATCTTAACCAATAGTTTATTCATACTTTGTATAATATATATATATATATATATATATATATATATATATATATATATATATATATATATATATATATATATATATATATATATATATATATATATATATATATATATATATATATATATATATATATATATATATATATATATATATATATATATATATATATATATATATATATATATAAGTTCACACATGTGCATATTAATATATACTTACTTTTCAATTATATTATATAGTATATATATATATAAATATATCTATATTTATATGCATATCATGATTGTCTCGTCGTTTATTAAACATGAATGAACAATACTTTAACACTCCCTCTTGAGAGAGAGTTTAATAGAATTTGTAGAATCTTTTCATATCATGATATCCAGCACATCTGGGACAGACCCTTTCAGGAGTCGATCATGATAGACATCAAGATATCCGGCACATCCGGGACAAACCCTTTCGGGAGTCGATCTTGACAAGTTATTACACAGTAATAATCTCAGCGTTAAGGTGTCCGGTCCTATCCGGGACAAACCCTTTCGGGAGTCGATCTTAACAATTATTACACACCAAGTAATAACATAAGCAACAAGATGTCTGGTCCTATCCGGGACAAACCCTTTCGGGAGTCGATCTTGAAGCCTGGTTAACTATTGTCAAGATCGTCACCTTGAAATAGTAACCCACCACACATGAAAGATCGTCACCTTTCATGTTAAGTACAAGTATTCATGTTCAGAAAATCATCATCTTCTAAATATGAACACAGGATGAGTGGACCTATAAAGTCACACATATGATATCCATCTTGACTCTCCTCAGAGAGTTAAAACCAAGGCTTCCACCTTAGACTTGTCTATCGTAGACAAGAATCATATTAAGATACAAAATGATGGATCACTGATTCTGAGAACTTATTTAAGGCTTTAGTTCTCAACATACCAAGGTTATCTGAAGTACACAATCTTCTTCCTAGCAAGGGGCTTGGTGAGAAACCATCTTCACATGGTATACTTCCTCTGAATTAATATGACCACGATCCTGTGATGCCATCTTAGTTTGATCTTCTAGCTTCTCCCTCTGACATGGAAGCATAGCCTTCTCACATGGTAATTCATCATAATTCTCTGCTACAGTTTCTCGATCACTAGAGAGCCAATAAAACATGGTCTACTCCCTCTGAATCAAGATCCTCCCATATCCACTGATGCATATCCTTTTTCTTCTTCTGTCATGGAGGCATACCCTTTTTATATACTTAGCTCAATGTCACTACAGGATGTGACTTCATACTTTTCTTCCTGAGAGAATCGATATCTCATACTAGGTTTCCATAAGGCTGCGGATTAGCATAGGATGCATTTTGATCTTTTTCAAGGCCATAACATTAACACTCCCTCTTGGACTTGAGGGAAGATAATAAGGACCTCTAGTATGATGTTCATCTTAATGAACTGTAGTCTCAAGATGTATGAATTACTTCAAGCAGAGATTCTATCCATGTGAATCTCATCTGTGATTCTGTCCACTAGTTTCCACTACTATAATCTCATAATTGTTTTACCTTCAATAGTGAACTCCCTCTCAATCAATACAATTTAGATTGTCACAAGTTAATTGAATCATATGCTCCCTCTGAAGCTCAAGTTAATCAACTTCTTGACCTCTTGAAAATGTCAGACTTTCTCTGAATCTGAATTTCATATGCTTTTATCCTGAAAGTATGTTAGAGATAGATTACAAATAGTTTATAAAGATAAACTATCTTGTACAAGAATACAAATGATAGAAGCATACGAGATTTATTATTTAATGAATTATAAATTGAAAATTCATATGCATTAATAAAGCATGGAATACTTATCTTAAATTTCAAATATTTTCAAGTATTTCCTTTCATAAGGTGAGCCCATTAATACGATACTCGTACTCATTGTCCTTCTTCATAACATATCGATTTCATTCTGATCTTTATGTTAATTTTCTTATTAACGAATACTTGGCATCAATGTTGTCTTCATTAGCAATTGCAACCTTCTTCATCGAAGTGCTTTTGTCTAAGTAATTTTCTCCCCACCAATAACAAAATATTGTTTTAGGAATTGAGATGGTATTGTAAGGTCTTTTGTAATCTCTACATTGTTTGAGATCTTCCTATCCATTAATATTCTCAAATTTACAAATTTTCCTAGCAAAATTATTATAATTATGTAGCTCTGTTATGAAGTTTTCCCTTAATCAAATGTTTGGATCATATACTTTCCTATTATAGACTTTGTTTCTTGAGTGAATCCTTCAAATTTATTTATAGGGTCTTCCCTATTATCTATTTTATATAATCTTTCCAAATCTCCTGTTTGTTGAACATATAGGGCTTCTTGTTAGTATTAATTCTATGATGTTTGGAAAGTGGCATAATTTATGTGTTCCTATTCTCTTCCATATTTGGTGCCATTTATACTCTTCCATAATATTGGACCTGATTTGTATCACAATATTTTTGGTGATTCACACTACTATCCTCCCCACTTATTGATTTATTTAATATCGTGTTTCAATGATGGGTAGGCTACTCTCATCAATCAGTATCAACAATGTTCTGGTCTGTCATCATCATAGTTATCCTTCTAATAGTCTATTGTATTTTACAAATTTTAGATCTGTTACTGCTTTATCCTTTGAATCACCATATACGATAATAGTTACTTGGCAGAAGTAAGCCAAATTCATGTGTACTAATGGAGATATTATATACTTCAAGAAGCTTATGGTATCATTGATTGGTCTACGCGGCTCAAAGATTACCGAATGAGATTATGTCTGTCTTAACCTTAAATGACGATTCCTATGTCTGTCTCCATGCTAGAGAGTATTCAACAAAGAACCAGCTATACATAGATGCCCGTAAAAGATATGATCCCGACTGTATATGTAATGAACATGTTCGATATTTCCAGCAGCGTGCGAAGAATAAGTCCAATGTTCTCCTGTAAATATCTATAGGCTGGATTGAACTATCACTGAGATTCGTATTGGTGAGTTTTATCCAGACTGTATTATTGCCTTGAATTAATGAAAACTGATATGAACTTGTGTTCTTTCCTTTAGTATTGCAAATACTTCAATTTTCTTAATCTGCCAACATCCTTTGTCTTTCCTCAAATTTGAAGTCCTCGATGTCAATATTTTGTCGTGGCCACTTACAAGGAGAATAGATTCTTATTAGATTTTATTGGCTTTAAGAGAAATTTCTTGTAAGTTGGTTCGATGTATCGTTGTGTAACTCCTTACTGAATTTCCTACGTTGGTCACTTGTCACTGGTATTGATGAGTTTTTAAGCGATTATTCTAAACATATACAAATTGGCAATTATCTTGCACTGTCTAAGACCATTCTAGCTTAGTCAAACTTGTGGTACTCTATATGTTGAGATGTAAGATCTCCTCTTTGTATATATATATTGTTTACAGGATTCTGAATGTTACTTCTCTAGTGCTCTCTTCGTTCCAAGGCTTATTTTCTGTACAAAAGCTAAGTTTGATGGTATATTGGTAGTTGAGATAATCTCCAACGATTTTGATTTTGATTATTAGTATTAAGTCTTTGTGGAATACATCTAATATATTATCTCTATTTTTTTTTATTTCCCTCTCTCTATCTGATGCTCCGTAAATGCTGAGTGAAATGCTTCCCGTGCCTTGTTGGTGATTGGACTTTGGCCATACAATTCTCCATATTTTGATTTCCTTCTATATATATATATATATATATATATATATATATTTGCTAACTCAGCATATCCAACACTGAATTGCTTCTTCTTGATTGATTACCATCGTATATTGATGTTGGTAATTCTTCCCTTGATGTTTTCTAACTTCATTCATAAATTGTAATCTCCGTTACTAAGGTCCTCCTATATTTCTCAATATTATCTGCCACGTAGCTTTTGTACCAGTGTTTAAATGGAATACTTCCTACGCTGACTGTATATCAAATCTTTCTATCTATGTCTTATTTTGGTTTCCTCTTTCACTGTTTCTATTTTTTTGATTCATTTCTATAGAGGCTCTAATACCATGTTGAAAAACAAGGATCGTATATAGAAAGAATCTGAATGCTTACTATTGCTTGATATTGCCGTTGTGATTGTAGAATACAATTGCCTTCGTTATTGATTGATTCTACAATAACAATAGGGTATATGTATATATTGAATAGTCATGTAATGAATAGACATGACCGTATATACTTATGGTCATGTCACTTCATTACATAACTATTAGTTAACATATCTTAACCAATAGTTTATTCATACTTTGTATAATATATATATATATATATATATATATATATATATATATATATATATATATATATATATATATATATATATATATATATAAGTTCACACATGTGCATATTAATATATACTTACTTTTTAATTATATTATATAGTATATATATATATAAATATATCTATATTTATATGCATATCATGATTGTCTCGTCATTTATTAAACACGAACGAACAATACTTTAACAGGAGGGTGGTTAGTGATTTACCTCTGGTGACTCAACAACTCATCGGAGAAGAAATGAATATTACAATTTAAATGTGCCAAGCTATCATATTCATTGCGAATCCTTACTGGATCACGTGCTGGCGTGCTCTGGCAATTTTTGCGACTATGAAAAGGAGAACCCAAAACCCCATAAAGAATCATCATTACCTTTCAAACATGTGGAGTAAGAGTTGTCTGAATCAGAGGGCTTACTTGGCTAATATTGACAACAAGTGCTTCCCTGGCATTATTGCTATTAATGGCACCTAGAGATCCATTAGATCTGGCTATACGAAGCCCATCTTCCAAAATTTTACCCAAGGCCAGCATTTTAAATATAATCTTTCCTTGGAAAGGCCACGCAGAAACAAGTGGTTTTTTATGATCTACAAAAAAGCTCATCTCTTAGGTTTTCAGGATATTCTAGCGTAGGAGGGGCAGAGCTTTGAAATGGGAGGCAACACTCTTCGCATTGAACCCGATAAAATTGATGAGGCTTTCACCTCTGATATGTTGGTGACTCATTACTACAAAGAAAGTGACATATGGGGTTTTATGGAGAGAATGAAAGGTGGGCATGACAAGTGAATTTCCAAACAATTCATCTCATCCTTGAACAACAAGATTGTCTTGGTTGGGGGCATCCATTTCTAGATTAACGAAGAGGTCATTGCAAAGGCGACGGGGCTCTCTATGGAAGGGAGGAAATAAAAAAGACCAGTCGGGCTCCTGACCCTACCAGCCTCAACTAGTTTTTCAAGGAAGGTGAGCAGCCAGTGAAGAAGCAAGGGGGTTATAATAGGGAAGAGTTGTCGGACTTCTGGCTGAAACTTTTCCTCATTGTGATGAAATATTTCATGCTGGAAGGTAAGTTTACTGTGTTTTACTACTACCACTTACCATTTTTGAATCATATTAGAAATAAGGATTTAATTTCCATACCCTTCTATCTTTTGCATTCCATAGAGAGTAATATCCTAGATAGTAAGGACAACCCTGATAAATCAATCCCTATCCTCAATCAGGGCCTCCTTCTTTGCATTTACCACTTTCACAAAGCTATCTGCCCAATGCCCCAACCCCCCTGATTATCCAGGAGATGACCCAGGAGGAGTCCTTGGCCAAAACTGAAAATCCCACCCATTCCACCTCCCAGTCCATCCAAGTTATCCAAGAGTCTAAGCTAGGTGCTAAAGAGGGTATAACCTGCAAAAAATGTATTAAAAACCCTTTCAATAGGAAGGAGGGTCAGGAGGAGTCACATGGCTCTAAGTCTGTGGAGAACAAAGATAGGAAGGAGCTAGACAGTACTCCTGAGATTAAATGAAGGCCCAAAACATGGAGAATGATGGAGAGCCAGGTTAATCTGGAGGTGGAATTAGGTGGCTCGAGTCACCGGAGGTCCAATAGAATTGCCAAGGAACAGCGTAAAACCAGGTTGATGGAAGCGACCTCTAGAGAGAAATCCCTATCTGAAAAAGACTCTCACACCACTGAGTCCATGAAAGGTTGCTTGGATGATCATATGAGTCCCCTTAGGACTAGTAACACTCCCCTACCCAACCTCTAACAAACCATGGAAATCCCCAATAACCCTACCCCACCCCTGAGTCCTTTTCATGATCCCCAGGATAAGCCCCCCACCTCTGATTACAATACCGGGGCTTTGGCTGACAAAAATAAATTTATAGGCATCCTCAAGAGGAGGTTCTCTGATATGGACAAGGAAATTGCAGAGATCAAAAAGAATATGTAGGAACTAAAGCACCAATGCATGATGACCAACAAATTTGGCCTGAAGGTCATGCATGCTTTAGCTATGACCCTCTGTAATGTGCAGGAAAAGCTAGCGGGTGGTAGTCTGGAAGCGGACGAGGATAACAAGGATCTTTTCCTCTTCTTGCAGGAGGAGTGGGCTAGGACCCTACTGTCTAAGCATCTGGGTGGGAAGAACTAACTACTGGTGTCCATGAGTTGGTTAATTTTGACTGGGCATGGCCCTCGGATCCCCTATTTTGCATTTGGGGTTAATGTTAGTTTTTATAGCTTTTGGTTCAACCCTGCGTGGCTTATGACTAGTAATTTAACTTCTACTCTTCATTTTAAGTACTCTAGTTTAACCCTTTTGATCAGTACTGTGGTTTATGTTTTTGATAGGGGCAGATTTAGACTCGATGATTATGTTGTTACTCTTTTATCTGCTTTGATTAGTACCATTAATGTGCTATTAATGTGCTCCTAGTCCCTTTGTTCCTCGATCCAACACCCTCTTGCTGCTTTATCTATCAAAAACATAGCTCTCTCTCTATAATATAGTTTGAAAATTTCATATGTATATATATCATTGTCCCCATGCCATCCCCAAAAAATGACCCACCGACTACTATCCCTGAAATGCATCCCCTATCGTTCCCCCATGCCTGTCCCAAAAACATCATGGAACCTTTCTTTCAACATAAGATCTTCTCACCATAAGAGCTTCTCTTTTCTTTGTTTCCTCCACACAGATGATGCAACAATTTCATCATTTGCTTGAGCAATATCATATCTAGGTCAACTTCTATTGCTATCCTGTTGTGGACACTCAAATGCCTTATGGAAAACTTTTCCACACCTATAACCTTATTAGAAAAAAATTGGTGAACCAAAAGTACAAGTTTTCTTGAGCAATATCATTTCTAGGTCAACTTTTGTTACTATCTTGCTAGGTTTGTGGGCACTCAAATGCCTTATGGAAAACATTTCCACACCTGTAACCTTATTAGCAAAAAGTCTTTTAAGAAAAAAATTGTTCAACCAAAAGTATTAGATTGTTTGAAAAATTTGGGAAAAATAAAACCTATCACCAAGTTTTCAAGACAGGGAGGGTAGGGGATGGGGGTGCTGAGGGGATGGGGGTGTTGAGCTTAAGGGATGACATTTTGCGATCTAAATTTAGGGATGCAAAAAGGTACGATTACAAACAAAATATGGAAAATTTAAAATATATAGGAGAATTTCAAACATTCATATGATATTGATAAAGAATTTATCATATACATTACAGATCCTTAATACATAACATTGTTGAATTAAGAGTTGACATTAGCGTTGAACAAATTAGCAAATGTCAAAATTTAATTGCTTTCATAATTTATTTTCAATATTCAAGTGATATTGAAAAATAGTGTACAAGTTACAATAAAATGCTTAACAATTACATGTTTAACTTTCAACTACAATATGAAATAAAAAACAAATAAAGTTTTATTTTATTTCCTCCTCATTTAGAACAAGTTGTGGTGTGGAGGCTGCTAGTATCTGAAATCAGTTTTCTTTATCCAACATCAATCAAATAGCTGATGACAAGTGGTAATTACAAATTTCAAACATATATTATGTCACTCATCATTTACTTCTCATTAAATATCACATCAGGTTATGGAATAGCCAGCCAATGTGTAATGTCCTGAGCCAAAACAATCGTGCAAAACTAATTCTTAACCTTCAACAAACACTTAATAGTAGAATTAAACACTATCGGGCCCTATTAATTAATCATATCTTGGACAACTCAGATTTAAATTACAGTTTATACATCAGCATATCGGCACTTTCATCACACACCAATCAACAATGGCAACCTAACCCCCAAACTTCTTATTATAATGAACAGCGAATACAAATGTAATTCCTGCTCTCTTTCTTATTGCAATAATGTCTATCTTACATCCAAATGATTCCGCAACAACAGCAATTGATAACAACACTAATGATAAATAGGATCAATTTAATGTAGCAGGAGTGCATATCCAATAAAGCCCAAATGCAAACTCTGTGTGAGATTTCCCTCCAAAACCATTAGGGTCTTCATTATAGGATTCTCACACTTGAACACAAGTGCATATAATGAATTATGAAAGGAATTCGGTTAACTGTAGACAATGATCCCAAATGAAACATTCACTCTTTTATATCCTCCACAAACAGCACAGGTCATCCACCATTCAAATCTGCAATTTTAAATTTGCAGTCATCATAGGAAATGTTCCATTTTGAAAATATGTCACCAAAAAATAGACTACTGGAAACAATACAACACATGCTGAAAAGTTAGGAGGGGAATGGAAGCATATGTGAAAATATAGGACAAGGTGTCAGGGGTTGAGTAATGGGCACGCTGGTAAGGGAAATTTGAAAGAAAAAGCATACTTGTGAATGGAAAATATACACTAATAGAAACAGAGAAGATGCAAGCACAAACCTAATATGTAGAGACTTAGATTGACTGGAAAACAAGAAAGGACACTAGGGCATGTGTAACCTTTTAGTACCTCCTATCCGAGCCAACAAGCATCTACCCCCATCCAAATATCATCCCATCTATCTCTTTTAATAGTTTTTCAGATTTTACATTTTCTATTAAGTCAGCTTTGTTGGGGTTTTTTTCAATACCCCGACCTAATGTCATTTGTAGACTATGGTAATCATGATTTATTTGCTTGCAATAAAAGATTTTATGAGAGAAGTTATCAAATTCCAAGAACACGTTTGTATTCCTTTCTTTGGAATAATACATACTATTGTGGAAAATAATTTCAAGTTGATTCATTGTTCTTTTACATCAACATTTTGGATCACACTCTATTATCCAAAACATTCATTCAATGAGAGATTGCAAGAAGAGTGAAAAAAGATGGAACATAGAGTATGATCCAAAGCATTCATTCACAAATGAACACACAATAGAAACTAGAAACAAATTCCAATCAATTAATAGATTGTGGAATTCTAATGCATTTAATTTCAAATTATCATAGGAATGATCAGATTCAAGAAGAACCTATTCATATCCTATGTTTTCATAAATGAAAAGCTTGACTTTTTCACCAAACAATAATTAATTAGAATACAGGAATATATATATATTACTAGTGAATTTATTTTTTATATAGAGAAATCAATGTGTAATTATAATTATAATGTGATGTAAAGAAAGTTGATTTAGAAGAGATGAAATTTAAAGCATCCAAACAATAGTATTGTAATATTTTTTCTAACAATTGACTCAAGGGTGAACATACAATAAATTAAGGATACGATCCCATTGGAGGAGTTTGGACTCCTATTTGTATTACGAAGACAGTACCATGAAATTGGATAAATGCAGCTATAGGAATGAATTGTATCTTTTCTATAAAATAGAATTCCCAGGCATGGGGTAAACTTTAAGTTGGTGCTGAGCAGAGGCGGAAAAAGCTTCCCCACCAGTTTAGACGCGTCTTATTGACAGCTAGAATGACATCTTACTTAAATTTCTCAATTTTGAAAAAAAAACATGGACCATCTATTTGCATAAGATTTTACAGATTTAATAATTTTTCATCTAAATTTTTTCACTTCACCCAAAATATCTCAGCAACCTTATATAATTTCCTTGCTGTGATATGAATGCAAAGAGCCGTGCTAACTTAGAGGCAATATAAAGAAGGAACCGGGAGAGAGAAAGATCCCCCTCGTAATCAGCTATTAACCCACCAAAAATCCAATACATTGTTTGTTTCTAATCGAATCTTCTGATGCTCCATTTTCAGAACCTTCACTTGGTGTATTAAAAATAGTGTTGTAGGTGTTTATTTTTACTTGGTTTTAGGACCTTCACTTGTTTTGAGATAAATGGTATTTTTATGTTGTAAAATGTAATAAGCAATGTATTTGAGATGGATCATTATTTTTATTATTAATAAAGAAGAAATGTATTTGCATGGTAATATTGAGTTCTTGATATTAGGTAGTTGATATTAGGTAGTTGTGGCAAATTTTAGGAAGTGATGCTTTTGATCTAATATTACTATTAATATACAGACATAAATGATATTATGCGAAGTGATTAAAATTAACAGACAGACTCAAGTGATTAGGAGTATTTTGATGCTTTTATTTTTTCAATAGAGTTATGGGAATGTGGGTTCTTCACTAGTTATTTATTTGTTTGGTTAATTACATAAACATGTTTTGAATCTGCATATCTTTCAGGTTATAATTATGATTTTGTGTAATTTTCAGGGGAGGAAATGTGTTCTGAGATTCTGAAAAGACTTAAATTGAAAGATATTGTTCGTTCTTCTGTGGTTTCTAAAGAATGGCTTGCACTACTCAAATCATTGAAAACAATCAGTTGTTCTGATTCTGATTTTGTTTATGTGGATGACCTTAAGCGTTTACAAAATTTTCCTAAAATAGAACATTTGTGCATCAACAATCTGCGAGTCCGATCTGTAGCGGTTAGACTTTTCTTTTTCATTGCTTTGTTTTGTATTCTTTTCTTTAATTAAAGTGCTTGAATTATTTGTCGTGGTTGATTTGTGATTTTTATGTAATCAGATATGGCCACTGCGAGAGCTGAATCTGTCACTTGGAAATTTGAGGACATTAATATTGAATATCGATGCACGTGAGGAATATCTTGCAGGTTATGTGGCATTATTGTATTGCATTCTGAGAGGTTCTCCATTGCTGAGAACAATCGAAATTAATGGTTTGGGACAAGAAGAAGATGATGAATCTGCAGAGAATCTTAAGCAACTTAGAAAGTTATTTCCACGATGGGATAACTATAATAAAGAATCAAGAACAGTCCTGGCTTGACAACCTTCTTCAATGGATTAAGATGATGGGAACATGAAATAATTGAAGGGAGAAAAGAACCAATAAAGAAACTTTCAATTTTGAATACAAACTTTCATGGATGCAAGTATTTTATATTTGATATCGTTAAATAAATATTTTATGGAGAACAAGTACTTTATATTTGATATGGTTAAATAAAGATTTTATGGAGAACAAGTACTTCTCTGTTTTAAATAATTAAAGACTTAAAAAAAGCTTTTATCTCATGTCTCCATGCCAATAAATAGTTTTAGTGGTAGACTCCTAAGATTTGACATGAAATTTAATGGTGAATTTAAAACTTTGATAAAAATAAATTTGGCACAATAATACAAGAGTATCACCTAATGTTAGAGATGTTCTAAAATTAAGAGGCGAGTCAAAAATCTATGATCCACATCCAAAATGCCTCTTGGACAAGACCCAAACTGAATTGTACAAAAAAAATGATGATAAGCTGCTATCAAATATTAGCATTAGTCAAAGATCTTTTGAAAAATGTAAACCCTAGTATGTAAAAATTAACAAGGAAATGATCTCCTACTATTGCAAAACTCATGTTTAGTTTCGTTACCATTATGATGTATTTTAATGTATACTTTCTACCATGCATACTAATGAATGTTTTAGGGGTGTGGTATAAATATACCACCTCAAACTCTAAAGGAGTTTATATCAAGTTTATTTTATAAACCACCTAATGAACAATTATTTCTTTTGAATGCACATGTTTCTAGTGTATGTGATATATGTGGAAACCTTGCATTGTTAGGTGAATGTTTGCATGAAAATATTTCAATTAGTTTTTGATAGAGATTAGTTGATGTAAAAATATTTTAAAATGTTTAGTATCCATTAAAGGATAGAAATGTTGGAAGACAATGCAAACTAATTACTAAAAAAGTTGGTGTTCATGGATTTAAGAATGTATTTAATAGTAAGATCATACCCAAATATGTGAAACACTCCCAAAATTCTTGATGGAGTGATGGGAAGTTTCACGTATGCAAGAATACATTTCCAATTGGTAGTATATTTCTGGTCGTTGACTTTGCAGAGAATTACACACTTGCATCACAAGATAAGATCCAAGAGTAGTATTATACTTCAGTGCAAGTAGCAATTTGTGTTCATATTGTCTATAGGCATGCACCTGATAGTACATAAGAAAATTTAAAAAAATTGAGGGAGTACCATTTCTATTTTCTTGATAGTAAATTATAGTCATCAAAGTTTGTTCAGTAATGCTCTAAAACCTTTTATGAAAATTTGAGGGAAAGACAAATTCAAATGACACAACATCTAATATGGTCAAATAATTGTATAGGACAATTCAAGAATTCTAGAATATTTTATTGGTTGAGTACGACACATAAGAAAACTAATATCCAATATATGTGGATTTTTTTGAGGCTAAAAATGAGAAAGGAGAACACGGTGGATCTAGTGCATCTGTTAAGAGAACCTTTTGCAAAGATAAAATCAAATTCAAGGAAAAATCCAAATTTAAAGATGTGTGTGCAATTGTGGAATAGTGTAATTTAAGTTTACCTATAGGATCAAGTCATAACTCTACAATCAAATGCTTCTTCTAGCTAGTTGAAGATAAGAATATCCTTTCAATATATGGATGTGATATAGTCAGCGGGTCAACTAAATGACATTCATTTAAGATTTCTAATTCTAACACTTGGACTATATAGACTAGGGAGCTTGCAAGTTTTTTTCAATTTTGTGTTGTAGGTGATTAGAAAGCACATGAGAATATGGAATGGGTTTAAGAATAGCAATAGAAGTCCATAACACCTAGTGAGGCACAAGGTCAAGATAATAAAAGAAATGAAGACCAAGATCATGCATTTGCATTAGAAGATAATGATCGTGTTTCAAACATCATACAACTTGGTAATTTATTTCAATTTCTTGTTTCTTCAAATCATATGATTTATGTATGTCATATAGTATGATCGTATTTGAATTAAATATAACACTTTATGTATTCTTATTTTTGGTTTGCAAGACATGTGTATGCTGTTGTTGCACCCGAGGACAATGAAAAGTTGGCTGAGTATTGGTTAGCTCGAAGTCTAGAACCTGAGAAAAAGTTAATATGTCATTGAGTCTAGATGATGATGGTTTTGAGTATCCTATTAGGTCTATTGTGGTAGTTTGTACATGGCTACGAAAATACCTAATAAGAAAGAATGGTTTGCCAACTTTTTAAGACTACCAAACAGAAAAGAAGATTATACACTATTCCCATTTGGTGGTGGAAACAAATATTAAATTAGAAAGATATAAAGGGAGACCTAATAAAATATTATGGGCACTCTCTCTAGTGTAGTGCCCATCCATAGTTTTATTTTTCAATTTTATATTGCCAAACTCTTTTAGGCGACTTTCATGTGTATGTTGATTGTTACATCTTTATTATGTGGTTTTTGGATGTATGACATTACATGGTCATTTGATATTGGATAGTTATGAGATATCATATGTTTGCAGTTAGATGATGTTAGTTACTTTGATGATTATTATTTATATGTTTAAAATGTTATTTATATTCATGATTTTACTTACCCCATACTTGCATGTCTTTGGCTATCATGTATGTTTTACCTTTCTATTTAATGTGTTTGATGTGGTTGAGGGAAAAAGTCATAGATACCTGCTTGCAAGATCTACACAATATCTTGATCCTCACCTTTTATTTTTTAATAGATATATGGATACATACATGCTTGTCTTTTATGTAAGTTTGCAAGTACCGGGAAACAACTTCCCTTAATTGTCAAGAAGAGTGTACCCTATCGCAATGTCTCAATGGTAAGAGAGGGGAGATAACATTCTAGTCTGAGTCCCAACCTAAGCCATTTATTGTCTTGAAATAGTGGACAAGTTTCTGATATATTAACTTTACAAAATCATCCAGGTGACGTGAATTCATAAGCCTTTCCCTTAACCATGATTATTGTTTTATTAGGTTTCGTTGGTTTTTTATATTCTTTGGTTGGTTATGTGGCTAGTGTGATTGTTCTGAAATGATTAAGTGATTTACTGAGTTTGATTATGTGATTTAATAATTAAATCTTACTAAATATAGAAAGTATTAAATGTGAGAGTATTTAATTTTTTTTTCAATAAAAATGGACAGAGCCATTGTTTTTTATTAAGCTTCTTTAGAAAGGCTCCAGGAGGAAAAAAGTAGTAAGAAAACCTCCTTTTGTAGCTAGTACATTATTAACCAAACAATATATGGTCTATACATCATATACCATAAAAGACCCTCTGTCTCAATAAATACACACAAGAAACAAAGGTCCATTTTACCCCATGATACCTTTACATAATCAGACCCTTGGTTTGTTGGGAGCTAAAATCCAACATGTCCACTGGAACCCCTACGGACAACATAGAAGCAGCAGAGAGGATGTCGATGTTGGGGAATGCCAAGATGAGCATCACTTTGGCACAAAAAATTATACTCCTCTGCCAGACTAGGCTAATTTGTGAAGTGGAATGCAACTACGATGGTTTGAAAACTCTACACTCCAAAATAGTTGAGGACCAAGGGAAGTAGGTATACCAGTGAGATGAAATTCCACCAACAACTATGCAGATACCCCAATGAAGAATCGAGAAGATCAATGATTAGATGCAAAACTGAACAAGATGCCAAGATGTGGTAATCTCACACACAATAGATGAGAAGCCGTGTTGTGATTGAAAGATTAGTGACCATGAGAAAACCAAAGGAAACTCCTAAGGTGAAAAAAGCCACAGTCACTAACCATCAAAACTTTAAAAAAATTAAATATCCGAACGAGGGGCAATTTCTCTCTCCACCCTAAACCAGTAGTTTCCTATAAGGATTGAATTCTAATCCATATGTGTTATCATAAATTTTATTATCCAAAGGTACTTGTATACCTTTCTCATATTTACCACATCATTCCCATTAAATCCCTATTTCTTAAGAAAATAATAACCAAGAACATATTGATCAGTCATATCAGATGGAGTCCAAGGAGCAACATATGTCACAATATTATAACAATCAGGCTTTATAGTTTCAATTGTTTCATTAATCGAAGTGGCAACAAAATTACTTTTTAGTTCCTCAGAAAGCGAGGAAGGAGTAAAGACTTTTTTCTCAAATTCACTTTTTTGCTTCATGAATTCCAAATCAGAGACCTTATATTCTCCAATGAAGGTAGGATTAAAATCCAATGTCCCCCAATCATCCTTAGTCAAAGACAAAGATGGAGCTTCTAGTTGTTGAATCTCAGGTTGTTTTATCTCAGATTGTTGTATCTCCGATTGTTTTATCTCGGATTGTTGTATCTCTGATTTTTTTTCAATCTCTTTACTTGGTTGAAGAGGCTCAGAGATTTTAGCATATTTTTCATTTAGGCAAGGATTTGACGCATCATCCGCATGTAATTTATACATTAAGTTGTTATAAATGAACCTAACCTTGCAATGAAGAGTAGAAGGAACTACATGCATAGTATGTAACCATAGTCTTCCTAAAAGAAAGTTATAATTGAGAGGTCCATGCATAGCATGAATAGGAGTATTTAGAATAACTGGACCAACTTTAATAGGTAAGGTAATAATGCCCAAATTTCTCTTCGCAATATTGTCAAATCCACGTATAGGAACATTATTAGGTTGAATAGTGGTGAGATCAACCTTAATTGCCTTAAGCATATCCATGCTACAAACATTAAGCCCAGATCCATTATCAATTAACATTCTTTGAATGATACTCTGGTTAATAGAGACAACAACCATAAGAGCATCATATTGATTCTACACCTCAAGAGAAGGTAAATCATTATCAGAAAACACAATAGGAGGCATAGAAGGCATAGCATTCATACAATCCAAAATAGAATGAATGTTCTCTTGATTAGGAGGTGAAGCAGGAATAGTGGATAAAGCTTTTTGCAATGCCTCATGATATGTCAGGGAAGTTTGAAGTAATTCCAATAAAGATATCTTAGGAGGAGTAGCACGTAATTGGTCAACTAAGTTATACTCCTTAAAGGTAGAAAGAAACCTAGGTTCTTGAGGAAGCATAGGTTGAGAAGGTGATAAATAAAATGAAACAATAGGTTGTGGGTTATTCTATGTATGATAAGCATGTGAAACAGAATCAGTGTTATCAAATAAATCCAAAGGATCTCTAGGTTTACCCTTAATTGTTATGCGAGGACATCCTTTTACCGTCACCAAAGGTGTAGGATATATAATTTTAGGTTTATCAATATTGCAAATAGTGGGACATGAAGGTAACCATGCACACACCCTATGGTAAAGGTCAATTGGAGAGATTGTGGAGGAGAGTGAAATAGGAATAGAATCAATGGTGATCTTATTTGGACAATTTTCATCCTCACTACCATGTACCTCATTAGGGAATTTATCCTCTTGTACAATAAAAACCTCATCAAAGTGTAGTCAAAACAAGAATCATACATGTTGAATACAAAGAAATACTAAAACCATGAAAATGTAAATGTTTTTGTATTTTAAAGAGATTTTGCAATTTTTTTTGTATTTTTGAAATATAAATACAACTAAAGTATAAATGCAATAAATCTAATCTTATAAGCATTCAAGATTTAAATCTAACACCAAAAAAGAAAGAGTTGTTGTAAACAGGTTCAGCAAAATGAATAGGTGAAAAATGGAGCTTTAACAATGCATCTAACATTCCCCAATATTCATTTGTATTTGAAGTTAGAATTGAATAAGTAATGTAAACCTGGAAATGCTTAAAATCAGATAAGATAAGATACATACCTCATGATGAAACAAATCTGGAAATACCTAATTTTTGATGCTTGTATACAGTCTTGGGAAATTCTGCAACCAGATCCGGGACCAAAAGACCGCAACAAAGAAAACTCAAAAAACTTTTGATTTTCTCGAAGCAGGTCATCCTTGACCCAGATAGCGGGGCAAGGTCTTACCCCAGGGCAGGATCCTACCCCCAACTAAAAGTCATCCTTGACCCAAAATAGCTCGGATAGAAAATTTGTTCGCGGATACTATATATTCACCGAAAAGGGTACTCAGATCTGCACTTCAATTATCAAAACAAAAATTGTAGATATCTAAAAAATGGTGTTTTGGGGTGGCTATATAGGGTTTTGCCTTTGTCAAACCCTAGTTTTGGTGATCTCCACCTCTACGAATAGCCGGTTGTAATAGAATGTGTGTGTGTGTATTAAATGTGTAATGCCAAGATCTAATCCTCTAGATTGAAACCCTAGCATGAATATGTATGAGAAAGCAATGCATAAATTTGAATAAGATAAGAAAGCATACCAAGCCCCCAAGGCTAAAGTACTCCTACCAAACTCATAATCTATAATTGCTACCCCATGATTGTATCTTTGAATTCTTGAATATTTATAATGGTGGATCAAGGAAGAAATGACCTCTCTTGCTCCTAATAGATGTTCAAAATGGTGTGTTCATAAAGATGCTTGATATAAAAAATGGCTTGATCTTCTATATCATCCTCTTGAAATCTTGCATCTTCACTTCACCATCACTTGCTTTCTTCTCATGACTTGTCCTTATCCACTTGTGTGATTGTGAAAATGAATGCAAGTGAGAGTCTTTATATAGAGGTTTCAAGGTGAGGCTCCTAAAGTAATGTGAGGACCCATAATTCAAATTTCACCTTAAAATATGGTCCAATCACAATAACCAACTAAAGAGGGAAATAATTAAATGAATTTCAAATTAAAAACATTCCACACTCGGATCCAAAGGCCTGACATTGATTTCGGGGCCCTCTGGGACCAAATTTGAGAAGGGGGATCAAATCCCAAAGGAAGTCAAAGATGACCTCATCTCTGACCTAGGTCAAGGATGACCTAGACCCTAACCTAGGTTAGGGATTACCTCATCATTGACCCAGGGGTCCAGATCCTTCTAGAATAAGAAATAGGAGGTCCCGAGGATGCTCGGAGACCTAGAAATGATATCAGAATAGGGCAGAGTGCTAGGGAGAGGCACAAACTCCTATGATGAACATGATGAAGGATAGGAGGACCTATTCCTAACCCTTACCTAGAAAATAGAGCCACAAAGAAGGGAAATTAAGGAGAATCCTAGGGATCCTAACCTTAATTTCACCTAAAATAAAGGAAATAAGTGCAAAATGCATCAAAAATGCAATTTTATCATGATAAATGCACTAAAAGAGGGTACTAAACCTATCAAGATGGAAGTGCTTCCATTTTAAGATGATACAATAATAAATAAAGGGTTTGTAAAATGGTGAAGTTGACAACTTCGTTGTCAACTCCACAATTCAATACTAGTTTAGTTAGTATACCATTAGATTACAAATCGGTCATTGGAGTCGATTAGAGTAGTGGAAGTTAGAAATTAGTTATGTGAGTTAGTTTTGGGAGTTATTGGGTTCTTTTGTAAAATCTTTATCTTGTATTCGGTAGCTGATGAATGGAAGAGAAGAGGGAAGAGAAATCGATGGGAAAAGAGATGATCAATGTAATACGAATGAAGATGAATGAATTTATATTTCATATTTAAATTTGATTTCTCTCTATGATTGTTTGGTTTTCGAATGTTTCATATACTGATTTGCAATTTATTTTGTTTAGACTCCCTCGTTCACATGACAGTCTATTACCCATAATACCCTCATGATCGAGCATGTTCTTTAATATGCGAATAGTGGTGGAACTCGATAGAGGAGAATTTATATTTATTTTAATGTTCTATGTTGATTGATCTTTTATACTTCAAATCTGTTTGATTTGGTCACTATGTAAGGACAATGAGAATTGGCTTGTGTTTTTATGAAAATGCATTGTAAGAAAACCACACCAAGGGTTTGAATAAAGAGTTGGAAATAAGTGCAGGATATTGTGATTGTCAAGTAGACCCGTGAGCATTATGATTACAGAGGAATGATTCAAATGACAACTAAGATCTTATGTTTGTATTCAGCATTGAGGAGATGCTAAAAGGTTGTGAAGATTGCTATATGTTTAACTTGTCCCTGGTAGTGGTAAAAAGGTGGTAGACCCGTGCCATAGAACCCGAGATAGTTAGAAGGACCCACGAACCTCCATGTTATAGATTAGGTTGTTAACATTGATTCATGGTTTGAATCGACATTATTATTCTATTGCTATTGACTATTTACTATTGACAAAAAAGGTGGCAGACATAATATATTTGTAGCAACAGTCCCACAAGTTGATTGTATTCAAACTTGGCCATGGAAGACCCGCGAGTCACCAAGGAACATTAAATACAATTACTATTTTATAATCATTGGGTGCGGAATGTCAACTTGGTGTTGTATACCCATTCATAAGTGATTTTTGTGGGAGACCTGGTTCATCCTTGCCAAATGAATGTGCATTCCTCTGCAAGAATTTAGGAGTGTTGAAGTATCATCAAGTTTGGGAATTGTTAGGAGGTATCAGATTATAGAATTTGATTGGGCTTATTCATCTTCAGTTGCCAAGCTTTGCATCATAGAAGCATCAGGACAAGGAGGAAACAATTTCATGCTCTGCATAACCAATAGATCACTCAAGGTGTGAATAGCTTGAATGGTGTGTGAGCTAGCCTCAACAATAATGTCAGGATGTTGCACTGTGGGTGGTGGTGAGATCTTGGGAATGGGGACATATGTGTGGGATTTCACCCATTGTTCCCATGGCCTGTCCTCAGGAGCACCTATACCTACACCCTGGTTTGGTCTCATACTCTAATAATTGACCTTGTGACCTAGTACAAATTTAGCATACAATTTTTTAATAAAATAAATTGGGACATCCAAATTGATGTGAGGTGGTCTATCAAAAACCATCCACCAGCAGTCCCAAAAGTTGTAACGTATTGCACTATTTGTGCACCATTTAATTGACAACTTAGTTTTTTTAAGGTCCACTTTTAGACCAGTTTTAGGATCTACAAAAATATTGCATATGTCATATTTTTTTATGTTTAGGTTCATGACTTGATCATAGTCAAGCCCATCGTCAAACTGGGCGTGCATGGAATCACGCCAAAGAAGTGTAGCACTATGTTGCTCTATAAGTTTCTCCATGTTTTCAATAATTGATTTCAATGTTGTAAACATAGGGCACAATATGGGGATATTGGCATAGGTGGTTTTAAATCCTCTAAGTTCATTTAGATTGTCTCCTATTAGATCCTCTAAACGGTGAGGGTTTGAGACAGGTACATCTTCTGGAAGTGGGGGATTGTTGGGAGGTGGCTCTAGATTTTTTGTGGGATCATTAGAAGGTTTTTTAGATTCCATGCCTGATTACAATTAAAAAACAAATAGATAATTACAATGAATTTAAAAAACAATACAAAAACCCATTTAAACGAGCTAATTTTTATATAGAAAACTATAAATTTCTGTTAAAAAATAATAGAAACAATAAAAATTTGAAGATTGAACCTACCTTAGATTGAAGAAAAATTGGATAGGGGATTCCAAATGGGATATCCAAAATCCCTAGCCATGTTGACGTTTTCACAGTGAAAATGTTGAATGCGGCTGGGGAAAGCAAATATATAATTACTAGCAAATATTGGATATCTGATTAAGCCTTTGCATTGGCTTTTCGATTGGCTAGGTGTAATGACACCCAGGCCTAATAAAAATTCAACAAATCCATTTGTGCACTTTTGGACGAGTGAAAATAGGTTCTTTTCACATTGCCACTTTTTGGCATACCATGATCCTGCACATACCCTTAAACATGTTTGTAATGTTTTGATGATCATTGTGTAACATTGATAAAGACCTTGAAGGTCAACATTGATTGTAATATGGCCAATAGAGCCATTAAAATGATATAAATGCACTAAATGTGCTAAAATGGTGTAATAGTGGCTTATTGGCAAAATAAGCCCTAAGGGTTAGTTTGTGACTGTTCTAGATAGTTTTACAGTAGTTGTTATTAGTTTGAGAGTGTTTGGGGATCTATTAGAAGAGATCCACGTGAGTATGGTTTAATAGGTAGAGTGGTGTGATAGAGAACCAATGTAAATGGTTCCAAATCATTTAAAACATTTATATTCTTGCAAACTGGTTCACTGGCCCATGGGTACAGTCATTAAACCAAGACATTTCAATGCATTGTAGAATGTGTTTATGATTGGAAATGGATTAAATTGATTATCTATTATATTGTTATTAGTTCCATGCCTGTATTACATCATTTCCTTGGCATTTGAAGGCAACAAATTAACTGGTGTCTTCTACAATAGTGTCTGGTTGTAGCGATATGCTGGATATGGTGGCGGAGAGACCACAAATGGTGGTAAATATTGATTGAAGGAGCATGAAGCAGCACCAGTCATTATTGTGAGAATATTCTCCAAAGGGTGAGTATATTTTATGATGGATCTATCCTATTGGGGTCCATAGGGATGTGTTAGATCCATTGGGGGGATATAGAGAGGTTTGCAAGACTCTTTTTGAACAATCCCTAGCCTGGAGACCCTAGAAAGGAGGGTTTGGTACCTAGAATGATAGGTCATTATTTTCTCAATAACAATTTGACAAAATCTTAATGTAGCATCATTCCATGAATTTTCTTACTGATTCTCATGGAATGATGTTTCTTTGACATGTATAATATAGTTCTAACATGATACATTAAACAGAAGAGTTGATTTGACAAGGTGATCACTAGATTTTTGAAGTGAACTTTGAAGGATTTTCTTGGTTGAGGGCATTAGATACACATGAATACAATGTAGCACATAAAGCATGAATTCACTTAAATGATGAATTACACATTTGAACAGATGTTGCACATAAAGCGTACGCATAATTTTTCTTAAGTCATGAAGCATACATGTAGCCCATAGATTATAAAGCATACACATGAATTCACTTAAGTCATGCACGTAGCCCATATAAATGAATTTAGGTTATGAAGAATATACTTGAATATACATGAATATAGTTAAGGCATAAATCCTACACATGAGTACATACACACAAGCATATTTACATACTAATAATGAACAAATGAACAAACAATTAACAAATTGGATCGAATATCAAGTATATATATCAAAATGAATAATAATTTTGTACATATTTACAAAATTAACATATCTAGGTATAATGTGGCATACGCCATCTGAAAATGTGTCATATGGCATCTCAAAATAAGAAGTTCAACTACAAATATTTCTAGGACATCCTATTCTACTAGTGGAACATCAAAATGTAGCCTCTTTGACATACTCTTTGGCTATGATGGATCCTACATTCAAACACAAAAGTGAAACCTTGAGTTGCATTACATAATTTATATGGTTTCTATAAATAAATAAAAAATTCAAAATCACAGTCAACAATAATAAATAAATAAAATTTAAAATTGAACTCTCATGTACCTCGCCTCTCTGTCTCCTCACACGGACATGAAACCTAATATATGTCCTTGGTAGAGAAGGGAAAATGCCACCAATGTTGACTCTGACCTATATATGTTTGCAAACATGAGATTGATCTATGATTTATACTATTTAATGTTAAATCCTTGGTAGCAAATATATGTTTACAAAATAACTGAATTAACATTAAAACTTACTTGTGTTGAATTTTTTTTAGGAAATGTTGGTTGAGTCATCAATGATACAAATCCTTGGTGTTGTACCTCCCTTAAACTAGGGGTGACCTACAAAATCTAAACAGATACTTCACACAATTATGACTTGATTATATTATATATACTTGATAGTAAAATACACACAAATAACTTCAGAAATATATGTACCATGGGGCTATCACTGCGAATTGAGATGCAAGTGACTCTATTGTGGTGAAAGGGTCTCACGACATCATTAGAAACCACCCTTTGTCAAATAAACCATGTAGATTAAAAATGAATACGCACAACTGACAAGTATGCATGTACGCATAAACAATCTAAAATACTTGATTACCTTCCCCTTGTCAATGTTAGATGCCCGAACCCCTCACATTTCCCCTTAGTGGCAAATGGTGACACCTCCATCACTATGTAATAAGCTGATCATAAAAATTAGAAATCACATGTATATACTATTATAATAAAAGGAAACCAATGAGTACATTAAAATATATGTACCATGGAAGTGTCTGTTAAAGTATTGTTCGTTCGTGTTTAATAAACGATGAGACAATCATGATATGCATATAAATATAGATATATTTATATATATATACTATATAATATAATTGAAAAGTAAGTATATATTAATATGCACATGTGTGTGTGTGTGTGTGTCTATATATATATAGATAGATAGATAGATAGTATATATATATATATATATATATATATATATATATATATATATATATATATATATATATATATATATATATATATATATATATATATATATATATATATATATATATATATATATATATATATATATATATATATATATATATATATATATATATATATATATATATATATATATATATATATATATATATATATATATATCTATCTATATTATACAAAGTATGAATAAACTATTGGTTAAGATATGTTAAATAATAGTTATGTAATGAAGTGACATGACCATAAGTATATACTGTCATGTCTATTCATTACATGACTATTCAATATATACATATACCCTATTGCTATTGTAGAATCAATCAATAATGAAGGCAATTGTATTCTACAATATCACACTAGTATATATTATCTCTATTGGACGATTCAGATTTCTTACCATGGTATCAGACCCAAGTTCCTTCCCGGAAAGGGTCAAGATCGACTCCCAAAAGGGTTTGTCCCGGATGTGCCGGATATCTTGATGCCTATCATGATCGATTCCTGAAAGGGTCTATCCCGGATGTGCTGGATATCATGATATGAAAATATTCTACAAATTCTATTAAACTCTCTCTCAAGAGGGAGTGTTAAAGTATTGTTCATTCATGTTTAATAAATGACGAGATAATCATGATATGCATATATATATATATATATATTATACAAAGTATGAATAAACTATTGGTTAAGATATGTTAACTAATAGTTATGTAATGAAGTGACATGACCATAAGTATATACGGTCATGTCTATTCATTACATGACTATTCAATATATACATATACCCTATTGCTATTGTAGAATCAATCAATAACGAAGGCAATTGTATTCTACAATATCACACTAGTAGATATTATCTCTATTGGATGATTCAAATTTCTTAATAGTGTCAACGCCCAAATGAAATGGTCAAAAGCGTGGACCCCTCCACCTATTCCATCTCCTCCTCTGTCATCAACTGAACATAAATGGAACACATAAAAAAACATAAGTGGGAAATCATTATAAGAAAATTCTACTAGAAAAATACGAACGTTTAAAATTAAATACAATGTAACAAGTGAACTATTTACTCTTACTATAACAGTAGGAGTCCATGACTCTATATGCCCCTGATGCACATCTTCATGAGTTTCTTTAGTACCTATAGTGTGTTGTGTAGTATTGTCCACCTCGAAGATGTAGTTATATGCATCACTATCATTCATGGGACCCAAGCACATATTCTTGCACATAATACAAGTGTGGGGCACACAAACATGTGAGATCATGGAGGATGTGCAAGGGCTAGAAGCATTAGCATGACGAGGAAAAAATGTCATGTTCTGCATAACCAGTAGATCACTTAAGGTATGAATGGCTCAAAAAGTCTGAGTCGGCCTCAACAATAATATTAGGATGTTACACTGTAGGAGGTGGTGAAATCTTGAGAGGGGGGACATGTGCGGGATTTCACCTAGTGTGCCCATGGCCTATCTTGAGGAGTTCCTAGGCCTACACCCTGGTTTTGCCTCATGCTCCAATAATTTACCTTGTGACCGAGCATAAATTTAGCATAAAATTTTCTTATGAAATATAATGGGACATCCAAATTGTTGTGGGGTGGTCTATCAAACACCATCCACCAACGGTCCCAAAATTTGTCACGTATTGCATCATTTGTGGTCCCAAATTTTCTTATGAAATATAATGGGACACACAAATTGCTGTGGGGTGCTCTATCAAACACCATCTACCAGCAGTCCCAAAATTTGTCACGTATTGCATCATTTGTGCACCATTTAATTGATAACTTGGGTTTTTTAGGGTCCACTTTTAAACTAGTTTTGGGATCCACAAAAAAATTACACATGTCATGTTTTGTTATATTTAGGTTCATAACTTGATCATAGTCAAGCCCATCATCAATCTGGACGTGCATGGAATCACGCCAAAGAAGTGCAACATTATGTTGCTTTGTAAGTTTCTGGACATGTTTTCAATAATGGAGTTCAACCTGGAAAAAATAGGGTGTAATGTTGGGATATTAGCATATGTGGTATGATATCCTCTAAGATGATTTAGATTGTCTCCTATGAGATCCTCTAAAAGTCGAAGGTTTGAGACTGGTTGGTCTTCTAAAGGTGGGGGATTGTTTGGAAGTGCTTCTGGATTATTTGCAAGATCATTGGAAGGGTTTTCTGATTGGTTTGAGTCCATGTATGATTTCAATTAAAATCAAAATAAAAAATTATAATTAATTTAAAAAAATAATAAAAAAATATCATTTAAACCCTAGTTTTTTAAATTAAAAAACTACAAATTTCAATTAAAAAATAATAAAAACATAAAAAATTTAACTTACTATTCAATCTTGAGAGAATCAGATATCAGATTATTTTTGATATGTGAAATCCTTTGGGTTGTGTTCAACATTTTTACAATGAAAATGTTGAACGTGGTCGCGGGCTACAAATACAATTTATTGGTGAAAATTTGATATTTGATTAGGCTTGTGCTTTAGCTTTTGGCTTGGCCAGGTGTACTAACACCTAGGCCTACTAAAAAGTCAACAAACTTTTTAGTGTGCTTTTGGACAAGTGAAAAGTTTAGTTTTTCACATCGCCACTTTTTTGCATATCACAATACTGCATGTACCCAGTTCATGTTGATTCAATTGAAGTTGCATACAAATCATTGGTGTATCACCACATTTAGGTTCTAAATATTCATATTTCTCTCATCCCTTTCCCCACATACACATTTAGTTTTAGGTGAGCACTATTTAGGAACTGACCCATCTTTTGTAGATTTTTCTCTCATTTTAGGACAACCCACCACCCGAGAAAGTTTCCATGTTTGACAGGATAGCTAGATTTCATATCAAGTTACAGGTGCAATCTTAATTGACAACAATGACAATTAAAATAGTAGAAGGAGAATGTATTTTCAAATCCAAACTATTATTTGAAAGGTTCAACTAAAATCATGAAAATTGAAGAAAAAGAGTCTTAGGTATTGAGTAAGAATCAGAGAACCAATATTGAAGAATCAAGGAAAACACAAGAAGAAGATTTGTCTCATGGTACTTTTACTTGTATACTTGAGATGTTGGAAAATAATTCATTTTATTCTAATGATCTCTTTTATACTAATCCAATCTTTAAAAGAGAATATTCAAGCCACCAAGTTATAGTTCCAAATTTTTAGAGGTCCATTAGGAATCTTGAAATTCTAATACTTCAACTCATTCAATAAAAATCCATTGATATCATGCAAAAGGAAGTTGATTTTATTCCAAATTTAAATGTCTTTGATGAAGAATGAATATTTGGATATGTTTCATCACATAGGAAAGATGCAAATGCTAAAAAATATTGGATTTAAGTTCAAGGAGCAAGCTTACAACTGATTTCATAGGTACTCCAAGGTCACCACATGCTTATATTACACCATGTCATTTATTTTTTCTTAGCGAGTCGATGGGTTTTCATAGCTCATCTAGAGTCATCTATGGTAGGGGTACCTACCTTGCACATATTTTAGGTAGAAGCTATTATTGTTTTCGTTTCATTTTCAAGATTGCTTCTAGTGTCTCAATCAATTTTCTATATTGTCCCCTTTCAACTCAATTTCCAATTGAATAATGCACTAATCTGTGAAAAGATTCATGATTCATCTAGAATTCTTTATAGTCCTTATCCCTAGTTATAGCTAGTTGTTGCCCTAATTTTGACATAGGCATAATCAAAGCTTGTACTTTCAAAAAGATGTCATTTGAGGTTCAATATGTGTTCCCAAATAATATATATGAAAACATGTGCCCCTGATATCCTAGATAAGTATCATTTTGATTATCATTATGGTCAACCCTAAAATGCACTAACAAACACAAAAAGTGATGAACTTGAAAAGTATCAAGTTTTAGGTAGATTTATTTTCTGAGCGTGTCTTAGTCATCATTTTATGTCACGTATCTAGGTTTTGTCCTAACCTAGTTCATGGTCCATAAAATTTTAAACCTTCAATTTTTTTATGTCCCACACTTAGAAAGTGTTAGAATCTCTTGTCTTAGGCTTCATCATGAAGATCAAACTCTGGGTTATGCTAAATTGGCCATCCCCAACCTACAATTCAAATTTTAGAGCTTAACTTATCTACAATCAAAAGCTATGGACCTTTTTCAAAAATGAGTACTAAGTTTCAAAAGAGGAAATATTAAATTATTTAATAAAATCATTTCAATATTTGTAATTAATTAATACAATATTCATCCCTTCTCATGATTTTTAATTTAATTTTTTTAGAACACTTCTCTTTCCAAAAAAAAATTGTAGGTTAACCATTCTCCTATTTTTGCATGAAAAATCCAAAATCATTAAGCTTTCTTAACCATACAAAAATAGAATGTTAATTAACCTCTCCAAACTATGAAAAAAAATAAAAAATTAATTAACCTCTTTTTGGTTAAGCTCCCATCCTCTTTTGCATGTTTTCAAAAACATCCCAGCTCGTGAAAAATTGGAAATGTTGGAGCAAGTTGTAGACATCCATCAAAGCATGATAGAAAGAGAGATTCATCAAATATTACAGTCAGCTCAGTAGACATGCATACAAAATGATAAAACAATATATGGATATGGATTAAAATGCAGACAAAGATTATAATGTTTTTGCTAATGTTATTAGCCTTCATACAACTTTATCTTCTATAGGCTCTCCACTCTATTTATATAATTAAACCCCTAAAAGTAAAGAAGATGAACTATGATCAAAACTTCCCACACTATTTCTATCACCACCTTAAAGTTAAAAGTATAGAAGTATAGAAGCAAACTATGGTCAAAACTTTTATAATTTTGACTATTAGAAATAGAAACACACATTTATATATAAAAATATTTATACATTATTGTAAATGTAGCATTTTTATTAACACTCTCCTCGGAAATGTCCTAAATTAAATTTTAGCGTAATAAAAATCCAAAAAAACCCTAATTGGTGAAGCGGGTGGCGAGTTTGCATTGCGTGAGGAAGAAGAAACGTGACAGTGGGGAAGATGAAGAGAAAGATGTCGGAAATGGATGGAAAGGGTGGCCCATTTTCAGGTAGGCAATCACTCTCAGATGTCACACATGATTCTCAAGTACTGCAGTGCTGCGTATTTAATGTTTATACCTTGTATGCCTGCATGTAGATCGAAATCGACAGAAACAGAATGGACACAATGGGATCCCATATTTAGGTACGCAATCAGTCTCAGATGTCTATCATCTTAATAAAATGATCAGATGTCAACAATACAATATGTTCATCCCTTGTATGCCTCTATTTATACTTGTTATAATATATCAGCTATTGGATTTCACTTTGCACCCTAATTAGAATATTGTCTATCGATGTATTTACACAATTTGGGTTGATATGATACTCATTTTTCGATTCATTCCGTTGAACAAGTATTGTGTTTTTCCTTGTTTTTCGAGTCATTCTGTCAGAAGGTTGATATGATGATCGTCTTCCGATTCTCTTTCTTCATTGAGTCAGCCTGTGCAATTTTATCAACTTGTTATTATTCTATGATCGTGATTCGATATAACCTATTTTCACAAAGCGTGGTTATAATAGTAATTGATTGCAGTAGATGCGGTTTGATTTAAGGGATGTGTTTTGGCTTCATCGTTGATTTTAGAACACTGTTTCGGGGCTTTTCAAACAGATCTATTTGTGCATGCATATCCAAGCCATCATATCTTGGAACGCATCTTGTTAACAGAGTCTGCATGCCAATAATGCTTCCTTCCTTATGTTCACCACTATCTTCTGATTTTCGTTTTCAAATGCTTGATCTATATGTTGGATGGGTTTGTTTGTTCTTTATATCTACTACTGATAAAGCCTAATACATTGAATTTTTATAATAAACATTTAGAGAATCTCAGGTGAGACATCATTATTTCAAATTCAGCATGCTAATAATCCTTCCTC
This sequence comes from Chamaecyparis obtusa, assembly GCA_027943335.1. Taxonomy (NCBI): domain Eukaryota; kingdom Viridiplantae; phylum Streptophyta; class Pinopsida; order Cupressales; family Cupressaceae; genus Chamaecyparis; species Chamaecyparis obtusa. Next base: position 3,112,415 of record BSBK01000682.1, on the reverse strand, counting down.
GGATTTTCTTTTTCAAATGAATGATCTTTATGTTGGATGGGTTTGTTTGTTCTTTATATCTACTTCTGATAAAGTCTAATACATTGAATTTTTATAATAAACATTTAGAGAATATCAGGTGAGACATCATTATTTCAAATTCAGCATGCTAATAATCCTTCCTCATGATTACCAAATCTTTTGATTTTCTTTTCCAAATTATTGATCTTTATGTTGGATGGGTTGTTTGATCTTTATATCTACTCTTAAATAATGACAAAATCTAATTTATGATTTTTTTGAATAAATATTTCTCAATAGAAAATAGAGAATGTCAAGGTGAGACATCTTATGAACTAATTCCACATACTAGTAATGCTTCCTCATGTTTAGCACAATCTTTTTATTTTTATTTTTTTCAAATTATTGATGTTTATGTTTAATGAGTCTATTTGATCTTTATATTTACTGTTAAGTTAGATGATGACAAAATCTAAATCATGAATTTTTGGATTAAATATTTTTCAATTCAAATCTAAATTTTAATTAGTTAATATAATTGATAGGGAGATAAAATAAAACGTGGTCCTAGAAAGATTAGATCATCTTCTTTATTGTAAACAAGATATCTTATTAATATTTTTGATAAAGGTAAAAACAGGTTTTGAATGGAACCTGAAATCATTTACAATATAGGAGAAAAAATTTTCAATTCAGCCCTTACATAATTTGAAAGCCCGCTAAACATCGGACAACAGGACCCCAACCATCCCAAAAAGATAACATAAAAAACAAAACAAGCAGCGACAAAAAAAAAATCTAGCACAAAAACTAGCAACCACCCAGCAACCAACCAACAAAAGCTACTTTATCTTTTCCATGGCCTTCTATGCCTATTTATGCAGATCCTCCATCTTTTGAATGGAGTCTTTAAGACCTTTCAGCTCCTTAGGGGTATTAAACAGTTTCCTTCTGAAGCCACTTCTAGTTCTAGTTCTTGGCCCTGAGCTCCCAGCATCACCATCCACCGTAATAGTTGTATTCTCCAGCATGCTATTCTCCAGATGGTTGTACAAAGCCTTAAGGTTCATCATTGAAACACTAAGACCCTCATTGATATGCTTAAGAACTTCATTTATGATATGCCCATTGTAGCTGATTTTCTCGGTCAGGTCCTTAAGATTCTCATCCACCATTGCTTTGATTTCTGCAGTCCTTTCCTCATTCTCTTTTTATTTTTTTACCTTCATCAGAAACTCCATTTTTGGCTTTTCCAGCTTTGCTTTTAGGGGTTCCATAGTATCTTCCATTGCCTTCAGGTGACGCTTCATTTCTTGCATCTCCTAGTTAATCCACTTTTCCATGTTGATACCATGGTCATCCTTGCTTTTTACCTCCTTCAGAATTCTTTCATCCAAGTCAAAACCAACAGTAGCCTCGTTATGACTTTCCCCACCCCCATGGCTAGACTGTCCCATGGACTCCTCCTTATCACTAACTTCCTCTTTACTTTCCTCTTGTTTTTCTTCTTCCATATTCTCTTCCTCTTCTTCCACATTCTCTTCTTCATTTTCCTTTTCATCCTCTTCTTCTTCTCCTCCAAAAGTATCCATCTCCTCATTATCTTCATCCTTCTCGCTGTCTCCTAAACTAGGGTCCTTAGTTTCTGTGGCTCCCTCCTCATTCTTAGGCTCCTCCTCAGTTTCTTCATCCAGGATAGTGACCTCATTCCTTTTCTGAGAAGAAGGGTGAAGTTCTTCAATTTTGTCTACACTGTCATGGAGCCTCTTCTTATTTTTCCTACCCTTCTTATGGGTATCTGACTTGATCTCTTCTTCTTCATTTTTCATTCTCTTTCCCGTAACCCTTTTAGGAATGGGTTCCAGAATCATGTCCCTGGCATAGCCCGCTTTGAGTAAATTTAAACACTTATGAAGCTTAGGGTTGCTTGATTTCTTCATGTTCTTTGTTATGCTATTATTAAAGGAGCTTAAAAGAATGTAAGGAAAGGAAACTTTCTTATTATGCCTAAATTGGTTAACCAGAATGAAATGCAAGTTATAAATCTTGGAATAGGGACCATCTAGAGTAAAACACTCTATCATCACCCTAAGAACTTTTGCCCATATTTTCTTAATCTTCACAATTTCAGCATAATCCCCCAAACCTTTACTCAACAGAGCTTCTTTATCAACATTTTTAGGGAAAAGTTTAAAAGCTTCAGACCCTATACATTTATTATCCTTATAGAAAGTCATTCCTTCAAGAGACAAACCAGTTACTCAGAGACCAAACTCAGAGTAAGTGGAAAGGATTTACCCCACATATTAACTTTACCATTAACCCATCCCTTAGCAATTTTTTTGGTTACCATTTTTTTGAATCCATGAAGCTTTTCCAAGTACGGGGTAAGACCACCTCTTTCCCATTTTTTCCACACTTTTTTCTCCTAACTCAATTTCTCGCAATCTAGGGGCTCCCTTCTCATACCAGCTCCCATTTTCTCAGAGCTTAGACAACACTAGTTTCTCAAGATACCAAATCAAAACAAAGTAATGTTCATCTATTTCTTACAAATCAAGTTGTTTTAAATCGCCCACAATCCATGTGTCATTAACTCCATAATGATTTTCTCGCACCTTACCTGGCAACTTGCTTTCCTCGGTAAATTAATTGTCCTTGTCATCATTAATTTTAATTATGTTGCCCTCCTTGTGATTAAGTTTATCATAGTTGATAAGACTTAAGATCTCAGAATTGAGATTCACTTCCCCATTCTAAATTTTTGTGACGTCATTATGGGCCCCCACATTAGCTATACTATACGTAGGCTTATTTCCTTCCTGGTAAATGTGGGTTATGAAGGTTTCCTCAAAATTTTGTAAAGTCATTTTAATTTTTTCAATTATGTGGGCTATAGTCTAGGAGGTCTCACTTTTACCTTTTATGCAGTTAATAATATTAAGAGAATATCCTTCTAGCCAAAACTTCACACAACCCAGCTCTTTTTCTAGCAACACAACATGTAAAGCTACCTCAGCTTCAACAACATGATTCATTTGGATTCCCAAAGGGGTTACCACAGCTCCTAGGCAATTACCAGCCTAGTCTCTTATTAATCCTCCCACCCCAGCCCTTCCAAGATTCCCCTTAGCAACTCCATCAAAGTTTCCTTTGAGCCATCCCATAGGGGGAGCAGTCCAAATGATATTATCTTTGGGGTTGGGGTCTTTGTTTCTTTTATGACTATCCTAGGAAAGAATATCTTTGAAATTTTGAGAATTGTTCCATAGATGAGAGGTTTTAGGAATGGTGTTTCTGAAATTCTCCATGAGACTTCTACAAACAAGAATAGTCATCTTTTCATAAGGAGTGTGTTTATCTGTAAAGAATCTATTGTTTCTCTCCTTCCAGATTCTCCAAGTGAAGTGAGGAAGGATGAGATCCCAAAGAACTTTCTCTTCTTTGCCAAGAAGAGGACATTGCCACTGAAGAACAAGATCTTGTACGCTTTGAGGTTTCACCCACTCCAAATAATTTTTTTTTATAAAATAATCCCACACATTTCTAGTATAGGAGTAGTGTATCATCATGTGATTACACGATTCAGCCACTTCGCAACATAGGAAATATATATTGGGAAAGTAACAACCACTTCATAGCACATGAAATATATATTGGGCAAGTAACAACCCCTTCTTGTGAGGTTATCCAAGGTAAGGATTTTATTCTGGACAAGCAACCAGAAAAAATTATTAATTTTTGGGCTAAAGTTTTTGTTCCATACCTGGGAGCAGAGAGGTTGATCTTCTTGGGCAGTAAGAAGAGCAAAAGCTGAAGAGACAAAGTATTTACCATTATTTTATGGGGCCCATATCAATTCATCATGTACATTTTCTATAATGAACCAATTGTTGAGTTGTTTACTCACTTATTTAAATTTTTCATCCTTTTGGCTAAGATCTATCCTATCATCATCTATCAAATAGTCCGACACCATTTCCCCAATCATCTCTTTGCATTCGTGAATGGCATTTAGCCATTCTTGGTTTTCATTTAAACAATTTTCTATCAGCCAACCAGAACTAAATCTTCCTGCCATTTCACAACTTCCATCTAACACCTTTTCTGACCAGGTTATTGCCCTTACTGATACTATTCCAAATAAAGGATCCCTAAATATCTAGCTAGGAATTTAAAGAGTTATCTAAAGAGGTAAGATAGTATTTACTCTTTATTATGGAGTTCCATTCTTTTTCTTCTTCAAAGATCCTCAAGCATTATTTTTCCAACAATTCCTTATTGGTATTAATTATGCTTCTAATGCCCAGCCCCCCATATTTATTAGGTTTGCAAACCTTCTCTCACGTGACAAGGCTGATTCTTTTTTTTTCCTCTACCTCAGTCCAAAGAAATCTTTTTTACATTTTTCAATCATTTTAGCATACTTATGAGGGGTTTTGAACAAACTTAGAGCATAAACCAGAAGATTTTGGAGTGTAGCCTTCAACATTTGAACTTTACCAGCTTGGCTTAACATAGCCCCTTTCCAACCAGCCAACTTATGATGAAATATGTCTATTATGTCATTCCAAAAGGAGGCTTTAGGTTTCAAACAAAGCGGCAACCCCAGATAGGATGCTGGAAGAATCCCAAATTTGCAAGCTAAAATAGAAGAGATCTTTTCCCTTCTATCTTCCGATGTATTATTGAAGTAAAGAGTGCTTTCCTCCCAGTTTATAAGTTGACCAGTAGCATTAGAGTAGATATTCAACACCTTTTTTAGATTCCTTTCTTCTTTTATAAAGGATTCCCCCATCATAATTGTATCTGTTATACACTAAGTTTGCACCCTTGTTTCAAGCTTTCATAGTCTTGATAACCTAGTATAACATGGGAATCATCTCCAGGTTGTGGGACCTATGCTAACTGAGATGAGACCTCCAAGTTCTAGGCTAGTTCCTCTTGGATAATCACCTTAATTTGCTTCTAGACATGGAGAAGTAAAACTTTGGAGGAAAAGGGATAGAAGGAGTGCTTGAAAGGGAAAAGACTGAAAGCAAACTACCTACTAGGTGAAACACCAAAATTAGGGTTTGGATCTCAGTATAGAGGAATGGAATCAATGAAAGGCTTAGGTCTATTAGGTCACAACTTAAAGAATAGGCTTGCATAAGTTTTTCATAGGAGGGCCTAAACACAAGACACAATCTATGACTTGCAAGCAGACATTCACTTCTGCAACTTGGTGTAGGATTGAGACAAGACTGTTAGGGGGCTGAAGTATACCCACAAAAAAATCTAAATCAGATCAAACACAGTAACACACACAACTACAAAAGTTAAGAGGGATCAGGAACCCTAAGTTGTCACTAAAAAGATCATATACTTTAATCCAATAAGAGATAATTCAGACAAGGAAGCATAGGGACATGAAGAATTGTCACAAAAACCTCTGCAATATCTGAATCATCAATGAAAGATTTACAGCTGTATAAGCCAGAGGGTAGAAATGATACCACATATGACCCTTAAGAAAACATGAATTTCTTCTACAATTGTCCAACTCTGAGCTCAAAAGCTCCAAAAATATAATATATACATCCCCTATCTGGCACACAGGCCAGAGTCAAAACCTAATTAGGGTTACAAAAGATTTTTATTAAAATAATATCTAACCCTCACTTAATCAAGTTTGATCATGAATATATCTTTGCAACATTATGGCTGATCAGACCTCAAGTTTGCATGCCCATCCCTGTATCTCATTTGTCTGCGGACAAGCAACCTGGACTCATCTACCTTTCTGCAAAAAGTCTTTCCATGAATGCATAACTGGTACCTTTTTGAGATAAGAAATTACCCATGATGGCCACCCAAACCTCCTCATCATCCTCCTTTAACTACAAATGTCTTGGAGACATAAATTCTCTGAACTACCTCACCGCTTGTGGCTTGCAAATCAAATATTGGCAAAAACCTCTTAGAACTATTTGAATTTGAAATTTAATGGCTAGCTGGTCATTTTAAAATGTGTTCATCGATATCCTTTATCTCACAACAAACAAATGACTCAAATTAACTTTAGAATGGTCGTGAAACCCTTTAAAAGGTTTGAGTCCACATCAGGAAGTCTCGACCAATGACCATTGAGCATGTCAGCATATTTGGACCCGCTTTGACCTTTTCTCTTTAAGTTACTTGGTGACTGTGTGACTAAAGAATTCTAAGTCATGAAATACCTTTCTTAACTCTAGTTGGGTCAAGCGATTTAGTGAACACTGCAGTCGTTGAATAGCTCAATCTTTTAATAACCCCAGGTTACATTGAGCAAACATGAGAAACCCTTAGTCACTGATTTGTAGAAAGCTTACTAACCCTGGGCCCAGAATTGCCACACATCAAACCCTCATTCACTTCATTCACCTCATCAGCAAACACCTTGACTCTTCCCTGACATCAGACCCACTTAAGACAAGATCCTAATCCAATGATGGGCGCAAGATCTCATACCCTTTGAATATTCTTTCAGATCATACACCCGCCATAGATCCTCATTAAGTTGTGACCCCACTGACACATCGGTCCACCTAGAAGTTCTCATTAGCACGTAGAAACCAATCAAATGCTTCACACATCAGCCCATCTGACAATGCGGACCCACCTGACAAAGCCTGGAGATAAAGTAAGATCAATGGCGGGTGCATGATCGCATGTGTCAAAAAGATTCCTTGCGGACATGTGCCAGCCATTGATCCTCTGCAGATGTTAGAGCCTTTTAAAATGCTAGAAACCTGGTCCCACTGACACATTACCAAATCACTACCATGTGGACCAATGAGAAGCTATCATTTTCATACACGTAGCAGTGGACCCACCAGGCATGAAGAGTTACGTCACCAAGGAGAATCAACGGTTGTCTTATAATCGCATACCTCAGACACATTTCATGAGAACACATGCCAACTATAGATTTCCAAGCTTCTGACATCCCTGGGCCCACTGACAAAAATACAAGTCATCATCCCTCGACCAATAAAAAGCCTCCAAGTAGGACACTGTGGCAGTGGACCCACAAAAGCTTGAAGCGCTGAGAAAAGGGGAAGATCGATGGCTATCGTGAGATCGCATGTGTCAGAAAAGCCCTTTGCGAACTCACGACAACTGTCAGATCCTACAGAACTAGGACCCCTGCAAGCTGAGACTACCAAACACTTAGTGACTATGTGACTGAAGAGAATTTAGCTGTTTCGCTAAGTCGCTAGTTGGGAAAAGGTAACCGCCAAACATTATCCGACTAAGAGGAGTGTTGCAGTCACTGAATCACCAAAAGGAAAAGATAACTGCCAGAGAACTTAGAGAACTGGCGACCAAAGGAAAATAAAGTGCACGTGAGAATTGGGACTTTTAAGTTGTTGATAAAGTAACATGAAAATAGAATGAGGGGCTTACGGTTTGCAAGGTTTATTTAGCTCAAACGGCTACTTTTTGAATTTTTCTAACTGCAGACTAGGGAATGAAACAATTCGCAGAGGCCAGAAGATATGGCATAAAATCATGAAAATTTCAGGGATGCTTGGCAAGATAAAAATAGAGATTTTGGAATAGGTTTAGCAAAATTTGGATGCACATGAAAATTGGGGTAACATTTTGGTGATTTCTGCTAGATGTCAGCCTGCTAGACATTGGAAACCAGTGGCCTTGACATAATCCATTGGGCATGGGGTCATTACAGAAACATGAAACTTGATAGAGAGACAAAACTGAACACAGGGAGGCAAACTTGTGCACAGGCACTTCTTGAAAAGTAGGAAACTAAACTAGAAAATAGGAAGAAAGCAGGGAAGCATTTTTACAAAAAATATAGAGAGGGATTAATCTCAAAGCAGGGCTTCAAGTGGAAACCATTGACTGAGATTGGCAAGGTAACTCCTTCAAGATTTGATAGCTGGAAAGCATTGGATCCCTTGCACTCTGTTATAACAAATGGTCTACCCCAAAATGAATCTAATTTGGTATGTCTACCAGGTCTGGATCTGAACTCATCCCACTTGAGGACTACATCCCCAACTTTGAAATTCTTGACCCTGGCTCTTTTGTCAAAACTCCTATTTGTTTGAATCTGATGAAATTCCATATCCTGCATTGACTTGTCTCTGATCTCTTCCAACTCCATGAGCTAAGAATACCTAATCTAAAAAGGATCCTCTTCTTCAAATAGGACATACTAAGTAGCTAAGTCCAGAGCTGGCAATTTGACTGAGATGGACAACTTAGCTTCCTTGCCATATACTAGCATATAAGGAGAATTCCCAATGATCTTCTTTGGGGTAATTCTATCTAACCACAAGGTAGACTTCAAATTTGTATGCCACTCTCTCTGGTTGTCTTGCAGAGTCTTCTTGATTATCTTAATCAAATTCTTATTTGTAGATTCTACCAAGCCATTGCACTGAGGGTAGTAATTGGAACTAGTGTTCAGATAGATGCCATTCTTGACTGCCCACTCTGAAACTTTGAGGCCTATGAATGCTAATGCATTATCTGAAATGATGGAATTAGGGGTGCCAAACCTATGGATTATATCATCATAAAAACTTAAGACAACACCCTCATTGGCCTCTTTTAATGCAATTGCTTCTGTCCATTTGGTGAAGTAATCTGTTGTAGTAATTATCCATTTATGTCCTCCACTAGATGGAGGGTTGATCATACCAATGAAATCTATGCCCCACTTCATGAAAGGTTGCTCTATTATGATTGGTTGTAGGGGCAATGGCACACTTGATGCATTTTCTCACATGCTCATGACTATCCTTAAAGATAGATGGCCAATAGTATCTAGACCTCATGATTTTAAAAGTAGTATCCTAGAAGAAAAGTGACTTCTAGAAGGTCCATCATGAAATTCAAATAGGACACCAGCTATCTTTTTTGAATCTATGTATCTTAAAAGGACACTATTGTGATCCTTTCTAAAAAGAACTTCATCTATCAGCACAAAACGAATAGATTGTAACCTAGAATACCTTCTTTTTGCTGAATCTAGGCCTGCAGGACATTGTCATGTCTTCAAATAATTGATCATATTAGGCAACCAACTTGTTGCCTTGGCTTGTTCTTCTGTAGTATGCACCACTAGAGATGCATCTATTTGCTTTGATTTCTGTGAACTTTCATCCTCTGCCAAATGCTCACAAAGGCCTCTTCCTCTAACTAGCTTGGTAGTTTGAATATCTATGTCATATTCCATCACCTTGGTGATCCAACCAGTTCTTTTCTCATTTAGGTCCTTGGAAAGAAAAAACTCTTTGAAACTTGGATGAGTAAATTTCAAATGTATCTTGCTATGGGTCAACAAATATCTGAACTTCTTAAGGCTCTTTACATCAGCAAGAACATGTTTTTCTACAAAAGAGTATCTTTGTTCATACTCCTCTAAACCTTTGCTAAAAAAACCAATAGGCTGCTCCAATCCATTTGAATTTTCTTGAGTCAGTATTGCAGATATGGAATCATGACCTCCATAAGCATAAAGGATAAACTCCTTACTGAAATTTGGGTTTAGGAGAGTAGGGGCTTCAATTAAGGCCTCTTTAATAGCTTGCAAATTGACTCTCCCTTCTTTGGTCCAACTAAAAGTTGAACTCTTCTTTACCATGGCTGTTAAAGGCTTTAGTAAATCTGCAATGTTAGGCAAGAATCTCCTAACAAAGTTAATCTTTCCTATGAAAGATTAGAGACTTTTCTTATGATGTGGTAGGGGTAGCTCTAAGATAGCTGCAATTCTCTCAAGATCCACTGTAATTCCTTCTTTGGATACTACATATCCCAATAGTTTTCCTTCATGAACTGCAAACACACATTTTTTGGGATTAAGTGATATCCCAAATTCTCTACATCTTTCAAAGATCTTCCTCAAGTGTTTGATGTGATCTACTACATGCTTGGAATAGATAGTTATGTAATCTAAGTAGACCAGTACAAATTTGTACATGAGTCTTTTAAAGGCGATATCCATTTCCTTTTGAAATGTAGCACCTACATTTGACAAACCAAAAGGCATCTTTTGATAAGCCATGGTTCCCCACTTGGTTGTAAATGCAGTCTTATATTGATCCTCTTTATTAACCAAGCTTTGATTGTATCCTGAATAGCCATCCAATAATAAAAATCTCTCAGATCCAGAGACACATTGTAAGATTTGTTCCTATTATACACTAAGTTTATGCCTTTTTCTCAAGCTCTCATAGTCTTGATAACCTAGTATAACATGGGAATCATCTCCAGGTTGTGGGACCTATGCTAACAAAGATGAGACGTCCATGTTCTAGGCTAGTTCCTCTTGGATAATCACCTTAATTTGCTTCTTGACAAAAAAGTAAATCTTTTGAAGGAAAGTGATAGAAGAAATGCTTGAAAGGGAAATGACTAAAGGCAAACTATCCTACTAGGTGATACACCAAAAAAATGGTATGAATTATATTATAAAAGATGAAATCAATGAATAGACTTAGGCCTAGGTGATCACAACTCACTGAATAGGTTTCCATAAGTACTTCACAGAAGGGTCTATAGATAAAAAAGAGTTATTCAGGGAAAGAGAGATTCTGTCACAAACAATAACACCCCTTGGAATTAGACAACAATCTATGACCTGCAAACAAACATTCACCTCTGCAACTAGGTATAGGAATGAGACAAGATATTTAAGTGGTTGAAGTATACCCACAAAAGCACTCTTGTCAAATCATCCACGATGATGCACAAAATTGTAGAAAGAAAGAGGGATCAAGAATCCTAAGATATCACTAAGAAGCATGTAAATACTGAATTCATTAAGAAATAACCCACACAAGAAGGCATAGGGACATGAAGAATGTCACAAAAACACCTTCAATATCTGAATTATCAATGGGAGGTTATAGAATGTAGAAACCAGAGGACAGAAAAATGTCTCAGATGGCCTTCTAAGAAAAGATACTTTTTCTCTTTACAAAATGTGAACTCTGAGCTCTAAAACTCTCAAAAAAACAATATATACATCTCCTCTAATGCACACAGGTAGGAGAAAAAAATCTGATGAGGGTTTACATAAATTTTCATATAATAATCAAACCCTAAACCTGTCCAAAATCAACCATAAATGCACATGAAAATATCCTAGCTAATCAGATATTCGTGTCTACGTGCCCATTTCATGTTTATACCTATAAAAAATCTAGCCGCTATGATCCATCTGCCTACCCGCAACTCGGTCTCACCATAACTATTGAAATTTGATATTTTGAGATATTTGAATTTAAAAAATGATAAAACGGTCACAGGTGGCGATAAAAAAAACCTATCGACAATTGGTATTCAAAAATCAATCTTACTTTAAAACACGACCGTCAGATCTTCCTTTTTTTTTTACCTGGGCTCGGCACTTGACTACAAAACTAACTTAGCCTTTACCTTGGGTTTCAATTTCCCTTTGTCATAGAATCATTTAATACCTTGGCTAACCCCAGTTCAGTTGAGCGATTCGGTGAACATGAAAATGGCTCTTTAATCATTGATTCACTAAATACTTCTAACCCTGGGCACGACTAAATAACCTTGGCCATTTCGTGAACACGCGACTGAAAGCCATCTCTTATTCACAGAATACTTTCCACCCTTGCCAATTTATTTAGAGATTCAGCGAACAAAGCATTTCCTGAATCACTAAGTCAATTGGAGCACTGCTAAACTATTCCGCAAACAAGCGAACACATAAAAATTTATCGGGACTGCCAAACATAAGGAGCACTAAATTCTCTTAGTCGCTAAATTACTGAATCACCCAGCTAACATACCTTTGATCAGACATTCATCGTAAGATCTTATACCTCTAACATAATTCATGAGAACACACACTAGCTGTCTGATTGCCTACTCTGAGAACTTTGGACCCACCCAAGACTGGATTCGAATCTAACAATGGGTAGATGATCAGATAGCCCCCAAAGATTCCATCAAATTACTAGACAACCATAGATCATGAATCTTGCTAATTTCTCTGCAGACCCTCTGACAGTGGACCCACTAACAAGTAATCCAACTCAGCACACATGGACCAATTAGGAGCTACCAAATAAGAATACGTGGCATCAGACCCACAATACACTGCAACACTAAGCAAAAGAGGAAAATCATCGGCCATCTGAAGATCTCATGCCTGACAATGGCCTATGCAAAGATATGCCAGTCGCTAGATCTTCCTAATCGGGACCCCACTCTAACAAGTAATCCTGATACCAAATCTATGGTGGGTGTATGATCTGATGCTCCTAGAATATTCCTTCAGACTATAAGACAACCATCTGATGCAGAATCATACTACTACCTATAGAACTAACCCTACCTTGACCTAGTGATTTAGCGACCAAAGGCTTCTTATTCGTGAGATACTTTGATAAACCATGGTTGAGCCAGGTGAATACGCAAACAAAGGGGCTTCACTAGTTTGCTGAATTACATGTGAACCTAGGGTTTGATTAAGTGAATGCCTGACTGAGGGCATTTTCATGGAATCACTGAATGACTTGAAACACCGCTGGAAGGAAATAGCGAACTTGTGAACAAGAAGAAACCTAATATGCATGTGCCTTTTATGATCACTTAAGTTGTTGATAAAGTAACAAGGAAATATAAGAGGGCTTAGGGCTTTTTGGGCTTCTTTAGGGTAGCGACTACTTTTTGAAATTTTAAACTTGTAGAACAGAGGCCAAGATAAATTGCAGAGGCTAGAGGACAAGGCATAACACCATGAAATCTTTTGAGCTGCTTGACAAGACAAAAATAGAGACCCAGGAATAGGACTTGGCCAAATTTGTAGAATAGAAAATTTTGGGCAACATTTTTGGCGATTTTTGCTGGATGTCAGCCTGCTAGACATGGGAAACCAGTGGCCTATAAACAATCCATTGGGCATGGGGAGCATTTCTAAGCACAAAACTTGATAGAGGGATAGAACCTAAACCAGAGGGACAAAACTTGTGCGTAGGCACTTCTTGGAAAATAGAGAACTAACCTAGAAAGCAAGGAAAGAAAATAAAAACACACATTTACAAGAATTACAAAGAGGGATTAACCTCAAAGCAAGGCTTCAAGTGGAAACCATTCACTGAGATAGGCAGGGGGACTACTTCCATATTTGATAGCTGAAAAGCATTGGATCCCTTGCACTCTATTATTACAAATGGTCCACTCTAGAATGAATCAAATTTTGTGTGCCTACCAGGTCTTGACTAGAACTCATCCCACTTGAGGACTATGTCTCCAACCTTGAAATTCCTGGCTTTAGCTCTCCTATCAAAGCTCTCCTTCATTTGAATTTGATGGAATTCCATATCTTGCATTGATTTGTCTCTGAGTTCTTCCAACTCCATCAACTAAGCATATCTGATTTGCAAGGGATCTCTTTCTTCAAATAGAGCATATTGAGTGGCCAAGTCCAAAGCTAGAAATTCAACTGAGATAGACAACTTGGCCTCTCTACCATATACTAACATGTAAGGAGAATTACCAATAATCTTCTTTGGGGTAATTCTATCTAACCATAAGGCAGACCTCAATTTGGTATGCCAATCCCTTTGGTTGTCCTGCAGAGTCTTCTTGATTATCTTAATCAAATTCTTATTTGTTGATTCAACTAAGCCATTGCCTTGAGGGTAATAATTGGAATTGGTATCCAGATAGATGCCATTCTTGACTGCCCACTCTGAGACTTTGAGGCCTGTGAATGCTAATGCATTATCTGATATAATAGAATCTAGAGTGCCAAACCTATGAACTACATCATCATAAAAACTTAAGACAACACTCTCATTGGCTTCTTTTAATGCAACTACCTCTATCCATCTGGTGAAATAATCAGTTATAGTAATTATCCATTTATGGCCTGCACTAGATGGAGGATTGATCATGCCAATGAAATCTATACCCCACTTTATGAAGGGCTGCTCTATTCTGACTGGCTGTAGGGGCAAGGCTACAAGCCTTTCTTTTCCAGCAAACATGGCACACTTGATGCATTTTCTGACATAATCATGACTATCCTTAAAGATAGATGGCCAATAGTACCTAGCCCTCATGATTTTAAAAGCAGTAGTCCTAGGAGAGAAATGACCTCTAGAAGGTCTGTCATGAAACTCAAATAGGATATCTACTACCTTTTCTGAATCTATGCATCTTAAAAGGACACCATTGTGATCCTTTCTAAAAAGAACTTCATATATCAACACAAAAGAAATAGATTGTAACCTATAATACCTTCTTTTTTCTGAATCCAAACCTGCAAGACATTGTCCTATCTTCAAATACTTGATCATATTAGGCAACCAGCTTGCTGCCTTGGCTTGTTCTTCTGTAGACTGCACCACTAGAGATGCATCTATTATTTCTGATTTCTTTGAACCTTCATCCTCTGCCAAATGCTCACAGAGACCACTTCCTCTAACCAGCTTGGTAGTTTGAATATCTATGTCATATTCCATCACCTTGGTGATCGAACTAGCTCTTTTCTCATTTAGGTCCTTGGAAAGCAAAAACACTTTGACACTTGGATGAGTAACTTTTAAATGTACCTTGCGATGGGTTAATAGATATCTAAAATTTTTAAAGCTCTTTACCGCAACAAGTACATGTTTCTCTACAAAAGAGTATCTCTATTCATACTCCTCTAAACCTTTACTAAAGAAAGCAATAGGCTAGTCCAATCCATCTGAATTTTCTTGAGTCAGCATTGCAGATATAGCATCATGACCACCATAAGCATAAAGGATAAAATCCTTACTGAAATTTGGGTTTAACAGAGCAGGGGCTTTTGTTAAGGCCTCTTTGATAGCCTGAAAATTAGCTTTTTCTTCTTTAGTCCAGCTAAAATTTGAACCCTTCTTTAGTATGGCTGTCAAAGGCTTAAGTAAATCTGCAATGTTAGGCAAGAACCTCCTAACAAAATTAATCTTTCCTATGAAAGATTGGAGACCTTTCTTGTGATGTGGTAGGGGTAGCTCTAGGATCGCTGCAATTCTCTTAGGATACACTGTAATTCCTTCTTTGGATACTACATATCCCAATAGTTTTCCTTCATGAACTGCAAACACACATTGTTTGGGATTAAGAGATATCCCAAACTCTCTACACCTTTCAAAGATCTGCCTCAAATGTTTGATGTGATCTATTGCATGCTTTGAATAGACAGTTATGTCATCCAAGTAGACCAACACAAACTTGTACATAAGGCTTTTAAAGGCCATATCCATTGCCTTTTGAAATGTAGCACTTGCATTTGACAAACCAAAGGGCATCTTTTGATAAGCCATGGTTCCCCACTTGGTTGTAAATGCAGTCTTATATTGATCCTCTTCATTAACTAGGATCTGATTATATCTTGAATAGCCATCCAATAATGAAAATCTTTCAGATCCAAAGACACATTGTAAGATTTTTTCCATAGAGGGTAACAGATAGTGGTCCTTTAATGAAGCTCTGTTAAGATTCCTGAAGTCAACACATAACCTTAGCTGCCCATTCTTCTTCCTGATAGGAACAAGGTTGGAAACCCAACTAGTATGCTTGATGGGGTAGATGATACCACCATCTATCAATTTGAGTACTTCTTTATGCATGAGTGGCTCAAGCTTGGGGTTAACAGGCCTTTGCTTTTGCCTCACTGATTTGGCATTAGGCTCTAATTCAATAGTGTGTTGAGTAAGAGCAGGGTCAAAACCTTTGAGGTCTTCATATTGCCATGCAAATACATCAATGAATTCTTTGAATAACTGAGAGTAAGCTTTCTTTTCCAATTTAGTATTTATCTTTCCAAATTGTAGACTCTTACTTGGTTCCAACTCTAGTTCAACACAATGTTCTTGTTGGACTACCAAGCTAGCTTTGTTCTTCTTAACTTCATCATCCTTGTTGAAGACAGTCTCTAATGTAACTAGACCTCTAGGAATCTTATTGGACTTCAGTTTTATCACTTGATCACCATAATTTTGTGATAATCTCTCTTGATTATGCCTTGAAAAGACATCCTCTTCAAACAAGAACTGTAGAATTTGTTCATCATTGTCAAACAACTACCAATTGAAATTGTTATCAGGAATAGAGGGTTTGACAATCACTTTGATATGCTATTGATCTATCCTTTTTGAAATGCTATTTGGAATATCATATTGAGATCCAACACTGGCTAACCTATCTGTATTTTGATTTAACTTTTTAGGGATGGCAACAATATTGAAAGCACAAAAATCTTCAATTGCATCCCAAACTCTATGCTTGTATGCTTTCAAAGTGTCATTTTTGGTTGCACTTATCCCTCTTACTTGGCTGACAACTAACTCACTGTCACCATAAACTTTTAAGTCCTTAAGCCCTCTTTTTCTAGCCCACTCTAGTCCATTGACTTGACTTTCATACTCTACAGTATTGCTAGTGCAAGAGAAACTAAATCTAAAGGCAGTATAATACCTCTCTCCTTTTGGGAACACTAGCATAGTACCACCACTAGAACCATGTCTAATTCTAGCTCCATCAAAAAATAGTTCCCAAACCTAATTATTTTGATCTTCTAAATTAGTGTCTCCTTTGAGAAGGCTTGGTTCTATGGCTCCACTTTCTTGTATTAAATAACTTCCCAAACCAAAATCCCAAATTAGATTTTTTTGGGCCTCTAAAGCTCTTTCATCTAGAAGAATATCAGGGATACTTTCTATCTTTGTGCTTGCTTCACTAATGGTTTGGAAGTCATTGTCTTCAAATATGGGGCAGTTTACATTGATGGCATTGGACACATATGGTTCTATATGGTGTGCTGCTAATGGTTTTGATTTAATGGTGACCTTGGTCCTGTTGGGAGTTCCCTATGATCTTCACTTGTAGATTTATACTTTGATGGATAACTTAAATAACACTTTGACTCTATCACCACTCCAAAGTCTACAAGAAAGAGGGCCAATTAACAAGGATCAAAAGAGATCCTCCTACACTTTGAGCCTCAATGCTCAGGTGGGTGTACCATCGACTCACTTCTTTAAAGGAGTCTAAAAATGATATATAACTATATACTCTTTACCAACTGATGTAAGATTTTATCATTTGAATGTGTGTGTGTGGTTGACAACAATGAAATGCCTCCAGAGGATGGACCAGTGCCTTAACCTAGGGAAAAGAGTCACCCAATTACATACATCAACTGAATACCTTAATTCAAACACAATTGAATCTAGGATAAGTGCTTTTCCTATTACCCTTCTCCCTCAGACATAAGGACATCAAATTCTTACTTGGTTGTAAACTCACTGAACCCACCTAAAAGACTTTAATCCTAACTTTGTTAGGAACTTAGAGATGACTTCACAATACTCTTTGTTTACCATATGCTAATACACTTTGTGACACTAGCATATATGAGCTTAGAACCAAAACAAGAAGACATACACAAATGCAAGATTGGAACTCAATAACATTCTCATTAATATATTCATAATCAATACATAATCAGAAAAACACAAGGATAGGAAAAGATACAAAATCCAGCTCCTTTATTAGTAAAAAACCATTAACAACCAGCTGGGACCAAAGAAAGTTTTGGAACCCTTTACAAAATCAAAACTTCTACAATATATACTCCCTAGTCATCTTGGAATTCTCAAAGAGAATGCAACAAGCTATGGATGACTTAGGGTTAGGGTTTCAACCACTAAACCAACTAGAAATAGTCATAAATTAATTATAGGGGAAGAAATCCAGGAAACTAGGAGAAAGAAAAATCCTAGAGTGATCCTCAATCATGAAAATCTCACTGAGAAGGTAATGAAAATCACAGAAACATCCCAAAATTTCAACCCTTTCAGCCACTTGCAACATGCCTTGAGCACAAAATCGCATAGTACAAACCCTACAAATGGACACGGCACACCCTAGACCACACTGCGATGGCAAACAGATCATCTCTTACCAGTTCCAGTTGCTTCTGCATTCAATTTTAGTCCTTCTAGTCACAAGAAACCCTTCAAAATTTGAATTTGAATAATAATGGTCATTTCCATGGCGCTTGTAGCGAATCGGCGATTGAAATTCAAAATCAGGCTAACTTTAAGTCATGGCCATTAGATCCTCCCTTTTCGCAGTCTTTTAAATCTTAACTTTAAAAGGAATCCTGGTTTACATTTAGCAACCATGCGACAATGCTTTTCTTATTCACAGAGTGAAACCTTAACTCATGTCTAACTCCAGCGAATTAGTGACTATAGGAAGTTATTTGACCTCGGTCCCTTTTAGCGAACTGGTGACTAAAGGGCAGTCGGTCATTCATGGAAAAATTTATGCTACCACCAGATACTTTAGTGATCATGTGAATGCACACTCGCTAAATTGCTAACCAATTTAAAACACCACCAATTCATTTTGTGAACAAGTGAAACCCATTGAAAATTTTTCAGGCTGCTAACCACATTTGTCAGAATCACTAAGCCTTCGCTTGGAAGATCAACGGCCATCTCAAGATCGCATACCCATCCAAGATTCTATCAGATTTCATGCCCACTGTCGGATGAAGAATCATCTTTGTGTCCTAACAACCCTTTGATAGGAAACAAAATCAACGGCCATCGCAAGATCTTAAGCCTCTGACACACTTGATGAGATCATATGCCATTCGTCGATTCACTGACAGTATCAGGACCCTCTGACACGCTAAAAGCTCAGGTCCCACTGACAACAAACCACTATGCAAATACATGGATGAATCAAATAGCACCAACTATGCCTACGTGTAATCTTGGACCCACAAATCTCTTACAAGAATCAACAACTGTCGCTATACCACTGCATTAAAGGTCAAGCATGTTTCATTAACAGTATAACGATAGCCACAAGATTAAATCAGACTTTAACCCACCTGAATGCCAAGAAGACTGGTCCCACTGACAAGATTTCACCTCATACTACATGGACCAATAAAAACCTCCAAATCAGAATGCCTGGCAAGTGGACCCACTTGAGAAAAAGGCCACGTCATCAAGAAAGATCAATGATCAGCGTAAGATCTCAAGCATCTAACAAATCTCATGAGAACTTATGCTAACCATCGGATAGAGACATTGTCAGAAGACTGGGCCCAGAAAACCATGCAAACATGTGACCAAAGAAAAGGAAACCGCCATGCCAAGTCACAAACAATTAAGAGATAAGCCACTAGGAACATGAGAATATGCGACCAGAACTAATCGCTAGTTCGTCGAAACTTAAGAAACGATTGCCAGGCAACACGCGAACAAGTAACAAGCCGAGAAAGAAATGCACACATGCAAATTAGGAATTTTAAGTGACCTGATAAAGGTAACATGAAATTAGAACAGGGCCAGAGTTTTTCAAAGGGTTTTAAATGTAACGGCTAGTTTTTTGAATATTCTACTTAGGGCTTTAGTCAGAGACATGAAAAATGACATAGAGACCAAGGGAAAGATGCTAGGGCCATGAAAATTTGCAGGGAATGACCAGATAAAAGATAGAAAACCATGGAAATTCAATCAAGTGCTAATAGGTCCCATACCTTATATGAAATAACATGTGAGACCAATCAGAAGATGGATAGCCTCCTATCTTGGCTATAAACTCCCTTGTAAGACATATAGCAAATAATGCAAGGAGATCTATGATATATATATCAAGGAGGATTGAAAAATTAGGACTAGCATCCAGGATTAAACTAGTATCCTTGGCCACACCTATAGTATTGAATGAGGATCCATCAAGTTGGGTAACCTTCTTTTGGAAGGGCTCATATTTCAGTCCTAATTGGTCAGCGACCTTCTTGGGCATTGTAGTGCTAGTAGCCCCACTATCTACCATACAATTATGCACTAAATATTTTCCAATGATTAAAGATACATAAAAGGGAGGTGGTTTTGAATTCCTATCTTGAATGACATTGGCCTTGGAGTTGCTACTTGGAGCCTCCTTCTCTTGATCAGTGTTAACCAATACTGGCTTTGCAGCTTCTTTCTTAGGTTGAGGAGTTGCTACCTTTGTCATGGCCTTCTTCAAAATTTTAGGTTGTCCTGGAAGAGCCAAAGAGTCCCACATAGACATGGTGACATTCACCTTCATCATGTTGTTTATGATATTATAAGGTGTCATAG
The DNA here is from genome assembly GCA_027943335.1 of Chamaecyparis obtusa. Lineage (NCBI taxonomy): Eukaryota > Viridiplantae > Streptophyta > Pinopsida > Cupressales > Cupressaceae > Chamaecyparis > Chamaecyparis obtusa. The sequence continues at coordinate 3,092,259 of BSBK01000682.1, read as the reverse complement.
TGTGTACTTTCTATTGTGCTTTCACCATGATGGGCTCCACTTCTTTAGAATGTTGGCCTTCTTTGCTTGTGATGACAGGAGCCTCCTTAGGTGTGATGGGAGTAGCTTGTTGCAGTGGCTCTTTAGATGTAGTGGCTTTGGCATTGGAATCTTCTCTCTCCATGTCTTGAGCTCTTCTCTTTTCTATTGTAAAGGAAACAAAAGCAACTTCATCATTGACTCCATTGAAGTCTGGTTGTTCCCAATTAAAGAGAACAGTCTCATTCTCTTGTTATTCTTGTTGAGGCATTGACCCACTAGATGAAGCCTCTAATTGAGCTTGGGAGGCATTCTGAACCATTAGAGCTTGGTTCATCCATCCATTTGAACACGTAGCCTAATTGTGAGGCTGATTACAAGGAAAACACCATTCATTCTCCATAGCCATATTATTTTGACTAGGAACCATATCCCTCACTGGGTTTGTAGAATTTAGAGGTGCGGGGTTATATGGTTGGAATGGTCTTTGATTAAAACTTTGTCTTTGTCCTTGATAACCTCCTTGGTATGGTGGCCTATGTTGTTGATAAGGCTATCCTTGATTTTGATATTGCTGATTAGGACCTTGGCCTTGTGGCTGAAATGGTGGTCTGATTCCTTGACCTTGCTTCTTTAGATTTGTTACTTCTTTAGTCAAGGTCTACAACAAGTTTGTCATTTCTTGCTTACTGCTTTCTTGACTGTTCTTTATCTCTTACAACTCTTGAGAGAAGCTAGCTATTATCTCTTGACCAATAGTACTAGCCTAAGGTGCTAATATGGTGGGAATAGGGGTAAATGGGGGTACTTGTGTAGGTGCAATGGGTTGAAGGCTAGGAAAAATAGGCATAGGAGGCCTTCTTTGTATCATGCCTACTTAAATCAAACAATTTTCGGCCCTGATAGCTATGTCAAAAGCTTGGGGTAGGGAAGTACCACCCATAGACTGGATCATGACAGAAATTTAACCATTTAGACTTTGCAAATAGTATAGGAATGCATGGTCAGCTGATGGTCTCACAGAGACTAGAATTCTATTCCATGTTTTGAGGAATCTACTGTTGTAATCTATCATTTTCTCTTGAGGGTCTCTCTTTATGGTTGTTAATTGCTCCACTAGAGACAAGTTATCTAATTTATCCTCAAAATGCTTACTTAATGCATCCCCTAATCCATCCCATGAATTTATGGAACCAACAGTTAGAGTTCTAAACCATTCAAGAGCCTTACCTTTTAAGGAGGCTGCTAGTAATTTGATGGCCACATCTTCTTGAGTTATGTTGTGTATGCTGCAGATGGTGGTCACATCTCTTATGTGCTCAAAGGTTGTTGTCTATCCTTCACCTGTAAAATTAGGTAGACTTTTTAGTGCCACTGAAGGCACATCATTATGCACTACAAAGGTCAATGGACTACCTTGATTGAAAGGCGTGAAAGAAAACTGTCTTGCCATTGTAGGAGTTGGAATCTGAAGATTAACAACTATATGGGCTATATTTTCTGTTGGATTTGAATCCTCCTCTAGATCTCTGGTTAGAGATCTGCCTCTTCTTCTTAAATGAGAGGGAAAAGGTCTCCTTTCTGAAGTATCAGGAGGTGTAGACTGAATTCTCCTTGCAGGGGATGTTCTTTGAGTTGACCGGCCTTTGTGACTTCTTCTTGAGAGAAACTCTAAAAATTTAGTGGGCTTTGAGGTCCTGGTCTCAATCTTTCTCATAAAACTTGAACGAGGTTGTCTTGAATCCTTCCACCAATGGAGCCACCAGATATACTTGATAGAAAAACTTCTAAAAGTCTATAGTATGCAATCTATATATCAGAGATAGCATAACAAAACATGAATTTCCTTGAATCTTTTATTGTCCCACCGGGCATGCCAGAATTGTTATACATTAAGTTTGTGCCTTTATCTCAAGCTCTCCTAGTCTTAAAAACCTAGTATAACATGGGAATCATCTCCAGGTTGTGGGACCTATGCTAACTAAGATGAGACCTCTAGGTTCTAGGCTGGTTCCTCTTGGATAATCACCTTAATTTTCTTCTTGATAGAAAAGTAAATCTTTTGAGGGAAAGGGATAGAAGGAATGCTTGAAAAGGAAATGACTGAAGGCAAACTATCCTACTATGTGATACACCAAAAATATGGGATGAATTACAGTATAAAAGATGAAATCAATGAATATAGTTAGGCCTAGGTGATTACAACTCACTGAATAGGTTTGCATAAGTACTTCATAGAAGGGTCTGTAGATAAAAAGAGTTATTCAGGGAAAGAGAATTATGTCACAAACAATAACACCCCTTGGAATTGGACAACAATCTATGACCTGCAAACAAACATTCACCTCTGCAACTAGGTATAGGAATGAGACAAGATATTTAAGTGGTTGAAGTATACCCACAAAAGCACTCTCGTCAAATCATCCAAGATGATACACAAAATTGTAGAAAGAAAGAGGGATCAAGAATCCTAAGATATCACTGAGAAGCATGTAAATACTGAATTCATTAAGAAATAACTCACACAAGAAGGCATAGGGACATGAAGAATGTCACAAAAACACCTTCAATATCTGAATTATCAATGGGAGGTTACAGAATGTAGAAACCTAGAGGACAGAAAAATGTCTCAGATGGCCTTCTAAGAAAATATATTTTTTCTCTTTACAAAATGTGAACTCTAAGCTCTAAAACTCTCAAAAAAACAATATATACATCTCCTCTAATGCACATAGGGAGGAGAAAAAACTCTAATTAGGGTTTACATATATTTTCATATAATAATCAAACCCTAAACCTATCCAAAATCAGCCATAAATGCACATGAAAATAACCTAGCTAAACAAATATCTATGTCTACGTGCCCATTTCATGTTTATACCTATAAAAAATCTAGCCGCCATGATCCATCTACCTACCTGCAACTCGGTCTCACCATAACTATTGAAATCTGATATTTTGAGATATTTGAATTTAAAAATTGATAAAACGATCACAAGTGGCACTAAAAAAAACCTATCGACAGTCGAGATTCAAAAATCAATCTTACTTTAAAACATGACCGTCAAATCTTCCTTTTTTTTTAACCTAGGCTCAGCACTTGACTGCAAAAATAACTTAGCCTTTACCTTGGGTTTCAATTTCCCTTTGTCATAGAATCATTTAATACCTTGGCTAACCCCAGTCTGGTTGAGTGATTTGGTGAACATGAAAATAGCTCTTTAATCACTGATTCGCTGAATACTTCTAACCCTGGGCATGACTAAATAAACTTAGCCATTCCACAAACATGTGACTGAAAGCCATCTCTTATTCATAGAATATTTTCAACCCTTGCCAATTTATTTAGAGATTTAGTGAACAAAGTGTTCATTAAATCTCCCAGTCATTTGGAGCACTACTAAACTATTCCGCGAACAAGTGAACACATAAAAATTTATCGGGACCACCAGACATAAGGAGCACTAAATTCTCTCAGTCACCAAATCGTCGAATCACCCAGCTAACATACCTTTGATCGGATGGTTATTGTAAGATCTTATACCTTTGACATAATTCATGAGAACACATGCCAGCCGTCTGATTGCCTACTCTGAGAACTTTGGACCCACCCAAGACTGGATTCAAATCTAATAGTGGGCACATGATTTGATAGCCCCCAAAGATTCCATCAAATTACCAAACAACCATAGATCATGAATCTTGCTGACATCTCTACAGACCCTCTGACAATAGACCCACTGACAAGTAATCTGACTCAGCACACGTGGACCAACCAGGAGCTACCAAATCAAAATACATGGCATCAGACCCATAATACACTGCAGAACTGAGCAAAAGGGGAAAATCAATGGTCGTCTGAAGATCTCATGCTCTGACAATGGCCTATGCAAAGATACGCTAGTTGCTAGATCTTCCTAACTGGGACCCCACTCTGACAAGTAATCCTAATACCAAATCTATAGTAGGCATATGATTTGATGCTCCTAGAATATTCCTTCAGACTATAAGACAACTGTCCAATGCAGAATCTTACCGCTACCTGCAAAACTAACCCCACCTTGACCTGGCGATTTAGCGACCAAAGGCTTCTTATTCGTTAGATACTTTGATAAACCATGGTTGAGCCAGGCAAATACGTGAACAAAGGGGCTTCGCTAGTTCGCCGAATTACATTTGAACCCAGGGTTTGATTAAGCGAATGCTCGACTGAGGGCATTTTCATGGAATCACTGAATGACTTGAAAGACCACCAGAAGGAAATAGCAAACTGGCGAACAAGAAGAAACCTAATATGTAGGTGCCTTTTTTGATCACTTAAGTTGCTGATAAAGTAACAAGGAAATATAATAGGGCTTAGGGCTTTTTGGGCTTCTTTAGGGTAACAGCTACTTTTCAAAATTTTAAACTTGTAGACCGAAGGCCAAGATAAATTGTCGAGGCTAGAGGACAAGGCATAACACCATGAAATCTTTTGAGGTGCTTGACAGGAAAAAAATAAAGACCTAGGAATAGGACTTGGCCAAATTTGGAGAATAGGACATTTTGGGCAACAGTTCCATAGAGGGCAATGGATGGTGGTCTTTTAAAGAGGCCCTGTTAAGATCCCTAAAGTCAACACATAACCTCAACTCTCCATTCTTCTTCCTGAAAGGAACAAGGTTGGAAACCCAACTAGTATGCTTAATGGGGTAGATGATACCACTTTCTATTAGTTTGAGTACTTCTTTATGAATAAGTGGCTCAAAATTAGGATTAACAGGCCTTTTCTTTTGCCTTACTGGTTTGGCATTAGGTTCTAATTCAATGGTGTGCTAGGCAAGGGTAGGATCAAAACCTTTGAGGTCCTCATATTACAATGTAAAAACATCACTGAATTCTTTGAATAAATGAGTATAATCTTGTGTCTCTAATTCAGTGTTTACTTTTCCAAATTGTAGGCTCTTACCTGGTTCCAACTCTAGTTCAACACAATGTTCTTGTTGGACTACCAGGCCAGCTTTATTTTTCTTGACTTCATCATCCTTGTTGAAAATAGTCTCCAGGGTAATAAGACCTCTAGGCATCTTATTAAACTTAAGCTGTATCACTTGATCACCATAATTTTGTGATAGCCTATCTTGATTATGCTCTAAAAAAACATCTTCTTCAAACAAGAACTGCAGAATTTGTTCATCATTATCAAACACTTGCCAATTGACATCATTATCAGGAATAGAGGGTCTGACAATCACCCTGATATGTTGTTGATCAATTTCTTTTGGAATGCTATTTGGAATATTATACTGAGATCCAACAACAGTTAAACTATCTACATTTTGATTTTGTTTTCTAGGGATAGCAACAATATTGAAAGCACAAAAGTCTTCAATTGCATCCCAAAATCTATGTTTGTATGCTTTCAAGCTGTCATTCTAGGTTGCACTTATCCCTCTTACTTGGATGACAACTGATAGGCCAACACTGGGGTGAATAATAATAAAAGAATTAATGATTTATAATGAAGTTTAGCTGGTCTATTCGTGTCAATCCGAAAGCGTAAGCTTGCGAAAGGTGTCCGAGTAGTATGCCATCAAGGGATGATAGTTGTGAGATGAGGGTTTATGAATGCAGCTAAAACACTCAAAACTAAATCTACAGGAAATCAAAATGGGTGCAGCAACAGGAACTGTCACTTCCTGATGCTACAAAGATCATAAACAAAACTATCTTCTTGAAATAAAAATAATAATGACAATAACCTATAGATAAAATAGTAATGAAATTATTTCTATATTATATTCTAATTACTGGGTTGCTGATCTAAAAATCACAAACTGATATAAACATGAAGATCTACTATAATGATAGTCTAAGCAAGGAATATAAATTTATACAAATAGAATAAACACACTAATGAAATACATCACCGTGTTTCACCATGGAGCGGGCCCTTACTCCTGGCTTGCACGGTGGATAGAGAATAATTGAGTTCTACACTGCTGCAACCATGCACAAACTAATGTTTTTATTTATTTCAAAATAGTGCAATCCAGAGCTGCGTACAACAGTTTCTTCTTGCCGAAAACTCTACTCAAATCTACAGAAAATGTTGTATATCTTCCCTCCTTATGTCTACTACTGCTTATATATATGCAGCTTTACAAATTCAACTCCATACAAATAATAATAGAAATCTAATATGTGCAGAAAATAGGCATTGTATCGTTTCAACAGAATGCTATTATTTGATTATTGGGCTTTCCACGTGAGGCTTGGAAATCTGTCTTAACAATACTATTTCATCTCCTTTAGCAAAAATAACAATGTAGTTATTTGTTGCATGGGTTTTCAGCAGCCACGTAATTCTTGGAAATAAATCTCAGCTGTAATATATGTTGTTTCAAGTCCTTCACTGTTTGCATGTACAACCATCAATCTTAATAATAGAATCGTCCATAATCCCCTCATTTTAGTCTTCAATATCCTCTCCACATGTTCATATAGGGTGGATGATATCTATAGAAAATATATTTTTATGCTAATAAGAAATAATAGGCAATGTATTTCAAAGGGAATGAAACTTTGTATTGGTGAAATAGCTCCAGGAAGATCTTTAGGTGACAGGAAGACTGTAGTCCCAACTGGCAAGCGACAGGAAGTTCTATGCCACAAATAAACATGCTGCAATAATAAAGATTAGTAAAATGCAATCAACAATGAATTTTCCATATTTTAATCCCAAAACAATATTAAATACTACTTAATTATATTAAACTATATGCAACATTATAATGGTAAAATGGAATGAAATGGATTATAAATGGAGTAGGAAAGTGCGTAAGATGGATTAAAATAGGGCATTAAATAGGTTATAATTGGCTCTCATCATTCCCCCCAACTTAGCTTATTGCACGTCCTCGTGCAATCATTATGATCAAGAGGTTTTTAGTGTAAACTAAAAAGCACTTAGATTTATGGCTTTAGATTTTATCTCCACCCTAAACCATGATAACTTATATATAAACACAAATCCCTTTCACTGCTTCACATGACAAGCTTTATTATTTTTTCAATAGGGATATCGCTTTCAACTTTTCATAAGTTGTTTCTCTTTTCTCATTTCTTTTTTTTCATTTTTTTATAGCATCATGGTTCACAAGGTTATATATAGGAGAAATTTATCTCAATTTGCACAAGAGGAGTTTAAATGGGCAAAACAGGAGAGATAAGAGACAAAACAAAGGCTATTATATGATGGATATAGTATGATGGGTTTAGTAAGGGCGATGGATGGAAGATAATAGGATGATATGCCTCCCCCCAACTTAAAGGTTGACCATCCACGGGAAACAAGGAGAGGATAGGGAGGGGTGTTGCATAATGATCAATATAATAAGCAATATAAATAAAGTTAAGAGATAAAATAAGGAAAAACAAAATTGATTGTTTTACCAACATGCATGTGCATGAAGACCAATGGTGGAACATAGAGCAACTCAGCAACTGGAACCTCCAAAATGGATGAATCAACAAGGAATGAAGAGAGGCATCCAGAACTGCAACACCACAAAAGACCACCATCTGACTGAAAGAATCGAAGAGAAGACAATCGGAAGGAACCAAAAAACTTGGACAAAGAGGGCAATCTGAGGGACCACCATCATCAATTGAAGCATTGGAGATCATATAGTAGGTAGAAAATTCCACTGAAACACCTCAACTGATCATGCAACACATATTAGGGGTGATCAAAGATTTGAGGATCACACTGAGCTGCAAGAGTGAGCGACAGGAGGTGCCAAGAATGAAAGAACCACTGAAGCCAATGTGTGTTCTTGAAAAGAATGATTAGTAGAAAAACCAAGAACACCAATTATTGCATTTTTCATTTTTTGTTTATTTATTTTTTAATATTTTTTTCATTTTTTTCATTTTTTGATAACGACAAGTGACCGCTGGCAAGCCAGTTTTCAATCACTCACCGCTTAATGGCGCTGTAAAAATAGTTTTCACCATTAAGAATTTATTTTGCAATTAATATCCGCCAGAAATTGGTTTTCAGATATTAATTGGCCAACAACGCCCGAAGGTTTTCATTGTTGGATCTTTTATTGCTTTTTTTTTTTTTTTTCTTTTTTTTTTTTTCATTTTTTCATTATTTTTTCATTTTTTTTCTTTTTCAATAACTGCATAGAATGACCAAAGAACAAGAAATTGTGACATGGATGATGGAAAATGATACCATCCAAAACTTTAGTTTTGTCCATGACCATGCAGAAGGTACTGTTGAAACTTGATTACTTCAAGAACTTGAAATGATCACCGAGAATAACCTTAACATAATTGGAACCACAATCAACTATACTAGAAACATGTTTGATCCATGTATCCCAGATCACTGAATCTAAAAACTGACTGGAGAGCTTCAGAACATACTAGGACACTTGGGTAAGAGTATTACTCACAAGGACGATGATTCTCATATTTCTCTATGATGATAGAATAAGGCGATATCTCCTGAAGATATGAAATCCTATTCTTGTGAAGCTTGTGAAATATCCACTGTAGGAAATTATAAATTTGCGAGTAGCACACCTTCATTACCAAATACATGGGTATGGAGGAAACACCAATGGTAGTCACCATTGTGTCTGTAGAACTCTAGAGAGACACAACTCAAGGAAGGAGTGTAGTAGCTGGCACTGTATTCAAAGTATCATCAGATGTGTTGTTGAATAATCATGAATATCATAGACCATGCTGCATATTTTCCTCCATGTGATTAATCACCAAAGAAAGGAAATCTCATCTCAAAGAGGTGAACTCCCTATGCCAAAATTTGCATGTGATCTTGAATAGTGAAGCACCAGTGAAATGGATATGCACCAGATAGCTAGCAAGCCCAGATGATGTGAACAAAGCCAACATAGTGTGTTATACAATGCTTGTGTAGAGAAGCACCATTAATTGGTTTTGTACCTCACCAGAACAATAGACCTGTAACCATATTCTCAAAACCAAGCATATCAAGTATATTAAAGTAATTTGTATCCAATTAATAACCCTACCATTAAGTGAGTAATGCATTTATACAAATGGTAGGTAAAGTCATTATTATAAATAAACACTTGATAAAAACAAAAGAATGTGATTACAATGATTATACCAATGTCAATCAACATAAGAATACATACCTTTTAGATGTCACATGGTGAAGTTTTCTAAAAAGGACCAATGAAACAATCAATGAATCTTGATTGGAAATCATCCTAGCACCACAAAGTTAGAAGGATTCCCCCCCCCAACTTAACTTCATGCCACAAGGTCACAAAATCATTGGGATAACCAAAGAAATTAGGTAACCCGAAGAGAGTAACACATCTTTAGAATTTTGTGAGTCATATTGAATCAAATATTTCAATAATTCGATGGATGGATTCCCAAATGAACTGTTGGTTATAAAAACATAGGGAATTTGAATTATCCGAGGAATCAAGAAATGGATTTAATACTTGTTATCAATGAATGATCATCGTAAGATACAAGAACCAAGAATGAAGAATATATGGATATTAATACCTTGATCCTTATTAAATAAATGAATCATCCATAGTTTATTTGGTCATCTTAGGACAATAGAAAGAATCAACAATGAGGAATAATGATCATCCAGTTTTAACATTTGTTGTTTGGTCATTAATGCATAGAATCCCTTATAATTGTGCTTAATCAATTACTGGTCCCAAATCAACAAGTATGTGAGGGATGCATATTTTAACCATAGGCCTCCAAATATCAATATATATAAGTACAAAAGTAGTAGAATATAAATCTTGGAGGATGTGGTAGTAGATTTGTGAAATATGGAATGTATATGGCTTAATACTACTTAGTGAATGATAAACATGCATACTCATGAGTCCATTAATTAAAATTGTTGCAATTTGATGCATGGGCTCATTTGTAGTCATTTGTGATTCACTAAGTTGAAAAGAAGAACAAATTTGATTATAATTCAATAAATAATATTGTTCTTCTAATTTAATTAAACCAAAATCACATCCCTTATATGCATAAATACATTCCAATGTTGATTTATTGATTTCAAGCACATCATTAGATTGTGGAGGGATCCTTGAAAGTTCAATATTATATATATCATTAGCCACCTTATTATGAAGTGGTATATGAGGCAATATAGTTTCCTTTGGTGGATATGGTGGAGTGGGTAGAATATGATGTGAATGGCATAATGAATATGGTAAGAAATGTGAAGGCGATAAAGTAGATGGTAATAAGTAGAATGTGTGAAATGAAGATGGTAAGGATGGATATGGTGGAATATAAAATGAATATATGGGTTGTTGTGAGCATGCATGATTACATTCATTGTGCATACTAGGTGGAGACGTATGTTTTGAAGAAATATGTTGGTTTTGTAATGAAACAGAGTGACAATATATGTTACCAACATAATACATACCTTGATCTTCTTGGGTTGGTATTTGACATGGAGTACTAGGTACAAGGAAGAATTGTTCACGTTCATCCTTATCCTAGCAAGGTTCACAGATATCTTGTACTTCATGTACAATATGCTCTTGGTTGTTCAGGCATAAGCACTGGTCATCTTTCCTGTAGCAATTAGAACAACACATGGTTAAATTTTTACCATCAAAATCACATTGCTCTAAGAATTCATCAATGATTTGCTCATGTTCAAACATAGCTATAGAATTAGTGCATACCTCTGATAAGGGAAGATCAAGATCATTAAAGATGCATTCATTAGGTAGAGAGGATGTAAAAATATCACCTTTGGTTGGCGCGATTTCCCCACTAGTTTCTTTTTTGTTTTTAAATTTGAAGGCGGGGGTCTGCGGGCGGCAGCCACCAGTGGGGTCAAGCGACAATGCCCCTTGCGGGGTCCTGGGGCAGCACCCAAGGTGCACTCCCTATTGTAGTACAGGGCGGGGTCAAGGGGCAGCGCCCCCGACGCCAAGCACATTTTGCCTCTTGAATTCCCTTCAAATTTTGCATTTTTGAAACAATTTTCAACCAAAATTGATATACTTGAACAACATTGAAAAGGCATCATTTTTAACATTTTTCTTCAAAATATGCTTTTCTTTACCAATAACTCACAACAACTAATGATAATATAAAACTGAATCTAATTTATAAAGCAACTAATGAATCTAATTTCTAAGGTCTACTTGAAAAATCTAAAACAAAAATCTAAAGCAATGCATCTATATGATTTATGCAATGCAAATTAAGATTAGTTACTTAAGCAAGGCTAGCAATTGCAAAAGTTTTCATCCTAATGCATTGTTCCTAACTCAATTCATCAAACTAACACGCCTTTGACACCTTTCCCCGGCAATGGTGCCAAAATGATAGGCCAACACTTGGGTGAATAATAATAAAAGAATTAATGATTTATAATGAAGTTTAGCTGGTCTATTCGTGTCAATCTGAGAGCGTAAGCTTGTGAAAGGTGTCTGAGCAGTATGCCATCAAGGGATGATAGTTGTGAGATGAGGGTTTATGAATGTAGCTAAAACACTCAAAACTAAATCTACAGGAAATCAAAATGGGTGCAGCGACAGGAACTGTCACTTCCTGATGCTGCAAAGATCAGAAATAAAACTATCTTCTTGAAATAAAAATAATAATGACAATAACCTATAGATAAAATAGTAATGAAATTATTTCTATATTATATTCTAATTACTGGGTTGCTGATCTAAAAATCACAAACTGATATAAACATGAAGATCTACTGTAATGACAGTCTAAGTAAGGAATATAAATTTATACAAATAGAATAAACACACTAATGAAATACATCACCGTGTTTCACCATGGAGCGGGCCCTTACTCCTGGCTTGCACGGTGGATAGAGAATAATTGAGTTCTACACTGCTGCAACCATGCACAAACTAATGTTTTTATTTATTTCAAAATAGTGCAATCCAGAGCTACGTACAACAGTTTCTTCTTGCCGAAAACTCTACTCAAATCTGCAGAAAACGTTGTATATCTTCCCTCCTTATGTCTACTGCTGCTTATATATATGCAGCTTTACAAATTCAACTCCATACAAATAATAATAGAAATCTAATATGTGCAGAAAATAGGCATTGTATCGTTTCAACAGAATACTATTATTTGATTATTGGGCTTTCCACGTGAGGCTTGGAAATCTATCTTAACAATACTATTTCATCTCCTTTAGAAAAAATAACAATGTAGTTATTTGTTGCATGGGTTTTTAGAAGCCACGTAATTCTTGGAAATAAATCTCAGCTGTAATATATGTTGTTTCAAGTCCTTCACTATTTGCATGTACAACCATCAATCTTAATAATAGAATTGTCCATAATACCCTCATTTTAGTCTTCAATATCCTCTCCATGTGTTCATATAGGGTGGATGATATCTATAGAAAATATATTTTTATGCTAATAAGAAATAATAGGCAATGCATTTCAAAGGGAATGAAACTTTGTATTGGTGAAATAGCTCCAGGAAGATCTGTAGGCGACAGGAAGACTGTAGTCCCAACTGGCAGGCGACAGGAAGTTCTATGCCACAAATAAACATGCTGCAATAATAAAGATTAGTAAAATGCAATCAATAATGAATTTTCCATATTGTAATCCCAAAACAATATTAAATACTACTTAATTATATTAAACTTTATGCAACGTTATAATGGTAAAATGGAATGAAATGGATTATAAATGGAGTAGGAAAGTGTGTAAGATGGATTAAAATAGGGCATTAAATAGGTTATAATTGGCTCTTATCAACAACTAACTCACTGTCACCATAAATTTTTAAGGCCTTAAGCCCTCTTTTTCTAGCCCATTCTAGTCCATTGACTAGACTTTCATATTCTGTAGTATTGCTGCTACCCCAATTTTCATATACATACAAATTTGGCCAAATCTATCCCAGGGTCTATATTTTTATCCTCGCAAGCACTCTGCAAAATTTCATGGCCTTATCTATTTCCCCTTGGTCTCTGCAACTGTTTCTAGGTCCCTGGCTAGGTGTAAAACCCTAAAAAAATTCATAAACTAGCCATTATAGGCCAAACCCTAAAAAAGAAACCCTAGGCCTTGTTATAGTTTTGAGTTACTTTATCGGCCACTGAAAATCCTCAAATACCCATGTGTGCTTTTCATTCACTGGTTGGTCACTAATTCCCCGAGTCAGTCGGTGGTTACCCCTTTTATTCAGTGATTCAATGATTTCATTGTCTCTCTCAGTCGCTTAATGTTTGGCGATTAGGTCTCTATGGTCAGTAACTTAGTGAATGGTTTGCCTTTCCTTAGTCGCAGGTTCTCTAAGTATTCTAGCGGTTACCTTTTCCTCTCGGCAAACTAGTGACTGCAGTGTTTCTCTTAGTCACAAGATAAATTGGCGGTGCCCTAAACTATTCAGCAATTCCACAAATTGCCTTTCAGTCGGGCATTCCCTAACTAAAACCCCAGGTTGGACTTTAGACTCAATGATTCTATGAATTCCTTGTTCTCATATTCTACAGACTTAACCAAGGTTAGGAATTCTATTTGGTGACTGAGCGATTCTTCCTTTGGTCACGCATTCACTAAAGCTTCCGGGTTTAAGAGATTTTGAGTGGGGTCCCAGTTGATGAGATCAATTGTTGTCATAAGATCTCATAGGTTCTGTCAGAGGTATGCAATTTTTGGACAACCATTTATTCTCCTTGGTGACGTAACTCTTCATGCCTGGAGGGTCCACTACTACCTGTACATCAATGGTGGCTTATCATTGGTCCACATGGTGGTGATTTGACAATGTGTCAGTGGGACCAAGTTTCTAGCATTTTAAAAGGGCTCTGACATCTAAAGCAGGATCAACGGTTGGCGCATGTCCGCAAGGAATATTTCTGATAGATGTGATCATGCCCCCACCATTGATCTTGCTTTATCACAGAGCATTCTCGGTGGGTTCTTTCTTGTTGATGTGCTCATTTTCTATTGGTTGCTATATGCTGATGAGGACTTCCAGGTGGATCGATGTGTTAGTGGGGTCACGGCTTAATGAAGATCTACGGTAGGCGTATGATCTGAAAGAATATTCCAAGGGTATGAGATCTTGCGCCCGCCGTTAGATTAGAATCTTGTCTTAAGTGGGTCCAATGTCAGAGAGGTGCTGAGGTGTTGCTGATGAGGTGGTTAGAGTGAATAAAAGATTGACAAGTGGCAAGTCTGGGCCCAGGTTTGACAAAATATTTGGCGGCCCCAATAGCTTCTCTTTGGTCACTCATTCACGTGATAAGATAGTAGTACTCTAAATGATCTGGCGAGTGCATGAATGTGTGTGTTTGTAAAATGATAGGATAAGTTAGTGAGGCCTTAAAGTTCTTAGCGACCTAGCGATTCTCTTTGGTCGCCAGTTCACCAAATTTAGACCAGATTCTGATGAGTGGTTAAGGGAGTACTTTGTGAATCAGTGAATGAAAGACTTCTCTTGTTCGCTTAATGAAACCAAGGTTAGTAAAAGGACTCAGCTATTCAGTGACTGCAGTGTTCACTGAATCGCTTGACCAAACCAAGGTTAAGAGAAGGATTCTACAAATGAGAAAAAGGGTCTTGGGTCGCTCAGTCACTGAATGACTTAAAGGAGGAAAAGTTCAAGGCGGGTCCAAAATAATAGATATGCCGATGGGCTGAGTTTTCATTGCCTGTAGTGTGTTGAGATGGATTTGAACTTTTCAAAAGGGTTTCATGACAGTTTTAGGATAGATCTAAGCCGTTCATTTGCCAGGAGTTAGGGGGATCGATGGTTATGTTTTAAAAAGACTAGCTAGTCGTTGCAGTTCAAATTTGAATATCTCTGCAGGGGTTTTTTGCCAATTTTTGATTCAATGGGATACAACAGTGAGGTAGCTCAGGAAATTTATGATGTTGCAAGACATTTGTAGTTGAAAAAGATGATGAGAGGCTTGGCCAACCATCATGGGTCGATTCCTATCCCTGAGAGGTACCTTTTTGCAATCATGGCAAGACTTTTGTGCAGGATGGTTGATGGATCCAGGTTGCTTGTCTGTAGGTTGGTTATAGTATAGGGATGTGTTAGCATGTGTAAAAAATTTCATGGCTCTAGCCCTTTTCCCCTGGTCCCTGCAGTTATTTTTAGGTCCTTGGCACAAACCCTTGGTTCAAAAATTCAAAAACTAGCCATTGGTGTAAAAAACCCTTTATTTTAACCCTGGCCTTGTTATAATTTCAAGTTAACTTTTTAGGCCACTTAAAACCTTTTATTCTCATGTGCTATTTAAACGGGTTCACTTTATGTCATGCGGTTAGGTTCTTCATGTGTTGGCGGGGTCCCCTTTATATTTCCTATGTGCCCGTGTTTTAATTTTTCCTAAGCCCTATAGTTCCCTTCCAAAATATTTTCCCTAAGTCATGCTTTAATATTATCCTATGTTTCAATAGCCTTTATTTTCCTTGGGCCCAGCTCTGACACCATCTCCATCTAACAGTGGGCGTATCTTCTCAAGCGATGTGTTAGATGCATAAGATCTTGAGATGGCCGTCGATTCTTTGTATGATGTAGCCTTCCTTTTCAAGTGGGTCCACTTGCCAAGTGTGCAGATTTGGCTGTCTCTCATTGGTACACCTATTATGATTTAGAATGTTGTCAGTGGGACCAGTCTTCTCAGTGTTCAGGTGAATTAAAGTTCATTTTAATCTTGTGGCTATCATTATACCATTGATATAACTTGCTTGATTTTTAATGCAGCGGTATAGCGATAGCCATTAATTCTCCTCAAGCCTGCAGGTGGGTCCATTGACACATATGCATAGTTGGTAGTTTTTGGTTGGTCCATGTAGTAACACATTGGTAGCTGTCAATGGGACCTAGTTCCTGGGCTTGTCAGAGGGTCCTGATCCTATCAGTGAATTGATGAATGGCATAAAATCTCATCGAGTGTGTCAGAGGCTTAAGATCTTGAGATGACCATTGATTTTCCTGGTGCAGGCCTAGTAGATTTCTCAATCTTTTTAGTGGTTCTAATAAATGTTTGCTTGGTTCACTGATTCACGTGATGATTTGGTGGAGGCTCTTAAAATTTAGCAATTTGGCGTATAGTGTTCACAGAATCGGTAACTTTTCTAGCGGTGCCCTCAAAGTTCTCGCAAATGGGCGAGGATCCCTTTAGTCATGTGTTCACCAAATAGAAAGAAGGGTAAAGGTTTTTCGGGAAGTGGGACCATCTGGTGATTCATTGCTGAGGTGTCAATTTTTGACTAGCCGAGCTTTATGGTGATAAGGATCAGTCAGTGGGACCTGCAAAGAAGGATTTTTGAGCAACGGTCGGTGCATGATCTTAAGGAATATTCCTACCCTATGAGATCATGCACCATCCATTGATCTCACATCTTACTTGGACATGTCAGTGGGTCCTACGTTAGTGGTGACTGGGTAGAGATAGCAAATGATATAATGACATGTGGTAGTTTGCAGGCAGGCCCAGGTGTGGTCAAAGGGTCTTGGCAATTCTGACAAAGTGGTTAGCGGCCTAAAATTTTTTTAATGAGTTTCTCTTATTCAAAAAAATAATTGGTGGTGTTCTAAATTGGTTAGTGATTCAACAAGTGTGCATTCATGTGATTGCTAAAGTATCTGATGGTAGCATAAATTTTTCCGTGAATGGCTGACTGCCCTTCAGTCACCAGTTCGCTAAAAGGGACTGAGGTCAAATAATTTCCTATAATCACTAATTTCTTGGAGTTAGACATGAGTTATGGTTTTACTCTACGAATAAGAAAAGCATTATCGCATGGTCGCTAAGTGTAAACCAGGATTCCTATAAAGGTTAAATCATAAAAGATCACGAAAGGGAGAAATCGAACGGTCATGACTTAAAGTTGTTTTAGATTCAAACGTTGACCGCTGATTCGCTACAAGCACCATAAAGTAGCTATTTATTTTCAAATTTGAACTTTTCGAGGGTTTCCTGCAACCAGAAGGACTAAAATTCAATGCAGAAGCGACTAGTGCTAGTGGGAGATGATTTGTTTGCCATTGCAGTGTGGTCCAGGGTGTGCCATGTTTGTTTGTAGGGTCTGTACCATGTGGTTTTGTGCTTGAGGTGTGTTGCAGATGGCCAATGGGGTTAACATTTTGATGTTTTTGTGATTCTCAGTACCTTCTCAATGAGATTTCATCATGATTGAGGATCAATTCGGGGCTTGCTTCTCCTGGTTGCCTAGGTTTCTTCCCTGTAATTAATTTTTGACCATTTCCAGTTGGTTGGTTGGTTGAAACCCTAACCCTATGTCATCCATAGCTTGTTGCAGGGTATGTGCAAGATCATGAGGGGCCAAACTATGCCCTTAAGTGGCAATGAGAAATCAGCAAATCAAGGTTAGTCAACTTGACGTGAAAATTTCAACTATCTATGAACCTAATATCAAAAAGTTATAAGAATAGAATCTATAGAAAATTGAATGTAGTTTCTAAAATACTAGGCCTTTTTTGAGAAAAAGTTAGTATGATTGGTGAAAAGTATAGATTTCAATGTAGCAGTACAAAAATTTTAGGGAAAAAATAAGAAGTAGGTGTATGTCTAACCACCTTAATCATAATCAAATGATAATATTTTATTATAAGATTTTATATATAAATGGTAGACTCATGCCCAGATGTGACACATATTTTTTTGTAATTTTATTCCAAAAAAATAATTAATTATAATTTTTTTCCTACAACATTTTTAGAATAAAAGAATTCCCATGTCTGACCACCTTAACTCATTCAAAACTTTACAAAATTCAATTTTTATTTTTTTTTCCTTATAGTAGGCAAAGCATAGAATGTGACACATTTTTTGGATTTCAAAAATGTTATACCATTTGAAAGTTATAGTCATTTTTCAATCAATATATAAATCAGCACTTTAGAGGTAGCTCAATTAGAAAATAACTAATAATTACTTACTGAATTCAAAATTTTACAACAATTATATTGATAGAAAGCTGATAATCTCCTTAAGATACCCTTTGTATTTTATCAAATTCGGGTGAAAAAAAAGTCGTCAGCTACATTGTCAAAGTTTTGAACTGACATCGCCACTTTTTGGCCCCTCATGATCTTGCACATACCCTGCATTCTCTTTGAGAATTCCAAGATGACTAGGGAGTATAAGTGGTAGAATTTTTGATTTTGTATAGGTTCCAAAATTTTCTTTGGTCCCAGGCTAGTTGTTCACGGTGTTTTACTAATAAAGGAGTTGGATTTTGTATCTTTTCCTATCCTTGTGTTGTTCTAATTATGTATTGATTCTGAATATATTAATGAGAATGTTATTGAGTTCCAATCTTGCATTTGTGTATGTCTTCTTGTTTCGGTTCTAAGTTCATATATGCTAGTGTCACAAAGTGTATTAGCATAAGGTAAACAAAGAGTATTGTGAAGTTATCTCTAAGATCCTAACAAAGTTAGGATTAAAGTCTTTTAGGTGGGTTCAGTGAGTTTACAACCAAGTAAGAATCTGATGTCCTTGTGTCTTAGGGAGAAGGGTAATAGGAAAAGCACTTATCCTGGATTCAATTATGTTTGAATTAAGGTATTCAGTTGATGTATGTAATTGGGTGACTCTTTCCCCTAGGTTAAGGCACCGGTCCATCCTTTGGAGGCATTTCATTATTGTCAACCACACACACACACATTCAAATGATAAAATCCTACATCAGTTAGTAAAGAGTATATTGGCATAACATTTTATGATTCCTTTGAAGAAGTGAATCAAGGGTACACCCGCCTGAGCATTGAGGCTCAAAGTGTAGGAGGATCTCTTTTGATCCTTGTTAATTGGCCCTCTTCCTTTTAGACTTTGGAGTGGTTATAGAGTCAAAGTTATAATCGATTATCCATCAAAGTATGAATCTGCAAGTTGAAGATCAAAGGGAACTACCAACAGGATGGGCACATGAGATGTATCTGATTGATTGAGATATTTGCAAAGTTACATTTATGATCAGACTTGACAAATGTAGGGTTTATTATTCTAATGTAAAATCCATGAAACCCTAGTTAGGTTTTTTGACTCCTACGTGTGTGTAGTTGAGTATGTATATATTGTATTTTTGGAGCTTTTGAGCTGAGACTTAGACAATTGTAAAAAAGAAATTCATCTTTCTTAAGGGTTATCTATGGAATTTTTCCTGCCCTCTGGCTTATACAATTGTATTTCTCCCATTGATGAATTCAAACATTGTAGAGGTATTTTGTGACAATTCTTCATGTCCCTATACTTCCTTGTCTGAGTTTATCTCTTATTGAATGGAAGTATATGATGTTTTTAGTGGTATCTTAGGGTTCCTGATCCCTCTTAATTTCTGTAACTGTGTGTGTTATTGTGTTTGATTTGATTTAGATGCTTTTGTGGGTATACTTCAGCCCCCTAACAGTCTTGTCTCAATCCTACACCGAGTTGTAGAAGTGAATGTCTGCTTGCAGGTCATAAATTGTATCTTATGTTCAAACCCTTCTATGAAATACTTATGCAAGCCTATTCAATAAGTTGTGACCTACTAGACTTGAGCCTTTCATTGATTCCATTCCTCTATACTGAGATCCAAACCCTAGTTTTGGTGCATCACCTAGTAGGTAGTTTTCTTTCAGTCATTTCCCTTTCCCTCAATTATTTTACTTTCATGTCAAGAAGCAAATTAAGGTGATTATCTAAGAGGAACCAGTCTAGAACTTGGAGGTCTCATCTTAGTTAGCAAAGGTCCCACAACCTGGAGATGATTCCCATGTTATACTAGGTTATCAAGACTATGAGAGCTTGAAGCAAGGGTGCAAACTTAGTGTATAACAATTCTGGCATGCTCGGTGGGACTACACAAGAAGTTCATTGTTCAAGATTATGTTATCTCTGATATACAGGTTGCATGATATAGGCTTTTAGAAGTTGTTCTATCAAGTATATCTGGTGACTCCACTGATTTCAAAGGATCAGGGCTAACCTTGTTCAAATTTTTATGAGAAAGATTGAGACTAGAAGCTCAAAGCCTACCCAATTTTCAAAGTTGCCCTTGAGGAGAGGTCACAAAGGTAGGTCAACTCAAAGAACATCCCCTGCAAGGAGATTTTAGTCAACACCTCCTGATACTTCAGAAAGGATACCTTTATCCTTTCATTCGAAAAGAAGAGGCAGATCTCTAACTAGAGATCTAGAGGAGGATTTAAACCCAGCAACAAATACAGCTCATATAGTTGTTAATCTTCAGATTCCAAATCCTACAATGGCTAGACCATTTGCATTTGTACCCTTTAATTAGGGTAGTCCATTAAATTTTTCCCAACATCATGATGTGCCCTTGGTGGCCCTTAAGAGTATACCTGATTTTACTGGTGAAGGGTAGACAACTACTTTTGAACACATAAGAGATGTGACCACCATCTGCAGGATACACAACATTACTCAAGAGGATGTGGCCATAAAATTATTAGCAGCCTCTCTAAAAGTTAAGGCTCTTGAATGGTTTAGAACTCTAACTATTCATTCCATTACTTCATGGGATGAATTAGGGGATGCGTTAAGTAAGCATTTTGAGGATAAATTAGATAACTTGTCTCTAGTTGAGCAGTTAACAACTATTAAGAGAGACCCTCAAGAACAAATGATAGATTACATTAGTAGATTCCTCAAAACATGGAATAGAATTCCAGTCTTAGTAAGACCATTAGCTAACCATGCTTTCCTCTATTACTTGAAAAGTTTGAATGGCCAAATTTCTATCATGATCCAGTCCATGGGTGATACTTCTTTACCCCAGGCTTTTGACATAGCTATCATGGCTGAAAATTGTTTGATCCAAGTAGGCATGATTGCTAGAAGGCCACCAATGCCCATTTTTCCTAGCCTTCAACCCATTTCACCTACCCAAGTACCCCCATTTACCCCTATTCCCACCATATTAGCACCTCAGGCTAGTACTGGTGGTCAAGAGCTAATAGCTAGTTTCTCTCAAGAGTTACAAGAGATAAAGAATAGCCAACAGAGCAGCCAACAAGAAATGACAAACCTGTTGCAGACCTTGACTAAAGAGGTCACAAATTTGAAGAAACAAGGTTAAGGAATTAGACCACCATTTTAGACACAAGGCCAAGGTCCTAATCAATAATATCAAAATCAAGGACAACCTTATCAACAAAATAGGCCACCATACCAAGGAGGCTATCAAGGACAAAGACAAAGTTTTAATCAAAGACCATTCCAACCATATAACCCTGCACCCCTAAATTTTGCAAATCTAGTAAGGGACATGGTTCCTAGTCAAAATAACATGGCTATGAAGAATGAATGGTGCTTTCCTTGTAATTAGCCTCATAATTAGGATACATGTTCAAATGGATGGATGAACCAAGCTCTAATGGTTCAAAATGCCTCACAAGCTCAATCAGAGGCTTCATCCAGTGGCTCAGTGCCTTAGCAAGAATCACAAGAGAATGAGACTGCTCTCTTTAATTGGGAGCAACTAGACTTCAGTGGAGTCAATGATGAAGTTGCCTTTGTTTCCTATACAAGAACAAAAAGAAGAGCTCAAGACATGGAGAGAGTAGATTCCAATACCAAAGCCACTACATCTATAGAGCCTATACAACAAGCTAATCCCATCACACCTAAGGAGGCTCCTACCATTACAAGCAAAGAAGGCCAAATTCCAAAAGAAGTGGAGCCCATCATAGTGAAAGCACATCAAAGAGGACACACTGTGACACCTTTTAATATTGTAGACAACAAGAAGAAGGTGAATGTCACCATGTCCATGTGGGACTCTTTGGCTCTTCCAGGACAACTTGAAATTTTGAAGAAGGCCATGACAGAGGTGGCAACTCCTCAACCTGCAAAAGAAGCTGCAAAGCTAGTGTTGGTTAACACTGATAAAAAAAAGGAGGCTCCAAGTAGCAACTCAAAACGCAATACCACACAAGGTAGGAATTCAAAGCCACCTCCCTTTTACGTATCCTTAATAATTGGAAAATCTTTAGTGCATAATTGTATGGTAGATAGTGGAGCTACTAGCACTGTGATGCCCAAGAAAGTAGCTGACCAATTAGGACTGAAATATGAACCCTTCCAAAAGAAGGTTACCTAACTTGATGGACCCTTAGTTAATACTATAGGTGTGGCCAAGGATACCAATCTGATCCTTCATGCTAGTCCTAATTTTTCCATCTTCCTTGATATATATATATCATAGATCTCCCTGCATTATTTGCTATATGTCTTTCAAGGGAGTTTACAACTAAGATAGGAGGTTATCTATCTTTTGACTAGTCTCACATACTATTTCATACAAGGTATGGGACCAAGGTCACTATTAAGTTAGAACCATTAGTAGCACACCATAAAGAGCCATATGTTTCCAATACCATCAATGTAAACTGCCCTATATTTGATGATAGTGACTTCCAAACCATTAGTGAAGCAAGCACAAAGATAGAAAGTATCCCTGATATTTTACTAGATGAAAGAGCTTTAGAGGCCCAAGAAAATTTTGTTTAGGACTTTGGTTTGGGAAGTTATCTGATACAAGAAAGTGGAGCCATAGAACCAAGCCTTCTCAAAGAAGATACTGATTCAGAGGATCAGAGCAATCAGGTTTGGGAACTAATTTTTGATGGAGCTAGAAGTAGGCATGGTTCTAGTGGTGGTGCTATGCTAGTGTCCCCAAAAGGAGAAAGGTATTACACTACCTTTAGATTCAGTTTCTCCTGCACTAGCAACACTTCAAAATATGAAAGCCGAGTCAATGGACTAGAATGGGCTAGAAAAAGAGGGCTTAATGCCTTAAAAGTTTATGGTGACAGTGAGCTAGTTGTCAGCCATGTAAGAGGGATAAGTGCAACCAATAATGACACTTTGAAAGAATACAAGCATAGAGTTTGGGATGCAATTGAAGATTTTTGTGCTTTCAATATTATTGCTATCCCTAGAAAGTTAAATCAAAATGCAGATAGGTTAGTTGTTGTTGGATCTCAGTATGATATTCGAAATAGCATTTCAAAAGAGATATGTCAATAGCATATCAAAGTGATTGTCAGACCATCTATTCCTGATAATGATGTCAATTGGCAAGTGTTTGACAATGAGGAACAAATTCTACAGTTCTTGTTTGAAGAAGATGTTTTTTAAGAACACAATCAAGATAGGCTATCACAAAACTATGGTGACCAAGTGATACAACTAAAGTCCAATAAGATGCCTAGAGGTCTTGTTACCTTAGAGTCCATCTTCAACAAGGATGATGAAGTTAAGAAGAACAAAGATGGCCTGGTAGTTCAACAAGAACATTGTGTTGAATTAGAGTTGGAACCAGGTAAGAGCTTACAATTTTGAAAAGTGAACACTGAATTGGAAAATAAAGCTTATACACAATTATTTAAAGAATTCAGTGATGTTTTTGCATGGCAATATGAGGATCTCAAAGGTTTTGATCTTGCCCTTGCTCAGCACACTATTGAACTAGAACCTAATGCCAAACTAGTGAGACAAAAGCAAAGGCCTGTTAATCCTAAGCTTGAGCCACTCATGCATAAAGAAGTACTCAAACTAATAGAAAGTGGTATCATCTACCCCATAAAGCATACTAGTTGGGTTTCCAATCTTGTTCCTGTCAGGAAGAAGAATGGGGAGCTGAGGTTATGTGTTGACTTTAGGGATCTTAACAAAGCATCATTAAAGGACCACCATCCACTACCCTCCATGGAACAAATCTTACAATGTGTCTCTGGATCCGAGAGATTTTCATTATTGGATGGCTATTCAGGATACAATCAGATCCTAGTAAATGAAGAGGATCATTATAAGACTGCATTTACAACCAAGTGGGGAACAATGGCTTATCAAAAGATGCCCTTTGGTTTGTCAAATGCAGGTGCTACTTTTCAAAAGGCAATGGATATGGCCTTTAAGAGCCTAATGTACTAGTTTGTGTTGGTCTACTTGGATGACATAACTATCTATTCAAAACATGTAGTAGACCATATCAAACATTTGAGTAAGATCTTTGAAAGGTGTAGAGAGTTTGGGATATCTCTTAATCCCAAGAAATGTGTGTTTGTAGTTCATGAAGGAAAACTATTGGGATATGTAGTGTCCAAAGAATGAATTATTGTGGATCCTGAGAGAATTGAAACTATCCTAGAGCTACCTCTACCACATCACAAGAAAAGTCTCCAATCTTTTATAGGAAAGATTAATTTTGTTAGGAGGTTCTTGCCTAACATTGCAGATTTACTCAAGCCTTTGACAGCCATGTTAAAGAAGAGTTCAACTTTTAGCTAGACTAAAGAGGGAAAAGCTAATTCCAGGCTATCAAAGAGGCCTTAACAGAAGTTCCTGCTCTGTTAAACCCAAATTTCAGTAAGGATTTTATCCTTTATGCTTATGGTGGTCATGATGCTATATCTACAATGTTGACCCAAGAAAATTTAGATGGATTGGAGCAGCCTATTGCTTTCTTTAGCAAAGGTTTAGAGGAGTATGAACAAAGATACTCTTTTGTAGAGAAACATGTACTTGATGTGGTAAAAAGCCTTAAAAAGTTTAGATATCTATTGACCCATAGCAAGGTACACTTGAAGGTTACTCATCCAAGTGTCAAGGAGTTCCTGCTTTCCAAGGACCTAAATGAGAAAAGAGTTGGTTGGATCACCAAGGTGATGGAATATGACATAGATATTCAAACTACCAAGCTGGTTAGAGGAAGAGGTCTTTGTGAACATTTGACATCAGATGAGAGTTCAAAGAAATCAGGGAAAATGGGTGCATCTTTGTTTGTGCATTCTACAGAAGAACAAGACAAGGCAACAAGATGGTTGCCTAATATGATCAATTATTTGAAGACAGGACAATGTCCTGCAGGCCTAGATTTAGCAAAAAGAAGGTATTATAGATTACAATCTGTTCCTTTTGTGCTGATAAATGAAGTTCTTTTCAAGAAGGATCACAATGGTGTCCTTTTAAGATGCATAGATTCAAGAAAGATAGCTGATGTCCTTTTTGAGTTTCGTGACGGACCTTTTGGTGGTCACTTTTCTCCTAGGACTACTGCTTTTAAAATCATGAGGGCTGGATACTATTGGCCATCTATCTTTAAGGATAGTCATGATTATGTCAGAAAATGCATCAAGTGTGCTATGTTTATAGGAAAAGAAAGGCTTGCAGCCTTGCCCTTATAGCCAGTTAGAACAGAGCAGCCCTTCATGAAGTGGGGTATAGATTTCATTGGCATGATCAATCCTCCATCTAGTGTAGGCCATAAATGGATAATTACTACAGCTGATTATTTCACTAGATGGACAGAAGAAATTGCATTAAAAGAAGCCAATGGGAGTGTTTTATTAAGTTTTTATGATGATGTAGTTTTTAGGTTTGGCACTCCTGATTCCATCATCTCAGATAATGCATTAGCATTCACAGGCCTCAAAGTTTTAGAGTGGGTAGTCAAGAATGGCATCTATCTAAATACTAGTTCAAATTATTACCCTCAAGGCAATGGCTTAGTTGAATCAACAAATAAGAACCTGATTAGGATAATCAAGAAGACTCTTCAAGAAAATCAGAGAGATTGGCATACTAAACTCAGGTTTGCCTTGTGGTTAGTTAGGATTACCCCAAATAAAATCATTGGTAATTCTCCTTACATGCTAGTATATGGTAAAGAGGCCAAGTTGTCCATTTTAGCTGAATTGCCAGCTCTGGAGTTGGTTACTCAGTATGCCCTATTTGAAGAAGGAGATCCCTTGTAGATCAGGTATGCTCAGTTGATGGAATTGGAAGAAATCAGAGACAAACCAATGTAGGATATGGAATTCCATTAGATCCAAACAAAGAAAAGCTTTGATAAAAGAGCTAGGATTAGAAGTTTCAAAGTTGGAGATGTAGTTCTCAAATGGGATGAGTTCAGATCCAAGCCTAGCAGACATACAAAATTTTATTTATTTTGGGGTGGACCATTTGTTATAACAGAGTGCAAGGTGTCTAATACTTTCTAGCTATCAAATCTTGAAGGAGTTGCCTTGCCAATATTAGTAAATGGTTTCCACTTGAAACTCTACTTTGAGGTTAATCCCTCTCTGTAAATTCTTGTAAATATGTGTTCCCTTTCTTTCTTTCCTTATTTTTTAGGTTAGTTTTCTTATTTTACAAGAAGTGCTCATGCATAGTTTGTCCCTTTGGTTCCATTTTTGTTCCTCTGTCAAGAGGTTGTGCTCAGGAATAGACCCCATGCCCAATGAATTGCTTTAAGGCCACTAGTTTTCAATGTCTAGTAGGCTGACATCTAGCAAAAATCACCAAAATGTTACCCCAATTTTCATGTACATGCAAATTTGGCCAAATCTATCCTAGGGTCTTTATTTTTATCCTCCTAAGCACTCTGCAAAATTTCATGGCCTTATCTATTTCCCCTTGGTCTTTACAACTGTTTCTAGGTCCCTGGCTAGGTGCAAAACCCTTAAAAATTCATAAACTAGCTGTTATAGGCCAAACCCTCAAAAAGAAACCCTAGGCCTTGTTATAGTTTTGAGTTACTTTATTGGCCACTTAAAATCCTCAAATACCCATGTGTGCTTTTCATTCATTGGCTGGTCACTAGTTCCCTGAGTCAGTCGGTGGTTACCCCTTTTATTCAGCGATTCAACAATTTCATTGTCTCTCTCAGTTGCTTAATGTTTTGCAGTTAGGTCTCTATGGTTAGTGACTCAGTGAACAGTATGCCTTTCCTTAATCCTAGGTTCTCTAAGTATTCCAGCGGTTACCTTTTCCTCTTGGCGAACTAGTGACTACAGTGTTTCTCTTAGTCGCAAGATAAATTGGCGGTGCCCTAAAGTATTCAATGACTCTATAGATTGCCTTTTATTCAGGCATTCGCTAACTGAAACCCCAAGTTGGACTTTAGACTCAGTGATTCTGTGAATGTCTTGATCACGTATTCTATAGACTTAACCAAGGTTAGGAATTCTATTCGGCGACTGAGTGATTATCCCTTTGGTCGCGCATTTGCTAAAGCTTTCAGGGTTAAGAGATTTTGAGTGGGGTCCCAGTTGATGAGATCAATGGTTGTCATAAGATCTCATAGGTTCTGTCAGAGGTATGTGATTTTTGGACAACTGTTGATTCTCCTTTGTGACGTAACTCTTCATGCTTGGCAGGTCCACTGCTACATGTACATCAACGGTGTTTTCTCATTAGTCCACATGGTGGTGATTCAACAATGTGTCAGTGGGACTAGGTTTCCAACATTTTAAAAGGGCTCTGACATCTAAAGTAGGATCAACGGTTGGCACATGTCCGCAAGGAATCTTTCTAACACAAGTGATCATGCGCCCATAATTGATCTTGCTTCATCTCAGAGCATTCTCAGTGGGTCCTTTCTTGCTGATGTGCTCATTTTCTATTAGTTGTTGCATGCTGATGAGGACTTCTAGGTGGACCGATGTGTCAGTGGGGTTGCGGCTTAATGAAGATCTATAGCAGGCGTATGATCTAAAAGAATATTCCAAGGGTATGAGATCTTGTGCCCGCCATTAGATTAGAATCTTTTCTTAAGTGGGTCTGATGTCAGAGAGGTGTCAAGGTGTTGCTGATGAGGTGGTCAAAGTGAATAAAAGATTGACAGGTGGCAAGTCTGGGCCCAGGTTTGACAAAATATTTGGTGGCCTCGATAACTTCTCTTTGGTCACTCATTCATGTGATAAGATAGCAGTACTCTAAAATGATTTGGCGAGTGCACGAATGTGTGTGTTCACAAAATCACAGGATAAGTTAGTGAGGCCCTAAAGTTCTTAGCAACCTAGCGATTGTCTTCGGTCGCTAGTTCACCAAATGTAGACCGGATTCTCATGAGTGGTTAAGGGAGTACTCTACAAATCGGCGAATGAAAGATTTCTCTTGTTCGCTTAATGAAACCAAGGTTAGTAAAAGGACTCATCTATTCAGTGACTGCAGTGTTTGCTGAATCACTTGACCAAACCAAGGTTAACAGAAGGATTTTGCAAATGAGAAAAAGGGTCTTGGGTTGCTCAATCGCTGAATGACTTAAAGGAGGAAAAGTTCAAGGTGGGTCCAAAATAATAGATATGCCGACGTGCTTAGTTTTCATTAGCTGTAGTGTGTTGAGATGGATTTGATCTTTTCAAAAGGGTTTCAAGACCATTTTAGGATAGATCTGAGCCATTCATTTGCTGGGAGTTAAGGGGATTGAAGGTTATGTTTTAAAAAGACTGGCTAGCCATTGCAGTTCAAATTTGAATATCTCTGCGAGGGTTTTTTGCCAGTTTTTGATTCAATGGGATATAGTGGCGAGGTAGCTCAGAAAATTTATGATGTTGTAGGACATTTTCAATTGAGAAAGATGATGAGAGGCCTGGCCGACTGTCATGGGTTGATTCCTATCCCTGAGAGGTACATTTTTGCATTCATGGCGAGACTTTTGTGCAGGAAGGTTAATGGATCTAGGTTTCTTGTCTGCAAGTTGGCTATAGTACAGGGATGGGCACATGAGATGTATTTGATCGGTTGAGATATTTGTAGAGTTACATTTATGATCAGACTTGAAATATGTAGGGTTTATTATTCTAATGTAAAATCCATGAAACCCTAGTTAGGTTTTTTGACTCCTGCCTGCGTCCAGTTGAGTATGTATATATTGTATTTTTGGAGCTTTTGAGCTTAGAGTTAGACAATTGTAAAAAAGAAATTCATCTTTCTTAAGGGTTATTTGTGGCATTTTTCTTTCCCTCTAGCTTATATAGTTGTATTTCTCCCATTGATGAATTCAAACATTGCAGAGGTATTTTGTGACAATTCTTCATGTCCCTATACTTCCTTGTCTGAGTTTATCTCTTATTGAATGGAAGTATATGATGTTTTTAGTGGTATCTTAGGGTTCTTGATCCCTCTTACTTTCTTTAACTATGTGTGTTATTATGTTTGATCTGATTTAGATGCTTTGTGGGTATACTTCAGCCCCCTAACAGTCTTGACTCAATCCTACACCGAGTTGCAGAAGTGAATGTCTTCTTGTAGGTCATAAATTGTGTCTTATGTTCAGACCCTTCTATGAAATACTTATGCAAGCTTATTCAATAAGTTGTGACCTACTAGACCTAAGCCTTTCATTGATTCCATTCCTCTATACTGAGATCCAAACCCTAGTTTCGGTGCATCACCTAGTAGGTAGTTTGCTTTCAGTTGTTTCCCTTTCCAAGCATTCCTTCTATCCCTTTCCCTCAAAAGTTTTACTTTCATGTCAAGAAGAAAATTAGGTTGATTATCCAAGAGGAACTAGCCTAGAACCTAGAGGTCTCATCTCAGTTAGGAAAGGTCCCACAATCTAGAGATGATTCCGATGTTATACTAGGTTATCAAGACTACAAGACCTTGAAATAAGGGTGCAAAATTAGTGTATAACAATTTCTAGTGTGGAAGAAACTGAATCTAAAGGCAGTATAATACCTTTCTCCTTTTGGGGACATTAGCATAGCACCACCACTAGAACCATGTCTACTTCTAGCTCCATTAAAAAATAATTCCCAAACCTGATTGCTTTGATCCTCTAAATCAGTATCTTCTTTGAGAAGGTTTGGTTCTATGGCTCCACTTTCTTGTATTAAATAACTTCCCAAACTAAAATACCAAGTAATATTTTCTTGGACCTCTGAAGCTCTTCCATCTAGAAGGATATCAGGGATACTTTCTATCTTAGTGCCTACTTCACTAATGGTTTGGAAGTCATTGTCATCAAATATAGGGCAATTTACATTGATGGTGTTGGACACATATGGCTCTATATGGTGTGCTGCTAATGGTTCTGACTTGATGGTGACCTTGGTCCCATACCTTGTATGAAATAACATGTGAGACCAGTTAGAAGATAAATAACCTCCTATCTTGGCTATAAACTCCCTTGAAAGATATATAGCGAATAATGTAGGGAGATCTATGATATATATATCAAGGAGGATGGAGAAGTTAGGACTAGCATGTAGGATTAGACTGGTATCCTTGGCCACACCTATATTATTGACTGAGGATCCATCAAGTTGTGTAACCTTCTTTTGAAAGGGCTTATATTTCAGTCATAATTGGTTAGCTAGTTTCTTGGGCATTACAGTGCTAGTAGCCCCACTATCCACCATACAATTATGTACTAAAGATTTTTCAATAATTAAAGATACATGAAAGGGAGGTGGCTTTGAATTCCTACCCTGTGTGGCATTGCCTTTGGAGTTGCTGCTTGGAGACTCTTTTTCTTGATCAGTGTTAACCAATACTAGCTTTGCACCTTCTTTTGTAGGTGGAGGAGTTGATGCCTCTATCATAGCCTTCTTCAAGATTTTAGGTTGTCCTAGAAGAGCCAGAGAGTCCCACATGGACATGGTAATGTTTACCTTCTTCATGTTGTCTACAATGTTATAAGGCACTATATTGTGTGCTCTTTGTTGTGTCTTTGGCATGATGGGCTCCACCTCTTTGGAATGTTTTCCTTCTTTTCTTGTAATGACAAGAGCCTCCTTAGGTGTGATGGGGGTGGCTTGCTGTGGCATTTCTGCAGATGTAGTGGCTTTCGCATTGGAATCTTCTCTCTCCATGACTTGAGCTCTTCTCTTTACTCTTGTATAGGAAACAAAAGAAACCTCATCATTGACTCCATTGAAGTCTGGTTGCTCCCAATTGAAAAGATCAGTCTCATGCTCTTGTGATTCTTGCTAAGGAACTGACCCACTAGATGACACCTCTGACTGAGCTTGTGAGGCATTTTGAACCATTAGAGCTTGGTTCATCCATCCATTTGAACATGTAGCCTAATTGTGAGGTTGATTACAAGGAAAACACCATTCATTCTCCATCGCCATATTATTTTGACTAGGAACCACATCCCTCACTAGATTTGTAGAATTTAGAGGTGCAGGGTTATATGGTTGGAATGGTCTTTGGTTAAAACTTTGTCTTTGTCCTTGATATCCTCCTTGGTATGGTGGCCTATTTTGCTAATAAGGTTGTCCTTGATTTTGGTACTGATGATTAGGACCTTGGCCTTGTGGCTAGAATGGTGGTCTGATTCCTTGACCTTGCTTCTTTATATTTGTGACCTCTTTAGTCAAAGTTTGTAGTAAGTTTGTCATTTCTTGCTGACTACTTTGTTGGCTATTCTTTATCTCTTGTAGCTCTTGAGAGAAGTTAGCTGTTAGCTCTTGACTGCTGGTACTAGCCTAAGAAGCTAGCTATTAGCTCTTGACCACTGGTACTAGCCTGAGGTGCTAATATGGTGGGAATAGGGGTAAATGGGGGTACTTGTGCAGGTGCAATGGGTTGAAGGCTAGGAAAAATGGGCATTGGAGGCCTTCTAGCAATCATGCCTGCTTGAATCAAATAATTTTTAGCCCTGACAGCTATTGCAAAAGCTTGGGGTAAGGAAGTACCACCCATAGACTGGATCATGATAGAAATTTGACCATTTAGACTTTGTAAGTAATATAGGAAAGCATGGTCAGCTAATGGTCTCACAGAGACTGGAATTCTATTCCATGTTTTGAGGAATCTACTATTGTAATCTATCATTTTCTCTTGAGGGTCTCTCTTAATGGTTGTTAACTACTAAACTAGAGATAAGTTATCTGATTTATCCTCAAAAGGATTACTTAATGCATCTCCTAATTCATCCCATGAAGTAATAGAACCATCAGTTAGAGTTCTAAACCATTCAAGAGCCTTACCTTTTAGAGAGGCTACTAATAATTTGGTGGCCACATCCTCTTGAGTAATATTCTGTATGCTATAGATGGTGGTCACGTCTCTTATGTGTTCAAAAGTAGTTGTCTACCCTTCACCAATGAAATCAGGTATAGTCTTTAGTGCCACCAAGGGCACATCATGATGTTGAGCAAAGGCTAATGGAATCCCCTGATTAAAAGGTGCAAAGGCAAATGGTCTAGCCATTGCAGGAGTTGGGATCTGAACATTGACAACTATGTGAGTTGTATTTGCTACTGGATTTGAATCTTCTTCTAGATCTCTGGTTAGAGATCTACCTCCTCTTCTGGAATGAAAGGGAAAAGGTCTCCTTTCTAAAGTATTAGAAGGTGTTGATTGAACTCTCCTTGCAAGGGATGTTCTTTGAGTTGACCTTCCTTTGTGACTTCTTCTTGAGGACAACTCTAAAAATTTAGTGGGCTTTGAGCTCCTAGTCTCAATCTTTCTCATAAACCTTGAACAAGGTTAGCCCTGATCTTTGAAATTAGTGGAGTTGCCAGATATACTTGATGAAACAACTTCTTCAAGTCTGTATCATGCTATCAGTATATTAGAGATAACATAATTTGAATTTGAATAAACTTCTTGTCCCACCGGGCGTGTCAGAATTATTATACACTAAGTTTGCACCCTTGTTTCAAGCTCTCATAGTCTTGATAACCTAGTATAACATGGGAATCATCTCCAAGTTGTGGGACCTATGCTAACTGAGATGAGACCTCTAGGTTCTAGGCTAGTTCCTCTTGGATAATCACCTTAATTTGCTTCTAGACATGGAAAAGTAAAACTTTGGAGGAAAAGGGATAGAAGTGCTTGAAAGGGAAAAGATTGAAAGTAAACTACCTACTAGGTGATACACCAAAATTAGGGTTTGGATCTCAGTATAGAGAAATGAAATCAATGAAAGGCTTAGGTCTAGTAGGTCACAACTTACTGAATAGGCTTGCATAAGTGTTTCATAGGAGGGTCTGAACATAAGACACAATCTATGACCTGCAAGTAGACATTCACTTCTACAACTTGGTGTAGGATTGAGACAAGACTATTAGGGGGCTGAAGTATACCCATAAAAACATCTAAATCAGATCAAACATAGGAACACACACAACTACAAAAAGTAAGAGGGATCAGGAACCCTAAGTTGTCACTGAAAAGATCGTATACTTTAATCCAATAAGAGATAATTCAGACAAGGAAGCATAGGGACATGAAGAATTGTCACAAAAACCTCTGCAATATCTGAATCATCAATGAAAGATTTATAGCTATATAAGCTAGAGGGTAGAAATGATACCACAAATGACCCTTAAGAAAAGATGAATTTCTTCTACAATTGTCCAACTCTGAGCTCAAAAGATCCAAAAATATAATATATACATCTCCTATCTGGCACACAGGCCGGAGTCAAAACCTAATTAGGGTTACAAAAGATTTTTATTAAAATAATATCTAACCCTCACTTAATCAAGTCTGATCATGAATATATCTCTACAAGATTATGGCTGATCAGACCTCAAGTTTGCGTGCCCATCCCTGTACCTCATTTGCTTGTGGACAAGCAACCTGGACTTATCTACCTTTCTACAAAAAGTCTTGCCATGAATGCATAACTGGTACCTTTCTAAGACAAGAAATGACCTATGAAAGCTACCCAAACCTCCTCATCATCCTCCTTTAACTGCAAATGTCCTAGAGACATAAATTCTCTGAACTACCTCGCCGCTTTTGGCTTGCAAATCAAATACTGGCAAAAACCTCTTAGAACTATTTGAATTTGAAATTTAACGGCTAGCCGGTCATTTTAAAATGTCTCCATCGATATCCTTTATCTCCTGGAAAATGAACGGCTCAGATTAACTTTAGAATGGTCACGAAACCCTTTAAAAGGTTTGAGTCCACATCAGGAAGTCTTGACCAATGAGCATCGAGCATGTCAGCATATTTGGACCCGCTTTGACCTTTTCTCTTTAAGTTACTTGGCGACTCTGCGATTGAAGAATTCTAAGTCATGAAATACATTTCTTAACTCTAGTTGGGTCAAGTGATTCAACGAACACTATAGTCATTAAATAGCTAAATCTTTTAATAACCCCAGGTTACATTGAGCGAACATGAGAAACCCTTAGTCACTGATTCGTAGAAAGCTTACTAACCCTAGGCCCAGATTGCCACACGTCAAACCCTCATTCACTTCATTCACCTCATCAGCAAACACCTCAGCTCTTCCCTAACATCAGACCCACTTAAGACAAGATCCTAATCCAACGACAGGTGCAAGATCTCATACCCTTCGAATATTATTTCAGATCATATGCCCATCGTAGATCCTCATTAAGCCATGACCCCACTGACACATCGGTCCACTTGGAAGTTCTCATTAGCACACAACAACCAATCAAATGCTTCACACATCAGCCCATCTGACAACGTGGACCCACCTGACAAAGCCCAGAGATAAAGTAAGATCAACAGTGGGTGCATGATCGCATGTGTCAGAAAGATTCCTTGTGGACATGCGCGAGCCCTTGATCCTCTGCAGATGTCAGAGCCTTTTAAAATGCTAGAAACCTAGTCCCACTAACACATTGCCGAATCACTACCATGTGGACCAATGAGAAGCTGACATTTGTGTACATGTAGAAGTGGACCCGCCAGGAATGAAGAGTTATGTCACCGAGGAGAATCAACGGTTGTCTTATAATCGCATACCTCTGACACATTTCATGAGAACACATGTCAGCCATAGATTTCCAAGCTTCTAACATCCCAGAGCCTGCTGACAAAAATACAAGTCATCATCCTTCGACCAATAAAAATCCTCCAAGTAGGACACCATGGTAGTGGACCCACAAAAGCTTGAAGCACTGAGAAAAGGGGAAGATCGATAGCTATCACAAGATTGCATGTGTTAGAAAATCCCTTCGCGAATTCACGACAACCATCGGATCTTGCAAAAATGGGACTCCCGTAAGCTGAGACTGCCAAACACTTAGCAACTACACAACTGAAGAGAAGTTAGTCATTTCACTGAGTCGCTAGTTGGGAAAAGGTAACCACCAAACATTTAGTGACCAAGAGGAGTCCTGCAGTCCCTGAATCACTGAAAGGAAAAGATAACTGCCAGAGAACTTAGAGAACTGGCGATCGAAGGAAAATAAAGCACATGTGGGAATTGGGACTTTTAAGTTGCTGATAAAGTAACATGAAAATAGAATGAGGAGCTTAGGGTTTGCAGGGTTTATTTAGCTCAAACAGCTACTTTTTGAATTTTTCTAACTGCAGACCAGGGAATGAAACAATTCACAGAGGCCAGAAGATATGGCATAAAATCATGAAAATTTTAGGGATGCTTGGCAGGATAAAAATAGAGATTTTGGAACAGGTTTAGCCAAATTTTCATGCACATGAAAATTGGGGTAATAGTATCATCAACGAATTGTTCATGTGAGCACTTTTGACAAGAGGAAGATGGTTGAAGACCAACAATCTTCCCTGTCAACACCAAACTGTTAATATATCTCCCAAGGCTTTCAGCCATGATAGCAAAGAGGATAGGGGACATAGGGTCTCCTTGTCTCAATCCTCTAGAAGGCCGAAAAAAATTAGAGGAGCCACCATTAACAATGACAGAGGAAGAGACTGTACTAACCAACTGCATAATTAGTCTGACCACCCCCAAGTCACATCTAAAGGCCTGAAGGATTTTAGATAGAAAAGCCCAATCAAATATGTCATAGGCCTTCAACAGATCTAGCTTTTTTAGGAAACCTTATTTTTTGGATTTTTCCAAGGAGTGAATATTCTCGTGCACAACCATAATAGAATCCAAAATTTGCCTCCCCAGGACAAAGCCATTCTTTTGAGGAGATATAAGAGAAGGAAGAAGAAGCAGCAATCTAGAAGTAAGAACCTTAGACATGATCTTGTATAGAAAATTACAAAGACTTATGGGCCTAAAACCATCAGCAGTATTTGCCCCAGGCTTCTTCAGAATGAGATCCATAAAAGTGGAGTTGAGTTCTTTTAGAATTGTCTTGGATCTTAAAAACTCCTTTACTGCAAAGAAAACATCATTTCCAGTATTATCTTATTAATGTTGATTACTCATTTTCTCATATTTACAATCCTCAAGTAATATTTCTAATTTTGATAATATTAATTAAATTAATTAATTCAGTTTTCCAAAAATAATAAAAATTGAAAGTAATAGTATTTACCTTTCACTTTATTTAATAATGTTCTTCTCACCCTCAAGAAATAAATGTAGGCCTATCCTCTAGAAGGTTAGTGGGAGGTTTTAAAAGGAAAATTTTGTCGATGAATTGAAGATGTTCAAACTCTTATTGAAATCGATATGTATTTCATTTCCTTTCTTGGGAGGAGTGAAGTTTTTGAGATGCAAATATTTAGAGTTTGAAGGTTTCAACAAAAACCCAACCATTCCCTTTGGAGTGATTGTAGGTCAAGACAATCACTACAAATTAAATTTGTAAAGTCTTCCTTTAAAGAAAAAATTTGGTAATAAATACATTTTCCATTATATTATCTCAAACAAATCTGGAAGTATAGTTGTTTGTACATGTTAAACTAAAGGGGTCGAGTTAATTAATATTCAAATTTGAGAATGATGGAATGTGGGTTATGTTAATTTTTAAGCCTTGCTATTTGGGTGTGGATACATCCCTACAATTGGCATGGACTTCTAGATAATGGTGTTACATTTTCCCTTTACTTGGTCATGAGACTCTTATTATTCTCACATAGTATGTTGGAGAGATACATTTTTGGAAAATACAATCTGGAATACATTATGTGTTCGTTGTACACAACTTCCATTTATTTTTTAGTGTTGCATTGTATGAATTTCTTGAGTAAGTGCATAAGTAAGGCATACTACTACTGTCAACATATAATAAAAATTATCTACTTCATTACTTATTAACTTATTTGAATTCTAGAGATTACATATTTAATGAGAAATATTGTCATTATGATCAATATGTTATATACTTTCTATTATGCAATAGATGATATTAAACTTATGTAAACTTTGTTCATGGCTATTGATTATGAAAGTTCTGAAGAAATTGGAGATGATGAAGTAGACCTTGAACTTGAATTGATTTCAGCTCTATCTGAGATTAAGAAATTGAAAAAGAAAAATCTAAGTCTTGTGGATCTTCTACAAGTTGAGAGTGCTGAAAATATGAAGATTGCTACATTTCTTAGAGAGGCTGAAACTCAGCTTGTTGATTCTAAATTGCTGAATGAGGAGGACAAAAATATTCATGAAGATTTGTAAAATCATATTCAAATAAAGGAAAGGATAACATTGTCAAGCTAGAAGCTGAAATTGTTTCTCTTAGAAACATTGGTAAAACCTCTATGCTCTCAAGTGAAGAACTATCTTTCAATAGTGGTAAAGTCACATCAGATGACGTCCTTAGCTCTCAAAGACCCACCAAAGATAAAATAGGAGTTGGCATGCAATCTGATCTAAACTCTTCACCACCATAAAATAGTTAGCCTACTCCTAACAAGGTAAATAAACCTTTTTTCTATGGCTACTATTTTGCATGTAATTACTTTGGACATAGAGCTGCTGATTGTAGAGTTGCTCCCTACAAGAATTATTTTCAGCATGAAAGAAATATTTTTAGAAAGTACAACTTGGTTTTCTACATCTGTAATAAGTTTGGCCATACATCAAGATTTTGTAACAGTTATAGTGCAGATTTGTTTTATAATGTTGAACCTAAAAGAAGAACTAAAGTGACTAAGGTTTGGAGAAGAAAAGTTCTAGAGACTCCTTTTAAATCTCTAGTTGTTCAAATAGCTCTTCTAGCTTGCAATGAGAAGGATATATGGTATGTTGACAGTGGCTGCTCCCGACATATGACAGGTGACTTGAGTAAGTTTCATTCTTTCAAGAAAATGAAAGGTGGTAAAGTTAGATTTGGTGGTAGCCCTTTTGCAAAGGTTTCTCATATAGGTACAGTCCTAGTTAATAATGATGAAACTATTTTTGAGAATGTTCTTTATGTAGAAGGTTTGAAACACAATTTGCTAAATGTAAGCCAACTATGTTGTCAAGTTTATGATCTTAGTTTTAACTCTAATGCTTGCACTATTAAAAAGGGAATTGAAGTCATAGCTAAGGAAACTAAAGTAGCTAATAATTTCTTCATTCTTGATGATTCTAATGATGATACATGCTATTTGAGCAAGGTAGAGGATGCTTGGCTTTGGCACAAGTGGTTTGGGCATGTTAACTTTGACAATCTTATCAAAATCAGCAAAAAAGAGGTTGTTAGAGATATGCCTATGCTAGAAAAAATAGCTGATGTTGTTTGGAAAAATTGTCAAGAGGGAAAATAAACTAGAGCTTCCTTCAAACCAAAAGATGAGTTCAGCAGTAGGCCACTTGAGCTTATCCATACGGATCTTTATGGACCAACAAGGGTAAAAAGTCTTCATGGTGAGAAATATTTTATGCTCCTTATTGATGACTTTACTTGCATGACATGGGTTACATTTCTAAAAGAAAAATCAGAAGCTTTAGAAAAGTTCAAGATTTTTAAAAATCTGGTTCAAAATGAAATGGATATGAAAATCAAATGTTTGCATTCTGATAATGGGGGAGAATTCACTTTTAATGAGTTTGTTAAGTTTTGTGAGCAACATGGTATCAAGAAATAGGTTTCAGTGTCAAGAACACCACAATAAAATGGTGTTGTGGAAAGGAAAAATAGAACCATTCAAGAAATGGCACATTGCATGATGAATGAAAGAAAGGTGAAAGATATTTTTTGGAGAGAGGTTCTCCACATAGCAGTTTATATTCAAAATAGAACATTTTTGAGACCCAAGCTCAAAAAGACTCCATATGAACTCTGGAAAGGTAAACCAGCTACTGTTAAGTACTTTAAAACTTTTGGGAGTCCATGCTACATTAGGAGAGATGAAGATAATTTGGTTAAGTTTGAATCTAGAGCTGATTAGGGAATTTTTATTGGTTATTCCTCTAAAAGTAAGGCATTCAAATGCTACAATAAAAGACTTCATAAATTAGTAGAGAGTGCAAATGTTAAGGTTCATGAGGTTACTAATCAATTTGGTGAGAATGATGACAACCCTGAAGAAGGTAAAACTCAAACTAGCACTGTGGTATCTTCTAAAACTCAAACTAGCACTATTGTACCCTCTTCTCCTCCACATGTTCAAGTTGGAACAACTAGCAAGAGTGGTGAGAATGACAAAGGTAAAGTACAATCTTCTCATGAAGAAATAGTTGCTACTTCTAATGATGTGGAAAATTTACATGATAATTTCGGGAATGATTCTCAAGATGATCATGACATGCTTCTAATTTCAAAACTCCTTCTAAGTTTTTGCAAAAGAATCATCCTATTGATCAAGTTATAGGTGAACGAAAGTCTAGAAATGCTAGGAAAAATGTTAACCATTTTGAGGATGATGATTTCTCACTTGTTTCCATGATTGAGCCTAAGTGTTTTGAAGAGGCAGTTGTAGCTGAACATTGGGTGGCTGCTATGAAAGAGGAATTAGATCAAATCAAAAGGAACAATACTTGGGACCTTGTACCAAGACCCATCAACAAGAATGTGATAGGTACAAAATGGGTTTTCTGGAACAAGGTAAATGAAGATGGTAAGATAATCCGAAACAAGGCTCGTCTAGTTTGCAAAGGTTATTCTCAAATTGAAGGTGTGGATTTTAGTAAGACCTTTGCACTGGTTGCAAGGTTAGAAGCAATCAAAATTTTTCTTGCATTTGCTTCTTTTAAAGGCTTTAAAGTTTTCCAAATGGATGTTAAATCTGCCTTCTTAAAAGGAGATTTAGTTGAAGAAATTTTTGTCGAACAACTGGAAGGCTTGATTTCTGACAATGTAGACTATGTATGCAAGCTGAAAAAGGCATTATACGAACTCAAAAAAGCTCCTAGAGCTTGGTATGATAGGCTGGATAATTATTTGTAGTAGCAGGGCTTCAAAAAGGGATATGTAGACAACAACTTGTATGTTAAAGAAGAAGGTAACAACATTCTTATTTTTGTTGTTTATGTTGATGATCTGATTTTGGGGAGTGACAGTGTCAATATGTCTAAGACATTTGCTTCTTGTATGAAGAATGAATTTGAGATGTCTATGATGGGTGAGTTAATGTACTTTCTTGGGCTACAAATTAATCAATCTTCTAAAGGTATTTTCATTTCACAAGCTAAGTATGTTAGAGAGTTACTTAAGAGATTTAGGATGGAAGATTGCAATCTGGTTAGCACTCCTATGGAAACTGAATGTAAGCTAAGTAAGGAGGATGTGTCTCCTTTAGTTTATCAATCTGTTTATAGATCTATGGTAGGAAGTTTGTTGTTTGTGATAGCCACTAGACCAAATATTATGCAGGTTGTGGGATATGTTGCTAGATTTCAAGCCTCTCCAAAATAGAGACATGTTCAAGCTATTAAGAGAATTTTTAAATATCTGAAAGGCACAGATGATCTTGGTCTTTGGTTTCCAAAGAGTTCTAATTTCTCTCTTATAGCCTATACAGATGCAGATTGGGGTGGCTCCGTGGATGACAAGAAAAGTACCACTGGTTGCACTTTTTTTTTAGGTGGTTGTTTGGTCTCATGGCTTAGCAAGAAATAGTCTTGCACTTCATTATCCACCGCTGAGGCTGAATATGTTGTAGTAGTTTCATGCTGCACTTAGGTAATTTGGATGAAGAATACCTTATGTGATTATAAGCTTGAGTTTACTGATCCTATTTGTATTTTTTGTGACAACACAAGGGCCATTGATATCTCGAAGAATCCAGTGATGCACTCTTGAGCCAAGCACATTCCAATCAAATATCACTATCTGAAGGAGCAAGTTGCAAATAACACTGTTAAGGTGGACTATGTTTGTTCAAAGGAGCAACTCGATGATGTGTTTACTAAACCTCTACCCTGAGATCACTTCGAGTATCTTCGAAGCAAGCTTGGTGTTGTTTCACCTCAGTGAAAGGTTTGTTTTCAGCAGACACTCTTCATTGTTACATCTTTTGAACTATTGTTGTATTTCAAAGGTTACATGGTCATTGATGACAAAGGGGGAGTAGATCTTTAGGGAGAATTGTTTTTAGTTGACTTAGTTTTGCGAGGGAGCTATTTCAGATTTGCTTTAGATGTTTCAGTTGGTTTAGCTGTTTAAGGGGAGTTGTTTCAAATTTGCAACTATCCAATGGTGTTTTCAGTGAGCTTTCCATCAATGATAAAAAGGGGGAGATTGTTAAGTTTTTGTCAGTGATGAATGCATATTTTTTGGGTTGTTTCCTTCTGGTATCCTTCATCATATTCTTTCAGGTGCAAGCTCTAAGTCTTTTAGATCGGCTGGCATAGTTGATGACAAGTACTGTGGTAGTTACAAATTTCAA
This sequence comes from Chamaecyparis obtusa, assembly GCA_027943335.1. NCBI lineage: Eukaryota > Viridiplantae > Streptophyta > Pinopsida > Cupressales > Cupressaceae > Chamaecyparis > Chamaecyparis obtusa. The sequence continues at coordinate 3,050,996 of BSBK01000682.1, read as the reverse complement.
ACATATATTATGTCACTAGTCATTTACTTCTCATTAAGTATCACATCGGGTTATGGAGTAGCCAGCCTATGTGTAATGTCCTAAACTAAAACAATCATGCAAATGTAATTCTTGACCTTCCACAAATATTTAATAATTGAACAACAACACTATCGGGCCCTATTAATTAATCACATCTTGGACAACTCAGATTTAAATTACAGTTTGTACATCAGCATATCGGCACTTTCATCACACACCAATCAACAATGGCAACCTAACACCCGAACTTCTTATTATAATGAACAACAAACACAAATGTAATTCCTGCTCTCTTTCTTATTGCATTAATGCCTATCTTACATCCAAATGATTCTGCAACAACAGCAATTGATAACAACACTAATGACAAATAGGATCAATATATTGTAGCAGGAGTGCACATCCAATAAAGCTCAAATGCGAACTCTGTGTGAGATTTCCCTCCAAAACCATTAAGGTCTTCATTAGAGGATTCCCACACTTGAACACAAGTGCATATTATAAATGGAATTTGGTTAACTGTAGACGATGATCCCAAATGAAACATTCACTCTTTTATATCCTCCACAAACAGAATAGGTCATTCACCATTCAAATCTGCAATTTTAAATTTGCAGTCATCATAGGCAGGAAACGTTCCATTTTGAAAATATGGAAACATTCCATTTTGAATATATGGCACCAAAAAATAGACTACTGGAAACAATACAACACATTCTGAAAAGTTAGGAGGGGAATGGAAGCATATGTGAAAATATCGAGGATCAGGTGCTGGCCATAACACAAGACTCAAACTATAGGACGAGGTGTCAGGGGTTGAGTAATGAGCACGCTGGTAAGGGAACTTTGAAAGAAAAAGCATACTCGTGAATGGAAAATATATACTAATAGAAACAGAGAAGATGCAAGCACAAACCTAATATGTAGAGACTTAGATTGACTGGAAAACAAGAAAAAACACTAGGGCATGCGTAACCTTTTAGTACCTCCTATCCGAGCCAACAAGCATCTACCCCCCATCCAAACATCATCGCATCTGTCTCTTTTAATAGTTTTCAAATTTTACATTTTCTATGAAGTCAGCTTTATTGGGGCTTGCTGAATACCCCGACCTAATGTCATTTGTAGACTATCGTAATCATGACATATTTGCTTGCAATAAAAGATTTTATGAGAGGAGTTATCGAATTCTAAGGATACATTTGTAGTCCTTTCTTTGGAAGAATACATACCATCATAGAAAATAATTTCAAGTTGATTGTTTGTTCTTTTTGCATCAACATTTTAGATCATACTTTATTATCCATCATTGAGATGAGAGATTGCAAAAAAGTGAAAAGATGGATTATAGAGTATGATCCATAACATTCATTCACAAATGAACACACAATGGAAGCTAGAAACAAATTCCAATCAATTAATGGATTCTTGAAAACTAATGCATTCAATTTCAAATTGCCATGGGAATGATCAGATTCAAGAAGAACGTATTCATATCCTATGTTTTCATAAACCGAAAGCTTGACTTTTTCTCCAAACAATAATTAATTAGGATACAGGAAAATATACATGTATAGGAATAACAAGACATATGCCAAAAAAGGCACCTTCAAAGGATGACATCTATGTGGATAACAATTGACAGCCTATGTAGTATCAATGAAGAGTTTTAAAATCACATTAAACATACTAATTACAATGCATCTTATTCCTCTTTAACTGAACAGATAGTACTTCGTACTAATGAATTTATTTTTTATATAGAAAAATCAATGTGTAATTATAATTATAATGTGAATTATATATATATATATATATATATATATATATAAAATCATGCAAAGAAAGTTGACTTAGAAGAGATGAAATTTAAAGCATCCAAACAATAGTAACATGAAATTGGATAAATGCAGCTATAAGAACGAATTGAATCTTTCCTATAAAATAGAAATCCCACGCATGGGCAAACTTTAAGCTGATGCTGAGAAGAGGCGTCTATTGACAGCTAGGATGACATCTTTTTTAAATTTCTCAATTTAACCAAAAAAAACATGGACCATCTATTTGCATAAGATTTTACAGATTTAATAATTTTTCATCTAGATTTTTCCACTTCACCCAAAATATCTCAGCCACCTTATATAATCTCCTTACAGTGATATGAATGCAAAGAGCCGTGCTAACTTAGAGGCAATATAAATAAGGAACCGGGAGAGAGAAAGATCCCCCACAATAAATTCAATACATTGTTTGTTTCTAATCGAAGCAGTAAAAATTAGTAAATAAGGGTTTGAGGATGCATAAAAAATGAGTGACAAAATGTGTCGATGGGTATTCTGAACTTTTCATACAATCCCAAAAATAAAATAACTTATCTCTGTTCATGTAGAACCAGAAAACGCTGAAAACAGTGGCGAGTATTGCAGTCCCCACGGCTACATGTTTTTTTTTGTCGCCGCTGTACATGTTTCCTTTCAAATCTTCTGCTGCTCCATTTTCAGAACCTTCACTTGGTGTATCAAAAATAGTGTTGTAGGTGTTTATTTTTACTTGGTTTTAGGACCTTCACTTGTTTTGAGATAAATGGTATTTTTATGTTGTAAAATGAAATAAGCAATGCATTTGAGAGGGATCATTATTTTTATTATTATTAATAAAGAAGAAATGTATCTGAATGGTAATAATGAGTTCTTGATATTAGGTAGTTGTGACAGATTTTAGGAAGTGATGTTCTTGATCTAATATTGCTATTAATATGTGTTGACGTCATCGGGCATAAATGATATTAGGTGATGTGATTTAAATTAACAGACAGATTGGAGTGATTAGGAGTATGGGTTGTTCACTAGTTATTTGTTTGTTTGGTTAATCACATAAACATGTTTTGAATCTGCATATCTTTCACACTATAATTATGATTTTATGTAATTTTCAGTGGAGGAAATGTGTTTAGAGATTCTGAAAAAACTAAAATTGAAAGATGCTGTTCGCTCTTCTGTGGTTTCTAAACAATGGTTTGCACTAGTCAAATCATTAAGAACAATCAGTTGTTCTCATTCTGATTTACTTTATGTCAATGACCTTAAGCGTTTACAAAGTTTTCCTAAAATAAAACATTTGTGCATCAACAATCTGCGAGTACCATATGAAGCAGTTAGTCTTTTCTTTTTCTTTGCTTTGTTTTGTACTCTTTTTCTTTGAATTAAAGTGCTTGAATTATTTGTCGTGGTTGATTTGTGATTTTTATGTATTTTTTGAAATCAGATGTGGCCACTGCGGAAGCTGGATCTGTCACTTGGAAATTTGAGGACATTAATACTGAATATCGATGATGCACGTGAGGAATATCTTGCAGGTTCTGTGGCGTTATTGTATTGCATTCTGAGAGGTTCTCATTCGCTGAGAACAGTCAAAATTAATGGCTTGGGACAAAAGGTAGATGACGAATTTGAATATGATGTTGAGAACCTTAGACTGGTATTTTCGCAAGCTGAGATAACTATCATAAAGAATCAAGAAGAGTCCTAGCTCAACCACCTTCTTTCTTCAGAGGATGAAGATGATGGGAACATGAAATAATTGAAGAGAGAAAAGAGCTAATAATGAAACTTTCAATTTTGAATACAAACTTTTATGGGTGCAAGTATTTTATATTTGATATCGTTAAATAAAGATTGTATGGAGAACAAGTACTTCACTGTTTAAATAATTAAAGACTTAAAATAACTTAAAATAAGCTCTTGTCTCATGTCTCCAAGCTAATAAATAGTTGGAGTGTTTCTATACAATGTTTTAATTTTAGGAAAAGGATAAATTGGAATCTTTTCTTATTTGATTGAAAATTTAATTTAAAAATAGTATTTGAGAGTCTCTTAAAAATAAGTTGCTAAGCACAACATGAGGATGGGCCTTTTGTATGATCTTCAATCTTAGCAATGTGAGTGAAATATGTAATGTGGAGTTTATGAATATGGTTCCATAGCTATAGTTATGATTATTAGTTATTTATATATTCTAAATTTGAGCATTTTAATAAAAAAATTATTATTTCAATAGAAATGTTATTTTTTTGTGAAGTTGTGAAATATAAAGATGTAGTTAGTATAATAATAATAATTATACACAAAATGTTGAAGTTTTTACTATTGAATACAAGTTTTTGAAATTTTTGATTGACTTGTGAGAATGTGAATTGTCCAATTGTTTTGTCAAACAATTTATTTCTTGTACATTTGGTAAATGATATTTGTTTGTCAAATGTTATGGAGTCCAAATTGTAAAGCTATTTGGTATTGTATTTGAAATTACTTGTGTAGAACAAATTTGCAAACTTTGTGAAGTACATTTCATTTTCCTAGATTTATTAGACTTTGTACTAATTACCTTTAGAAATTTTTGATGATATGGAACTATGAGAAAGAAACAAAACATGGGAATTGGAAGAAATTTGTAAAAATAATTATAGTATTTGTGGCTTGGGTAAAAATAAAGGAACAATGGGCTATTATAAGTTATATAAGATTTTATTTGTTAATATGAATTTATTGATTATTTGTTTGAAATGAGCCAAATTATTTTCTAATATTATTGTTTTGACAAATTTATTTATGAGGTTTCCAACTTTGTGTGTTCTTGTTGAAAGGTGATTTGGCTACAATACAACATTATAATATATTAGTTCAAGAAAAATAATGAAGATAGTTACATGTTGATAGGATGCAAATAATTTTAGCTTAATAATGTTATTTGTTTCCTAGATTTGATATAGAAAAAGATCTTAAAAGAGTTTTCAAAATCTATGAATCAAATATGAGTAGGTTTTGGCATTGAATATTGGATCTTCTTTTCATCTATGTTCTTATTTTAATAATATGCTCATGCTCTAATGTGTACTCACAAGAGAGAAATCCTATGGTGGGCAATTGACATTGACTCTCTAGTATTTGCTTACCTTTTTAAAGAAAATTTAAGATCAGGAGTCTTTCTTTTTTGTTAATTTAATAGCTTCTATGGGCCAACTCCGTTTTCATTAATATCAAATAAGCACATTACATTGCCCTCATTTCCTATAGCTTCTTAGGCTCCTAGGCTTCATAATAGAATAGAGCATGAACAATTTTAATTACATAAGCTAATCACCATTATCTATTGAACTTTGTTAGCACTATGGAGCTGATATTGCTAACATATATACCAAACAAGGACATAATACCACAACAAAATTTCTACCAATATACCAAAATGTACAAGTACTAGTGCATATTCTATACTATTAATTAGCTGACACTTCAACAAACTATGTAGACACGATGAGAGGCACTCTTATCTACTCTTCTTCTTCTTACCTTATAGATTTTGTAACTAGCATAGCCTTTGCAACCACTAGGCACTCCAAACCACATGCATGATGGGTCAGGCTCCTTATAATTTCCTCCGCATCCGAGCAATCATTTTCCTTCCATTCCTCACCATACACTGGGAGCTCAACCAACTCATCAATACCATTATCTTCCTCATCATCTTTGAACAATCCTTCCTCCCTCGTATAATTCATCAGCCACTCCTCCTTCAGGTAGGAAACAATGTGAGATGACTACTACAGAAAGATAACGCTCCACTCCATATCACCTCATCTATCTTCCAATAGGTCTAATCCAGAGTCATTGTTGGGTGGCTAAAAGAAGTTGAGTACTATTTTTGGGCAAAAAGTGGAAGTTTTTTCCTTGTTTTTCAAATTTTTTCTCAATTGATGTTGAAAATTGAGGAACTTAAAGATTGAATCACAAAAGATTTCAAGAGTAGAAAATGTAGTGCTCATAGTCTACTTTTCAAATATCTAATTTATTTCAATACCCACATAGTAGAAATTACTTTTTGGTGGGCATGTCTAAAAACTACTTTTTAAAAATGAATGTTTCAAGAACATACCATACATGTGTACGACCACCATATTTTGACCTAAACAAAGGAATTTTCGTGAATTCTTTTGGGGGAAGATACATAAGACACCAAAGATTGATGAGCATATTTTTTTCTAAATTAATTTTTGATTGACTGTAAAGTCTATTTTTGAAACCTCTGGTATATGATCACCATAAATTAATGTAAACTTAACATTTTTTCAATTTTTTGTTTTTAATCTTCAAGGAAATTCTATGTAGATTTATATCATATAATTTATTTTCCAAAAAACATAAAAACAAAAAAGTTATTAAAATTTTAGTGAACCTCACTATGTCAAGTTTACATAACAAATTCAAGAATAATAAATAATGAAAAAATAGTAAAATTAATCAAATCACCACAAAAATTACACTTTTGAATTCTGCACAGTAAGAAGTCCAATGGGTTTTTATTTCGTCAAAAATTCAATCAAGAAGGCCTACAAAAATTTATAGCAAGGTAGAAATCAAGGATTTCATTACCTTAGCCATTATTTTACAAGTCCAAAATATACGCTTGGTCCCACCAATGAAATCCAAAGTGGGGGGATGTGTTCCACCACAAAATATAAGAAACATGTACGCATCATTTAAAATTAAAATAACATGTACCTATTTTGTTTATTTACCATTAAGTTAGAAACGAGTGCCCATTTTTAAACACATACCCATTTGGTTTAAAACTAATGCATACATGTTTCTTATATATCCATTGCCTGCAAAAAATAGACCAAAAAGACAAATTTCAATGGTTGAATGATTATTTAATCATTGTTTGAATGCTCTACAATAGTAGAAGGAATTGTTGGTTTATGGTGACTGATCAGATATGTATTGTACGCTTTTGAGTTGACACATCAAACATTTCCCTTGGTTGAATCGTTAAGCTTTTCCCTAGGTTGACTGGTCAAGTATTTTTAGGGTTAATTTGTTAACCGAAATAAGTCTTGTTATAATGTGATGTAGAGTGGCAGGGAAGCCTACAAGGTTGTAAGTCTTAGGGTTAGCCTTAACAGAGGAGATAGTTTATGTTTTGCAATTGCCCAATTAGACCCAACAGGATACTAGTTCTGAGACAAAGTCCTTTACTAATGACTATAGTTCAAGTACCTAGGCTCAGATTTTGGTACACAAAGGTGGGAACTAGTGATAGGGAGTGGAATGGTTCCCCTTCATAAACTAGATTGTCCAACAGTAACCCTCAGTGTTTGAGGAAGGCTGGATCAAGTGGATGGAAAAACTAGCTTAAGTCAGGCCTATTTCTAGTAGCCCTCGGGCATAGGTTTCAGGGGATCAATTCACAGGGGGTTTCTCATCAAGACAACCTGATCACCCTTAGGAGTACCCTTTTTAGAGGTGCAAAAGGATATGGAATTATGAGGAATGGATTTCATAGCGGACCTTCCTATCCTTAGGGGTATCCTGAACCTATTAGGCCTAATTTGGGTCCCTTGTTGAAGAAATATTCACTATTCGATGATCTCCATCTTGCCAGAACTTCCACTGATTGCCTTTAGGTTCCTCATCACTGAATCCTCAACTACTTTATGGATTTCCACTCCCAAAACTCTGCTACACACTCAATTACCCATCTCTAGAGCCAAGCACATGAGGATGCTCAGGCTAGGACTCACTGGGAAATGAATTGAGATAGGTCTTCTTGGCCTCATTCTTTAGAATACATAAGCTTGATGCAAGAACTCACATCCCTCATGTTTTTGGCTTAAAGCATTGGAGGGAGCTTGAGTTAGGGCCAAAATAATTTACCAGCCTCACAATAATAATGATCCTCAACAATCAAAGACACTACACATACATACCAATTAGGGAAACACAGAAAAAACATAGAAAAACTAGTGAAAAATGTGTTTTGTTGCCAGAAATTGTTCTTCGCATTCATCCACGCTATTTTATCATCCATGAGGATGCATTCAAATAAACATCCCAAGGCTCCCAACCAAAATGTAGGTGGTTGTAGCCATTGGAGAGGTGGTTTAGACACCAAAAACAAAAAAGTGCAACAATTGAAAAAAGTTGTTGAGCAACATTTTTGCAACTTTTTAGCAATTGTTGCCAGTTTCAAAAACTTAGAGACTAGCCTAATCTTCTACATCCTAGATGACCCTAAGACAAGACCTATGACTAAAACAAATAAAAATGATCATCTGACCAACTTTGACCAAGAGATTTATCTGAGCATATACTTGGAAAAGGGCCTACAAATGGATCTTATTACAAAGCCATAAGGTTCAAATCAAATCAATATGAACCTAATAGGTCCAAATCAAATCAATATGCTTCCTTGCACAAAACATTACATAGAAATCAATAGGAAGCCAAAATGCTAAATATTTACAGCCTTGGGGCCTTATGGAGGTGCTCCTGCACCATACTCCCCCTATTGGTTTGAGCTCAAGTTCCCACTTGAGAGGAGATCTTTGAGAGAGACTCCATGCTTGGAAATGGTTGGTTCATCCATCTAGTTGCATCAATATCTGGAAGTCCCTTTCATTTGATAAGGTATTGAAGGTAAGTGTTTTTCCTTGTCTTCTTGATGACTTTGCTGTCAAGAATCATTTGAATCTAAGCAGGCTGACTTGGTGGAAGATCTGTAACCCACTCCTCATTTTCTAGTGTAACTCCTTGGTCTAAAGTACCTACAACAACCTTACAAAGTGTTAAATCAAAAACATTAAAAATGGGTGAGATGTTGACAGTAGGTGGCAAAGTGATCTCGTAAGCGTTCTCCCCAAATTTGTGTAGTATAGTGCATGGGCCCACTTTCTTCATCTATAGCTTTTAGTACTTTCCTTTGGGTAGCCTTTCTTTCCTGAGGTAAGCCCACAACTTGTCTCCTTCTTTAAAATGAACTTCCATTCTCCTTTTATTTGTTGTTGCTTTGTATTTGGTAGAGGCTTGTTGGAGACTGATTTTATCCTTCTCTTGGACCTGTTTAATTAGTTGTGCCAACTCTTCACCTTGAGCACTAGTTGGTGTGTCATTAGGTAGGTCTCTTAACTCCATTATACCCCTTGGGTGAGTGCCATAGACTATTTGCAAAGGGTTCTTTCATGTGGATCTATTTATGGAGTCATTGAATGCATATTCAGCTTGTGGAAGTATTGTCTCTCATGTTGTCCCATACTATTTTATGAGGAATCTAAGAAGGTTTCACAATGATCTATTGACAACTTCAATTTTCCCATCCATTTGAGGATGGTAGGTAGAGCTATATGATAAATTAGTGCCTAGTTTTCACCATAAAGTCCTCCAAAAATTCCCTTGAAATGTTACATCTATGTTAGAGATAATGCTAAGGGGTAGGCCATGAATCGTTACTACTTCCCTCAATAAGAGGTGAGCAATGTGAGAGGCATCATGTGTAATTTTGCAAGGGATGAAGTGGGCCATTTTGTTGAACTTGTCCACCACCACAAAGACATTGGCATAGCCCTCTTTAGTTCTAGTAAGACCCATAACAAAATCCATAGAAATACTTTCCCAAGGTTTTCTAGGAATAGGGAGAGGTTGGTATAAGCCTTGGTTTATTGATACAACTTTGGCTTTCTGACCAATTACACAATCTTTAATAAACTTCCTTACATTAGTCTATAATTTTGGCCAATGATAATGCCTTTTGACTTATTCCAATGTTTTATCTAGCCCAAAGTAGCCTCCCATGCCTCCATAATGTTTCTCTTGAATTAGATTGGTCCTCATTGAGCATTTAGGTATGCATAGTTGACTGCCTTTGAAGAGTAAGCCATCTTGAATCAGGAATTCTAAAAAATCAATATGATATCTATTTATGATCTTAGTACAAACCTCATAGGCCTCACCAAAATTTGAGTCTCCTGCATATAGGTCCTTCAAGGCATCAATACCCATGCTTTTGATTTGAACTTCTTGAATTATAACCACTCTCCTACTTAGTGCATCTGCCACTTTGTTGGCTTGCCCTTTTTTGTGCTTGATTGTGAAAGTGTAGGCCTACAATTGTTCTATCCACTTTATATGTATGCAACTCAAGTTGTCCTGAGAATTTAGATAGCTTAGGGCATGGTTATCTATGAAAACCACAAATTCTTTTGGGAGAAGACCTAGTGTCTCCATCTTTTAGTGCTTGTACCATGGCATATAGTTCTCGACCATAGGTGGAATATTTTTGCTTTGCCTCATTCAGCTTTTCTGAAAAGAAAGCTATTGCTCTGCCTTCATAGCTTAGGACAACCCCTATGGCTAGATTACTAGCATCGGTTTGAATAGTGAGCACCTTATGAAAATCAGGGAGCACAAGTATAGGGTATTGAGAGACTCAAGACTTCAAATATTCAAATAAATTATTGGCTTCTTCCGTCCAAGAAAATTTTACCTTTTTGCCTCCTTTTATGGTTTCTAAAATTCGTGCACAAATGTGGCTAAAGTCCTTGATGAACTTGTAAAATGTGGCCAATCCATGGAATCTTTTGACCTCAAAAGGGTTCTTTGTAGGTGGCCAATTGAGAATAGCTTCTACCTTTGTCTTTTCCATCTTCAAGGTGCCCTTGGCTATCACAAAACCCAAAAATATCAGTTCTTCCTACTTGAAATTATATTTTTCCAAATTGATTAGTAATTGTGTATCATGAAGCCTTTTAAGAACTTGTTCAATATGCTTGAGGTTTTCATCTTTATTACTATTGTAAATAAGAATAGCATCAAGATAGACTACTTCAAATTTTCCAATCATATCATGCAGGAGTTCATTCATGAGTTTCATAAATGTACTTGGAGCATTGCTAAGCCCAAATGGAATTACAAGCCATTCATATGCCCCTTCAATAGTCTTGAATTTCATCTTCCATTCATCCCCTAGCCTTATCCTTATTTGGTGGTATCCTGATTTTAGATCCATCTTTGTGAAGTAACATGCCTCTCCTAGTTGATCCAAAAGATCTTCAATCCTAGGTATTGGAAACCTATACCCGGTTTATCCAATTGTTTTGTCAAACAATTTATTTCTTGTACATTTGGTAAATGATATTTATTTGTAAAATGTTATGGAGTCCAAATTGTAAAGCTATTTGGTATTGTATTTGAAATTACTTGTGTAAAACAAATTTGCAAACTTTGTGAAGTACATTTCATTTTCCTAGATTTATTAGACTTTGTACTTGTTACCCAAATTTTCCTATGCATACAAATTTGGTAGAAAACCATCCCCAGGCCTCTGTTTTTATCTTGTCAAACACCCCAAAAAATTTCATGAGTCTACCTCTTTTCCCCTGGTCTCTGCAATATCTTTTAGGTCTCTGGCTAGAAGAAAAACCCTTAGAAAAATTCATAAACTAGCCGTTACCCTACAAAACCCTTTGGCCATGTTATATTTCTATGTTACTTTATCTTGGTCACTTAAGTTCTCATATTTCCATGTGCCTTTTTAAATCCTTCATTCACTAAGTCTCTAATTCCCAGCGGTTAACCCATTAACACTCAACCATCCCACGAACGATTACCGTTTCGTTTGGTGGTCTCAGATCGACAGCTAGGTCAAGATTCTAGATCTGACGGTTGTCGCATGATCTCAATGTCTTGAAAGATACCATGAGATCTTGCGACAATCATCGATCTTCCTACCTACAAAGTTCATCTTGTCAGTAAGACTGGTGCCACCTCATCTGATTTGGCAGCTCCTGATTCGTCGGTAGTGTTTGACTCAGTAGGTTGTCAGTGGGGCCGTCTTCTTTGGCAAGTTAAGTTCTGACTTAATCGTGTGGTCATTGTTATACTGGAGGCTCAAGATGCACGTGTTTTATCATGGTGGTATAGTGACAACCATTGATCCTTCTCCATCACCTAGCTTTCAACATTGGGTCCTATGTCAGAGACAAATGCTACGTGTATCTCGATTGTCAGTTTCTCATTGGCTAGTGGTGTGCGATGTGCAAATCTATCTGTGGGACTGGCCCCTTTCAGCAGTCAGAGGCTCTAACATCTGTAGAGGATCGATGGTTGGTGTATGTTCACAAGGGTTTGTGTCAAGGCTCGCGATCATGAGACAGCCATGGATCTTGCTTTATCTCTGAGCTCTGTCAGGTGGGTCTGATGTCAGAAGGTATGCAACGTGTATCGAAAATGGTGTAGTTTGATTGGTTGGTTGGTATGCTACATGGTGGTTATCAGTGGGCCAATGGGGTCAAAGATTTCTAAAGTGGTTAACTCTCAGCAAGATCTCATAGCTGTCATTACACCACGGATCCAAAAAGCTCGATCGTTACGATCGCGGTATAGTGATAGCCATTCGATGGTGTTCTCAGGGACATGGGTCCAAAGTCTACCAGGTGCGATGACATGCTCAATTTTTTTTGGTTGTTGACTTCCAGGCAGCATTTGACTTGTCAAAGGGGGATTTTAATTTTTTTTCTCAGTGCATCATGATTGTTCATCTACCAGGAAGGGTTTATCATCGACAGTTGCATTTTAACATTTTTCCGCTAGCCGATATATTTAAAAAATTTGAATGCTTTCTACTAGTTTTGCGTTCTTTCAGCCATTCATGACATCAGTTAGCTCAAGAATTGATTTCTCAGGATGGTTGTGGTTGAGAGGGGGATGGAGGTGATAGTTGGTCGGTGTTGTAGAGTCCTTTGCCACATTTTCATGGTAGGAAGTGCTAGAAAGAGTTGGCACCACCTTTTCAAGTGGTACTGTTATCCAGATATTTTTTATCAGATTTGAAGCCTTCACACCATAGTGGAGTTACAGATGGGTTGGTGGGCTGAGGTTGTTGCATCTGCAGGTGTTTTCAGTTCAAAAGGATCATCATGCAAGAGAGATATGATTTGATCACCGGTTCTCAGAGATTTTCATTAATAGGTGATCAGTACCCTAGGGTTTGATATCATTGTTTAACATTGTAACCCTACTTAGGTTTTTGACTCCTGCCTGCGTGCAGTTGAGTATGTATATAATGTATTTTTGGAGTTTTAAGCTCAGAGTTGGACAATTGTAAAAGTAGAAATTCACCATTCTTGAGAGTCATCTGTGACATTTTTTCTACCCTCTGGCTTCTACAGTTGTATTTCTCCCATTGATTATCCAAACACTGTAGAGATATTTTGTGACAATTTCTCATGTCCCTATGCTTCCTTGTTTGTATTCTCTCTTATTGAATTGAATTATATGTATGTTTTTGAATGATATCTTAGGTTTCCTGATCCCTCTTTCTTTCTGCAATTTTGTGTATCATTGTGGATGACTTGATGTGAGTGCTTTTGTGGGTATACTTCAACCCCTTAACTATCTTGTCTCATTCCTATACCTAGTTGCAGAGGTGAATGTTTGTTCGTAGGTCATAGATTGTTGTCTAATTCCAAAGGGTGTTATTGTTTGTGAAAGAATCTCTCTTTCCCTAAATAACTCTTTTTATCTTCAGGCCCTCCTATGAAATACTGATGCAAATCTATTTAGTGAGTTGTGATCTCCTAGACCTGAGTTTCTCATTTGATTTCATCCCATATACTGAGATCCAAACCCTAGTTTTAGTGCATCACCTAGTAGGTAGTTTTCTTTCAATCATTTCCCTTTCCAAGCATTCCTTCTATCCCTTTCCCTCAAAAGTTTTACTTTTCATGTCAAGGAGCAAATTAAGGTGATTATCTAAGAGGAACCAGCCTAGAACTTGGAGGTCTCATCTTAGTTAGAAAAGGTCCCACAACCTAGAGATGATTCTCATGTTATACTAAGTTATCAAGACCAAGAGAGCTTGAAACAAAGGTGCAAACTTAGTGTATAACTAAAAAGAAGTTCATTTTTTGAAGATTATGCTATCTCTGATATATAGGTTGCATAAAATAGGCTTTTAGAAGTCATTCTACCAAGTATATCTAGCGACTCCACTCGTTTCAAGGATCAGGGCTAACCTTGTTCAAGGTTTATGAGAAAGATTGAGACTAGGAGCTCAAAGCCCACTAAATTTTTAGAGTTTCCCTCAAGAAGGAGTCACAAAGGGAGGTCAACTCAAAGAACATCCCCTGCAAGAAGAGTTCAATCAAAACCTCCTGATACTTTAGAAAGGAGACCTTTTCCCTTTCATTCCAGAAGAAGAGGCAGATCTCTAACTAGAGATCTAGAGGAGGATTCAAATCCAATAGTAAATACAGCTCATAAAGTTGTTAATCTTTAGATTCCAGCTACTACAATGGCAAGGCCATTTGCATTTGCACCATTCAACCAGGGTAGTCCATTAAATTTTTCCCAACATCATGATGTGCCTTTGGTGGCACTAAAGAGTATACCTGATTTCATAGGTGAAGGGTAGACAACTACTTTTGAGCACATAAGAGATGTGACCACCATGTGGAGCATACACAACATTACTCAAGAAGATGTGGCCACCAAGTTATTAGCAGTCTCTTTTAAAGGTAAGGCTCTAGAATGGTTTAGAACTCTAACCATTGGTTCTATTACATCATGGGATGAATTAGGGGATGCATTAAGCAAACATTTTGAGGATAAATCAAATAATTTGTCTCTGGTTGAATAGTTGACAACCATTAAGAGAGACCCGCAAGAGCAAATGACAGATTATAATAGTAGATTCCTCAAAACATGGAATAGAATCCCAGCCTTAGTAAGACCATCAGTTGACCATGCTTTCCTCTACTACTTGCAAAGTTTGAATGGCCAAATTTCTATCATGATTGAGTCTATGGGTGGTACTTCTCTTCCCCAAGATTTTTACATAGCTGTCAGGGCTGAAAATTGTTCAATTCAAGCAGGCATGATTTCTATAAGCCCTCCAATGCCCATTTTTCCTAGCCTTCAGCCCATTGCACCTGCCCCAATAACCCCATTTACCCCTATTCCCACCATATTAGCACCTCAAGCTAGTACCAGTGGTCAAGAACATGCTAAGGCAAGTTTCTCTCAAGAGTTGCAAGAAATCAAAAGTAGCCAGTAAACTAGTATACAAGAGATGACCAATTTATTGCAGACCTTGACTAAAGAGGTCACAAATCTAAAGAAATAAGGTCAAGGAGTCAGACCACCATTTCAGCCATAAGGCCAAGGTCCTAATCAGCAATATCAAAATCAAGGACAACCTTATTAGCAAAATAGGCCACCATACCAAGGAGGCTATCAAGGACAAAGACAAAGCTTCAATCAGAGACCATTCCAGCCATATAACCCTGCATCTCTAAATTCTGCAAATTTGGTGAGGGATATGGTTCCTAGTCAAAATAATATGGAAATGGAGGATGAATGGTGTTTTCCTTGTAATCAGCCTCACAATTAGGCTACATGTACAAATGGATGGATGAACCAAGCCCTAATGGTTCAAAATGCCTCCCAAGATCAATCAGAGGCCTCATCCAGTGGGTCGCTACCTCAACAAGGACCACAAGAGAATGAGACTGCTCTTTTCAATTGGGAGCAACCAGACTTCAATGGAGTCAATGATGAAGTTGCCTTTTTTGCCTATACAAGAGCAAAGAGAAGAGCTCAAGACATGGAGAGAGCAGATTCGAATGCCAAGGCTACTACATCTACAGAACTAGTACAACAAGCTAATCCCATCACACCTAAGGAGGCTCCTGCCATTACATGCAAAGAAGGCCAACATTATAAAGAAGTGGAGCCCATCATGCCAAAGACACAACAAAGAGTACACACTATGACACCATTTAATATTGTAGACAACATGAAGAAGGTAAATGTCACCATGTCCATGTGGGACTCTTTGGCTCTTCTAGGAAAGCCTGAAATTTTGAAGAAGGCCATGACAGAAGTGACAAATCCTCAACCTGCAAAAGAAGCTGCAAAGCCAATGTTGGTTAACACTGATCAAGAAAGGGAGGCTCCAAGTAGCAACTCCAAGGCCAATGCCATTCAAGGTAGGAATTCAAAACCACCTCCCTTTTATGTATCTTTAATCATTGAAAAATCTTTAGTGCATAATTGTATGGTAGATAGTGGAGCTACTAGCACTGTAATGCCCAGGAAAGTAGCTGACCAATTAGGACTGAAATATGAGCCCTTCCAAAAGAAGGTTACCCAACTTGATGGATCCTTAGTCAATACTATAGGTGTGGCCAAGGATACCAGTTTAATCCTTCATGCTAGTCCTCATTTTTCCATCATCCTTGATATATATCATAGATCTCCCTGCATTATTTGCTATATGTCTTTCAAGGGAGTTTATAGCCAAGATAGGAGGTTATCCATCTTCTGACTGGTCTCACATGCTATTTCATACAAGGTATGGGACCAAGGTCACCATTAAATCAAAACCATTAGCAACACACCATATAGAACCATATGTGTCCAATGCCATCAATGTAAACTACCCCATATTTGATGACAATGACTTCCAAACCATTAGTGAAGCAAGCACAAAGATAGAAACTATCCCTAATATTTTTCTAGGTGAAAGAGCTTCAGAGGCCCAAGAAAGTCTTGTTTGGAATTTTGGTTTGGGAAGTTATTTAATACAAGAGAGTGGAGCCATAGAACCAAGCCTTCTCAAAGAGGATACTGATTCAGAGGATCAGAGCAATCAGGTTTGGGAACTATTTTTTGATGGAGCTAGAAGTAGATATGCTTCTAGTGGTGGTGCTATGTTAGTGTCCCCAAGAAGAGAAAGGTATTATACTACCTTTAGATTCAGTTTCTCCTACACTAGCAATACTGCAGAGTATGAAATCCTAGTCAATGGACTCGAGTGGGCTAGGAAAAGAGGGCTTAAGGCCTTAAAATTTTATGGTGATAGTGAGCTAGTTGTCAACCAAGTAAGAGGGATAAGTGCAACCAAAAATGACACCATGAAAGCATACAAACATAGATTTTGGGTTGCAATTGAAGATTTCCATGCTTTCAATATTGTTGCCATCCCTAGGAAATTAAATCAAAATGTAGATAGGTTGGCTGTTGTTGGATCTCAGTATGACATTCCAAATAACATTACAAAAGAAGTAGATCAATAGCATATCAAAGTGATTGTCAGACCCTCTATTCTTGATAATGACGTCAATTAGCAAGTGTTTGACAATGATGAATAAATTCTACAGTTCTTGTTTGAAGAAGATTTTTTTTCAAAACATAATCAAGATAGGCTATCACAAAACTATGGTGATCAAGTGATACAACTCAAGTCCAATAAGATGCCTAGAGGTCTTGTTACCCTAGAGACTATCTTCAACAAGGATGATGAAGTTAAGAAGAACAAAGCTGGCCTGGTAGTTCAACAAGAACATTGTGTTGAATTAGAGTTGGAACTAGGTAAGAGCCTACAATTTGGAAAGGTAAACACTGAATTGGAAAAGCAACCTTACACTCAGTTATTCAAAGAATTCAATGATGTATTTGCATGGCAATATAAAGACCTCAAAGGTTTTGATCCTGCTCTTGCCCAGCACACTATTGAATTAGAAACAAATGCCAAACCAATGAGGCAAAAGCAAAGGCCTGTTAATCCCAAGCTTGAGACACTTATGCATAAAGAAGTACTCAAACTAATAGAAAGTGGTATCATCTACCCCATTAAGCATACTAGTTAGGTTTTCAACCTTGTTCCTGTTAGGAAGAAGAATGGGGAGCTGAGGTTATGTGTTAACTTCAGGGATCTTAAAAGAGCCTCACTAAAAGACCATCATTCATTACCCTCCATGGAACAAATCTTACAATGTGTCTCTAGATCTGAGAGATTTTCATTATTGGATGGCTATTCAGGATACAATCAGATCTTAGTAAATGAAGAAGATCAATACAAGACTGCATTTAAAACCAAGTGGGGAACCATGGCTTATCAAAAGATTCCCTTTGGTTTGTCAAATGGAGGTGCTACATTTCAAAAGGCAATGGATATGGCCTTTAAGAGCCTAATGTACAAGTTTGTGTTGGTCTACTTGGATGACATAACTATCTATTCAAAACATGCAATAGATCACATCAAACATTTGAGGAAGATTTTCAAAAGGTGTAGAGAGTTTGGGATATCTCTTAATCCCAAGAAATGTGTGTTTGCAGTTCATGAAGGAAAAATATTGAGATATTTAGTATCCAAAGAAGGAATTACAATGAATCTTGAGTGAATTGCAGCTATCCTAGAGCTACCCCTACCACATCACAAGAAAGGTCTCCAATCTTTCATAGGAAAGATTAATTTTGTTAGGAGGTTCTTGCCTAACATTCAAAATTTATTAAAGCATTTGATAGCCATGCTAAAGAAGAGTTCAACTTTCAATTGGACCAAAGAAGGGAAATCCAATTTCTAGGCTATCAAAGAGGCCCTAACAGAAGCTACTGCCCTCTTAAACCTAAATTTCAATAAGGATTTCATCCTTTATGCTTATGGAGGTCATGATGCCATATCTGCAATGTTGACCTAAGAAAATTCAGATGGATTAGAGTAGCCTATTGCTTTCTTTAGCAAAGGTTTAGAAGAGTATGAACAGAGATACTCTTTTGTGGAAAAACATGTACTTGTTGTGGTAAAGAGCCTTAAAAAGTTCAGATATCTATTGACACATAGCAAGGTACATTTAAAAGTTACTCATCCAAGTGTCAAAGAGTTTTTTCTTTTCAAGGACCTTAATGAAAAAAGAGTTGGTTGGATCACCAAGGTGATGGAATATGACATAGATATTCAAACTACCAAGCTAGTTAGAGGAAGAGGTCTTTGTGAACATTTGGCAAAGGATGAAAGTTCAAAGAAATCAAAGAAAATGGATGCATCTTTGGTGGTGCATTCTATAGAAGAACAAGCCAAGGCAACAAGTTGGTTGCCTAATATGATTAGTTATTTGAAGATAGGACAATGTCCTACAGGCCTAGATTCGGCAAAAAGAAGGTATTATAGGTTACAATCTATTCCTTTTGTGCTGATAAATGAGGCTCTTTTCAGAAAGGATCACAATGGTGTCCTTTTAAGATGCATAGACTCAGAAAAGATAGCTAATGTCCTATTTGAGTTTCATGATGGACCTTCTGGAGGTCACTTTTCCCCTAGGACTACTACTTATAAAATCATGAGGGCTGGATACTATTGGCCATCTATCTTTAAGGATAGTCATGATTATGTCAGAAAATGTATCAGGTTTTCCATGTTTGTAGGAAAAGAAAGGCTTGCAGCCTTGCCCCTACAACCAATCAGAACAAAGCAACCCTTCATGAAGTGGGGTGTAGATTTCATTGGCATGATCAACCCTCCATCTAGTGCAGGCCATAAATGGATAATTACTACAATAGATTACTTCACCAGATGGACAGAGGCATTTGCATTAAAAGAGGCCAATGAGAGTGTTGTCCTAAGCTTTTATGATGATATAATTCATAGGTTTGGCACTCCTGATTCCATAATTTTAGATAATGCCTTAGCATTCATAGGCCTCAAAGTCTCAAAGTGGGTAGTCAAGAATGGCATCTATCTGAATACCAGTTCCAATTACTACCCTCAATGCAATGGCTTGGTAGAATCCACAAATAAGAACCTGATTAGGATAATCAAGAAGACTCTACAAAATAATCAGAGATATTGGCATACTAAGTTGAGGTCTACATTGTGGTTAGACAGAATTACCCCAAAGAAAATCATTGGTAATTCTCCTTATGTGCTAGTATATGGTAGAGATGTTAAGTTTTCCATTTCAACTGAATTACCAACTTTGGACCTAGCTACTCAATATGCCCTATTTGATGAAGGAGATCCCTTGCAGGTCAGGTATGCTTAGTTGATGGAATTAGAGGAACTCAGAGACAAATCAATGCAAGATATGGAATTCCATCAGATTCAGACAAAGAGGAGCTTTGATAAAAGGGCCAGAGTCAGAAATTTCAAGGTTGGAGACATAGTCCTCAAGTGGGATGAGTTCAGATCTAGACCTGGTAGGCACACAAAATTTGACTCCTTTTGGGGTGGACCATTTTTAATCATAGAGTGCAAGGGATCTAATGCTTTTCATCTATCAACTCTTGAAGGAGCTACTTGGCCTATCTCTATGAATGGTTTCCACTTGAAGCCTTGTTTTCAGGTTAACCCCTCTCTGTAAATTTTGTAAAAAAGTTTCCCTATTTTCTTTCCTTGCTTTCTAGTTTAGTTTCCTACTTTTCAAGAAGTGCTTTGAGCACATTTTTCAATTTTTTCCCTTTGAGGAGATTTTTGTTCCTATAATAACCCCATGCCCAATGGAGTGTCAAGATCACTGGTTTCCCATGTCTAGCAAGCTGACATCCAGTTGAAATCGCCAAAATGTTACCCAAATTTTCCTATGCATACAAATTTGGCAGAAAACCATCCCCAGGCCTCTATTTTTATTTTGTCAAACAGCCCAAAAAATTTCATGAGTCTACCTATTTTCCCCTAGTCTCTGCAATATATTTTAGGTCTCTGGCTAGAAGAAAAACCCTTAGAAAAAATCATAAACTAGCCATTACCCTGCAAAAACCTTTGGCCATGTTATATTTCTATGTTACTTTATCTTGGTCACTTAAGTTATCATATTTCCACATGCCTTTTTAAGTCCTTTAGTCGCCAAGTCTCCAATTCCTGGCGGTTAACCCCTTAATACTCAACGATCCCACGAGTGGTTACCGTTTCATTTGGCGGTCTCAGATTGGCAGACAGGTCAAGATTCTAGATCTGACGGTTGTCGCATGATCTCTTGGCCCTAAAATATTCCATGAGATCTTGCGATGATTATTGATCTTCCTGCCTATAGAGTTCATCTTGTCAGTAGGACTGGTGCCACCTCATCTAATTTGGTAGCTCCTGACTTGTCGGCGGTGTCTGATTCAGTAGGTTGTTCATGGGGCCATCTTCTTTGGTGGGTTAAGTTTTGACTTAATCATGTGGTCATCATTATACCAGAGGCTCAAGATGCACATGTTTTATCATGGTAGTATAGCGACAGCTGTTGATCCTTCTCCATCACCTGGCTTCTAACAGTGGGTCCTGTGTCAGTGGGACCGGCCCCTTTTGGCAGTCAGAGGCTCTGACATCTATAGAGGATCGATGACCGGCATATGTCCACAAGGGTTTGTGTTAGGGCTTGCAATCGTGAGATAGCCATGGATCTTGCTTTATCTCCAACCTCTATTAGGTGGGTCCGATGTCAGAAGGTATGCAACGTGTATCCGAAATGGCATAGTTTGATTGGTTGGTTGGTATGCTACGTGGTAGTTGTCAGTGGGCCCGTGGGGTCAAGGCTTTCTAAAGCGATTAGCTCTTAATAGGATCTCATGACTGTCATTACACCATGGATCCAAAAAGCTTGATCGTTACGATCGCGGTATAGCAACAGTCATCCGATGGTGTTCTCAGGGATGTGGGTCCAAGGTTTACGAGGTGTGATGATGTGCTCGATTCTTATTGGTTGATGACTTCCAGGTGGCATTTGACTTGTTAGAGGGGGATTTTAAGTTGTTTTGTCAGTGCATCATGGCCGTTCATCTACCAAGAAGGGTTTATCATCAACGGTTGCATTTTGAAAATTTTCCGCTAGCTGTTATATTTAAAAAATTTGAATGCTTTCTACTAGTTTTGCTAGGGTTTTTCATTCTTTCAGCCATGCACGACATCAGTTAGCTCAGGAATTGATTTCTCAAGATAGTTATGGTTGAGAGGGGGATGGAGGTGACTGTTGGTTGGTGTTGCAGAGTCCTTTGCCATGTTTTCATGGCAGGAAGTGCTGGAAAGAGTTGGCACCACCTTTTCAAGCGGTACTGTTATCCAGAGATTTGTGATCAGATTTGAAGCCTTCATGGCATAGTGGAGTTGCAGATGGGTTGGTGGGCCAAGGTTGTTGTGTCTATAGGTGTTTTTAGTTTAGAAAGATCAGCATGCCAGAGAGATATGATTTGATCATTGGTTCTCAAAGATTTTCATTAATAGGTGATCAGTACCCTAGGGTTTGATATCATTGTTTAACTTTGTAACCCTACTTAGGTTTTTGAATCCTGCCTGCGTGTAGTTGAGTATGTATATAATGTATTTTTGGAGCTTTTAAGCTCAGAGTTGGACAATTGTAAAAGTAGAAATTCACCTTTCTTGAGAGTCATCTATGGCATTTTTTCTTCCCTCTGGCTTCTACAGTTGTATTTCTCCCATTGATTATCCAAACACTGCAGAGGTATTTTGTGACAATTTCTCATGTCCCTATGCTTCCTTGTTTGTATTCTCTCTTATTGAATTGAAGTATATGTATGTTTTTGAATGATATCTCAGGCTTCCTGATCCCTCTTTCTTTTTGCAATTTTGTGTATCATTGTGGATGACTTGATGTGAGTGCTTTTGTGGGTATACTTCAACCCCTTAACTATCTTCTCTCATTCCTATACCTAGTTGTAGAGGTGAATGTTTGTTTGTAGGTCATAGATTGTTGTCTAATTCCAAAGGGTGTTATTGTTTGTGAAATAATCTCTCTTTCCCTGAATAACTCTTTTTATCTTCAGGCCCTCCTATGAAATACTTATGCAAACCTATTTAGTGAGTTGTGATCTCCTAGACCTGAGTTGTTCATTTGATTTCATCCCATATACTAAGATCCAAACCCTAGTTTCGGTGCATCACCTAGTAGGTAGTTTTCTTTCATTCATTTCCCTTTCCAAGCATTCCTTCTATCCCTTTCCCTCAAAAGTTTTACTTTTCATGTCAAGAAGCAAATTAAGGTGATTATCCAAGAGGAACCAGCCTAGAACCTGGAGGTCTCATCTTAGTTAGCAAAGGTCCCACAACCTAGAGATGATTCCCATGTTATACTGAGTTATCAAGACCAAGAGAGCTTGAAAAAAAGGTGCAAACTTAGTGTATAACAATTTTGGCACACCCGGTGTGACTTAAAAGAAGTTCATTGTTTGAAGATTATGCTATCTTTGATATACAGATTACATAAAATAGGCTTTTAGAAGTCATTCTACCAAGTATATATGGTGACTCCACTCATTTCAAGGATTAGGGCTAACCTTGTTCAAGGTTTATGAGAAAGATTCAGACTAGGAGCTCAAAGCCCACTAAATTTTTAGAGTTTCCCTCAAGAAGTCACAAAGGCAGGTCAACTCAAAGAACATCCCCTACAAGAAGAGTTCAATCAACACCTCCTAATACTTCAAAAAGGAGACCTTTTCCCTTTCATTCTAGAAGAAGAGGTAGATATCTAACCAGAGATCTCCTTAAGAGGCTATAGGCCTAAGCCATGGATCCTAATGATCCCAAACATTACAAAAACATTAAAATAAACAAAACACCTAAAATTTCCTTTAGACCATAGTAAAAAACCCATGGTTTATAACCACATCGAGGGTGACTAGGTCTTACAAGTTGGCTTGCTAGACAAAATTTGAAAATTCTAAAAATTCCCTTAGGCATGAATGGCCTTGGGTGAATCCTTTGAGGACCATAGAAATGTGGATGTTTTGAATTTTTGAGGTGGTGCTCCTATGTACTCCTTGTTTTGAAAACTCAAGTCCCACTTGAGATTATTTTTTAATCAAGGATCCATGCTAGTTGATACACCCTTTTTCGAGTTGCATCTATCCTCCAGATTGCAAGATCTCAACCAACTCAGAGCGTGTCAAACAATTCCTGACCCACTAGTCCTAATAGGGCTAATTAACTTGGTTACTTAAGGAAAAGTTCACCAGTCAATTATCCAAGGAAAACCACTAATTGAAATGATACTATGAATACCAAAGAGACAAAAATCTACTATTAGATTACATTTATCCACCCCTGAAGTGTTGTTGTCACTTCACTCTTCCATTTCCTGCACCAAGCACATAGGGATGCTTGGTCTAGAGCCTCCAAACATACTTCTCAAAGCAATCCCTTATTTCATGTGCTCCTAAGGATTTATATTACATTGACCCTACTTTAATTTCCCCACTTTGTATAGGAATCCCAAGAAGGAAAGGCAAGTTAGGGCACTATTTGTTCAGAACCTTGGTTCAAGAGGGTTTCCTGGAAATCTGGAACACAAAATCTTCTAACTCTCGACTCCAATGTCCAGACTAATTCAGACCAAAAGAATTGGAGCCCTAATACAGGTCAGATGTTGGATTTAACAATTTCCATCTTCTCATGTCTGTACCAATCCATGCACGTATTTTTTAATAGTCCAAAACATAGAGAAAAATATGGATTTTTATTGATTGAATGTAAAATAACATAAGTTTCATCACCTTCCACCATCATTTGTCTTCCACCCACCTGTAAGGGCTATTTGAAGACCTTCCCCAATAGATCCAACCATTTTCAAAGGTTGTGGCCATTGGGAGGTAGTTTTACAATTTAGTAGCAACTTTCCAAAGAAGTTGCCAAACAACATTTCTTACATTTTTGCAAGTTTTTCAAAATGTTGCAATCTTTCTCCTAATGAGCCTATAGGCCTAAGAAATGGATCCTAATGATCCCAAACATTAAAAAAAAATTAAAATAAACAAAACACCTACAAGTTCCTTTGGACCATAGTCAAAAACCCATGGTTTATAACCACACCAAAGGTGACTAGGTCTTACAAGTTGGCTTGCTAGACAAAATTTGAAAATTCTAAAAAGTCCCTTAGGCATGAATGCCCTTGGGTGAATCCTTTGAGGACCATAGAAATGTGGATGTTTTAAAGAGTGGAGGGGGTGCTCCTACACCAGTTTCTTATTAACTAGTGTTTTTTGTCCCTTAGTGAGCCATGATACATTATATGGGAAAGGGTGTGGAGAGGTGGGCAATTTCAGTTTCTTAATCATTTCAATGGAAACCAAATTCTCTATGGAGCCATAATCAATTAGGAGTTTGCATACCTTTCCTTGGCACCTAAAATTTTTTTTGAAGAGTGTCTTTCTTTGAGGTGTCTCTTGTTTAGGTGGGACTTGCATCAGTGCTTGCCTCAACATCAAGCATACTCCTTCCTCAGGATCTAGATCTTTAGATGGGGAGTTCAAACTTTTGATGTCATCTTGCACAAGTTGAGTCCTTCTTTGACCATGGTTATTGGACCCCACCCTTTCCAGACATTTTTTTGGGTAGTTCGGACAAAATAATTGCAGTTGTAACACTTGAATTTCCCCCAATTTCTTCCTCCTGATCTGCCCCTACCATTGGGTCTCCTGCCCCTATAACCACCCCTTTGGCTGCTTTCACCATGAGATTTTTCTTGGTTTTCCTCATTGTGAGGCTTGTAACTATGCCCCCTACCATTAGAGGTTCCCCTGCCTCTTCCATTAAATCATGCCCTTGCCTTACCTTTAGAGTTATGGTCTTGTTTCCATTTCCATTTCTCCTCACCTTTTAGTGCCAATTGATAGAGCTTGTGGATAGTAGTGGGAGTATGAAGAGTTAGGTCCTCTTGGATTGATAATTTCACCCCATTTATATATCTTGCTAACTTTTCTTGTTCACTTTTAGCAATTTGTGCCTTAATGCACAAATTCATGAACTCCTTTGTATAGGTTCTCATGTCCAAGTCTTTTTGTTTGAGGTTTTGTTTCCTCCTATGGACTTACACTCCATAATCTTTGAGTACATAATGTTCCTTGATCAGGGATGACAATATTTTCCATGATGTGATCATGTTTCTATCATTGTTCACCCTTTCACTTTGGATGAAGTTCCACCGAGTTAAGGCTGCCCCCTTCAACTTGGATTTGGCTATTTTTACCCTCTCTCTTTCTAGAGTATCTTCACAATCAAAAGAGTTTGACAAAGCCTCCACCCAATCCAATACAAGGTCAGGATCCATCTTTCCATTAAAGGTGGGTAGTTCCATCTTTTCATCAGTGGTTCTCATCCCCTTCTTCCTTATCAGATTCTTTTGCCCCTCTTTTTTCCAACTGGCTCATTATCTTAGCCACATTTTCCTTCAACCTTCTATTATTTTCCTTTTTCTCTTTCACAATTCTTGCCAACTCCATGTTGGTCATTCTCTGAGGGATATTCTCTTCCCCATCAGCCATTCTGACAAACATCACAATCTTTTATCCCAAGGTGTACTTGGCTCTGATACCACTTTAATGCAAAGTGGTAGGGAAGCTTACAAGGCTGTAAGTCTCATGGTTAGCCTTAACAGAGGAGATAGTTTATGTTTTTCAATTGCCCAATCAGACCCAAAAGGATATTGGTTCTAAGACAAAGTCATTTATTGATGACTATAGTTCAAGTACCTAGGCTTGGGTTTTGGTACACAGAGGTTGGAACCAGTGATCAGGATTGGAATGGTTCCCCTTCATAAACCAAATTTTCCAACAACAACACTTAGTGTTTGAAGAAGGCTAGATCAAGTGGATGGCAACACTGGCTTGAATCAGGCCTATTTCTAGTAGCCCTTAGGCATAGGTTTTAGGGGATCAATTAACAGGGGGTTTTTCATTAGGAAAACTTGATCACCCTTAGGAGTACCCTTTTTAGAGGTGCAAAAGGATATGGAATAATGAGGACTAGATCCCACAATGGACCTTCGTATCCTTAGGGGTATCTTGAACCTATTAGGCCTAATTTGGGTCCCTTATTAAAGAATTCTTCACCAATCGACGATCTCCATCTTGCCATCACTTCCACTAATTTCCTTCAAGTTCCTCATCATTGAATCCATAGTTATTTTGTGGGTTTCCACTCCCAGAACTATGCTACATGCTCAATTACCCATCTCTTGAGCCAAGCACATGAGGATATTTGGGTTAGGGATCACTGGAAAATGCATTAAGAGAGGTCTTTGTAGCCTCATTATTTGGAATACATAAGCATGATGCCTGAAATCACATCCATCATGTTTTGAGCTTAAACCGTTAGAGGGAGCCCAAGTTAGGGCCAAAAAAATTTACCAGCCTCACAATTCCCTAGTTTCAGATAGTCCAGAGGAGGTTGTAGATATCTCTCCCTAGGAATTGATTCAGGCTTTCAAAATTGTTGCATAGGGACAAGAACACACTTTTCAACTGAAAAAAAAATGATCCTCAACAATCAACAACACTACACATACGTACCAGGTAGAGAAACATAGAAAAAATGTAGAAAAACTAGTGAAAAATATATTTTGTTGCCAAAAACTATTCTTCACATTCATCCATGTTGTTTTATCATCCATGAGGATGCATAAAAATAACCATCCCAATGCTCCCAACTAAAATGCAGGTGGTTGTAGCCGTTGGAGAGGTGGTTTAGACACCAAAAACAAAAAAGTGCAACGGTTGACAAAAGTTGTTCAGCAACATTTTTGCAACATTTTAGCAATTGTTGCCAGTTTCAAAAACTTAGAGACTAGCCTAATCTTCTACGTCCTAGATGACCCTAAGACAAGACCTATGACTAAAACAAATAAAAATGATCCTCTTACCAACTTTTACCAAGAGATTTATATGAGCATCTACTTGGCAAAGGGCCTACAAATGGATCTTATTACAAAGCAACAAGGTCCAAATCAAATCAATATGAACCTAATAGGTCCAAATCAAATCAATATGCTTCCTTGCACAAAAAATTACATAGAAATCAATAGGAAGTTAGAATGCTAAAGATTTACAGCCTTGGGGCCTTATGGAGGTGCTCCTACACCATAATGGCTTAGGGTTAGGATTTTCTTAATATATGAGAATTTCATAGCTTCTTGAAATGGTATTGAGTTGCAAGTGATTGAAGATTTTAACACACTGAAATTACTAGATAATAATTTTTTTCTCTTTGTTTGGTGGACATAGCCCAGGATTGGGTGAACCATGTTAAATCTCTGTGCCTTCTTGTTCTACTTATGTGTGATTTATTCATTTGCATTAAATTTAATATATTTGCATGTAACTGTTAAATTTTTGTCTACTAATCCTAACAAGAATGTTTGTCAAATCATTTTGAATTCTTGTCTCTTATAGATTTGACATGAGCAAAGTTGTTTAAATTCAAAATTTGGTGCAAACATATGGGATCGAAGCAATGCAGAAAGAGGAAAAGGAATGTTTTAACACGTATGGAGGTTGCAACAAATAGGGAGGAGGCAAAATGACAATGAGAAAGAAGAGAGAATTAGAGAACTAAATAATGTTGGAGCATCAAGTTCAATAATCATTTGAGAAATAATAATGTGGATATAGACATAGAAACACAAATTGAGAAAGAACCCCCTTTGATTAATAATGAAAAGAATGAACATTTTCAAATTAAAAGTAATGTGCTCTAGACAATCTTCATGGTTTGGTTTCATGGAGATAGATTAGGACACATCCAAGTAGATTATTTAGGAAAAAAATTATATTGAAAAAATTGGTATTAATGTCAACTAATGTTAAAACTAATGATAATGATAAAAATGTGAAAAGTGATGAAGAGGTTAGGCATTTATGTTAAACCCAAGAAGAAGGATAAGCCTTTTAAAAAGTTGTATCAACTATTGCTAGCACCTTTGATAAAATTGGAAGAAATATCATTCCAAAGATAGGAATGTGGCACAACGAGAAATAACAACAACTTTAGTAAACAAAACTACTTCTGATAAAAGAATGATGACTAACATAAGTGGTTATCTTAATATCAATCATAAAACTTTGACAGGAGTTGTAAAGAGAAGAGTTAACTTCAAAAATATCTGGAAAACCAATTATAGAGTTTTAGTGGTAGACTCTTGAAGTTCGACATGAAACTTAATGGTGAATTTAAAACTTTGATAAAAAAAATTGGCACAATAATACAACAGTATCACCTAATGCTAGAGATGTTCTAAAATTAAGAGTCATGTCAAAAATTTGTGATGCACATCCAAAATACCTCTTGGACATGACTCAAACTAAACTGTACAAAACAAAATGGATGATAAGATGCTATCAAATATTAAAGCATTAGTCAAAGATCTTTTAAAAAATGCTAACCCTAGTATGTAAAAATTAACAAGGAAATAATCTCCTACTATTGCAGAACTCATGTTTAGTTTCGTTACCATTATGATGTATTTTAATGTATACATTCTACCATGCATACTAATGAATGTTGTAGGGATGTGGTATAAATATACCATCTCAAACTGTAAAGGAGTTTATATCAAGTTTGTTTTATAAACCACGGGTTAATGAACAATTATTTCTTTTGAATGCACATGTTTCTAGTGTATGTGATATATGTGGAAACTTTTCTTTGTTAGGTGAATGTTTGCATGAGAATCTTTCAATTGGTTTTGGCTAGAAATTAGTTGATGTAAAAATATTTTTAAATGTTGAGTATCTATTAGAGGATAGAAAGTTTGGAAGACAGTGTGAACTAATTACTGAAAATATTGGTGTTCATGGATTTATGAATGTATTTAAGAGTAAGATCATACCCAAATATGTGAAAAACTCCCAAAATGCTTGATGGATTGATCGGAAGTTTCACGTATGCAAGAATACATTTCCAGTTGGTAGTATACTTTTGGTCAAATTCAAGGAAAAATCCAAATTTAAAGATGTGTGTGCAATTGTGGAAGAGTGTAATTTAATTTTATCTACAGGATCAAGTCAGAACTCTACAATCAAACATTTCTTCTAGCTAGTTGAAAATAAGAATATGATTTCAAGATATGATTATTATACAGTCAGTGGGTCAACTAAATGATGTTCATTTAAGAGTTATAATTCTAACACTTGGAATATATGGCCTAGGGAGATTGCATGTTTTTTTTTTCCAATTTTGTGTTGCAGATGATTAGAAAGCACATGAGAATACAGAATGGGTTCAAGAATAGCAATAGAAGTCCTTAATACAGAATGGGTTCAAGAATAACATAAATATTTGGATTAAATCTAACACTTTATGTATGCTCAATTTTGGTTTGCAAGACATGTGTATGTTGGTGTTGCACCTGAGGACAATGAAAAGTTGATTGAGTATTGGTTAGCTCAAAGTGTAGAACCTAAAAAATTTAATATTTCATTGAGTAGATGATGATGGTTTTGAGTATCCAATTGGGTATGTTGTGGTAGTTGGTACATGGCTATGAAAATACCTAATACTTGAAGGAATGGTTTGCCAACTTTTGAAGACTACCAAATAGAAAAGAAAATTATACACTATTCCCATTTGGTGGTGGCAACAAATATTAAATTAGAAAGATATAAAGGGAGACCTAATAAAATATTATGGGCACTCTCTCTAGTGTATTGCCCACTCATAGTTTTCTTTTCCATTTTTTATATTGCCAAACTCTTTTAGGTGACTTTCATGTGTATGTTGATTATTTCATCTTTATTATGCATTTTTTGGATGTATGACATTACATGGTGATTTGATATTGGATAGTTACGAGATATCATATATGTGTAGTTAGATGATGTTAGTTACTTTGATGATGATTATTTATATATTTAAAATATTATTTATATTCATGATTTTACTTACCCCATACTTGCATGTGTATGGCTATCTTGTATGTTTTACCTTTATGTTTAATGTGTTTGATGTGGTTGAGGTATGGAGTCAAAGTAACCTACTTACGAGATCCACACAATGTCTCGATCCTCACCATTGCTTGTTGTATATAGATATGGATGTACATGTTTGTCTTTTATGTAGGTTTACAGGTATCGAGCATCAACTTCCCTGAATTGTCAGGAAGGGTATGCCCTATCGCAATGTCTCAATGGTAAGAGAGGGAAGATAACATTTAGGTCTGAGTCCCAACCTAAGCCATTTATTGTCCTGAAATAGTGGACAAGTTTATGATATCTTACCTTTTCGAAATCATCCAGGTGACGTGAATTCATAAGCCTTTCCCTTGACCATGATTATTTTTTTATTAGGTTCTGTTAGTTTTTTCTGTTCTTTGGCTAGTTATGTGGGTGGTGTGATTGTTGTGAAATGATTAACTGATTTACTGAGTTTGATTATGTGATTTAATAATTAAATCTCACAAAATATAGAAAGTATTAAATGTGAGAGTATTTAATTAATATAGATTAATTAAATATATTTATTAATTTAAAGTCTTAAATAAAAGTCTAATTGTAAAATTTAAGGATTTAATTAATTATTAAATTCAAAATTTTAATTAAAGATAAAGTCATTAATTGATGATAAATTATTAATTTGATAAATAATAATATGATTAAAACAATATTCTTTTAGTTTAAAATGATATGTAATTAAGTTGCACATGTTAGAATAACTGAGAGGGGGGTGAATCAATTATCTAGTGTCCCAAAACAAAATGTATAATTCAAAACAAATTCTTTAATTTCTGCTCCTCGATAAACACTAAATACTTTCACTGTCTATGCTTTTACCGATTACTAGTCAAATACTATAATAGTTACCAATCAAATCTAACATGTAATGTGTAAAGAATGATAACAAACAAATATCACAAGAGATTTAACGTGGAAACCTTGTAAAGGGAAAAACCACCTGGGACCGGCAACCCAAAATTGTTCACTCTTCTAAAGTGAGGTCAGTTAAGACCCAACCCTGTTAAAGGTTTACAAACACACTGTCAGGTGTGACCTTGTTAGAGGATTTTAGACTAGAAGTTATCATCCAACCAGCATTCACTATGGGGTTGATAGGATAACAATGTTCATTCTATGAATGATACATCATAAGACTTTCAGAGTCCACTCGGTTAAGAGATTTTGACTATATACAATGGTTAAAGGGGGATCAAATCCTGAAGGAAGTCAAAGATGACCTCATCTCTGACCTAGGTTAGGGATGACCTAGACCCTAACCTAGGTCAGGGATGACCTCATTGTTGACCCAAGGGTCCAGATCCTTCCAGAATAAGAAACAGGAGGTCCTGGGGATGCCTAGTGACCTAGAAATGATGAAAAAATAGGGTAGAGTGCTAGGGAGAGGCACAAATTCCTATGATGAACATGATGAAGGCCAGGAGGACCTACTCCTAAGTCTTACCTAGAAAATAGAGCCACAAAAAAGGGAAATTAAGGAGAATCGTAGGGATCCTAACCCTAATTTCACCTAAAATAAAGGAAATAAGTGCAAAATGCATCCTAAATGAAAGTTTATCATGATAAATGCACTAAAAGAGGGTGCTAAACCTATCAAGATGGAAGTGCTTCCATTTTAAGATGATACAATAATAAATAAAGGGTTTGTAAAATGGTCAAGTTGACAACTTCATTGTCAACTCCACGATTCATTACTAGTTTAGTTAGTATACCATCAGATTACAAATCGGTCATTGGAGTCGATTAGAGTAGTGGAAGTTAGAAATTAGTTATGTGAGTTAGTTTTGGGAGTTATCAGGTTCTTTTGGAAAATATTTATCTTGTATTCGGTAGCCAATGAATGGAAGAGAAGAGGGAAGAGAAATCGATGGGAAAAGAGATGATCAATGTCATATGAATGAAGATGAATGAATTTATATTTCATATTTACATTTGATTTCTCTCTCTGACTGTTCAATTTCTGAATGCTTCATATACTGATTTGAAATTTATTTTGTTTAGACTCCCTCGTTCACACGATAGTCTATTACCCATAATACCCTCATGATCGAGAATGTCCTTTAATATGCGAATGGTGGTGGAACTCGATAGAGGAGAATTTATATTTATTTTAATGTTCTGTGTTGATTGATCTTTTATACTTCAAATCTATTTGATTTGGTCACTCTATAAGGACAACAAGAACTGGCTTGTGTTTTTATGAAAATGCATTGTAAGAAAACCGCACCAAGGGTTTGAATAAAGAGTTGGAAATAAGTGCAGGATATCATGATTGTCAAGTAGACCCGTGAGCATTATGATTACAGAGGAATGATTCAAATGACAACCAAGATCTTATGTTTGTATTCGGCATTGAGGAGATGGTAAAAGGTTGTGAAGATTGCTATATGTTTAACTCATCCCTGGTAGTGGTAAAAAGGTGGTAGACCCGTGCTGTAGAACCTGAGACAGGAAAAACTAGGAACCTCCATGTTATAGATTCAGTTGTTAACATTGATTCATGGTTTGAATCAACATTATTATTCTATTGCTATTGACTATTGACAGAAAAGGTGGCAGACATAATATATTTGTAGCGACAGTCCCACAATTACTATTTTATAATCCTTGGGTACGGAATGTCAACTTGGTGTTGTATACCCATTCGTAAGTGATTTTTGTGGGAGACCTGATTCATCCTTGCCAAATGAACGTGCATTCCTCTTCAAGAATTTAGGAGTGTTGAAGTATCATCAAGTTTGGGAATTGTTAGGAGGTATCAAATTATAGACTCTGATTGGGCTTATTCATCTTTGGTTTCCAAGCTCTACATCATAGAAACATCAGGACGAGGAGGCAACAATTTCATGCTATGCATAACCAACAGATCACTCAAGGTGTGAATAGCTCAAATAGTGTGTGAGCTAGCCTCAGCAATAATGTCATGATGTTGCACTGTGGGAGGTGGTGAGATCTCGGGAGTGGGGACATATGAGTGGGATTTCACCTATTGTTCCCATGGCCTGTCCTGAGGAGAACCTAAACCTACACCCTGGTTTGGTCTCATACTCTAATAATTGACTTTGTGATCTAGCACAAATTTAGCATACAATTATTTAATAAAATAAATTGGGACATCCAAATTGTTGTGAGGTGGTCTATCAAAAACCATCCACTGGCGGTCCCAAAAGTTGTATCGTATTGCACTATTTTTGTACCATTTAATTGACAACTTAGTTTTTTTAAGGTCCACTTTTAGACCGGTTTTAGGATCTACAAAAATATTACATATGTCATGTTTTGATATGTTTAGGTTCATGACTTGATCATAGTCAATCCCATCGTCAAACTGGGCGTGCATGGAATAACGCCAAAGAAGTGTAGAACTATGTTGCTCTGTAAGTTTTTCCATGTTTACAATAATTGATTTCAATGTTGTAAACATAGGGCACAATGTGGGGATATTGGCATAGGTGGTTTTAAATCCTCTAATTTCATTTAGATTGTCTCCTATTAGATCCTCTAAATGGCGAGGGTTTGAGATAGGTACATCTTTTGGAAGTGGGGGATTGTTGGGAGGTGGCTCTAGATTGTTTGTGGGATCATTAGAAGGGTTTTCAGATTCCATGTCTGATTACAATTAAAAAACAAATAGATAATTACAATGAATTTAAAAACAATACAAAAACTCATTTAAACGAGCTAATTTTTATATAGAAAACTATAAATTTCTGTTAAAAATAATAAAAACAATAAAAATTTGAAGATTGAACTTACCTTAGATTGAAGAAAAATTGGATAGGGGATTCCAAACCAGATATCCAAAATCCATAGCCATGTTCACGTTTTCACAATGAAAATGTTGAACGTGGCTTAGGAAAGCAAATATATAATTACTAGCAAATAGCAGATATCTGATGACGCCTTTGCATTGGCTTTTGGATTGGCCAGGTGTAATGACACCCAGGCCTACTAAAAAGTCAACAAATCCATTTGTGCACTTTTGGACCAGTGAAAATAGGTTCTTTTCACATCGCCACTTTTTGGCATACCATGATCCTGCACATACCCTTAAACATGTTTGTAATGTTTTGATGATCATTGTGTAACATTGATAAAGACCTTGAAGGTCAACATTGATTATAATGTGGCCAATAGAGCCATTAAAATGATGTAAATGCACTAAATGTGCTAAAATGGTGTAATAGTACCTTATTGGCAAAATAAGCCTTAAGGGTCAGTTTGTGACTGTTCTAGATAGTTTTACAGTAGTTTTTATTAGTTTAAGAGTGTTTAAGGATCTATTAGAAGAGATCCACGTGCGTATGGTTTACTATGTAGAGTGGTGTGATAGAGAACCAATGCAAATGGTTCCAAATCATTAAAAACATTTATATTCTTGCAAACTAGTTCATTGGCCCCTGGGTACAATCATTAAACCAAGGCATTTCAATGCATTGTAGAATGTGTTTGTGATTGGAAATGGATTAAATTGATTATCTATTATCTTGTTATCACTTCCATGCCTGTATTACATAATTTCCTTGGCATTTGAAGCCAATGAATTAACTGGTGTCTTTTACAATAGTGTCTAGTTGTAGGGATATGGTGGTGGAGAGACCACAAATGGTGGTAAATATTGATTGAAGGTGCATGAAGCAGCACCAGTCATTATTGTGAGAATATTCTCCAAAGGGTGAGTATATTTTGTGATGGATCTATCCTATTGGGGTCCATAGTGATGTGTTAGATCCATTGGGGGGATCTAGAGAGGTTTGCAAGAGTCTTTTTGAACAATCCCTAGCTTGGAGACCCTAGAAAGGAGGGTTTGGTACCTAGAATGATAGGTCATTATTTTCTCAATAAAAATTTGACAAAATCTTAATGTAGAAGCATCATTCCATGAATTTTCTTACTAATTCTCATGGAATGATGTGTCTTTGACATGTATAATATAGATCTAACATGATACATTAAATAGAAGAGTTGATTTGACAAGGTGATCACCGGATTTGTGGAGTGAACTTTAAAGGATTTTCTTGGTTGAGGGCATCAGATACACATTAATACAATGTAGCACATAAAGCATGAATTCACTTAAATGATGAATTACACATTTGAACACATGTAGCACATAAAGCATACACATAAGTTTTCTTAAGTCATGAAGCATACATGTAGCCCATAGATTATAAAGCATACACATGAATTCACTTAAGTCATGCACGTAGCCCATATAAATGAATTTAGGTTATGAAGAATATACTTGAATATACATGAATATAGTTAAGGCATAAATCCTACACATGAGTACATACACACAAGCATATTTACATACTAATAATGAACAAATGAACACACAATTAACAAATGTGTCATATGGCATCTCAAAATAAGAAGTTCAACTACAAATATTTCTAGGACATCCTATTCTACTAGTGGATCATCAAAATGTAGCCTCTTTGACATACTCTTTGGCTCTGATGGATCCTACATTCAAACACAAAAGTGAAACCCTGAGTTGCATTACATAATTTATATGGTTTCTATAAATAAAACATAAAAATTCAAAATCACAGTCAACAATAATAAATAAATAAAATTTAAAATTGAACTCTCATGTACCTCGCCTCTCTATCTCCTCACACGGACATGAGACCTAATATATGTCCTTGGTAGAGAAGGGACAATTCCACCAATGTCGACTCTGACCTATATATGTTTGCGAACATGAGATTGATCTACGAGTTATACTATTTAATGTTAAATCCTTAGTAGCAAATATATGTTTACAAAATAACTGAATTAACATTAAAACTTACTTGTGTTGAATTTTTTTTAGGAAATGTTGGTTGAGTCATCAACGATACAAACCCTTGGCATTGTACCTCCCTCAAACTAGGGGCGACCTACAAAATCTAAATAGATACTTCACACAATTATGACTTGATTATATTATATATACTTGATAGTAAAATAGACACAAATAACTTAAAAAATATATGTACCATGGGGCTGTCACTGCGAATTGAGATGCAAGTTAATCTATTGTGGCGAAAGGGTCTCACAACCTCATCAAACACCACCCTCTATCAAATAAACCATGTAGATTAAAAATGAGTACGCACAACTGACAAGTATGCATGTATGCATAAACAATCTAAAATACTTAATTACCTTCCCCTTGTCAACATCAGATACCCGAACCCCCTCACATTTCCCCTTAGTGGAAAATGATGACACCTCCATCACTATGTAATAAGATTCATAAAAATTAGAAATCACATGTATATAATTAAAATCAAAATAAAAAATTATAATTAATTGAAAAAAATAATAAAAAATATCATTTAAATCCTTGTTTTTTTATTAAAAAACTACAAATTTCAATTAAAAAATAATAAAAACATAAAAATTTAACTTACTATTCAATCTTGAGAAATTGAGATATCAGATTATTTCTGATATGCAAAATCCTTTGGGTTGTGTTCAACGTTTTTACAATGAAAATGTTGAACGTGGTTGTGGGCTACAAATATAATTTACTGGTGAAAATTCGATATCTGATTAGGCTTGTGCTTTAGCTTTTGGCTTGGCCAGGTGTACTGACACCTAGGCCTACTTAAAAGTCAACAAACCTTTTAGTGTGCTTTTGGACAAGTGAAAAGTTCAATTTTTCACATCGCCACTTTTTGGCATATCATGATACTGCATGTACCCAGTTCATGTTGATTCAATTGAAGTTGCATACAAATCATTGGTGTATCACTCCATTTAGGTTCTAAATATTCATATTTCTCTCATCCCTTTCCCAACATACACATTTAGTTTTAGGTGAGCACTATTTAGGAACCGGCCCATCTTTCGTAGATTCTTCTCTCATTTTAGGACAACTCACCACCCGAGAAAGTTTCCATGTTTGACAGGATAGCTAGATTTCATATCAAGTTACAGGTGCAATCTTAATTAACAACAATTTGACAATTAAAATAGTAGAAGGAGAACATGCCTTTTTCTATCATTCAAAGGAATCAAACAATAACATTAATGTATAATCCTTTCCTACAAGATAAAAATGCCATAATAAAATGTGTTGTGATCAAGGAACTGAAAAAGGTGAAGATGAGAAAAGAGAAATTTCTACTCTAATGCACATGTAGTTAACATGTGTTCCGATGAAGACATAGTGATGGTGCCTATTTTAAAGATCCATTTTGTCTTGAGTGCCAGTTTCTAAAAAATACTCGGGCCATTGTATGCACTTATTAGATGTTGCATGTGCCAAAAAGGAAAAACCTATCTTGGATTCTTATGATGACATAGCTCAACTTATGCAAGTCAACTCTAATGAGAATGTATTTTGAAATCCAAACTATTATTTGAAAGGTTCAACTAAAATCATGAAAATTGAAGAAAAAGAGTCTTAGGTATTGAGTAAGAATTAGAGAACCAATATTGAACAATCAAGGAAAACAAAAGAAGAAGATTTGTCTCATGGTACTTTTACTTGTATACTTGAGATGTTGGAAAATAATTCATTTTATTCTAATGATCTGTTTTATACTAATCCAATGTTTAAAAGAGAATATTCAAGCCACCAAGTTATAGTTCCAAATTTTTAGAGGTCCATTAGGAATCTTGAAATTCTAATACTTCAACTCATTCAATAAAAATCCATTGATATCATGCAAAAGGAAGTTGAGTTTATTCCAAATTTGAATGTCTTCAATGAAGAATGAATATTTGGATATGTTTCATCACATAGAAAAGATGCAAATGCTAAAAAATATTTGATTCAAGTTCAAGGAGCAAGCTTACAACTGATTTCATAGGTACTCCAAGGTCACCACATGCTTATATTACACCATGTCATTTATTTTTTCTTAGCGAGTTGATGGGTTTTCATAGCTCATCTAGAGTCATCTATGGTAAGGGTACCTACTTTGCACATATTTTAGGTAGAAGCTAATGTTGTTTTAGTTTCATTTTCATCTTGCTTCTAGTGTCTCAATCAATTTTCTATATTGTCCCCTTTCGACTCAATTTCATATTGAATAATGCACTAATCTGTGAAAAGATTCATGATTCATCTAGAATTCTTTATAGTCCTTATCCCTAGTTGTAGCTAGTTGTTGCCCTAATTTTGACATAGGCATAATCAAAGCTTTTACTTTCAAAAAGATGTCATTTGAGGTTCAATATGTGTTCCCAAATAATATATATGAAAACATGTGCCCCTAATATCCTAGATAAGTATCATTTTGATTATCATTATAGTCAAACCTAAAATGCACTAACAAGCACAAAAAGTGATGTACTTGAAAAGTATCAAGTTTTAGGTAGATTTATTTTATGAGTGTGTCTTAGTCATCATTTTATGTCATGTATCTAGGTTTTGTCCTAACCTAGTTCATGGTTCGTAAAATTTTAAACCTTCAATTTTTTTATGTCCCACACTTAGAAAGTGTTAGAATCTCTTGTCTTAGGCTTCATCATGAAGATCAAACTCTGGGTTATGCTAACTTGGCCATCCCCAACCTACAATTCAAATTTTAGAGCTTAACTTATCTACAATCAAAAGCTATGGACGTTTTTCAAAAATGAGTACTAAGTTTCAAAAGAGGAAATATTAAATTATTTAATAAAATCATTTCAATATTTGTAATTAATTAATACAATATTCATCCCTTCTCATGATTTTTAATTAATTTTTTTAAAAACAGTTCTCTTTCCCAAAAAGAATTGTAGGTTAACCATCCTCCTATTTTTGCATGAAAAATCCAAAATCATTAAGCTTTCTTAACCATACAAAAATAGAATGTTAATTAACCTCTCCAAACTATGAAAAAAAATAAAAAATTAATTAACCTCTTTTTGGTTAAGCTCCCATCCTCTTTTGCATGTTTTCAAAAACATCCCAGCTCGTGAAAAATTGGAAATGTTGGAGCAAGTTGTAGATATCCATCAAAGCATGATAGAAAGAGAGATTCATCAAACATTACAATCAGCTCCGTAGACATGCATACAAAATGATAAAACAATATATGGATATGGATTAAAATGCAAACAAAGATTATAATGTTTTTGCTAATGTTATTAGCCTACATACAACCTTATCTTCTATAGGCTCTCCACACTATTTATATAATTAAACCCCTAAAAGTAAAGAAGATGAACTATGATCAAAACTTCCTACACTATTTCTATCACCACCCTAAAGTTAAAAGTACAAAGTATAGAGGCAAACTATGGTCAAAACTTTTATAATTTTGACTATTAGAAATAGAAACACACATTTATATATATAAATATTTATACATTATTGTAAATGTAGCATTTTTATTAACACTCTCCTCGGAAATGTCCTAAATTAAATTTTAGCGTAATAAAAATCCAAAAAAACCCTAATTGGTCAAGCGGGTGGCGAGTTTGCATCGCGTGAGGAAGAAGAAACGTGACAGTGGGGAAGATGAAGAGAAAGAGGTCGGAAATGGATGGAAAGGGTGGCCCATTTTCAGGTAGGCAATCACTCTCAGATGTCACACATGATTCTCAAGTACTGCAGTGCTGCGTATTTAATGTTTATACCTTGTATGCCTGCATGTAGATCGAAATCGACAGAAACAGAATGGACACAATGGGATCCCATATTTAGGTACGCAATCAGTCTCAGATGTCTATCATCTTACTAAAATTATCAGATCTCAACAATACAATATGTTCATCCCTTGTATGCCTCTATTTATACTTGTTATAATATATCAGCTATTGGATTTCACTTTGCACCCCAATTAGAATATTGTCTATCGATGTATTTACACAATTTGGGTTGATATGATACTCATTTTTCGATTCATTCCGTTGAACAAGTATTGTGTTTTTCCTTGTTTTTCGAGTCATTCTGTCAGATGGTCGATATGATGATCATCTTCCGATTCTCTTCCTTCATTGAGTCAGCCTGTGCAATTTTATCAACTTGTTATTATTCTATGCTCGTGATTCGATATAACCTATTTTCACAAAGCGTGGTTATAATAGTAATTGATTGCAGTAGATGCGGTTTGAATTAAGGGATGTGTTTTGGCTTCATCGTTGATTTTAGAACACTGTTTCGGGGCTTTTCAAACAGATCTATTTGTGCATGCATATCCAAGCCATCATATCTTGGAACGCATCTTGTTAACAGAGTTTGCATGCCAATAATGCTTCCTTCCTTATGTTCACCACTATCTTCTGATTTTCTTTTTCAAATGCTTGATCTATATGTTGGATGGGTTTGTTTGTTCTTTATATCTACTCTTGATAAAGCCTAATACATTGAGTTTTTATAATAAACATTTAGAGAATCTCAGGTGAGACATCATTATTTCAAATTCAGCATGCTAATAATCCTTCCTCGGATTTTCTTTTTCAAATGCATGATTTTTATGTTGGATGGGTTTGTTTGTTCTTTATATCTACTCCTGATAAAGCCTAATATATTGAATTTTTATAATAAACATTTAGAGAATATGAGGTGAGACATCATTATTTCAAATTCAGCATGCTAATAATCCTTCCTCGTGATTACCAAATCTTTTGATTTTCTTTCCAAATTATTGATCTTTATGTTGGATGGGTTGTTTGATCTTTATATCTACTCTTATATAATGACAAAATCTAATTTATGATTTTTTCGAATAAATATTTCTCTTTAGAAAATAGAGAATGTCAAGGTGAGACATCTTATGAACTAATTCCACATACTAGTAATGCTTCCTCATGTTTAGCACAATCTTTTTATTTTATTTTTTTCAAATTATTGATGTTTATGTTTAATGAGTCTATTTGATATTTATATTTACTCTTAAGTTAGATGATGACAAAATCTAAATCATGAATTTTTGGATTAAATATTTTTCAATTCAAATCTAAATTTTAATTAGTTAATATAATTGATAGGGAGATAAAATAAAACGTGGTC
Organism: Chamaecyparis obtusa; assembly: GCA_027943335.1. NCBI lineage: Eukaryota > Viridiplantae > Streptophyta > Pinopsida > Cupressales > Cupressaceae > Chamaecyparis > Chamaecyparis obtusa. The sequence continues at coordinate 3,009,710 of BSBK01000682.1, read as the reverse complement.
CTAGAAAGATTAGATCATCTTCTTTATTATAAACAAGATATCTTATTAATATTTTTGATAAAGGTAAAAACAGGTTTTGAATGGAACCTGAAATCATTTACAATATAGGAGAAATTTTTTTCAATTCAGCCCTTACGTAATTCATAAGCCCGCTAAACATCAGACAACAGGACCCCAACCATCCCAAAAAGATAACATAAAAAAAAAAACAAGCAGCGACAAAAAAATAAATCTAGCATAAAAACCAACAACCACCCAGCGACCAACCAACAAAAGCTACTTTATCTTTGCCATGGCCTTCTTTGCCTATTTAAATAGATCCTCCATCTTTTGAATGGAGTCTTTAAGACCTTTTAGCTCCTTAGGGGTATCAAGCAGTTTCCTTCTAAGGCCATTTCTAGTTCTAGTTCCCGGCCCTGAGCTCCCAGCATCACCATCCACCACAACAGTTGTATTCTCCAGCATGCTATTCTCCAGATGCTTTTAGAAGTTGTTCTATAAAGTATATCTAGTGACTCCATTGGTGGAAGGACTCAGGATAACCTTGTTCAAAGTTTATGAAAAAGATTGAGACTAGGAGCTCAAAGCCTACTAAATTTTTAGAGTTACCCTTGAAAAGAGGCTACAAAGGTAGGTCAACTCAAAGAACATCCCCTGCAAGGAGAGTTCAATCAACACCTCTTGATACTGCAGAAAGGAGACCTTTGCCCTTTCATTCCGAAAGAAGAGGCAGATCTCTAACCAGAGATCTAGAGGAGGAGTCAAATCTAGCAGCAAATACAACTCACATAGTTGTTAATCTTCAGATTCCAACTCCTGCAATGGCTAGGCAGTTTTCCTTTGCACCTTTCAACCAGGGAAGTACATTGAATTTTGATGTACATCATGATGTACCCTTGGTGGCACTAAAGAGCTTACCTAATTTCATAGGTGAAGGGAAAACAACTACTTTTGAGCACATAAGAGATGTGAACACCATCTGCAGCATACACAACATAAGCCAGGAAGATGTGGCCACCAAATTATTAGCAGCCTCTCTAAAAGGTAAAGCTCTTGAATGGTTTAGAACTTTAACTGTTGGCTCCATTACTTCATGGGATGAGTTAGGAGATGCATTGAGTAAGCATTTTGAGGATAAATCAGATAACTTGTCTTTGGTAGAGTAGTTAACAACCATTAAGAGAGACCCTCAAGAGAAAATGACAGATTACAATAGTAGATTCCTCAAAACATGGAATAGAATTCTAGTCTTTGTAAGGCCATCAACTGACCATGCTTTTCTATACTACTTACAAAGTTTGAATGGTCAAATCTCTGTCATGATCCAGTCTATGGGTGGTACTTCTTTACCCCAAGCTTTTGACATAGCTGTCAGGGCTGAAAATTATTTGATCCAAGCAGGCATGATACAAAGAAGGCCACCCATGCCCATTTTTCCTAGCCTTCAACCCATTGCACCTGCACAAGTACCCCCATTTACCCCTATTCCCACCATATTAGCACCTCAGGCTAGTACTAGTGGCCAGGAGCTAACAACAAGTTTCTCTCAAGAGCTGCAAGAGATGAAGAATAGCCAACAAAGTAGTCAGCAAGAGATGACAAACTTGTTGCAGACCTTAACTAAAGAGGTCACAAATTTGAAGAGGCAAGGTCAAGGAATCAGACCACCCTTTTAGCCATAAGGCCAAGGTCCTAATCAACAATATCAAAATCAAGGACAGACTTACCAACAAAATAGGCCACCATACCAAGGAGGTTATCAAGGAAAAAGACAAAATTTTAATCAAAGATCATTCCAACCATATAACCCTCCACCTCTTAATTCTACAAATCCAGTAAGGGATATGGTTCCTAGTCAAAATAATATGGCTATGGATAATGAATGGTGTTTTCCTTGTAATTAGCCTCATAATCAGGCTACATGTTCAAATGGATGGATGAACCAAGCTCTAATGGTTGAAAATGCCTCACATGCTCAATCAGAGGCTTCATCCAGTGGCTTAGTTCCTCAACAAGAATCACAAGAGAATGAGACTGCTCTTTTCAATTGGGAGCAACCAGACTTCAATGGAGTCAATGATGAAGTTTCTTTTGTTGCCTATACAAGAGCAAAGAGAAGAGCTCAAGACATGGAGCGAGAAAATTCCAGGGCCAAAGCTACTACATCAGTAGAACCAGTGCAACAAGCTACTCCCATCACACCTAAGGAGACTCCTGCCATTACAAGTAAAGAGGTTCAGACTTTCAAAGAAGTGGAGCCCGTCATAGTGAAAGCACAAAAAAGAGTACACAGTGTAACACCTTTTAATATTGTAGACAACATGAAGAAGGTGAATGTCACCATGTCCATGTGGGACTCTCTGGCTATTCCGGGGCAGTCTGAAATTTTGAAAAAGGCCATAACTGAGGTAGAAACTCCTCAGCCTGCAAAAGAAGAGCTGCAAGGCTAGTGTTGCTTAACACTGATCAAGAAAAGGAGGCTCCAAGTAGCAACTCCAAGGGCAATGCCATGCAAGGTAGGAATTCAAAGCCACCTCCCTTTTATGTATCCTTAATCATTGGAAAATCTTTAGTGCATAATTGTATGGTAGATAGTGGAGCTACTAGCACTGTAATGCCCAAGAAAGTAGCTGACCAATTAGGATTGAAATATGAGCCCTTTCAAAAGAAGGTTACACAACTTAATGGATCCTCAATCAATACTATAGGTGTGGCCAAGGATACTAGTCTAATCCTTCATGTTAGTCCTAATTTTTCCATCCTTCTTGATATATATATCATAGATCTCCCTGCATTATTTGATATATGTCTGTCAAGTGAGTTTATAGCCAAGATTGGAGGTTACTTATCTTCTTACTAGTCTCACATGATATTCCATACAAGGTATGGGACCAAGGTCACCATTAAGTCAGAACCATTGGCAGCACACCATATAGAACCATATGTGTCCAATACCATCAATGTAAATGTTGCCCAAAATTTCCTATTTTACAAATTTGGCCAAGTCCTATTCCTGGGTCTCTATTTTTGTTCTGTCAAGCACCTCAAAAGATTTCATGGTGTTATATCTTGTCCTCTGGCCTCTATAATTTATCTTGGCCTCTAGTCTGCAAGTTTAAAATTTTGAAAAGTAGTCGTTACCCTAAAAAGGCCCAAAAAATCCCTAAGCCCTATTATATTTCCTTGTTACTTTATCAGCAACTTAAGTGATAAAAAAAGGCATGTGCATATTAGGTTTCTTCTTGTTAGCCAGTTCACTATTTCCTTCCAGCTATGTTTTAAGTCATTCAGCGATTCCGTGAAAATGCCCTCAGTCGGGCATTCACTTAATCAAACCCTGGGTTCACATGTAATTCAGCGAACTAGCAAAGCCCCTCTATTCATGTATTCACCTAGGTCAACCATGGTTTATCAAAGTATCTTGCGAATAAGAAGTCTTTGGTCACTAAATCACCAGGTCAAGGTGGGGTTAGTTCTACAGGTAGTGGTGAGATTCTACATCGGACGGTTGTCTTATAGTCTGAAGGAATATTCCAGGAGCATCAGAGCATATGCCCACCATAGATTTGGTATCAGGATTACTTGTTAGAGTGGGGTCCCAGTTAGGAAGATCTAGTGGCTGGCGTATCTTCACATAGGCCATTGTCAGAGCATGAGATCTTCAGATGACTGTTGATTTTCCCCTTTTGCTCAGCACTACAGTGTATTGTGGGTCCAATGCCACGTATTCTGATTTGGCAGCTCCTGGTTGGTCCACATGTGCTGAGTCAGATTACTTGTCAGTGGGTCCATTGTCAGAGGGTCCATGGAGATGTCAACAAGATTCAAGATCTACGGTTGTCTGGTAATCTGATGGAATCTTTAGGGGCTATCAGATCATGAACCCACTATTATATTCGAATCTAGTCTTGGGTGGGTCCAAAGTTCTCAGAGTAGGCAATCAAACAGCTGGTGTGTGTTCTCATGAATTGTGTCAGAGGTATAAGATCTTACGATGACCGTTCGATCAAAGCTATGTCAGCTGGGTGATTCGGCGATTTGGCGACTAAGAGAATTTAGTGCTCCTTATGTCTGGCGGTCTTGATAAAGTTTTATGTGTTTTCTTGTTCATGGAATAGTTTAGTAGTGCTCCAAATGACTTGGCGATTCAGTGAATGCTTTGTTCACTGAATCTCTAAATAAATTGGTGAGGGTGGAAAGTATTCATCAAATCAGCAATTAAAGTGCCATTTTCATGTTCACTGAATCGCTCGACTGAACTGGGGTTAGCCAAGGTATTAAATGATTCTGTGACAAGGGGAAATTGAAACCCAAGGTAAAGGCTGAGTTAGTTTTGTAGTCAAGTGCCAATCCTAGGTAAAAAGGAAGATCTAACGGTCGCATTTTAAAATAAGATTAAAGTTTGAATATCAGATTTCAATAGTTATGGCAAGACCGAGTTGCAGGTAGGTAGATGCATCATGGTGGCTAGATTTTTTACAGGTATAAACATGAAATGGACACACAAACACAGATATCTGATTAGCCAGGATATTTTCATGTGAATTTATGGCCGAATTAGACAGGTTTAGGGTTTGATTATTATATTAAAAAAAATTATGTAAACCCTAATTAGATTTTTGCTCCTGCCTGCGTGCAAGGGGAGGTGTATGTATTGTTTTTTGAGAGCTTTAGAGGGTAGAGAGTTCACATTTTGTAAAGAGAAAAAATATCTTTTCTTAGAAGGCCATCTGAGACATTTTTCTGTCCACTGGTTTTCTACATTCTGTAACCTCCCATTGATAATTTAGATATTGAAGGTTTTTTGTGACATTCTTCATGTCCCTATGCCTTCTTATGTGAGTTATTTCTTAATGAATTCAGTATTTACATGCTTCATAGTGATATCTTAGGATACTTGATCCCTCTTTCTTTCTGCAATTTTGTGTATCACTGTGGATGATTTGATGTGAGTGCTTTTGTGGGTATACTTCAACCCCTTAACTATCTTGTCTCATTCCTATACCTAGTTGCAGAGGTGAATGTTTGTTTGCAGGTCATAGATTGTTGTCTAATTCCAAGGGGTGTTATTGTTTGTGAAAGAATCTCTCTTTCCCTGAATAAATCTTTTTATCTACAGACCCTTTTATGAAGTACTTATGAAAACCTATTCAGTGAGTTGTGACCACCTAGGCCTAAGTCTATTCATTGATTTCATCTTTTATACTGTAATTCATACCATATTTTTGATGTATCACCTAGTAGGATAGTTTGATTTTAATCATTTCCCTTTCAAGCATTCCTTCTATCCCTTTCCCTCAAAAGATTTACTTTTCTGTCAAGAAGCAAATTAAGGTGATTATCCAAGAGGAACCAGCCTAGAACCTGGAGGTCTCATCTCAGTTAGCATAGGTCCCACAACCTGGAGATGATTCCCATGTTATACTAGGTTATCAAGACTACGAGAGCTTGAGGCAAAGGTGCAAACTTAGTGTATAATAGTAAACTACCCTATATTTGATAATAGTGACTTCCAAACCATTGCAAAAGTAGACACTAAGATAGAGAATATCCCTAATATTCTACTAGATGAAAGAGCTTTAGAGGCCCAAGAAAATCTAATCTGGGATTTTGGTTTGGGAAGTTATTTAATACAAGAAAGTGGAGCCATAGAACCAAGCCTTCTCAAAGAAGACACTGATTCAGAGGATCAGAATAATTAGGTTTGGGAACTATTTTTTGATGGAGCTAGAAGTAGACATGGTTCTAGTGGTGGTGCTATGCTAGTGTCCCCAAAGGGAGAAAGGTATTACACTGCCTTTAGATTTAGTTTCTCTTGTACTAGCAACACTGTAGAGTATGAAAGCCTTGTGAATGGACTAGAGTGGGCTAGGAAAAGAGGAGTTAAGGCCCTAAAAGTTTATGGTGACAGTGAGTTAGTTGTCAGCCAAGTAAGAGGGATAAGTGCAACCAAAAATGACACTTTGAAAGCATACAAACATAGAGTTTGGGATGCAATTGAAGACTTTTGTGCTTTCAATATTGTTGCTATCCCTAGGAAACTAAACCAAAATGCATATAGATTAGCTATTGTTGGATCTCAATATAATATTCCAAATAGCATTTCAAAAGAAATAGATCAACAGCATATCAAAGTGATTGTCAGACCAACTATTCCTGATAATGATGCCAATTGGCAGGAATTTGACAATGATGAACAAATTCTACAGTTCTTGTTTAAAGAGGATGTCTTTTCAAAGCATAATCAAGAGAGGTTATCATAGAACTATGGTGATCAAGTGATACAATTTAAGTCCAATAAGGTTCCTAGAGGTCTTGTCACCTTAGAGACAGTCTTCAAAAAGGATGATCAAGTTAAGAAGAGGAAAGCTGGCCTGGCAGTTCAACAAGAACATTGTGTTGAATTAGAGTTGGAACCAGGTAAGAGTTTACAATTTGGAAAAGTAAACATTGAATTAGAAAAGCAAGCTTACACTCAATTATTCAAGGAATTTAGTGATATATTTGCATGGCAATATGAAGACCTCAAAGGTTTTGATCCAGCCCTTGCCCAACACACTATTGAATTAGAGCCTAATGCTAAACCAGTGAGGCAAAAACAAAGGCATGTTAATCCCAAGCTTGAGCCACTTATGCATAAAGAAGTGCTCAAATTGATAGAAAGTGGTATCATTTACCCCATTAATCATACTAGTTGGGTTTCCAACCTTGTTCCTATCAAGAAGAAGAATGCGGAGTTGAGATTATGTGTTGACTTTAGGGATCTTAACAGAGCCTCCTTAAAAGCCCACCATCCACTACCTTCTGTGGAACAAATCTTACAATGTGTCTCTAGATCCGAGAGATTTTCATTGTTGGATGGCTATTCAAGATACAATCAAATCCTGGTTAATGAAGAGTATCAATATAAGATTACATTTACAACCAAATGGGGAACCATGGCTTATCAAAAGATGCCCTTTGGTTTGTCAAATGCAGGTGCTACATTTCAGAAGGCAATGGATATGGCCTTTAAAAGCCTCATGTAAAAGTTTGTATTGGTCTACTTAGATGACATAACTGTCTATTCTAAACATGCAGTAGATCACATCCAGCATTTGAGGCAAATCTTTGAAAGGTGTAGAGAATTTGAGATATCTCTTAATCCCAAGAAATGTATGTTTGCAGTTCATGAAGGAAAATTGTTGGGATATGTAGTATCCAAAGAAGGGATCATAGTAGATCTTGAGAGAATTGCAGCCATCTTAGAGCTACCATTGCCACATCATAAGAAAGGTCTCCAATCTTTCATAGGAAAGATTAACTTTGTTAGGCATTTGTTGCCTAATATTGTAGATTTATTGAAGCCTTTGACAACCATGTTAAAGAAGAGGTCAACTTTCAGTTGGACTAAAGAAGGAAAAGCTAATTTCCAGGCTATCAAAGAGGCCTTAACAGAAGCTCCTGCTCTCCTAAATCCAAATTTTAGTAAGGATTTTATCCTTTATGCTTATGGGGGTCATGATGCTATGTCTACAATGTTGACTTAAGAAAATTTAGAAGGATTGGAGCAGCCCATTACTTTCTTTAGCAAAGGTTTAGAAGAGTATGAATAGAGATACTCTTTTGTAGAAAAACCTATACTTGTTGTGGTAAAGAGCCTTAAAGAGTCCAGATATCTATTGACCAATAGCAAGGTACACTTGAAAGTTATTCATCCAAGTGTCAAATAATTTCTACTTTCCAAGGACCTAAATGAGAAAAGAGATGGTTGGATCACCAAGGTAATGGAGTATGACATTGATATCCAAACCACCAAGCTAGTTAGAGGAAGAGGTCTTTGTGAGAATTTGGTAGGGGATGAAGGTTCAAAGAGACCAAAACAAATGGATGCATCTTTGGTTGTGCATTCTACAGAAGAACATGCCCAGGCATCAAGTTGGTTGCCTAACATGGTTCATTTTTTGAAGATAGGACAGTGTCCTGTAGGTTTGGATTCAGCAAAAAGAAGGTATTATAGATTGCAATCTATTCTTTTTGTGCTAATAGATGAGGTTCTTTTAAGAAAGGCTCACAATAGTGTCCTTTTAAGATGCATAGATTCAGAAAAGATAGCTAATGTCCTATTTGAATTTCATGATGGACCTTTTGGAGGTCACTTCTCCCCTAGGACTACTTCTTTTAAAATCGTGAGGGTTGGATACTATTGGCCATATATCTTTAAAGATAGTCATGAGTATGTGAGAAAATGCATCAAATGTGCTATGTTTGCATCAAAAGAAAGGCTTGTAGCCTTACCCCTACAATCAGTCAGAATAGAGAAGCCTTTCATGAAATGGGTTATAGATTTTATTGGAATGATTATCCTCCATCTAGTGTAGGACACAAGTGGATAATCACCGCAACAGATTATTTCACTAGATGGACAAAAGAAATTGCTTTAAAAGAAGCAAATGAGAATGATGTATTGAGTTTTTATGATGACATAATTCATAGATTTGGCATTCCAGACTCCATAATATCAGATAATGCATTGGCATTCATAGGCCTCAAAGTCTCAGAGTGGGCAATTAGGAGTGGCATTTATCTGAATACAAGCTCAAACTATTACCCTCAGGGCAATGGCTTAGCAGAATCAACAAACAAGAACTTGATTAGGATAATCAAGAAGACCCTGCAGGATAACCAAAGGAGTTGGCTTACTAAGTTGAAGTTTGCCTTGTGGTTAGACAGGATTACCCCAAAGAAGATCATTAGAAATTCTCCTTATATGCTAGTATATGGAAGAGAGGCTAGGTTGTCCATTTCAATGGAATTACCAGCTCTAGACTTAGCTACTCAATATGCCTTGTTTGAAGAAAGAGATCCTCTATAGATCAGGTATGCTTAGCTCATGGAGCTTGAGGAACTCAGAGGCAAATCCATGAAAGATATGGAGTTTCATTAGATTCAAACAAAGAAGAGTTTTGATAAAAGAGCCAGGGTCAAAAATTTCAAGGTCAGGGATGTAGTCCTCAAGTGGGATGAATTCAAATCCAGACCTGGCAGACATACAAAGTTTGACTCATTTTGTGGTGGACCGTTTGTTATAACAGAGTGCAGGGGACCCAATGCTTTTCAGCTATCAACTCTTGAAGGAGATGCCTTTCCAATATCAATCAATGGTTTCCACCTAAAGCCCTATTTTGAGGTTAATCCCTCTCTGTGAATTTTGTAAAAATGCTTTCCTACTTTCTTCCTATTTTCTAGGTTAGTTTCCTGCTTTTCAAGAAGTGTATGTGCACAAGTTCATCCTTCTGGTTCTAGTTTTGTCCCTTTGTCAAGTTTTTTGTTTAAATGATGACCCCATGCCCAATGAATTATGTCAAGGCCACTGGTTTTCCATGTCTAGCAGGCTGAGATCCAGCAGAAATCACCAAAATGTTACCCTAATTTTCCTATGCATGCAAGTTTGGCTGATATCTATCCCAAGGTCTTTGTTTTTATCCTACTAAACATACCTAAAATTTTCATGAAATTGTGCCTTGTCTTCTGGCCTCTGCAATTTGTTTTATTCCCTAGTCTACAGTTTAAATATTTGAAAAAAGTAGTCGTTGCCAAGAAGTAACCGTGCAAACCCTAGCCTTCATTCTATTTTCATGTTACTTTATCGGCCACTTATATTTCCTCAATTCCCATGTGTGTTTTAATTCATTTGGTCACTAGTTCTCTAAGATCTCCAGCGGTGGTCTTTCTTATTCGACGAACTCGCGATGGCTCTTCCTTCAGTCGCGTAATATCTTAATCCTGGCAGTTAACTCCTCGATGGCTTGCGACTCAGCGAACATTACCCTTTCTTCAGTCACATAATCGCTTAAATTTTTGGTGGTCTCAAACTTGTGTGGGGTCCCATTTGATGAGATCAATGGTTGTTGTAAGATCTCATAGGGTTTGTCAGAGGCTTGCGATCTTACGATAGCCGTCGATCTTCCCTTTTATGCAGTGCTTCAAAGTTTAGTGGGTCCACTGCTAGGTGTACATAGTTGGCATATTCTAAATGGTCCACATGTGAATGAGTCATTTCTTGTTAGTGGGACCAGGCTCTTTCGGTGGTCAAAGGTTTTGATAGTCGTCAGATGATCAATGGTTGTCATATCTTCACAAGGGTTGTGTCAGAGGTATGAGATCTTCAGACAACCGATGATCTTGCTTTTTGTTAGGGCTTCATTAGTGGGTCCTCATTCATTGATGTGCTTGAGTATGATTGGTCCATGTGGTGATGACGGGGTTTGCAGTGGGTCCATTTGTCAGAGGGTCCCTGGTTTAATAAAGATCTATGGCAGTCGTATGATCTGAAAGAATATTCGGGGGCCATGAGATCATGTGCCCACCATTAGATTGGAATCTCATTTGCAGTGGGTCTGATGTTAGAGAGGCATCGAGGTGTCTGCTGATGGAGTGGTCAAGGGTGAATAAAAGGTTGACAAGTGGCAAGTCTAGGCCCAGGGTTAGTAAAGTATTCTATGAATCAATGACTACAGAGCCATTTTCATGTTCACCAGAGTTAACCGGGGTCAGCTAAAGTATTAAACGATTCTGCAACTAAAGGAAAATTGGAACCCGACGTAAATGTCGAGTTAGTTTTGCAGTTAAGTGTCGAGCCTAGGTAAAAAGGAGGATCTAACGGCTGCATTTTAAAGTTGGATTAAGTTTGAATATCAGACATCGATAGAAAATTTTAGTGCCACCTGTGACCATTTTATCAATTTTTAAATTCAAATATCTAAAAATATCAGATTTCAATAGTTATGGCAAGGCCAAGTTGCAAGTAGGTAGATGGATCATGGCAACTAGATTTTTTATGGGTATAAACATGAAATGGATGTGCAAACATAGATATCTAATCAGCTGGGATATTTTCATGTGCATTTATGGCTGAATTTGATAGAATTAGGGTTTGATTATTATATGAAAATCCAAGTGACCCTAATTTAGATTTTTTTCTCTTGCCTGTATGCGTTAGAGGAGATGTATATAATGTTTTTTGAGAGCTTTAGAGCTCAGAGTTGACATTTTGTAAAAAAGAAAAGTCTCTTTTCTTAGAAGGCTATCTGTGACATTTTTTTGTCCTCTGGTTGTCTACATTCTGTAACCTCCCATTGATAATTTAGATATTGAAGATATTTTGTGACATTCCTCATGTCCCTATGCCTTCTTCTGTGAGTTATTTCTTAATGAGTTCAGTATTTACATGCTTCTCAGTGATATCTTAAGGTTCTTGATCCCTCTTTCTTTCTGCAATTTTGTGTATCATTGTGGATGATTTGATGTGAATGCTTTTGTGGGTATACTTCAACCCCTTAACTATCTTGTCTCATTCCTATACCGAGTTGTAGAGGTAAATGTTTGTTTGTAGGTCATAGATTGTTGTCTAACTCCAAAGAGTGTTATTGTTTGTGAAAGAATCTCTTTCTTTCCCTAAATAACCTCTTTATTTGCAGACCCTTCTATGAAATATTTATGCAAGCCTATTCAGTAAGTTATGATCTCCTAGACCTAAGTTTGTGCATTGAATCCATCTTTTATACTATAATTCATACCTTCATTTCAGTGCATCACCTAGTAGGTAGTTTGCTTTCAGTCATTTCCCTTTCAAGCATTCCTTCTATCCCTTTCCCTCAGAAGTTTTACTTTTCATGTCAAGAAGAAAATTAAGGTGATTGTCCAAGAGGAACCAGCCTAGAACCTTGAGGTCTCATCTTAGTTAGCATAGGTCCCACAACCTAGAGATGATTCCCATGTTATACTAGGTTATCAAGACTATGAGAGCTTGAAACAAGGGTGCAAACTTAGTGTATAATAGTTACCTTTTTGTCAAATCCATGAAGCTTTTCCAAGTATAGGGTAAGACCACCTCTTTCCCATTTTTTCCACACTTTTTTCTCCTAACTCAATTTCTCGCAATCTACGGGCTCCCTTCTCAGACCACCTCCCATTTTCGCAGAGCTTAGACAACACTGGTTTCTTAAGATACCAAATCAAAACAAAGCAATGTTCATCTATTTCTTACAAATCAAGTTTTTTAAAATCACCCACAATCCATGTGTCATTAACTCCATAATGATTTTCTCGCACCTTACCTGGCAACTTGCTTTCCTCGGTAAATTAATTTTCCTTGTCATCATTAATTTTAATTATGTTTCCCTCCTTGTGATTAAGTTTATCATAGTTGATAAGACTTAAGATCTTAGAATTGAGATTCACTTCCCCATTCTAAATTTTTGTGATGTCATTATGGGCTCCCACATTAGCTATAATATCTGTAGGCTTATTTCCTTCCTGGTAAATGTGGGTTATGAAGCTTTCCTCAAAATTTTGTAAAGTCATTTTAATTTTTTCAATTATGTGGGCTATAGTCCAGGAGGTCTCACTTTTACCTTTTATGCAGTTAATGATATTAAGAGAATATCCTTCCAGCCAAAATTTCACACAACCCAGCTCTTTTTCTAGCAACACAACATGTAAAGCCACCTTAGCTTCAACAACATGATTGGTTTGGATTCCCAAAGGGGCTACCATAGCTCCCAGGCAATTACCAGCCCAGTCTCTTCTTAATCCTCCCATCCCAGCCCTTCCAAGATTCCCCTTAGCAACTCCATCAAATTTTCCTTTGAGCCATCCCATAGGGGGAGCAGTCCAAATGATATTATCTCTGGGGTTGGGGTCTTCATTTCTTTTATGACTATCCTAGGAAAGAATATTTTTGAAATTTTGAGAATTGTTCCATAGTTGAGAGTTTTTAGGAATGGTGTTTCTAAAATTCTCCATGAGACTTCTACAAACAAGAATAGTCATCTTTTCATAAGGAGTGTGTTTATCTGTAAAGACTCTATTGTTTCTCTCCTTCCAGATTCTCCAAGTGAAGTGAGGAAGGATGAGATCCCAAAGAACTTTCTCTTCTTTGCCAGGAAGAGGACATTGCCACTGAAGAACAAGATCTTGCAGGCTCTGAGGTTTCACCCACTCCAAATAAATTTTTTTTATAAAATAATCCAACACATTTCTAGTATAGGAGCAGTGTATCATCCTGTGTTTACACAATTCAACCACTTCACAGCATAGGAAATATATATTGGGCAAGTAACAGCCCCTTCTTGTGAGGTTATCCAAGGTAAGGATTTTATTCTGGACAAGCAACCAGAAAAAAATGTTAATTTTTGGGATAAAGTTTTTGTTCCATACCTGGGAGCAGAGAGGTTGATCTTCTTCAGCAGTAAGAAGAGCAAAAGCTGAAGAGACAGAGTATTTACCATTATTTTATGGGGCCCATATCAATTCATCATGCACATTTTCTATAATGAACCAATTGTTGAGTTGTTTACTCACTTATTTAAATTTCTCATCTTTTTGGCTAAGATCTATCCTATCATCATCTATCAAATAGTCCAACACCATTTCCCCAATCATCTCTTTGCATTCGTGAATGGCATTTAGCCATTCTTGGTTTTCATTTAGAGGATTTTCAATCAGCCAACCAGAACTAAATCTTCCTGCCATTTCCCAACTTCCATCTAACACCTTTTCTGACCAGGTTATTGCCCTTACTAATACTATTCCAAATAAAGGATCCCTAAATATCCAGCTAGGAATTTAAAGTGTTATATAAAGAGGTAAGATAGTATTTAATCTTTATTATGGAGTTCCATTCTTTTTCTTCTTCAAAGATCCTCGACCATTGTTTTTCCAACAATTCCTTGTTGGTATTAATTATACTTCTAATGCCCAGCCCCCCATATTTATTAGGTTTGCAAACCTTCTCCCACACAACAAGGGTGAGTCTTTTTTTTTCCTCTACCTCAGTCCAAAGAAATCTTTTTTACATTTTTCATTCATTTTAGCATACTTATGAGGGATTTTGAACAAACTTAGAGCATAAACTAGAAGGTTTTGGAGTGTAGCTTTCAACAATTGAGCTTTACCAGCTTGGCTTAACATAGCCCCTTTCCAACGAGCCAAATTATGATGAAATATGTCTATTATGTCATTCCAAAAGGAGGCTTTAGGTTTCAGAAAAAGTGGCAACCCCAGATAGGATGCTGGAAGAATCCCAAACTTGCAACCTAAAACAGAAGAGATCTTTTTCCTTCTATCTTCTGATGTATTACTGAAGTAAAGAATGCTTTCCTCCCAATTTATAAGTTGACCAGTAGCATTATAGTAGATATTTAGTGCCTTTTTTAGATTCCTTTCTTCTTTTATAGAGGATTCCCCCATCATAATTGTATCATCAACGAATTGTTCATGTGAGCACTTTTGACAAGAGGAAGATGTTTGAAGACCAACAATCTTCCCTGTCAACACCAAACTATTAATATATCTCCCAAGGCTTTCAGCCATGATAGCAAAGAGGATAGGGGACATAGGGTCTCCTTGTCTCAATCCTCTAGAAGGCCGAAAAAAATTAGAGGAGCCACCACTAACAATGATAGAGTAAGAGACCATACTAACCAACTGCATAATTAGTCTGACCACCCCCAAGTCACATCCAAAGGCCTGAAGGATTTTAGATAGAAAATCCCAATCAAATATGTGATAGGCTTTCAACAGATCCAGCTTCATCAGGAAACCTTATTTTTTGGATTTTTCCAAGGAGTGAATATTCTCGTGCACAACATAATAGAGTCCAAAATTTGCCTCCCCGGGACAAAGCCATTCTTTTGAGGAGATATAAGAGAAGGAAGAAGAAGCAACAATCTAGAAGTAAGAACCTTAAACATGATCTTGTATAGAAAATTACAAAGACTTATGGGCCTAAAACCATCAGCAGTATTTTCCCTAGGCTTCTTCAGAATGAGATCCATAAAAGTGGAGTTGAGTTCTTTTATAATTGTCTTGGATCCGAAAAACTCATTTACTGCAGAGAAAACATCATTTATAGTATTATCTTATTAATGTTGATTACTCATTTTCTCTTATTTACAATCCTCAAGTAATATTTCTAATTTTGATAATATTAATTAAATTAATTAATTCAGTTTTCCAAAAATAATAAAAATTGAAAGTAATAGTATTTACCTTTCACTTTATTTAATAATGTTCTTCTCACCCTCAAGAAATAAATGTAGGCCTATCCTCTAGAAGGCTAGTGGGAGTTTTTAAAAGGAAAATTTTGTGGATGAATTGAAGATGTTCCAACTCTTATTGAAATCGATATGTATTTCATTTCCTTTCTTGGGAGGAGTGAATTTTTTGAGATGCAAATATTTAGAGTTTGAAGCTTTCGACAAAAACCCAACCATTCACTTTGGAGTGATTGTAGGTCAAGACAATCACTACAAACTAAATTTGTAAAGTCTTCCTTTAAAGAAAAATTTTGGTAATAAATACATTTTCCATTATATTAACTCAAACAAATCTGGAAGTATAGTTGTTTGTACATGTTAAACTAAAGGGGTTGAGTTAATTAATATTCAAATTTGAGCATGATGGAATGTGGGTTATGTTAATGTTTAAGCCTTGCTATTTGGGTGTGGATACATCCCTACAATTGGCATGGACTTCTAGATAACCATGTTACATTTTCCCTTTACTTGGTCGTGAGACTCTTATTATTCTCACATAGTATGTTGGAGAGATACATTTTTTGGAAAATACAATCTGGAATACTTTATGTGTTCATTGTACACAACTGCCATTTATTTTTTAGTGTTGCGTTGTTTGAATTTCTTGAGTAAGTGCATAAGTAAGGCATACTACTACTATTAACATATAATAAAAATTATCTACTTCATTACTTATTAACTTATTTGAATTATAGAGATTACATATTTAATGAGAAATATTGTCATTATGATCAATATGTTATATACTTTCTATTATGCAATAGATGATATTAAACTTATGTAAAATTTGTTCATGGCTATTAATTATGAAAGTTCTGAAGAAATTGGAGATGATGAAGATGATGAAGTAGACCTTGAAATTGAATTGATTTCAGCTCTATCTAAGATTAAGAAATTGAAAAAGAAAAATCTAAGTCTTGTGGATCTTCTACAAGTTGAGAGTGCTGAAAAGATGAAGATTGCTACATCTCTTAGAGAGGCTAAAACTCAGCTTGCTGATTCTAAATTGCTGAATGAGGAGGCCAAAAATATTCGTGAAGATTTGTAAAATCATATTCAAATAAAGGAAAGGATAACATTGCCAAGCTAGAAGCTGAAATTGTTTCTCTTAGAAACATTGGTAAAACCTCTATGCTCTCAAGTGAAGAAATGTCTTTCAATAGTGGTAAAGTCACATTAGATGACATCCTTAGCTCTCAAAGACCCGCCAAAGATAAAAGAGGATTTGGCATGCAATCTAATCTAAACTCTTCACCACTGGAAAGTAGTTAGCCTACTCCTAACAAGATAAATAAACCTTTTTTCTATGGCTACTATTTTGCATGTAATTACTTTGGACATAGAGTTGTTGATTGTAGTGTTGCTCCCTAAAAGAATTATTTTCAGCATGAAAGAAATGTTTCTAGGAAGTACAATTTGATTTTCTACATTTGTAATAAGTTTGGCCATACATAAAGATTTTGTAATAGCTATAGTGTAGATTTGTTTTATAATGTTGAACCTAAAAGAAAAACTAAAGTGACTAAGGTTTGGAGAAGAAAAGTTCAAGAGACTCCTCTTAAAGCTCTAGTTGTTCAAATAGCTTTTCTAGCTAGCAATGAGAAGGATATATGGTATGTTGACAATGGCTGCTCCCAACATATGACAAGTGACTTGAGTAAGTTTCATTCTCTCAAGAAAATGAAAGGTGGTAAAGTTAGATTTGGTGGTAGCTCTTCTACAAAGGTTTCTCGTATAGGTACAGTCCTAGTTAATAATGATGAAACTATTTTTGGGAATGTTCTTTATGTAGAAGGTTTGAAACACAATTTTCTAAATGTAAGCCAGCTATGTGATCAAGGTTATGATCTTAGTTTTAACTCTAATGCTTGCACTATTAAAAGGGAATTGAAGTCATAGCTAAGGAAACTAGAGAAGCTAATAATCTCTTCATTCTTGATGATTCTAATGATGATACATGCTATTTGAGCAAGGTAGAGGATGCTTGGCTTTGGCACAAACGGTTTGAGCATGTTAACTTTGACAATCTTATCAAAATCAGCAAAAAGGAGGTTGTTAGAGATATGCCTATGCTAGAAAAAATAGTTCATGTTGTTTGCAAAAATTGTCAAGAGGGAAAACAAACTAGAGCTTCCTTCAAACTAAAAGATGAGTTCAGCGGTAGGCCACTTGAGCTTCTCCATACGGATCTTTATGGACCAACAAGGGCAGAAAGTCTTCAAGGTGAGAAATATTTTATGCTCCTTATTGATGACTTTACTCGCATGACATGGGTTACATTTCTAAAAGAAAAATCAAAGGCTTTAGAAAAGTTCAAGATTTTTAAAAATCTAGTTCAAAATGAAATGGGTATGAAAATCAAATGTTTGCATTCTGATAATGGGGGACAATTCACTTCTAATGAGTTTGTTAAGTTTTGTGAGCAACATGGTATCAAGAAACAGGTTTTAGTGCCAAGAACACTAAAATAAAATGGTGTTGTGGAAAGGAAAAATAGAACCGTTCAAGAAATAGCATGTTGCATGATGAATGAAAGAAAGGTGAAAGATGTTTTTTGGAGAAAGGTTGTCCACATAGCAATTTATATTCAAAATAGAACATTTTTGAGACCCAAGCTCAAAAAGACTCCATATGAACTCCAGAAAGGTAAACCAGCTACTGTTAAGTACTTTAAAATTTTTGGGAGTCCATGCTACATTAGGAGAGATGAAGATAATTTGGGTAAGTTTGAATCGAGAGCTGATGAGGGAATTTTTATTGGTTATTCCTCTAAAAGTAAGGCATTCAAATGCTACAATAAAAGGTTTCATAAATTAGTAGAGAGTGCAAATGTTAAGGTTCATGAGGTTACTAATCAATTTGGTGAGACTGATGACAGCCCTAAAGAAGGTAAAACTCAAACTAGCACTCTGGTATCTTCTAAAACTCAAACTAGCACTATTGTACCCTCTTCTCCTCTACATGTTCAAGTTGGAATAGCTAGAAAGAGTGGTGAGAATGACAAAGGTAAAGTACAATCTTCTCATGAAGAAATAGTTCCTACTTCTAATGATGTTGAAAATTTAAATAATAATTCTGGGAATGATTCTCAAGATGATCGTGACATGCTTCTAATTTCAAAACTCCTAAGTTTTTGCAAAAGAATCATCCTATTGATCAAGTTATAGGTGAACAGAAGTCTAGAAATGCTAGGAAAAATGTTAACTATTTTGAGGATGATGATTTCTCACTTATTTCCATGATTGAGCCTAAGTGTTTTGAAGAGGCAGTTGTAGATGAACATTGGGTGGCTGCTATGAAAGAGGAATTAGATCAAATCAAAAGGAGCAATACTTGGGACCGTGTACCAAGACCCATCAACAAGAATGTGATAGGTACAAAATGGGTTTTCTAGAACAAGGTAAATGAAGATGGTAAGATAATCCGAAACAAGGCTCGTTTAGTTTGCAAATGTTATTCTCAAATTGAAGGTGTGGATTTTAGTGAGACCTTTGCACTGGTCGCAAGGTTGGAAGCAATCAGAATTTTTCTTGCATTTTCTTCTTTCAAAGGCTTTAAAGTTTTCCAAATGGATGTTAAATCTGCTTTCTTAAAAGGAGATTTAGTTGAAGAAATTTATGTCGAACAACCGAAAGGCCTGATTTCTAACAATGTAGACTATGTATGCAAGCTGAAAAAGGCATTATACGGACTCAAAAAAGCTCCTAGAGCTTGGTATGATAGGCTAGATAATTATTTGTAGTAGCAGGGCTTCAAAAAGGGATATGTAGATAGCAACTTGTATGTTAAAGAAGAAGGTAACAACATTCTTATTGTTGTTGTTTATGTTGATGATCTAATTTTTGGGAGTGACAGTGTCAATATGTCTAAGACATTTGCTTCTTATATGAAGAATGAGTTCGAGATGTCTATGATGGGTGAGCTAATGTACTTTCTTGGGCTACAAATTAATCAATCTTCTAAAGGTATTTCCATTTCCCAAGCTAAGTATGTTAGAGAGTTACTTAAGAGGTTTAGGATGGAAGATTGCAATTTGGTTAGCACTCCTATGGAAACTAGATGTAAGCTAAGTAAGGAGGATGTGTCTCCTTCATTTTATCAATCTATTTATAGATCTATGGTAGGAAGTCTGTTGTTTGTGACAGCCACTAGACCAGATATTATGCAGGTTGTGGGATATGTTGCTAGATTTCAAGCCTCTCCAAAATAGAGATATGTTCAAGTTGTTAAGAGAATTTTTAAATATCTGAAAGGCATAGTTCATCTTGGTCTTTGATTTCCAAAGAGTTCTGATTTCTCTCTTATAGCCTATATAGATGTAGATTGGGGTGGCTCTATGGATGACAAGAAAAGTACCAGTGGTTGCACTTTGTTTTTAGGTGGTTGTTTGGTCTCATGGCTTAGCAAGAAATAGTCTTGCACTTCATTATCCACCATTGAGGCTAAATATGTTGTAGCAGTTTCATGCTGCACTTAGGTAATTTGGATGAAGAATACCTTATGTGATTATAAGCTTGAGTTTACTAATCTTATTTGTATTTTTTGTGACAACACAAGGGCCATTGATATCTCGAACAATCCAATGACGTACTCTTGAACTAAAAACATTCCAATCAAATATCAATATCTGAAGGAGTAATTTGCAAATAACACTGCTAAGCTAGACTATGTTTGTTCAAAGGAACAACTCGATGATGTGTTTACTAAACCTCTGCCCTGAGATCACTTCAAGTATCTTTGAAGCAAGCTCAGTGTTGTTTCACCTCAGTGAAAGGTTTGTTTTCAGTAGACACTCTTCATTGTTACATCTTTTGAACTATTGTTGTATTTCAAAGATTACATGGTCATTGATGACAAAGGGGGAGTAGATCTTCAGGGAGAATTGTTTTTAGTTGGCTCAATTTTGCAGGGGAGCTATTTCAGATTTGCTTCAGATGTTTCAGTTGGTTTAGCTATTTAGGGGGAGTTGTTTCAAATTTGCAACTATTCAATGGTGTTTTCAGTGAGCTTTCCATCAATGAAAAAAAGGGAGAGATTGCTAAGTTTTTGTCAGTGATGAATGCGTATTTTTTGTGTTGTTTCCTTCTACCATCCTTCATCATATTCTTTCAACTGTAAGCTCTAAGTCTTTTAGATTGGCTGGCATAGTCAAGCACTCTCAGGCTATGTGTTTTGTTTGAATGCATGTTTTATATTAAAAGAAAATTCTTATATGCTGTGTTTTGTGCCTGAGCTCATGTCGTGTGTTAATAAAGTGACTGTTAATTATGAAAAATGCCAGGCTTTCATTTATAACAGCATGTTTATGTGAAGAGTGAGTGGAGAGATAAAACAAAAAGTTGTTTGTGGTTCTATGGAGTGAAGTAATGTATGGAATCTCTGCTACATTCGAGTGTTGTGTAGAAGCGTTCTTCTTCCTAAACCAAATACGCAAAGAAAAACTCAGTCTAGGAGTTTCTTATTGCAATCACACTTTTGGATTTTTTACAGGTGTTAGAAATGTCAGGCATCCCAAACACTTGCCTTCTAGGAAGCATTCAAGTATTTTCATTGCACCATAAATAAAAAATGACATGATAAGCTGGAACAGACATAAAAAATGAAAGAGACCAGCCGTTTTAAAAAAGAAGAAATTCTTTAGTTTTGGATTGCATTTTTATGAAGAAAAGTATTGACCTATAGTAGAGTAAAAGGAACCGTTAGACATGTATATAAAAAAAATAGTATGATGTGTAATAGGAAATATAGTTGAATATAGAAAATGTGATGAATGAATACGAAAAAAGTAACAGGCAAGTAGTTTTGAAAAGAAGAGGTCATCTCGACATGAAGAGTAGACTGCGTGATGATCATGCGTGAATATAGTGGTATCATCTTGAATAGGAAGTTCCTTTTTTCTTAAAAAGGAGTGTAATGTAAAAACCATGTAGTGTGATATGAAAAAATGACTAAGGCACAAACTGTCATGTGGTATTTTAGACAAAAATTAACACAATACCAGGTGTCAAGAATCTCAGGTAGAACAGTATCATTTTTGAGAGATGGAAGCGGTAGCAATTTTTTTCAGGGAGACTATAGAGTCTGAAAAAGGATGAGATGGAGGATTTAGAAAAAATAGTAAAAATCAGAGGTGATATACTGTGAAAGGAAGAATGTTCACATAAAGCTTTACTTTATCTTGAAGATTACTGCAGGACATAAGGTTATGACAAGAGGTCTATATGAAACAAGAAGAGGTAGGATTAGCAGTGATCGGGGGACTCTCTGTTCTACATGAAAAGGAAAATATCAGAATATTGAAGATTGCTATATCAACAGTGACAACTCAAAAATCAAAGAGAGGCAGTTGTTCGAAAGAAAGAAACAATATAAGGTGCATTGGGTGTGGGGGAGTTTTTAAGTAACAATATATTGACTGTGAGAGGTTAGGATCAAAAAACTTTGTGATATCTCAAAAATGGATGGTGCTACCAGTACACTAAAAGTGAAAGGATATTCTTTAGTAGCAGCACTCTTTGAGGCAACCTCCAAGTAATGACATCTTCATGCTTAGTGAAGACAAAGAAAAAACTTGTGTTTTTGTCCCATCATTTACCTCTAGTAAGGAAGGTAGTTTCCTTCTAAATCAGGTTGGAGCCTGATCTTCAAAGTTTGAGGAGAGTTGTAGCTCTCAGTTGTAATGGATAGTTTCCTATCTAATTAGTCATGTCATGGTTTTTACCCGCCTTGGGTTTCCACGAGATAATTCTGGGTGTCTTGTTTTCTTTGTTGTGTGCCCTTTTAAATTTTGCTTCTTAGTTTTTAAAGTCTTCGTAAAATATTGATTCACCCCTTGCCCCTCTCAGTATTGTTCGGTTTTCAAACTTCACATTAAATCCAAAAATCCAAAATTTACACAAACTCGCAACTCAAAAGTTTTGGAAAAAAAGAAATAGGTAGCATAAGTGATATTGGTAAGGGATCTTACAGTAGTATCAGAGCTAGAAGCATAATATCTTGTCAATCATGGAATCCCTTATGAGATATTTTGTCCAATAGATCTATATAGAAAGGGTCAACATACTGCAATAGTAATCTTCTTAAAACCTTGAGTTGTAGAAAGTACGAAAAGGTATAAAAAATTATTGCATTTCTTGGAAAAGTTGAAGCCACCTATCTCCTTTTCAAAATAAGAAGAACTAACAATAAAGATATCAAAAAATAAATAGAAAAGAAAGAGTCTAAATATCTTGTCATAATAGATCATTTTGTTTCTTTTTACAACATATACAATGATCTTATTGAAAAGATTAAAGATATGACAGGAAAAATAACTTTTCCTCTTTTTGTAAATTCTATTAGAACAATG
Source organism: Chamaecyparis obtusa (assembly GCA_027943335.1). Classification (NCBI taxonomy): domain Eukaryota; kingdom Viridiplantae; phylum Streptophyta; class Pinopsida; order Cupressales; family Cupressaceae; genus Chamaecyparis; species Chamaecyparis obtusa. The sequence continues at coordinate 2,987,282 of BSBK01000682.1, read as the reverse complement.
AGATCTATATTGTATTCCATTACAAGAAACCATGTCTCAATCCACTACTCAAGAGAATGAGGAAGAATATTCAAAACATAAACCAATTAGTGATGAAGTCTTGGGAGAGAGAATGTTGCATCAATTTTAACCAAAAACGTGTTTCCACCCTTGATGGCCACATTCTAGAAATGAAAATAGTTGCAAGGATAGGGGGATGACAAGACATATTTCCAAGTTGTCCCCAACTAGGAAAAATTTCCAAAAACTATTTTGGAAATGTGAGAAATCATCCACATGTTTCCAATTTACATTGACCATCCCCCACATGGTTAGGGATGGTCAAGCCATCCCCCAATCATCCCAAGGATGAGATGTCATTTCTAACAATAGGAGGCAATACAAAAATCATTGTATTAAGTATTTCTAAATGTTTTTTAGATGCATGATCCCTACATGTTATGCAACCATAAAAACTATTAAAATCGTATTTTATAACTAATAATATTACAAAATATAATAATGATTCAAAATGTTATAAAAATGCATATTCAAATATAATATTTTTTTCATTTTCCTTTAATGGCTCACATCTTTCCTTCTACCTATGGAGCCTTTGAATGTGTATGAAAATGTTGTAAGTCTATGAGAAGAGAAGAAAACATAGTTTGTAGAGAAGACATTATGGTTTGTAGAGAAGAAGAGTAAACTTCAAGACACATTGGTGTGAGAAAAGAAGTATTTACTATTGGGTATTCTGATTCATTTATTGATTATTTAAAAAAGTTCATAGTTTCAAGTAAAAATGGTAAGAAGGCTATTGAAAGTGAGCAGCCAAGCTCATTTACAAATCTGTTCAATGTATAGGCATGGAAACTAACATGGAGTTCCATTGCACATTTCTTGTTTTCCCATGTCATCTCATTTCATGTGGCTCATTCTCCCTTCTACAAGAAAATGATCAAATACATATGTAATATTGGTCCCTCTTTTTTACAGCATGGAGATCATAAACTAAATACTACCATCCTTGATAAAGAATATTTAAAGGTGAATTTGGTGATGGAGGATATGAGGCATACTTGGATGAAGAGTGGTTATTCCATTGTGATGGCTGGGTGGACTGATATTAGTCACCAACCACTCATCGATAGCATGGTCACATGCATAGATGGATCTTATTTTCTTAGAGTTGTTTATTATTCAGGGAAATGCAATGATGAAGATTTTAAGTTTAGTATTCTGAGAGAGGCCATGGAGGAATTTGGGCCCTCATATGTGGTTTCTAGGTGATCACTAATTCAACACATGTATGCAAATTGGCTAGTATGATTGTGGAGTGTTCTTGTACAAGCACATATTTTGGACTTTGTATTGTGTTCATGCATTGAAGGACATGGGAAAATTATTTTGGTTAAAGAAAGTGGTGACACAAGAGATATTCAAATGTTCACTTGCAATCACCAAATCTCACTCTCTTAAAGATATTTTAAAAGAAGGAATTTATCAAGCATGTAGAGACAAGATATGTCAGTTACTACATTTTTTTAGAGAGGATAATTGAGGTGCATTGTGCTCTACAAATTATGGTAGTGAATTCATAGTGGAATAGATGGCCTACTCCAAACACTCCTGAAGGAAAAGCCATCAAATAGAGGATCCTTGATGGCAATAGGAGATCCAATGTGAGGCATGACATTGTTGATTCTTATTTAATTAAAACTTCAAAATTTCTTTCAATTTTCAAATTTATGATTTTAATTAAAAATATATATTTTTTGTTCATTTAATTTAAAAAATCAGATTTTTATATTTTTTTCTTATTCATTGCAGATATGTTTTCTCCATTATCTCTCCTATTATATATGTCATCAAATATGTTGATACAGACTCTCCTAACCTTAGAGAGATATAGGAGACTATGTACACTATGCTTTAGAAGATGAAGAAAATAATTTTGGCTCAAGATAAACAATTGGACTTATGTGAGGAGTACATTAAGCCAATTTTCATGTAGAGGTGGAACACTATGAATACTCCAATGCTTATATATAAATATATGCACTAAATTAAAAATTGTATCAGCCTAGGCCTGGAAGGTGCACTCCTATTGAAGCTGATCAGATGAGACATGGACTTATGAAGGCCCTTCAAAAGATGTATTTAGCTCAGGACTCTGGTACACTTCATGAGCAATAGGTTTCCTTAATGGATAGAGTAGTACATGGCATAAAAAAATCCCCATTGAATGGTGGTAATGGTATGGGACAAATGCATCATAGTTGAGGACACTTGCAATTCATCTCCTCTTACAAGTTGTTAATTCCTCTATTAAAGAGAGGAATTGGTCTATATTTAGCTTTATCCACTTTGTGAAGAGGAATATGCTTAAATATAAATGAGAAGATAAATTAGTGGCTATGCATAGTGCTCTATGACTTATGGATTGTAAGAATTTATAATATCAACAAACTCTAGCTTTACGATGGGATATTAATCGTGAAGATGCCACACAGGTTGATGAGGATGACACCCTATTGGGATCATTTGGCATACCATTAGCTGATGCAACCTTTGAGGGAGAGGCTGACAATTATAGTGACTCTAATATGGATGTGAACTAGGGGCAACTCCCATACTATCTTTGTTTTCATTTTGACTTTGAAGTTTCATTTTTTTATTCTTTTGACATTGTATGATATATTGATGCAATGATAATTGAATCTTGATATATGATACATGATACTTTAAGTCTTTACCTTTTCCTTTTGTTGAAACTTGTAGCCTTTGTGCATTTGATATATGATATGATACTTTTCATTGTTTCAATGAATTTTATCTACGGATATATAAAATTGAAGTTTTAACTCTCATTTCATTCATTTGATGTTATCCTATGTTCCTATTTTATGATGATTTAATTTTATTCATTTGATGTTATGTTCTATGATGATTTGATGAATGCCATTTATCATTAAAATAATAATTTTAGATTAATACATTTTATTATGTTGCTATGATGAATGTTACAATATTATACAATTTTTCAAATTTCATGAATATATATAGGTGTCAACTTCCTTCCCCCCCTCCGATAAAATAGAAACTTGTTTCCCCATCCCCCCCCCCCCCCCCAATCTCAAAAACTCAAGGTAACATAGTCTTGCATTAAATATGAAGAGGCCAAGATGAAAGCAAATGTTCCAATTCATGAATCATTAACAGATATGCCATTGTGTGATAATTTTGAACAAGATCATCTCTTTGTGACAACTTGGTTTTCATGAGATGGATGTCTTGGTGAAAGTGCGTGAGTAGAAAATGTCTGAAGAGCCAATTTTTATATTGCAGTAGTCAAATATCTATGTACACTATGAGGTTTGAAGGTTTTCCTATGCCATAAAAAACATTTCTTCTCTATAGCTACCCTAATCACTTTCATTGGATGAGCTATAACCTCTATTAGCATTGAGGCTCTTCTTTTAGTCGTGCAAGGCTTGTTTTGATTCTTATCGCATTTGTGATTGGATTTGTTTTCCTTGTATAAGGTTTTTCTTCTTTGTCACTATTACTTTCTCTTAAATATGGGCAATTTGTAATGAACTATACAACTTTTCCACAACTAAAGCATTTAAATGGTATTTTTCACATGTTCTTTCTTCTTAACTTCCAAACAAAAAGAGATTCCACATTAATTTGTTTCTTCCTAAGAACTTTTACTTGTCATAGGTTCTTTATCCTTCAATATTCTTGTGCCTTTGAAGGTTGATTCCCCTTTTGATATTTTTATGGTACCCATTACATATGTTGTAAAGATACCATGTAACTCATCCATGGTTAATTTATCCAAGTTTCTAATTTCTATAGTAGAGACTTTAGCATCAATTCTCATGAGAAGAAATCTAAATATCTATTGAACTATTGTTTATTCTTCTATTTTTCCTCCAAGAACCCTTATGGTATTCACTATCTCATCAACTCTAATTAGATATGCAGCAATATTTTCTTCTTCAAGTGACTTTAGGCTTTCAAATTCCCCTCCATGGGTTTGATGTTTAACTTTGATCACTTTGTTGTCATCTTCATATATCTATTTCAATTTGCCCCTTATGTCCTTAGCATGTTTCCAGTTTGCATCACTTTCACAAGTTATAAATTTTATTAATCCACATAGGATTGCATATCCATTTTAGAAGTTATTGATCTATAGATTCATTTACCAGTAACACCAAATTTCATTCCCTAGGGCACTTATATAAGTATCCATTCTTAGGCTCCATAAGGCATAGTTTGTTCCATCAAACAATGGAGATTTTTTTGAAGAGAATATTTCTTGTCCAACCATGTGTGGTCTTTAGATCTTCCTTTTAATCAGTTAGGATAATTTGAAGGAGCCAAATATAATACCAATTGATGAGCACATGATTATACTAAGAGTGGGTAAGTCAATATGATAATACTTTTTAACCTCCTTAAAATTTACTCAATTCATTTATGATTTGATTCTAAATCAGCACATATGAGAAAACAATAAGAAATACAATAAAAAAAAAAATTTATGTATAAATCCTTGTAGGAGAAAACCATAGAAAAAATATATTACTTATATTAATTTGCTTGTTATAGATTCTAGAGAGACCAACCTCACATTCACTTTGTGAGCACTAACTCACTAGAGGTACCAACATCTTGCTAAAATTATCTTCACAAGAGCTAAAACTCTCTTCTTCAATATCCAATAGTTCCTTTCTTAACTGTGTGATAAATTGACCTTAAATCTGCCACAAATTGATCACAATTTCACCCTGAAAATCTACTATAATATTAATCAATTCTCATGCTAATCACTACATATGTAAATTGCACAAGTTATAATATCACTCCTCTTCATTTTTTGAGTATTTGGGAAATAGACCAGAATTAAGTAAATTATTTATCAAAATTATTCTAACATTAATGACAACTTTCCAACAGTTGGAATAAAAAGGGTACCAACTTATAGGGATTTTCTTGTAGTGACATCAAATAGAAGGGTACTATAGCTATATCAAATTGTTGCATGATTAAATAGAAGGCAGCTATCATTTAATTCAGCTGCATTGAGTTAAGAGGGAAACCATTCGTAATCATTTTCTATGGCATCTCCTGATATCTTATTGTTGACCTTTAAGATCATAATTATTTATAAGTGGTGTGTGTGAAAAAATTTTAGTTGGAGAACTAAAACTAATAATTTTGGTTATATTTCTGTTAAGAAAACCGTTGTAAATATTTGATGGTTAAAAGTTATGTCAAAAGAGTGCAATGATGATTCTAATCATTGAATGATTCTACAAGGTGCTAGTAAGCTGAGTTATGCTATCCATTTCACTATGGAATTAAGTTTGTGTGAATCAAGGTAATTATGTTTTGAGTAATAAGACTAACCTCCTCCATCGATATGACTAACCTTAGGAAGTTCAAGCTGATTTATCAATTAATAATAATAAGTGGTGTTTGATTTGAGGCATCTACATCCTTAAACGAAGTGTTAGAATATTACTAAATTGTGAGTTTACTTATGTCTTATAGAGGAAATGAAATCTAAAGATATCAATCTTTCATGAAATTCAAACACAAATAGGTCTAACTAAAATATCATCAAAGAAGCGCTATTCTTTGGGATTTTAATCCTTTGTTCCAAAAGATTGTGAATGTGAAGTGTGTATGAATGAACTAGACTAACAATGGTAAAATGACTAATTCCAACATAATGCAACAAATATATAATGAAATATAAAAGTAGCAAGACAAATCTAAGATGGAGACAAAGAAAGGAACCTAGAACTTAAATTTGGAGTTGATTGTGTTGAACAAAAGTAGTAGTTGCCCATGTCAACAAGGTGACACAAGATCAAGAGATGGATGACAATAGAATGAAGAAGCTTTGTGCACTTGTTCCCTAAAATATTGGGTAAGACTAGTAGGACAAGGGTATTGGATGCCCTAGTCTTAGGGTCTTAGTTGATCTAAAGTTTGGTAATGTCTATCATTATCTTCTTTTCTTGTCTACAACCTTGGTTTCCAACACCCTTTCACGAGCCTTCAAGGTTCCCAAAGCCTTTTGTTGGCAATATTTCTAGTTGGTTTCAAAACCATGGTCTAGAGATGACAAGGCTCTCACTTGACCTTGTCAGCACCAACTCACAAGTCAGGACTTCAAAGACTCTAACCTCCAAAGAAGAAAAAGTTTCCCAAAAGACTTGAAGACTAGATTCTAAAAGAATTGTGTGTTCAAAACATCATGCAAGGATTGATTAGATTTTCATCACCTTGTTGGCACTCAATATTCAAGTCACAAATAATTTTCTCTCAAAAGTGAAGTTCTTGAGGCTACCAAAGATAAGTGAGGAAGAAATAAAAGCATGTACAAAGAGGTTTGGAAACCTTTGGCAGGCTCAAAGATGGTTTTGACAATAAATTAAAAAGTTATTTCTTTGTATCAAAATGTTACTTTTGAGAGTTGGTGCAAAGAGAGACTATATGTACAACATTAATGATGTTGTCAGAGCTAAAGGAAATCAATGCCAAATAGGGGAAAAACAATTCAAAGGGAGTCCATTTGCATGTAATTCACAAGAATATTTTCATAAAGGGTTTGAGAGAAAAAAGAAACAAAAAGTAGGTGTAAAATATTGAAGAAACTCATTAGAAAGCAAAATCACTCACAAAGAGGTTTTTAGCATAGTAGATTGGTAGGCTCACAACTCTTCCAAATCCATAGTCATAGAAAAAAGTGTTTTTATATGAATTTAATATTTGAAAATTGTGCTCCACTATCATTACGCCACCAAAAATTTTCCAATTTTAGAGACATTTTCCTGAGTTGCATTTCAATCAAAATGAAGTAGATGTTCCTATAATACAAGCATTTATCAAAAATAATTTACAATTAGGTTAAGGTTTCCACCCCATTCAACGTGTTCAAGATTATAGGGTTGATTGTTAATTTATATAACTATGAGGTGAGGAAAATGAGTTGGATTAGGATTGCACTCCACAAATAGTCACCTTCAAGTTAAATTGGGACATCTTAGATGTAGAGGATGATGAATCAGACCTATTGGACCCAACTTACATCAATTAAATTTAAATCTAGAAAATTGTGCTCTTGGATTAGGATCTCTAGGAGGCAAAGGATAATAAAACAAAAAAATTTGTAGTTATAATAACACAAGTATGCCTTGCCAAAAAGAAAATTGGATCTTCAAAGGTGCAACCAAAAGGTGAGAGAAATAATTCAGACTTAAAGAAAACATAATAATATAGTGGCTTCATCAAGCATTACACTTCTTTCTACTTGAGAAGTGACTACACTACGAGAAGGTGATGGAGAAGAACCTTCTCAAGGAAGAAAGGAACCTAAAAAGACTTGAAGAAAAAGAAACAAAGTAGGAGAAGAAAAAAAAGGAAGTCTAGGAAGTTGAGATTGAAGAGATAACTCTCGATTCATTTGGTACTCAACTTCCTAACCCACTTAAAATATAATTGATAAGTCTTCTATGAATAATAAGTATTCATCGCTCTTCCCTTTTGATTTACAAATCATCACTAAAACCCATCCTTTGAGGAGAGCTTTGCGATTTAAATATACTATTTCCTAATCATATATCAGACCTATAGATACTTCTCATTCATGATTGGAAAATTCTCTTTCAAAGAAGAGTAAAATAGTGCCAATGAAATTGCATGGTGCCAACATTGTGGGACAATTGGTACAGATTATTCCTAAGTCTAAAAAGTTGAAATCCACATCTACGTTAATGTGGGATCATAATAGCTAGGGTCGTGTTTGTAGGAATGATTTTCAAGTAACAACTTCTAGATTAGTAGAAAGAGCAACAAAAGACAAGCAAGACAAGGATGATTTGAAAAGGTTTGTTCAACTCCTAACGAGTTGTTTGGATTCCCTAGTTGATTGTACTCCTCAACCAGTGAGTGAAACTAGTAAATCCTATAACCCAAGTTCAGCAATTGGCAAGGAAATGGTATGCAAGGTGCAAAAAGATAAGTCTTGTAGAAGGATCACTCAGGAGTATGTAAAGAATATAAAAGCTAAAGGTCTTACTTTCATTAAACAAATTGGGAAAATATATGATGATTCGAGCTTATTAAGGAATGCTATAAATATAGAAATAGTGAACACTAAGCATGAAGAATTGTCATGGTTACAAGATGACCAATAGTAATAGGAGATTTTGGATATGTGCTTAGACAAGGAAATAATAAAATAGATTGGTCAAAGTGCAAATGATCCTTAGTGTATTTTTGGATTAGTCATCATTTGCTTCATTAGCTGAGGTGAATGATTACTATGAACTATCTTAGATTTGATATGAAAACAACTACATGGGTAGTTACCCTACTATGTGCATAACAATAATTGAAGCTAACCATTGTATCAAGAGGATTAGCAGGCAAACACCTATAGCATGAGGGTGATTGATGTCAAGAGCTACCCAAGATTGTGAAGAAAATAGTTAACATTATTAATAAAGTCACTATGTGGCATATATTATCAATAAGGTCACATATATCACATGGATAACCGATGCCAAGTGCTACCCAAGATGGTGAAGAAGATAGTTGACATTATCACTAAGGTCACTAGGTGGTATATATAATGGAAGCTACTACTTCATAGGTAGACAAAATCAATACAATTGGTTCACTACTTATGGAAATCCTTGGGATGGATGATGGACAATTCGTGTAGTATGGGATGCACGCTATTGTTAAAGAGTATAACTGATTTGTTGGGTAGGGGAGAAACCCACAATGTAATATGAGTTTCATTGAATCCTCTTTCCAATTGTCATTGGTGCAAAAGAGCAAGGAAAAGAAGGAGACGCATGATGTAGTGCACAATGCACAAACATTCATTTTCTTTCTAGGATACATTGTGGATAAGTGTGTGTTATCCATTGTCTATGAGCCAATCACTATTGTCTTTGTGATTCTTAGATGAGCCACTCACTATGTATTTGTGGTGTAAGTATAAGTTGTTCACTATGCATTTGTGATGTACGATAGAGCTAGTTACCATAAATTTGTGATAAGTGGTAAAGATTGTCACTGTGTATTTGTGATGTATAGGATTGCTAGTCCTTGCTAATATTTAGGTTTCTGATGGCTAGATAGAGTTGGCTTGTTTTCCATGCATATCGAACAAGAACTTCAGAAAAAGGAAACAACACTTAGGAATTATTCATAATGTATAAAAGGTAAACGTTGTGCAGAGGAAAACTCCTTTAACTTGAACGCTAAAGTGTGAAGCTAATTTGGAATATTGTGGAGACAAGTGCTAAGTTACATTCAAATCCTTCATGATGCATAACTTAAACTAAGCCTTCAATGGTCCCATGCTAGGTCGAAAAGAAATAGCACGCCCTCTTTATCAACTTACCTGGTCCTATTTTAAAGTTCTCCCTGCTGATCAGTAACTTCAATAAACATTGAATAGTCAAATAAGACATGGAGGTGGGGGCAGGGCGGGGGAAGGTTTGGCACGCATTTGTGAGTTTCCCTCGTGAACATTTTCCTAGTAACATATAATAGTAACTTTACTAAACAAGCATTCTATCTCAGGTAAAGAGAATTATTTAACTGCACACATGTAAAATCTGGATGTGTAAATTTGGTCAACCAGAGCAGAGTTCTTGGAACAAAACACTTAATAATTATTATTGTGGGAACTTCTTTATATACAACACATGATGCAACAGGTGTGAACTCTAAAGCTGAAAAAGAATCTTGAATAATACTGCATGCCCTCATTGAAGCTGCCAACACAGACTCCTCACAAATGAGGAAAGCAGGAGCTCGTTAGCTGCTATTTCTGTCTTGCAGAGGCTTTGCTTCTAATGTTGTCACTACCATTGCAGTGCTTCTTTGTACTTCTATCAAAAGCTGACTAACATTCGTATTCCAATTTTATTGATCAGTACATGAATTAGAGCTCATGATCTATGCTTCGCCGAATCAGTACATGAATTACAGAGGCGAGAAAAAAAAAATGTCAATACAAACTATGCAACCTAGTATTTCTTTGCGTACCCAAACCATACATAATGGATTCACAGGAAAAAGGATTCTACCAAGTAAAGAAAAGGGCTACTAGTGTCCCCAAAATGTTTAAATCTCAATCATGAGAGGTGTCCAAATCTTATATTGCTAAATTTTTCTTTGCCCATGCTGTATCATTTCATGTGGCACATTCTCTCCCCAATTCAAACTGTTGGAATTGTTTGCCATTGATGCCAAGATAGGTTACTATTGCTGTCAAAATATTATTGTCATTTATGCAATGATGAAATCAATAAATACTAAGAGCAGAAAACAGAAATTGTTTGATTCACAAATGATAACAGTACAATGCTTGGAGACAACATCAATTGTAATAAAAGGAATATTGAGCAACGGTTGTAAGAAAAGGAAATAGCAATTTCTTTAAGGAAGACAATGTTCATTAAGAAGAAAGTCAACGAAGTACACAAAAGAACAAATACTGAATATTTAACATTGTCATGTCGACTCTGTGTATTTCTGATTTCTCTGTACAGGAATATCAAGAGGAAATAAGTTTTGGAGTTTTGGAGGAAATAAGTAACTATGATTCATATCCTTTGACGTGACTTTCACAGCGATTCATTTTTGTCTACCCAAGAACATATATGATATGCTTTAGAGATTAAAGGAACGCATGAATCAGTTCTGCCACAACAGCATTCAGTTTGTTTTGTTTTATACACTTCTTCTTTATTGTATTTACACGTCATATAGAAGGGTCGATGATTTGTTTGAGGAGGTATAACAAACATGAGCAAACCTGTTGGTTAGTTTTCTAACTGTTCCTGCGCCCGATGGAGATAGAGGAGTGTGGTGGATGTGAATGAAAATATCACGAAGGTGATAAAGCATCATACAAAGTATTTAAAAGAACTTTTATTGAGTGGTGTGTGAAGGATTAGAAGTTAAGTTATACATTGATGGCATTCAATATGTGCATTGGAGTTAATAGAGAGATTTCAAAGGTACACTTGCATATATATTCTTTCTGACTATATATAGATAGCAGAAGATGCATGTTTATTTTTCAGATTGGAATCAACTTGCAGAAATTATATTCTTATTATGTTGGTTAAATTTAGTTTACAAAGAGGTTATTGGCATTTCAGATTGAAGTCATTTTGCAGAGAGATAATCAGAATTATGTTGTTGTATCAGATTCCCAGTTTATTCACATTTGTAAAAGGAAATTACAAAGTTGTAACTATCTGTAAATCATGTACATTATGAGTTGGTGCTCAGATTATTGACAAGTTGGTGCTCATATATAGGGGTTTGGTGAATCCTTAGGTTGGTGCCCTTAAACATTGTAATTGGATTTATTCCTGAGGTTAGGTTAGGACAGTAGATTCTAGCATCATTTCTGACCATGGTTTTCCCATTGTGGGTCTCCACATCAACTCTTGTGCACTATCTTTATTGTGGGGTGTTTCTTTTTAGTTTTCAATTTAATGCTTTCATTTCAATTTTCAATTAAAAGTAATTAATCAAAGGATTTAATTGAATAATATTTTAATATTTATTTACTACTGATTCACCCCCTCCCCCTCAGTAGTAAATCTATGTTCTACGCAAACAAAAGTTAAAAAATGCAACTGTGTTGGTCCCTCATTTGCCCCCTTGAAAACATAAGCTAGAGACCACCCTTCTTGATAAAGAATATTCTCTAGTGTGAATCATGATAATGGAGGAAATGAAGAAAACTTCGATAAGAGATGGATACTCTATTGTCATGGATGGGTGGAGAAGTATCAAGAATTGAAAATTGAAGATGCAATAGATGAAACAGAGAATATTTTTAAGGGCAATGTCAAGGATGAGCAACAAACTGAGAAAAATACTCCTTGCTAGTGTGGTAGTTTAAAGCCAAAATCGCTCAGAGATAGGGTATCAGAAACGAAAAATATTTTGATTATGAATCAATAGAATATCCAAAAAAGTGAAACATACATTTACAAAACTAAAAGGTGCACCCCAATGGTGCAATCACATCCAAATAGAGGAGAAAGGAAGAGGTAGGACAAAATTAAGTTTTGGATCAGAATGGCTCTTGGCTCGAATTATAGTCCCTGCCAATGGATAGTTAGAGAATTTTGAAATTTAAAATAAAAAAAGATGAATGTCAAAGATCGTATTAAGGAATCCTACAAGCTCAACATTAGTGTTGATTATTTGGAAGATAATGAAGAGAAGATTTCAAGGTACATTGATGGACTCCGTAATTCTATTCAAGATGGATTTAGTTTGATGACATGATGATCAATAGAAAAGACCTTCCAATGTGATTTAAGAAAAAAGAAATTGTCTACAAGACAACAAAATAATGCAAGGGGAATGGAATCTTTTTTAAATTAAGAGAACAAGTTAACAATGATGAAGGGCAGAATTTTACGGAAAAGAAACGGGTACTCCTCAAGATGCTTGAGGAAGAGCATTTTTCAAGATAAAGAGGCATAGGGTACACAGATAGTTCTCACAGGCATAGAAGCAATAAACAAGAATAAATTGTAACTATTCATGACTAATAGTGAACCAAGGCAATTTACCTGATTTTCCCCGATAAAATTATTGACACAAGTTTCAGTAGTTTTTGGTGTTTAGACGTGTTTAAATTGCCAATAAAAAAGTCCCACGAGATTTACCTTCATAGTTTTTGCCCTTTTTAAATCCCTTCACTATCTTTGTACACTATTTTCACACAGAATATGTAACATAACTAAATAGTAAAAATGCAAGGTATTTTCTCTCTATATTCTACAATCCATTAAAATTCAAGTAAAGACAATTTTTCATAATCTATTCAATCATTGAATGATTCAATAAAAAGGACACATAATTACTAATTATGGTAGAAGATTTATGGTTTTAGGTGAAGTACGTGGCCCTACTCAAGCTTCCCAAGATCTTAGCTTTTGTTATTGGATATTGGATCTACTTTTTACCTATCTTAGCATTTTAATAATACATCACTGACTTAATGTGTGCTCACAACATAGCAACTCAATGGTGGGCAATTTCATTTTATTTTCTAATATTTCAATTTTCTTACCTTTTTTAGAAAAATTAATCACAAGCCTTTCTTACTATCAGCGTATTCAGAAAATAAACATTACCCTATCAATGCTCTCATTCAAAATTTCAAATTCATAATTATGGGCATGTATTTAAGCACATCTAAAAGGTCATTTAAAGAAACATTCTTTTTATGAATAATTGAGGGCACTATTCCTTGACCCCACTAAGGTCATTGCCCCAAAACTCCCACAAAGCAATTGCATCTCGGCATGCAATAGGTACATCAAAGATTTATGGAAGGCTGATTAATGATCTATTTTCCTTGTTTTACATGCAATCATGCAATACATTAGATCAAATGGAAGGCTATTAAGAAAATGAACTTGTTTGTGATCAATGACTTGATGAGCACATGACAACTTTGGATTGCGTGTTCATGCAATAAAAATCTGTATACCTTCAATTTTATTTTCTCTCTATATCATTGTGCTATGGAAATACCTTTAAATTTCAAGAACAAGAAGATTTTTAATTTTTATACATTTTTTATGTTTATTCAAAAAAACCTAGGAATGCATACTCACTGTTTCTTGGGTCATCCCATTTCTAAAATATTCCAAGGGCATTGGGATGCCTAGGAGATGTCCTCAAATTGTCTGTGAATTTAAAAAAGAATGCAACTCCTTGGCCTTCCACCCTTTGGCTATGCTCAACGTAGGTGATTCAAATATCAATGGACATTTAGATAATCTTGGCAAGCCTTAGCTTGCCAAAAATTTTGTATGACAATTCTGTTAGAACCCCTTATTCAATTGGGTTGAATACAATCAACCAAAGAGTAATTGCACTTTCTTGGAGCTTAACAAAACATCAATACTCCATAACATTTTACAAAATATGATTCAAGAAATCTCAATGAATTTCTTCTACTTATTGATGATCTCATGCATTCCAATATAGAATAAAACAAAGAGAGATACACGTGTCTACTAGAAATCACATGATCAAGGAAGAATGAGATAGATCAAAAGTAGAAGAAAATAACATTGTACCCAACTCCACAAAAGCCAAAGGTTCAAGGAGTCCACTACACATAGAAAATAACCAGAGAGATGCACAGAGCCGAACCCCAAGCACTTACACAAAAAAAAAAACATTTCTCTTCTTTCCTAGGCTATGCTGGCCGACTAGTGATAAACAATAATGAATCCTCACTTGCCTGTCCCCCAAGTCTCATAGCTTGAGTGACAAGAAGTAACTCCTTGTCAAGGTGGCAAGAGGGAGTTACTCTTTCCACCTAGAAAGAGTAGCTCAAGAAACAAAGGAACAAATGTGTGATTATGTTATGGATCAAACTACAAAAAGGCTGGAAAAATAATTTATCATATGAATATTGTACGTGTGAGTATATGTATACATTAGCACATAGAAAAGAATGTGTAATAAATGATTAATTGAGAGTGAAATTAAAAAAACATATATATATATATATATATATATATATATATATATATATATATATATATATATATATATATATATATATATATATATATATATATATATATATATATATATATATATATATATATATATATATATATATATATATATATATATATATATATATATATATATATATATATATATATATATATATATATATATATATATATATATATATATATATATATATATATATATTTATGTGCATATATATATCTATCTATCTATCTATCTACCTATCTATCTACCTATATATATATATATATATATATATATATATATATATATATATATATATATATATATATATATATATATATATATATATATATATATATATATATATATATATATATATATATATATATATATATATATATATATAGATAGATATATAGATATATATATATATATATCTATATCTATATCTATCTATCTATCTATCTATCTATCTATCTATCTATCTATCTATCTATCTACACACACACACACACACACACACACACACACACGTATGTATATGTATGTATATATGTATGTATGTATGTATGTATGTATACACACACACACACACACATATATATATACATACATACACTTGTTTGTGTGTGTATACATATATAAATATATTTACCCAAGGATAAAGCAAAGGATAAGAGAAATATTCCAAATGGAAATTAAATGTAAAACATATAAAGACATAATATCAATTAATTAATGACTAAGGTTGTTTATTAAAATTGATGAGGAACTTCTATGCCTAGAATACTAGCTAGACCAACTATGCATCAAAATAACACACCCCCAACTTAAGCAACTCATAACAGTCAAGGTCCTAGCTTGGATGGGATTCCTAACTTTTATTTCCTTCTTGTGCGCTCTTATGCTGATGATACTCTTTTCCCACTCGCAAGATGGTTTCTCTCCTATATCCACTAATATGGAATGATTAGATATCCACTTCATTGAAATTATAATCTCATGCCATCTAAAATCAATATAAATATGCATTAATTTTCCAAAGAATTTCTATTACATTTTATTTCCAAAAATTCCACATAACAAATATATAAATGCTCTTAGTATTATTTCCATTAAGAACAAGATATACATATCTATTCTCATTAGAAAATATACTTAACTGAAATTAATTGAAAACCAATAAACTGTTATTATCACCCTTCACATCAAATAGTTAAACAGTCAAAAGGGATGTAACAAGCTTACCTCAAAATGAGTTGAAAAACTAGTTGCATTTCATAGTGCCTTGAGACTTTATGACCAAAAAGATGGTACTTAGATACAATAACCCATTCAAAATAACCCGTGACAAAATAACCCGGTCATAATGACAAAATAACCCAAGGTAATAATAACCCAACAACAAAATAACCCTACATTAAATTGCCATGTGGATCAAAAATTAGGCACACAATTACTTATTTATGCCTTATCTTTGCTTGAAGATCAATGTTAACTGTTATTTGGTTGTAACATGTATTTGGATATGTGGTGATTTAATGTAGGGTTATTTTGTCAATGGGTTGTTATTACCCCCAAAATATTTTGTCATTGGGTTATTTTGTTGTGAGTTATTTTGTCCTATAATCCAATAGGATGTTGAATATTGAAAGATTTCAGCAGTGCATAGAGAAGTTAGGTAGATTGACAGGCACGAGGACCACTAAGAATCGTTGGGTGGCCACTAGATGATACAATTGAGGGAGAGAATGATAGTGACACATATAATTCAAAGTGTTTTGATATTGACAACCCAAATGATGCTTACTCTCATAGGTTTGTATTTTGATGTTTGAGACTGTTGTTATACTACTTTGTTCAAGTTTATTATGTTTCTATACTATCACTCTTGTGATTTGTTTACCTATTAATAGTGTGATTACCTATTATTAACATAGCTCTCTCTCTCTATAATATGTTTTGAAAAATTCATATGTATATATATCATTGTCCCCTCGCCATCCCCAAAAAATGACCCTCCAACTACTATCCCTAAAATGCATCCCCTATCGTCTCCCCATCCCTATCCCAAAAACATCATGGAACCGTGGTTTCAACATAAGAGCTTCTCTTTGCTTTGTTTCCTCCACACAGATGATGCAACACTTTCCTCATTTGCTTGAGCAATATCATTTCTAGGTCAACTTCTATTGCTATCTTGTTGTGGACAATCAAATGCCTTATGGAAAACGTTTCCACACCTATAACCTTATTAGCAAAAAATCTTTTAAGAAAAAAATTGGTGAACCAAAAGTACAAGTTTTCTTGAGCAATATCATTTCTAGGTCAACTTCTATTGCTATCTTGTTGGGTTTGTGGGCACTCAAATTCCTTATGGAAAACTTTTCCACAGCTATAATCTTATTAGCCAAAAATCTTTTAAGAAAAAAATTGGTGAGCCAAAAGTATAAGATTGTTTGAAAAATTTGGGAAAAATAAAATCTATCACCAAGTTTTCAAGACAGGGATGGTAGGGGATGGGGGTGTTGAACTTAAGGGATGACTCTTTGTGAACTATTTTTAGGGATGGAAAAAGGTACAATTACACACAAAATAGGGAAAATTTAAAATATATAGGGGAATTTCAAACATTCATATGATATTGATAAAGCATTTATCATATACATTAGGGATCCTTAATACATAACATGTTTAAATTGAGAGTTGACATTAGTGTTGAACAAATTAACAAATGTCAAAATTTAATTGCTTTCATAATTTATTGTTAATATTCAAGTGATATTGAAAAATAGTGTACAAATTACAATAAAATGCTTAACAATTACATGTTTAACTTTCGACTACAATATGAAAATACAAAAACAAAGAAAGTTTTATTTTATTTCCTCCCAATTTTGAGCAAGTTGGGGTGTGGAGGCTGTTGGTATCTAAAATCAGTTTTCTTTGTCCAACGTCAATCAAATAGTTGATGACAAGTAACGTGGTAGTTACAAATTTCAAACATATATTATGTCACTAGTCATTTACTTCTCATTAAGTATCACATCGGGTTATGGAGTAGCCAGCCTATGTGTAATGTCCTGAACTAAAACAATCATGCAAATGTAATTCTTGACCTTCCACAAATATTTAATAATTGAATAACAACACTATCGGGCCCTATTAATTAATCACATCTTGGACAACTCAGATTTAAATTACAGTTTATACATCAGCATATCGGCACTTTCATCACACACCAATCAACAATGGCAACCTAACACCCGAACTTCTTATTATAATGAACAACAAACACAAATGCAATTCCTGCTCTCTTTCTTATTGCATTAATGCCTATCTTACATCCAAATGATTCTGCAACAACAGCAATTGATAACAACACTAATGACAAATAGGATCAATATATTGTAGCAGGAGTGCACATCCAATAAAGCTCAAATGCGAACTCTGTGTGAGATTTCCCTCCAAAACCATTAAGGTCTTCATTAGAGGATTCCCACACTTGAACACAAGTGCATATAATGAATTATGAATGGAATTTGGTTAACTGTAGACGATGATCCCAAATGAAACATTCACTCTTTTATATCATCCACAAACAGAATAGGTCATTCACCATTCAAATCTGCAATTTTAAATTTGCAGTCATCATAGGCAGGAAACGTTCCATTTTGAAAATATGGAAACATTCCATTTTGAATATATGGCACCAAAAAATAGACTACTGGAAATAATACAACACATTCTGAAAAGTTAGGAGGGGAATGGAAGCATATGTGAAAATATCGAGGATCAGGTGCTGGCCATAACACAAGACTCAAACTATAGGACGAGGTGTCAGGGGTTGAGTAATGAGCACGCTGGTAAGGGAACTTTGAAAGAAAAAGCATACTCGTGAATGGAAAATATATACTAATAGAAACAGAGAAGATGCAAGCACAAACCTAATATGTAGAGACTTAGATTGACTGGAAAACAAGAAAAAACACTCGGGCATGCGTAACCTTTTAGTACTTCCTATCCGAGCCAACAAGCATCTACCCCCCATCCAAACATCATCGCATCTGTCTCTTTTAATAGTTTTCAAATTTTACATTTTCTATGAAGTCAGCTTTATTGGGGCTTGCTGAATACCCCGACCTAATGTCATTTGTAGACTATCGTAATCATGACATATTTGCTTGCAATAAAAGATTTTATGAGAGGAGTTATCGAATTCTAAGGATACATTTTTAGTCCTTTCTTTGGAAGAATACATACCATCATAGAAAATAATTTCAAGTTGATTGTTTGTTCTTTTTGCATCAACATTTTGGATCATACTTTATTATCCATCATTGAAATGAGAGATTGCAAAACAGTGAAAAGATGGATTATAGAGTATGATCCATAACATTCATTCACAAATGAACACACAATGGAAGCTAGAAACAAATTCCAATCAATTAATGGATTGTTGAAAACTAATGCATTCAATTTCAAATTGCCATGGGAATGATCAGATTCAAGAAGAAAGTATTCATATCCTATGTTTTCATAAACCCAAAGCTTGACTTTTTCTCCAAACAATAATTAACTATGATACAGGAAAATATACATCTATAGGAATAACAAGACATATGCCAAAAAAGGCACCTTCAAAGGATGACATCTATGTGGATAACAATTGACAGCCTATGTAGTATCAATGAAGAGTTTTAAAATCACATTAAACATACTAATTACAATAGATCTTATTCCTCTTTAACTGAACTGATAGTACTTCGTACTAGTGAATTTATTTTTTATATAGAGAAATCAATGTGTAATTATAATTATAATGTGAATTATATATAATATATATATATAAAATCATGCAAAGAAAGTTGACTTAGAAGAGATGAAATTTAAAGCATCCAAACAATAGTAACATGAAATTGGATTAATGCAGCTATAAGAACGAATTGAATCTTTCCTATAAAATAGAAATCCCACGCATGGGCAAACTTTAAGCTGATGCTGAGAAGAGGCGTCTATTGACAGCTAGGATGACATTTTTTTAAATTTGTCAATTTAACCAAAAAAAACATGGACGATCTATTTGCATAAGATTTTACAGATTTAATAATTTTTCATCTAGATTTTTCCACTTCACCCAAAATATCTCAGCCACCTTAAATAATCTCCTTACAGTGATATGAATGCAAAGAGCCGTGCTAACTTAGAGGCAATATAAATAAGGAACCGGGAGAGAGAAAGATCCCCCACAATAAATTCAATACATTGTTTGTTTCTAATCGAAGCAGTAAAAATTAGTAAATAAGGGTTTGAGGATGCATAAAAAATGAGTGACAAAATGTGTCGATGGGTATTCTGAACTTTTCATACAATCCCAAAAATAAAATAACTTATCTCTGTTCATGTAGAACCAGAAAACGCTGAAAACAGTGGCGAGTATTGCAGTCCCCACGGCTACATGTTTTTTTTGTCGCCGCTGTACATGCTTCCTTTCAAATCTTCTGCTGCTCCATTTTCAGAACCTTCACTTGGTGTATTAAAAATAGTGTTGTAGGTGTTTATTTTTACTTGGTTTTAGGACCTTCACTTGTTTTGAGATAAATGGTATTTTTATGTTGTAAAATGAAATAAGCAATGCATTTGAGTTGGATCATTATTTTTATTATTATTAATAAAGAAGAAATGTATCTGAATGGTAATAATGAGTTCTTGATATTAGGTAGTTGTGGCAAATTTTAGGAAGTGATGTTCTTGATCTAATATTACTATTAATATGCGTTGACATCATCGGGCATAAATGATATTAGGTGATGTGATTTAAATTAACAGACAGATTGGAGTGATTAGGAGTATGGGTTGTTCACTAGTTATTTGTTTGTTTGGTTAATCACATAAACATGTTTTGAATCTGCATATCTTTCAAACTATAATTATAATTTTATGTAATTTTCAGCGGAGGAAATGTGGTTAGAGATTCTGAAAAAACTAAAATTGAAAGATGCTGTTCGCTCTTCTGTGGTTTCTAAACAATGGTTTGCACTAATCAAATCATTAAGAACAATCAGTTGTTCTGATTCTGATTTGCTTTATGTCAATGACCTTAAGCATTTACAAAGTTTTCCTAAAATGGAACATTTGTGCATCAACAATCTGCGAGTACCATATGGAGCGGTTAGTCTTTTCTTTTTCTTTGCTTTGTTTTGTACTCTTTTTCTTTGAATTAAAGTGCTTGAATTATTTGTCGTGGTTGATTTGTGATTTTTATGTATTTTTTTGAAATCAGATGTGGCCACTGCGGAAGCTGGATCTGTCACTTGGAAATTTGAGGACATTAATACTGAATATCGATGATGCACGTGAGGAATATCTTGCAGGTTCTGTGGCGTTATTGTATTGCATTCTGAGAGGTTCTCATTCGCTGAGAACAGTCAAAATTAATGGCTTGGGACAAAAGGTAGATGACGAATTTGAATATGATGTTGAGAACCTTAGACTGGTATTTTCGCAAGCTGAGATAACTATCATAAAGAATCAAGAAGAGTCCTAGCTCAACGACCTTCTTTCTTCAGAGGATGAAGATGATGGGAACATGAAATAATTGAAGAGAGAAAAGAGCCAATAATGAAACTTTCAATTTTGAATACAAACTTTTATGGGTGCAAGTATTTTATATTTGATATCGTTAAATAAAGATTGTATGGAGAACAAGTACTTCACTGTTTAAATAATTAAAGACTCAAAATAACTTAAAATAAGCTCTTGTCTCATGTCTCCAAGCTAATAAATAGTTGGAGTGTTTCTATACAATGTTTTAATTTTAGGAAAAGGATAAATTGGAATCTTTTCTTATTTGATTGAAAATTTAATTTAAAAATAGTATTTGAGAGCCTCTTAAAAATAAGTTGCTAAGCACAACATGAGGATGGGCCCTTTGTATGATCTTCAATCTTAGCAATGTGAGTGAAATATGTAATGTGGAGTTTATGAATATGGTTTCATAGCTATAGTTATGATTATTAGTTATTTATATATTCTAAATTTGAGCATTTTAATAAAAAAATTATTATTTCAATAGAAATGTTATTTTTTTGTGAAGTTGTGAAATATAAAGATATAGTTAGTATAATAATAATAATTATACACAAAATATTGAAGTTTTTACTATTGAATAAAGGTTTTTGAAATTTTTGATTGACTTGTGAGAATGTGAATTGTCCAATTGTTTTGTCAAACAATTTATTTCTTGTACATTTGGTAAATGATATTTGTTTGTCAAATGTTATGGAGTCCAAATTGTAAAGCTATTTGGTATTGTATTTGAAATTACTTGTGTAAAACAAATTTGCAAACTTTGTGAAGTACATTTCATTTTCCTAGATTTATTAGACTTTGTACTATTTACCTTTAGAAATTTTTGATGATATGGAACTATGAGAAAGAAAGAAAACATGGGAATTGGAAGAAATTTGTAAAAATAATTATAGTATTTGTGGCTTGGGTAAAAATAAAGGAACAATGGGCTATTATAAGTTATATAAGATTTTATTTGTTAATATGAATTTATTGATTATTTGTTTGAAATGAGCCAAATTATTTTCTAATATTATTGTTTTGACAAATTTATTTATGAGGTTTACAACTTTGTGTGTTCTTGTTGAAAGGTGATTTGGTTACAATACAACATTATAATATATTAGTTCAAGAAAAATAATGAAGATAGTTACATGTTGATATGATGCAAATAATTTTAGCTTAATAATGTTATTTTTTTCCTAGATTTGATATAGAAAAAGATCTTAAAAGAGTTTTCAAAATCTATGAATCAAATATGAGTAGGTTTTGGCATTGAATATTGGATCTTCTTTTCATGTATGTTCTTATTTTAATAATATGTTCTTGCTCTAATGTCTACTCACAAGAGAGAAATTCTATGGTGGGCAATTGACATTGACTCTCTAGTATTTGCTTACCTTTTTAAAGAAAATTTAAGATCAGGAGTCTTTCTTTTTTGTTAATTTAATAGCTTCTATGGGCCAACTCCATTTTAATTAATATCAAATAAGCACATTACATTGCCCTCATTTCCTATAGCTTCTTAGGCTCCTAGGCTTCATAATAGAATAGAGCATGAACAATTTTAATTACATAAGCTAATCACCATTATCTATTGAACTTTGTTAGCACTATGGAGCTGATATTGCGAACATATATACCAAACAAGGACATAATACCACAACAAAATTTCTACCAATATACCAAAATGTACAAGTAGTAGTGCATATTCTATACTATTAATTAGCTGACACTTTAACAAACTATGTAGACACAATGAGAGGCACTCTTATCTACTCTTCTTCTTACCTTATAGATTTTGTAACTAGCATATCCTTTGCAACCACTGGGCACTCCAAACCACATGCATGATGGGTCGGGCTCCTTATAATTTCCTCCACATCCGAGCAATCATTTTCCTTCCATTCCTCACCATACACTGGGAGCTCAACCAACTCATCAATATCATTATCTTCCTCATCATCTTTTAACAATCCTTCCTCCCTCATATAATTCATCAGCCACTCCTCCTTCAGGTAGGAAACAATGTGAGATGACTACTACAGAAAGATAACGCTCCACTCCATATCACCTCATCTATCTTCCAGTAGGTCTAATCCAGAGTCATTGTTGGGTGGGTAAAAGAAGTTGAGTACCATTTTTGGGCAAAAAGTGGAAGTATTTTCCTTGTTTTTCAAATTTTTTCTCAATTGATGTTGAAAATTGAGGAACTTAAAGATTGAATCGCAAAAGATTTCAAGAGTAGAAAATATAGTGCTCATAGTCTACTTTTCAAATATCTAATTTATTTCAATACCCACATAGTAGAAATTACTTTTTGGTGGGCATGTCTAAAAACAACTTTTTTAAAATGAATGTTTCAAGAACATACCATACACGTGTACAACCACCATATTTTGACCTAAACAAAGGAATTTTTGTGAATTCTTTTGGGGGAAGATACATAAGACACCAAAGATTGATGAGCATATTTTTTTCTAAATTAATTTTTGATTGACTGTAAAGCCTATTTTTGAAACCTCTGGTATATGACCGCCATAAATTAATGTAAACTTAATGTTTTTTCAGAAAACAATTTTATCTTCAAGGAAATTCTATGTAGATTTATATCATATAATTTATTTTCCAAAAAACATAAAAACAAAAAAGTTATTAAAATTTTAGTGAACCTCACTATGTCAAGTTTATATAACAAATTCAAGAATAATAAATAATGCAAAAATAGTAAAATTAATCAAATTACCACAAAAATTACATTTTTGAATTTTGCACAGTAAGAAGTCCAATGGGTTTTTATTTCGTCAAAAATTCAATCAAGAAGGCCTACAAAAATTTATAGCAAGGTAGAAATCAAGGATTTCATTACCTTAGCCATTATTTTACAAGTCCAAAATATATGCTTGGTCCTACCAATGAAATCCAAAGTGGGGGGATGTGTTCCACCACAAAATATAAGAAACATGTAAGCATTATTTAAAATTAAAATAACATGTACCTATTTTGTTTATTTACCATTAAGTTAGAAATGAGTGCCCATTTTTAAACACATAGCCATTTGGTTTAAAAATAATGCATGCATGTTTCTTATATATCCATTGCCTACAAAAAATAGACCAAAAAGACAAATTTCAATGGTTGAATGATTATTTAATCATTGTTTGAATGATCTACAATAGTAGAAGGAATTTTTGGTTTATGGTGACTGATCAGATAAGTATTGTATGTTTTTGAGTTGACACATCAAACATTTCCCTTGGTTGAATTGTTAAGCTTTTCCCTAGGTTGACTCGTCAAGTATTTTTAGGGTTAACTTGTTAACTGAAATAAGTCTTGTTATAATGTGATGTAGAGTGGCAGGGAAGCCTACAAGGTTGTAAGTCTCAGGGTTAGCCTTAACAAAGGAGATAGTTTATGTTTTGCAATTGCCCAATCAGACCCAACAGGATATTCATTCTGAGACAAAGTCCTTTACTGATGACTATAGTTCAAGTACCTAGGCTCGGGTTTTGGTACACAGAGGTGGGAACTAGTGATAGGGAGTGGAATGGTTCCCCTTCATAAACAAGATTGTCCAACAATAACCCTTAGTGTTTGAGGAAGGCTGGATCAAGTGGATGGAAAAATTGGCTTAAATTAGGCCTATTTCTAGTAGCCCTCAGGCATAGGTTTTAGGGGATCAATTCACAGGGGGTTTGTCATCAAGACAACTTGATCACCCTTAGGAGTACCCTTTTTAGAGGTGCAAAAGGATATGGAATTATGAGGAATGGATCTCACAGTAGACCTTCCTATCCTTAGGGGTATCTTGAACCTATTAGGCCTAATTTGGGTCCCTTATTGAAGAAATATTCACCATTTGATGATCTCCATCTTGCCAGAACTTCCACTGATTGCCTTCAGGTTCCTCATCACTGAATCCACAACTAGTTTATGGGTTTCCACTCCCAAAACTATGCTACACGCTCAATTACCCATCTCTAGAGCCAAGCACATGAGGATGCTCGGGCTAGGACTCACTAGGAAATGCATTGAGATAGGTCTTCTTGGCCTCATTTTTTAGAATACATAAGCATGATGCCTGAACTTGAATCCCTCATGTTTTTGGCTTAAAGCATTGGAGGGAGCCTGAGTTAGAGCCAAAATAATTTACCAGTCTCACAATTCCCTGGTTTCGAATAGTCCAGAGGAGGTTGCAGATATCTCTCTCTAGGAATCGATTCAGGCTTTCAAAACTATTGCATAGGGATAGGAACTCACTGGTCAACCAAAATAATAATGATCCTCAACAATCGATAACACTACACATACGTACCAAGTAGGGAAACACAGAAAAAATATAGAAAAACTAGTGAAAAATGTATTTTGTTGCCAGAAACTATTCTTCACATTCATCCACGCTATTTTATCATCCATGAGGATGCATTCAAATAAAAATCCAAAGGCTCCCAACCAAAATTTAGGTGGTTGAAGCCATTGGAGAGGTGGTTTAGACATCAAAAACAAAAAAGTGCAACAATTGACAAAAGTTGTTGAGCAACATTTTTGCAACTTTTTATCAATTGTTGCCAGTTTCAAAAACTTAGAGACTAGCCTAATCTTCTAGGTCCTAGATGACCCTAAGACAAGACCTATGACTAAAACAAATAAAAATGATCATCTGACCAACTTTGACCAAGAGATTTATATGAGAATATACTTGGCAAAGTGCCTACAAATGGATCTTATTACAAAGCCACAAGATCCAAATGAAATCAATATGAACCTAATAGGTCCAACTCAAATCAATATGCTTCCTTGCACAAAACATTACATAGAAATCAATAGGAAGCCAGAATGCTAAAAATTTACAGCCTTGGGGCCTTATGGAGGTGGTCCTGCACCATACTCCCCCTGTTGGTTTGAGCTCAAGTTCCCACTTGAGATTGGAAATGGTTGGTTCATCCATCTAGTTGCATCAATATCTGGAAGTCCCTTTCATTTGATAAGGTATTGAAGGTAAGTGTTTTTCCTTGTCTTCTTAAGGACTTTGCTGTCAAGAATCCTTTCAATCTAAGCAGGCTGACTTGGTGGAAGATCTATAACCCACTCCTCATTTTCTAGTGTAACTCCTTGGTCTAAAGTACCTACAACAACCTTACAAAGTGTTAAATCAGAAACATTAAAAATGGGTGAGATGTTGAGAGTAGGTGGCAAAGTGATCTCGTAAGCATTCTCCCCAAATTTGTGTAGTATAGTGCATGGGCCCACTTTCTTCATCTGTAGCTTTGAGTACTTTCCTTTGGGTAGCCTTTCTTTCCTGAGGTAAGCCCACACCTTGTCTCCTTTAAAATGAACTTCCATTCTCCTTTTATCTGTTATTGCTTTTTATTTGGCAGAGGCTTGTTGGAGATTAATTTTATCCTTCTCTTGGACTTATTTAATGAGTTGTGCCAACTCTTCACCTTGAGCACTGATTGGTGTGTCATTAGGTAGGTCTCTTAACTCCATTATACCCCTTGGGTGAGTGCCATAGACTATTTGCAAAGGGTTCTTGCATGTGGATCTATTTATGGAGTCATTGAATGCATATTTAGCTTGTGGAAGTATTGTGTCCCATGTTGTCCCATACTATTTTATGAGGAATCTAAGAAGGTTTCACAATGATCTATTGACAACTTCAATTTTCCCATCCATTTGAGGATGGTAGGTAGAGCTATATGATAAATTAGTGCCTAGTTTTCACCATAAAGTCCTCCAAAAATTCCCTTGAAATGTTACATCTATGTCAGAGATAATGCTGAGGGGTAGGCCATGAATCCTTACTACTTCCCTCAATAAGAGGTGAGCAATGTGAGAGGCATCATGTGTACTTTGCAAGGGATGAAGTGGGCCATTTTGTTGAACTTGTCCACCACCACAAAGACATTGGCATAGCCCTCTTTAGTTCTAGTAAGACCCATAACAAAATCCATAGAAATACTTTCCCAAGGTTTTCTAGGAATAGGGAGAGGTTGGTATAAGCCTTGGTTTATTGATACACCTTTGGCTTTCTGACCAATTACACAACCTTTAATAAACTTCCTTACATCAGTCTGTAATTTTGGCTAATGGTAATGCCTTTTGACTTATTCCAATGTTTTATCTAGCCCAAAGTAGCCTCCCATGCCTCCATAATGTTTCTCTTGAATTAGATTGGTCCTCATTGAGCATTTAGGTATCCATAGTTGACTGCCTTTGAAGAGTAAGCCATCTTGAATCAGGAATTCTAAAAAATCAGTATGATATCTATTTATGATTTTAGTACGAACCTCATAGGCCTCACCAAAATTTGAGTCTCCAGCATATAGGTCCTTCAAGGCATCAATACACATGCTTTTGATTTGAACTTCTTGAATTATAATCACTCTCCTACTTAGTGCATCTGCCACTTTGTTGGCTTGCCCTTTTTTGTGCTTGATTGTGAAAGTGTAGGCCTGCAATTGTTCTATCCACTTTATATGTATGCAACTCAACTTGTCTTGAGAATTTAGATAGCTTAGGGCATGGTTATCTATGAAAACCACAAATTCTTTTGGGAGAAGACCTAGTGTCTCCATTTTTTAGTGCTTGTACCATGGCATATAGTTCTCGACCATAGGTGGAATATTTTTGCTTTCCCTCATTCAGCTTTTCTAAAAAGAAAGCTATTGCTATGCCTTCATAGCTTAGGACAACCCCTATGGCTAGATTACTAGCATCGGTTTGAATAGTGAAAACCTTATGGAAATCAAGGAGCACAAGTATAGGGTATTGAGAGACTCAAGACTTCAAATATTCAAATAAATTATTGGCTTCTTTTGTCCAAGAAAATTTTACCTTTTTGCCTCCTTTTATGGTTTCTAAAATTGGTGCACAAATGTGGCTAAAGTCCTTGATGAACTTGTAAAATGTGGCCAATCCATGGAATCTTTTGACCTCAAAAGGGTTCTTTGTAGGTGGCCAATTGAGAATAGCTTCTACCTTTGTCTTTTCCATCTTCAAGGTGCCCTTGGCTATCACAAAACCCAAAAATATCAGTTCTTCCTACATGAAATTATATTTTTCCAAATTGATTAGTAATTGTGTATCATGAAGCCTTTTAAGAACTTATTCAATATGCTTGAGGTGTTCATCTTTATTACTATTGTAAATAAGAATATCATCAAGATAGACTACTTCAAATTTTCCAATCATATCATGCAGGAGTTCATTCATGAGTCTCTTAAATGTACTTGGAGAATTGCTAAGCCCAAATGGAATTACAAGTCATTCATACACCCCTTCAGTAGTCTTGAATTTCATCTTCCATTCATCCCCTAGCCTTATCCTTATTTGGTGGTATCCTGATTTTAGATCCATCTTTGTGAAGTAACATGCCTCTCCTAGTTGATCCAAAAGATCTTCAATCCTAGGTATTGGAAACCTATACTCGGTTTATCCAATTGTTTTGTCAAACAATTTATTTCTTGTACATTTGGTAAATGATATTTATTTTTCAAATGTTATGGAGTCCAAATTGTAAAGCTATTTTGTATTGTATTTGAAATTACTTGTGTAAAACAAATTTGCAAACTTTGTGAAGTACATTTCATTTTCCTAGATTTATTAGACTTTGTACTTGTTACCCAAATTTTCCTATGCATATGAATTTGGTAAGAAACCATCCCCAGGCCTCTATTTTATCTTGTCAAACACCCCAAAAAATTTCATGAGTCTACCTCTTTTCCCCTGGTCTCTGTAATATCTTTTAGGTCTCTAGCTAGAAGAAAAACCCCTAGAAAAATTCATAAACTAGCCGTTACCCTACAAAACCCTTTGGCTACGTTATATTTCTATGTTACTTTATCTCGGTCATTTAAGTTCTCATATTTCCATGTGCCTTTTGAAATCCTTCATTCACCAAGTCTTTGATTCCCAGTGGTTAACCCATTAACACTCAGTGATCCCACGAGTGGTTGCCGTTTCATTTGGCAGTCTCAGATCGGCAGCCAGGTCAAGATTCTAGATCTGATGGTTGTCGCATGATATCATGGCCCTAAAAGATTTCATGAGATCTTGCAATGATTATCGATCTTCCTGCCTGCAAAGTTCATCTAATCAATAGGACCGGTGCCACATCATTTGATTTGGCAGCTCCTGATTCGTCAGTGGTATCTGACTCGGTAGGTTGTCAGTGGGGCCGTCTTCTTTGGTAGGTTAAGTTCTGACTTAATCATGTGGTCATTGTTATACCGGAGGCTCAAGATGCACATGTTTTATCATGGTGATATAGCGACAGTCGTTCATCCTTCTCCATCACCTGGCTTCTAACAGTGGGTCCTATGTCAAAGATAGATGCTACGTGTATCTTGATTGTTAGTTTCTCATTGGCTAGTGGTGTGCGATGTGGAAATTTGTTAGTGGAACCGGCCCCTTTGGCAGTCAAAGGCTCTGACATTTGTAGAGGATCGACGGTCAGTGTATGTTCGCAAGGGTTTGTGTCAGGGCTCATGATCATGAGACAACCGTGGATCTTGCTTTATCTCTGAGCTTTGTCAGGTGGGTCTAATGTCAGAAGGTATGCAACGTGTATCCAAAATGGCACAGTTTGATTGGTTGGTTGGTATGCTACATGGTGGTTGTCAATGGGCCCATGGGGTCAAGGCTTTCTAAAGTGATTAACTCTCAGCAAGATCTCATAGCTGTCCTTACATTGTGGATCCAAAAAGCTCGATCATTACGATTGCAGTATAGTGACAATCGTTCGATGGTGTTCTCAGGGACATGGGTCCAAAGTCTGCCAGGTGTGATGACGTGCTTGATTTTTATTGGCTACTGAATTCCAGGTAGCGTTTGACTTGTCAAAGGGGGATTTTAAGTTGTTTTCTCAGCACATCATGGTTGTTCATCTGCTAGGAAGGGTTTCTCATTGATGGTTGCATTTTAAAAATTTGCCGCTAGTCGTTATATTTAAAAAATTTGAAAGCTTTCTGCTAGTTTTGCTAGGGTTTTGGGTTCTTTCAGCCATTCACGACATCGGTTAGCTCAAGAATTGATTTCTCAAGATGGTTGTGGTTGAGAGGGGGATGGAGGTGACTATTGGTCAGTGTTGTAGAGTCCTTTGCCATGTTTTCATGGTAGGAAGTGCTAGAAAGAGTTGGCACCACCTTTTCAAGTGGTACTGTTATCCAGAGATTTGTGATCAGATTTGAAGCCTTCATGGCATAGTGGAGTTGCAGATGGGTTGGTGGTCTAAGGTTGTTGCATCTGCAGGTGTTTTCAGTTCAAAAGGATCAGCACACAAGAGAGATATGATTTGATCACCGGTTCTCAGAGATTTTCATAAATAGGTGATCAATACCCTAGGGTTTGATATCATTGTTTAACCTTGTAACCCTACTTAGGTTTTTGACTCCTGCCTGCATGTAGTTGAGTATGTATATAATGTATTTTTGGAGCTTTTAAGCTCAAAGTTGGACAATTGTAAAAGGAGAAATTCACCTTTCTTGAGATTCATCTGTGGCATTTTTTCTGCCCTCTGGCTTCTATAGTTGTATTTCTCCCATTGATTATCCAAAGACTGCAGAGGTATTTTGTGACAATTTCTCATGTCCCTATGCTTCCTTGCTTGTATTCTCTCTTTTTGAATTGAATTATATGTATGTTTTTGAATGATATCTCAAGTTTCCTGATCCCTCTTTCTTTCTACAATTTTGTGTATCATTGTGGATGACTTGGTTTGAGTGCTTTTGTGGGTATACTTCAACCCCTTAACTATCTTGTCTCATTCCTATACCTAGTTGTAGAGGTGAATGTTTTTTTGCAGGTCATAGATTGTTGTCTAATTCCAAAGGGTGTTATTGTTTGTGAAATAATCTCTCTTCCCTAAATAAATCTTTTTATCTTTAGGCCCTCCTATGAAATACTTATGCAAATCTATTTAGTGAGTTGTGATCTCCTAGACCTGAGTTGCTCATTTGATTTCATCCCATATACTAAGATCCAAAACCTAGTTTCGGTGCATCACCTAGTAGGTAGTTTGCTTTCAGTCATTTCCCTTTCCAAGCATTCCTTCTATCCCTTTCCCTCAAAAGTTTTACTTTTCATGTCAAGGAGCAAATTAAGGTGATTATCCAAGAGGAACTAGCCTAGAACCTGGAGGTCTCATCTCAGCTAGCAAAGGTCCCACAACCTAGAGATGATTCCCATGTTATACTAAGTTATAAAGACCAAGAGAGCTTGAAACAAAGGCACAAACTTAGTGCATAACAATTCTGGCATGCCCGGTGGAACTAAAAAGAAGTTCATTGTTTGAAGATTATGCTATCTCTGATATACAGGTTGCATAAAATAGGCTTTTAGAAGTCATTCTACCAAGTATATCTGGCGACTCCACTTGTTTCAAGGATTAGGGCTAACCTTGTTCAAGGTTTATGAGAAAGATTGAGACTAGGAACTCAAAGCCCACTAAATTTTTAGAGTTTCCCTCAAGAAAAAGTCACAAAGGTAGGTCAACTCAAAGAACATCACCTAGAAGAAGAATTCAATCTACACCTCCTAATACTTTAGAAAGGATACCTTTTCCCTTTCATTCCAAAAGAAGAGGCAGATCTCTAACTAGAGATCTAGAGGAGGATTCAAATCCAATAGTAAATACAGCTCATATAGTTGTTAATCTTCAGATTCCAGCTAGTACAATGGCAAGGCCATTTGCATTTGCACCATTCAACCAAGGTAGTCCATTAACTTTTTCCCAACATCATGATGTGCCTTTGGTTGCAGTAAAGAGCATACCAGATTTCACGGGTGAAGGGCAGACAACTACTTTTGAGCACATAAGAGATGTGACCACCATCTACAGCATACACAACATTACTCAAGAAGATGTGGCCACCAAGTTATTAGCAGTCTCTTTTAAAGGTAAGGCTCTAGAATGGTTTAGAACTCTAACTGTTGGTTCTATTACATCATGGGATGAATTAGGGGATGCATTAAGCAAACATTTTGAGGATAAATCAGATAATTTGTCTCTGGTTGAACAGTTGACAACCATTAAGAGAGACCCTCTAGAGAAAATGATAGATTATAATAGTAGATTCCTCAAAACATGGAATAGAATCCCAGCCTCAGTAAGACCATCAACTAACCATGCTTTCCTCTACTACTTGCAAACTCTGAATGGCCAAATTTCTATCATGATCCAGTCTATGGGTGGTACTTCTCTTCCCCAAGCTTTTTACATAGCTGTTAGGGCTGAAAATTTTTCAATTCAAGCAGGCACGATTGCTAGAAGGCCTCCAATGCCCATTTTTCCTAGCCTTCAACCCATTGCACCTGCCCCAATAACCCCATTTACCCCTATTCCCGCCATATTAGCACCTCAAGCTAGTACCAGTGGTCAAGAACATGCTAAGGAAAGTTTCTCTCAAGAGTTGCAAGAAATCAAAAGTAGCCAGCAAACTAGTATACAAGAGATGACCAATTTATTGCAGACCTTGACTAAAGAGGTCACAAATCTAAAGAAACAAGGTCAAGGAGTCAGACCACCATTTTAGCCACAAGGCCAAGGTCCTAATTAGCAATATCAAAATCAAGGACAGCCTTATCAGCAAAATAGGCCACCATACCAAGGAGGCTATCAAAGACAAAGACAAAGCTTCAATCAGAGACCATTCCAACCATATAACCTTGCACCTCTAAATTCTACAAATCTGGTGAGGGATATGGTTCCTAGTCAAAATAATATGGCAATGAAGGATGAATGGTGTTTTCCTTATAATCAGCCTCACAATCAGGCTACATGTACAAATGGATGGATGAACCAAGCCCTAATGGTTCAAAATGCCTCCCAAGCTCAATCAGAGGCCTCATCCAGTGGGTCACTACCTCAACAAGGACCACAAGAGAATGAGACTACTCTTTTCAATTGGGAGCAACCAGACTTCAATGGAGTCAATGATGGAGTTGCCTTTGTTGCCTATAAGAGAGCAAAGAGAAGAGCTCAAGACATGGAGAGAGTAGATTCCAATGCCAAGGCTACTACATCTATAGAACAAGTACAACAAGCTAATCCCATCACACCTAAGGAGGCTACTGCCATTACATGCAAAGAAGGCCAACATTCTAAAGAAGTGGAGCCCATCATGCCAAAGACACAACAAAGAGTACGCACTATGACACCATTTAATATTGTAGACAACATGAAGAAGGTAAATGTCACCATGTCCATGTGGGACACTTTGGCTCTTCCAGGACAGCTTGAAATTTTGAAGAAGGCCATGACAGAAGTGACAACTCCTCAACTTGCAAAAGAAGTTGCAAAGCCAGTGTTGGTTAACACTAATCAAGAAAGGGTGGCTCCAAGTAGCAACTCCAAGGCCAGTGCCATTCAAGGGAGGAATTCAAAACCACCTCCCTTTTATGTATCTTTAATCATTGAAAAATATTTAGTGCATAATTGTATGGTAGATAGTGGAGCTACTAGCACTATAATGCCCAAGAAAGTAGCTGACCAATTAGGACTGAAATATGAGCCCTTCCAAAAGAAGGTTACCCAACTTGATGGATCCTTAGTCAATACTATAGGTGTGGCCAAGGATACCAGTTTAATCCTTCATGCTAGTCCTAATTTTACCATCCTCCTTGATATATATATCATAGATCTCCCTGCATTATTTTCTATATGTCTTTCAAGGGAGTTTACAGCCAAGATAGGAGGTTATCTATCTTCTGACTGGTCTCACATGCTATTTCATAGAAGGTATGGGACCAAGGTCACCATTAAATCAAAACCATTAGCAGCACACCATATAGAACCATATGTGTCCAATGCCATCAATGTAAACTACCCCATATTTGATGATAGTGACTTCCAAACCATTAGTGAAGCAAGCACAAAGATAGAAACTATCCCTGATATTTTTCTAGATGAAAGAGCTTTAGAGGCCCAAGAAAGTCTTGTTTGGAATTTTGTTTTGGGAAGTTATTTAATACAAGAGAGTGGAGCCATAAAACCAAGCCTTCTCAAAGAGGATACTGATTCAGAGGATCAGAGCAATCAGGTTTGGGAACTATTTTTTGATGGAGCTAGAAGTAGACATGCTTCTGGTGGTGGTGCTATGTTAGTGTCCCCAAGAGAAGAAAGGTATTATACTACCTTTAGATTCAGTTTCTCTTGTACTAGCAATACTGCAGAGTATGAAAGCCTAGTCGATGGACTAGAGTGGGCTAGGAAAAGAGGGCTTAAGGCCTTAAAAGTTTATGGTGATAGTGAGCTAGTCGTCAGCCAAGTAAGAGGGATAAGTGCAACCAAAAATGACACCATGAAAGCATACAAACATAGAGTTTGGGATGCAATTGAATATTTCCATGCTTTCAATATTGTTGCCATCCCTAGGAAATTAAATCAAAATGCACATAGGTTGGCTGCTATTGGATCTCAGTATGACATTCCAAATAGCATTTCAAAAGAAGTAGATCTATAGCATATCAAAGTTATTTTTAGACCCTCTATTCCTGATAATGATGTCAATTGGCAAGTGTTTAACAATGATGAACAAATTCTATAGTTCTTGTTTGAAGAAGATGTTTTTTCATAACATAATCAAGATAGGCTATCACAAAACTATGGTGATCAAGCGATACAACTCAAGTCCAATAAGATGCCTAGAGGTCTTGTTACCCTAGAGACTATCTTCAACAAGGATGATGAAGTTAAGAAGAACAAAGCTGGCCTGGTAGTTCAACAAGAACATTGTGTTGAATTAGAGTTGGAACTAGGTAAGAGCCTACAATTTGGAAAGGTAAACACTGAATTGGAAAAGCAAGCTTACACTCAGTTATTCAAAGAATTCAGTGATGTATTTGCATGGCAATATGAAGACCTCAAAGGTTTTGATCCTTCTCTTCCCCAACACACTATTGAATTAGAACCAAATGCCAAACCAGTGAGGCAAAAGCAAAGGCCTGTTAATCCCAAGCTTGAGACACTTATGCATAAAGAAGTACTCAAACTAATAGAAAGTGGTATCATCTACCCCATTAAGCATACTAGTTGGGTTTTCAACCTTGTTCGTATCAGGAAGAAGAATGGGGAGCTGAGGTTATGTGTTGACTTCAGGAATCTTAACAGAGCCTCATTAAAAGACCACCATCCATTACCCTCCATGGAACAAATCTTACAATGTGTCTCTAGATCTGAGAGATTTTCATTATTGGATGGCTATTCAAGATATAATCAGATCTTAGTAAATGAAGAAGATCAATACAAGATTGCATTTACAACCAAGTGGGGAACCATAGCTTATCAAAAGATTCCCTTTGGCTTGTCAAATGTAGGTGCTACATTTAAAAAGGCAATGGATATGGCCTTTAAGAGCCTAATGTACAAGTTTGTGTTGGTCTACTTGGATGACATAATTGTCTATTCAAAACATGCATTAGATCACATCAAACATTTGAGGAAGATTTTCAAAAGGTGTAGAGAGTTTGGGATATCTCTTAATCCCAAGAAATGTGTGTTTGCAGTTCATGAAGGAAAATTATTAGGATATTTAGTATCCAAAGAAGGAATTATAGTGAATCCTGAGAGAATTGCAGCTATCCTAGAGCTACCCCTACCACATCACAAGAAAGGTCTCCAATCTTTCATAGGAAAGATTAATTTTGTTAGGAGGTTCTTGCCTAACATTGCAAATTTATTAAAGCCTTTGACAGCCATCCTAAAGAAGAGTTCAACTTTCAGTTGGACCAAAGAAGTGAAAGCCAATTTCTAGGCTATCAAAGAGACCCTAACAGAAGCTCCTACCCTCTTAAACCCAAATTTCAATAAGGATTTCATCCTTTATGCTTATGGAGGTCATGATGCCATAACTGCAATGTTGACCTAAGAAAATTTAGATGGATTGGAGCAGCCTATTGCTTTCTTTAGCAAAGATTTAGAAGAGTATGAATAGAGATACTCTTTTGTGGAAAAAAATGTACTTGTTGTGGTAAAGAGCCTTAAAAAGTTTAGATATCTATTGACCCATAGCAAGGTACATTTAAAAGTTACTCATCCAAGTGTCAAAGAGCTTTTTCTTTCCAAGGACCTTAATGAAAAAAGAGCTGGTTGGATCACCAAGGTGATGGAATATGACATAGATATTCAAACTACCAAGCTAGTTAGAGGAAGAGGTCTTTGTGAAAATTTGGCAAAGGATGAAAGTTTAAAGAAATCAGAGCAAATGGATGCATCTTTGGTGGTGCATTCTATAGAAGAAAAAGCCAAGGCAACAAGTTGGTTGCCTAATATGATCAGTTATTTGAAGATAGGACAATGTCCTGTAAGCCTAGATTCAACAAAAAGAAGGTATTATAGGTTACAATCTATTCCTTTTGTACTGATAAATGAGGCTCTTTTCAGAAAGGATCACAATGGTGTCCTTTTAAGATGCATAGATTCAGAAAAGATAGCTGATGTCCTATTTGAGTTTCATGATGGACCTTCTGGAGGTCACTTTTCCCCTAGGACTACTACTTATAAAATCATGAGGGCTGGATACTATTGGCCATCTATCTTTAAGGATAGTCATGATTATGTCAGAAAATGTATCAAGTTTTCCATGTTTGCAGGAAAAGAAAGGCTTGCAGCCTTGCCCCTACAACCAATCAGAATACAGAAACCCTTCATGAAGTGGGGTATAGATTTCATTGGCATGATCAACCCTCCATCTAGTGTAGGCCATAAATGGATAATTACTACAATAGATTACTTCACCAGATGTCAGAGGTAGTTGCATTAAAAGAGGCCAATGGGAGTGTTTTCCTAAGCTTTTATGATGATATAATTCATAGGTTTGGCACTCCTGATTCCATAATTTTAGATAATGCCTTAGCATTCACAGGCCTCAAAGTCTCAAAGTGGGCGGTCAAGAATGACATCTATCTAAATACCAGTTCCAATTACTACCCTCAAGGCAATGGCTTGGTAGAATCGACAAATAAGAACCTGATTAGGATAATCAAGAAGACTCTGCAAGATAATCAGAGAGATTGGCATACTAAGTTGAGGTCTACATTGTGGTTAGAGAGAATTACCCCAAAGAAAATCATTGGTAATTCTCCTTATGTACTAGTATATGGTAGAGACTAAGTTTTCCATTTCAACTGAATTACTAGCTTTGGACCTAGCTACTCAGTATGCCCTATTTGATGAAGGAGATCCCTTGCAAGTCAGGTATCCTCAGTTGATGGAATTAGAAGAACTCAGAGACAAATCAATGCAAGATATGGAATTCCATCAGATTCAGACAAAGAGGAGATTTGATAAAAGGGCCAGAGTCAAAAATTTCAAGGTTGGAGACATAGTCCTCAAGTGGGATGAGTTCAAGTCTAGACCTGGAAGGCACACAAAATTTGACTCCTTTTGGGGTGGACCATTTGTAATCACAGAGTGAAAGGGATCTAATTATTTTTAGCTATCAACTCTTGAAGGAGCTGCCTTGCCTATCTCTATGAATGGTTTCCACTTGAAGCCTTGTTTTGAGGTTAACCCCTCTCTGTAAATTTTCTAAAAAAGTTTCCCTATTTTCTTTCCTTGCTTTCTAGTTTAGTTTCCTACTTTTCAAGAAGTGCTCTGAGCACATTTTTCAATTTTTTCCCTCTGAGGAGAATTTTGTTCCAATAATAACCCCATGCCCAATGGAGTGTCAAGGTCACTAGTTTCCCATGTCTAGCAGGCTGACATCCAGTTGAAATCGCCAAAATGTTACCCAAATTTTCCTATGCATACAAATTTGGCAGAAAACCATCCCTAGGCTTCTGCTTTTATTTTGTGAAACACCCCAAAAAATTTCATGAGTCTACCTATTTTCCCCTGGTCTCTGCAATATCTTTTAGGTCTCTGGCTAGAAGAAAAACCCTTAGAAAAAATCATAAACTAGCCATTACCCTGCAAAAACCTTTGGTCGCATTATATTTCTATGTTACTTTATCCTGGTCACTTAAGTTCTCATATTTCCACGTGCCTTTTTAAATCCTTCAGTCACCAAGTCTCTGATTCCTGGTGGTTAACCCCTTAACACTCAGCGATCCCATGAGCAGTTACCATTTCATTTGGTAGTCTCAGATCGGCAGATAGGTTAAGATTCTAGATCTGACGGTTGTCGCATGATCTCATGGCCCTGAAAGATTCCATGAGATCTTGCGATGATCGTCGACCTTCCTACCTGCAGAGTTCATCTTGTCAGTAGGACTAGTGCCACCTCATATGGTTTGGTAGCTCCTGATTTGTCAGCGGTGTCTGAT
This sequence comes from Chamaecyparis obtusa, assembly GCA_027943335.1. NCBI lineage: Eukaryota > Viridiplantae > Streptophyta > Pinopsida > Cupressales > Cupressaceae > Chamaecyparis > Chamaecyparis obtusa. Next base: position 2,948,861 of record BSBK01000682.1, on the reverse strand, counting down.
TCGGTAGGTTTTTCATGGGGCCATCTTCTTTGGTTGGTTAAGTTCTGACTTAATCATGTGGTCGTCATTATACCGAAGGCTCAAGATGCACATGTTTTATCATGGTAGTATAGCGATAGCCGTTGATCCTTCTCCATCACCTAGCTTCTGACAGTGAGTCCTGTGTTAGAGACAGATGCTACATGTATCTCAGTTGTTAGTTTCTCATTGGCTAGTGGTGTGTGACATGGAAATGTGTCAGTGGGACCGGCCCCTTTCGGTAGTCAGAGGCTATGACATCTATAGAGGATCGATGGTCGGCATATGCTCGCAAGGGTTTCTATTAGGGCTTGTGATCATGAGATAGCCATGGATCTTGCTTTATCTCCAAGCTCTGTCAGGTGGGTCCGATGTCAGAAGGTATGCAACATGTATCCGAAATGGCATAGTTTGATTGGTTGGTTGGTATGCTACGTGGTGGTTGTCAGTGGGCCCGTGGGGTCAAGGCTTTCTAAAGCAATTAACTCTTAATAGGATCTCACGGCTGTCGTTACACCATGGATCCAAAAAGCTTGATCGTTACAATCACGGTATAGCAACAGCCGTCCAATGGTGTTATCAGGGATGTAGGTCCAAGGTTTGCGAGGTGTGATGATGTGCTCAATTTTTATTGGTTGCTGACTTCTAGGTGGCATTTGACTTGATAGAGGGGGATTTTAAGTTGTTTTCTTACTACAACATGGTCGTTGATCTGCCGGGAAGGGTTTATCATCGACTGTTGCATTTTGAAAATTTGCCGCTAGCCATTATATTTAAAAAATTTGAATTCTTTCTGCTAGTTTTGCTAGGGTTTTGTGTTCTTTCAACCATGCACGACATCGTTTGGCTCAGGAATTGACTTCTCAGGATAGTTGTGGTTGAGAGGGGGATGGAGATGACTATTGGTCGGTGTTGCAGAGTCCTTTGCCATGTTTTCATTGTAGGAAGTGCTGGAAAGAGTTGGCACCACCTTTTCAAGTGGTACTATTATCTACAGATTTGTGATCAGATTTGAAGCCTTCATGGCTTAGTGGAGTTGCACATGGGTTGGTGGGCCGAGGTTGTTGTGTCTGCAGGTGTTTTTAGTTCAGAAGGATCAGCACACAAGAGAGATATGATTTGATCACCGGTTCTCAAAGATTTTCATTAATAGGTGATCAGTACCCTAGGGTTTGATATCATTGTTTAACCTTGTAACCCTACTTAGGTTTTTGACTCCTGCCTGCGTGCAGTTGAGTACGTATATAATGTATTTGTGGAGCTTTTAAGCTCAGATTTGGACAATTGTAAAAGGATAAATTCACCTTTCTTGAGAGTCATTTGTGGCATTTTTTCTACCCTCTGGTTTCTACAGTTGTATTTCTCCCATTGATTATCCAAACACTGTAGAGGTATTTTGTGACAATTACTCATGTCCCTATGCTTCCTTGTTTGTATTCTCTCTTATTAAATTGAAGTATATGTATGTTTTTGAATGATATCTCAGGTTTCCTGATCCCTCTTTCTTTCTGCAATTTTGTGTATCATTTTGGATGACTTGATGTGAGTGCTTTTGTGGGTATACTTCAACCCCTTATTTATATTTTCTCATTCCTATACCTAGTTGCAGAGGTGAATGTTTGTTTGCAAATCATAGATTGTTGTCTAATTCCAAAGGGTGTTATTATTTGTGAAATAATCTCTCTTTCCCTGAATAACTCTTTTTATCTTCAGGCCCTCTTATGAAATACTTATGCAAACCTATTTAGTGAGTTGTGATCTCCTAGACCTGAGTTGCTCATTTGATTTCATCCCATATACTAAGATCCAAACCCTAGTTTCGATGCATCACCTAGTAGGTAGTTTTCTTTCAGTCATTTCCCTTTCCAAGCATTCCTTCTATCCCTTTCGCTCAAAAGTTTTGCTTTTCATGTCAAGGAGCAAATTAAGGTGATTATCCAAGAGGAACTAGCCTAGAACCTGGAGGTCTCATCGTAGTTAGCAAAGGTCCCACAACCTAGAGATGATTCCCATGTTATACTGAGTTATCAAGACCAAGAGAGCTTGAAACAAAGGCACAAACTTAGTGTATAACAATTCTGGCATGCCCGATGGGACTTAAAAGAAGTTCATTGTTTGAAGATTATTCTATCTCTGATATACAAATTGCATAAAATAGGCTTTTAGAAGTCGTTCTACCAAGTATATTTGGTGACTCCACTCATTTCAAGGATCAGGGCTAACCTTGTTCAAGGTTTATGAGAAAGATTCAGACTAGGAGCTCAAAGCCCACTAAATTTTTAGGGTTGCCCTCAAGAAGAAGTCACAAAGGCAAATCAACTCAAAGAACATCCCCTACAAGAAGAGTTCAATCAACACCTCCTGATACTTCAGAAAGGAGACCTTTTCCCTTTCATTCTAGAAGAAGAGGTAGATCTCTAACCAGAGATCTCCTTAAGAGACTATAGGCCTAAGCCATGGATCCTATGATCCCAAACATTACAAAAACATTAAAATAAACAAAACACCTAAAATTTCCTTTAGACCGTAGTCAAAAACCCATGGTTTGTAACCACATCGAGGGTGACTAGGTCTTACAAGTTGGCTTGCTAGACAAAATTTGAAAATTCTAAAACTTCCCTTAGGCATGAATGGCCTTGGGTGAATCCTTTGAGGACCATAGAAATGTGGATGTTTTGAATTTTTGAGGGGGTGCTCCTACGTACTCCCTTGTTTTGAAAACTCAAGTCCCACTTGAGAATATTTTTTAATCAAGGATCCATGCTAGTTGATACACCCTTTTTTGAGTTGCATCTATCGTCTAGATTGCAAGATCTCAACCAACTCGGACCGTGTCAAACAATTCCTGACCCACTTGTCCTAATAGGGCTAATTAACTTGGTTACTTAAGGAAAAGTTCACCAGTCAATTATCCAAGGCAAACCAATAATTGAAATGATACTAGGAATCCCAAAGATACAACAATCTACTATTAGATTGCATTTATCCACCCCTGAAGTGTTGTTGTCAGTTCACTCTTCCATTTCCTGCACCAAGCACATAGAGATGCTTGGTCTAGAGCCTGCAAACATACTTCTCAAAAAAATCCCATATTTCATGTGCTCCTAAGGATTTAGATTACATTGACCCTAATTTAATTTCCCCACTTTTTATGGGAATCCCATGAAGGAAAGGCAAGTTAGGGCACTATTTGTTCAGAACCCTGGTTCAAGAGGGTTTCCTGGAAATCTGGAACACAAAATCTTCTAACTCTCGACTCCAATGTCCAAACTAATTAAGACCAAAATAATTAGAGCCCTAATACATGTCAGATGTTGGATTTAACAATTTCCTTCTTCTCATGTCTATACCAATCCATACACATATTTTTTTATAGTCCAAAACGTAGAGAAAAATATGGATTTTTATTGATTGAATGTAAAATAACATAAGTTTCATCACCTTCCACCATCATTTATCTTCCACCCACCTGTAAGGGCTATTTTAAGACCTTACCCAATAGATCCAACCATTTTCAAAGGTTGTGGCCATTGGGAGGTGGTTTTACAATTTAGTAGCAACTTTCCAAAGAAGTTGCCAAACAACATTTCTTACATTTTTGCAAGTTTTTCAAAATGTTGCAATCTTTCTCCTAATGAGCCTATTGGCCTAAGAAATGGATCCTAATGATCCCAAACATTAAAAAAACATTAAAATAAACAAAACACCTACAAGTTCCTTTGGACCATAGTAAAAAACCCATGGTTTATAACCACACCAAAGGTGACTAGGTCTTACAAGCTGGCTTGCTAGACAAAATTTGAAAATTCTAAAAAGTCCCTTAGGCATGAATGCCCTTGGGTGAACCCTTTGAGGGCCATAGAAATGTGGATTTTTTAAAGAGTGGAGGGGGTGCTCCTACACTATTTTCTTATTGACTAGTGTTTTTTGTCCCTTAGTGAGCCATGATACATTATATGGGAAAGGGTGTGGCGAGGTGGGCAATTTCAGTTTCTTAATCATTTCAATGGAAACCAAATTCTCTATGGAACCATAATCAATTAGGAGTTTGCATACCTTGCCTTGGCACTTACAATTTTTTTTGAAGAGGGTCTTTCTTTGAGGTGTCTCTTGTTTAGGTGGGACTTGCAGCAGTGCTTGCCTCAACATCAAGCATACTCCTTCCTCAGGATCTAGATCTTTAGATGGGGAGTTCAAACTTTCAGTGTCATCTTGCAAAAGTTGAGTCCTTCTTTGACCATGGTTATTAGACCCCACCCTTTCTGACATTTTTTTGGGTAGTTTGGACAAACTGATTGCATTTGTAACACTTGAATTTCCCCCCATTTCTTCCTCCTGATCTGCCCCTACCATTGGGTCTCCTACCCCTATAACCACCCCTTTGGCTGCTTTCACCATGAGATTTTTCTAAGTTTTCCTCATTGTGAGGCTTGTAACTATGCCCCCTACCATTAGAGGTTCCCCTGCCTCTTCCATTAAATTATGCCCTTGCCTTACCTTTAGAGTTATGGTCTTGTTTCCTTTTCCATTTCTCCTCACCTTTTAGTGCCAATTGATAGAACTTGTGGATAGTAGTGGGAGTATGAAGAGTTAGGTCCTCTTGGATTGATAATTTCAACCCATTTATATATCTTGCTAACTTTTCTTCTTCACTTTTAGCAATTTGTGCCTTAATGCACAACTTCATGAACTCCTTTGTATAGGTTCTCACGTCCAAGTCTTTTTGTTTGAGGTTTTGTTTCCTCCTATGGAGTTACACTCCATAATCTTTGAGTACATAATGTTCCTTGATCGGGGATGACAATCTTTTCCATGATGTGATCATGTTTCTGTCATTGTTCACCCTTTCACTTTGGATGAAGTTCCACCAAGTTAAGGCTGCCCCCTTCAACTTGGATTTGGCTATTTTTACCCTCTCTCTTTCCGGAGTGTCTTCACAATCAAAAGAGTTTGACAAAGCCTCCACCCAATCCAATGCAAGGTCGGGATCCATCTTTCTATTAAAGGTGGGTAGTTCCATCTTTTCATCAATGGTTCTCATCCCCTTCTTCCTTATCAGATTCTTTTGCCCCTCTTTTTTCCAACTAGCTCATTATCTTAGCCACATTTTCCTTCAACCTTCTATTATTTTCCATTTTCTCTTTCACAATTCTTGCCAACTCCATGTTGGTCATTCTCTTAGGGATATGCCCTTCCCCATCAGCCATTTTCACAAACCTCACAATCTTCTATCCCAAGGTGTACTTGGCTCTGATACCACTTTAATACAAAGTGGTGGTAGGGAAGCTTACAAGGCTATAAGTCTCAGGGTTAGCCTTAACAAAGGAGATAGTTTATGTTTTGCAATTTCCCAATTAGACCCAAAAGGATATTGGTTCTGAGACAAAGTCATTTACTGATGACTATAGTTCAAGTACCTAGGCTCAGGTTTTGGTACACAGAGGTTGGAACCAGTGATAGGGATTGGAATGGTTCCCCTTCATAAACAAAATTTTCCAACAACAACACTCAGTGTTTGAAGAAGGCTAGATCAAGTGGATGGAAAAACTGGCTTGAATCAGGCCTATTTCTAGTAGCCCTCGGGCATAGGTTTTAGGGGATCAATTCACAAGGGGTTTTTCATCAGGAAAAATTGATCACCCTTAGGAGTACCCTTTTTAGAGGTGCAAAAGGATATGGAATAATGAGGACTAGATCCCACAATGGACCTTCCTATCCTTAGGGGTATCCTAAACCTATTAGGCCTAATTTGGGTCCCTTATTAAAGAATTCTTCACCAGTCGACGATCTCCATCTTGCCATCACTTCCACTGATTTCCTTCAAGTTCCTCATCACTGAATCCATAGTTATTTTGTGGGTTTCCACTCCCAGAACTATGCTACATGCTAAATTACCCATCTCCTGAGCCAAGAACATGAGGATATTTGGGCTAGGGATCACTGGAAAATGCATTAAGATAGGTCTTTGTAGCCTCATTATTTGGAATACATAAGCATGATGCCTAAAATCACATCCCTCATGTTTTGAGCTTAAACCATTAGACGGAGCCCAAGTTAGGGCCAAAAAAATTTACCAGCCTCACAATTCCCTAGTTTCAGACAATCCAGAGGAGGTTGTAGATATCTCTCCATAGGAATTGATTCAGGCTTTCAAAATTGTTGCATAGGGACAAGAACACACTTTTCAACTGAAATAAAAATGATCCTCAACAATCAACAACATTGCACATACGTACCAGGTAGAGAAACATAGAAGAAATGTAGAAAAAGTAGTGAAAAATATATTTTGTTGCCAAAAACTATTCTTCACATTCATCCATGTTGTTTTATCATCCATGAGGATGCATACAAATAACCATCCCAATGCTCCCAACTAAAATGCAAGTGGTTGTAGCCATTGGAGAGGTGGTTTAGACACCAAAAAAAGAAAAGTGCAACGGTTGACAAAAGTTGTTCAGCAACATTTTTGCAACTTTTTAGCAATTGTTGCCAGTTTCAAAAACTTAGAGACTAGCCTAATCTTCCAGGTCCTAGATGACCCTAAGGCAATACCTATGACTAAAAAAAATAAAAATGATCCTCTTACCAACTTTTACCAAGAGATTTATATGAGCATCTACTTGGCAAAGGGCCTACAAATGGATCTTATTACAAAGCAACAAGGTCCAAATCAAATCAATATGAACCTAATAGGTCCAAATCAAATCAATATGCTTCCTTGCACAAAACATTACATAGAAATCAATAGGAAGTTAGAATGCTAAAGATTTATAGCCTTGGGGCCTTATGGAGGTGCTCCTGCACTATAATGGCTTAGGGTTAGGATTTTCTTAATATATGAGAATTTCATAGCTTCTTGAAGCGGTATTGAGTTGCAAGTGATTGAAGATTGTAACACACTGAAATTACTAAATAATAATTTTGGACTCTTTGTTTGGTGGACATAGGCTAGGATTGGGTGAACCATGTTAAATCTTTGTGTCTTATTGTTCTACTTATGTGTGATTTATTCATTTGCATTAAATTTAATATATTTGCATGTAACTATTAAATTTTTGTCTACTAATCCTAACAAGAATGTTTGTCAAATCATTTTGAATTCTTGTCTTTTATAGATTTGACATGAGCAAAGCTATTTAAATTCAAAATTTGGTGCAAACATATGGGATCGAAGCAATGCAGAAAGAGGAAAAGGAATGTTTTAACACGTATGGAGGTTGCAACAAATAGGGAGGAGGCAAAACGACAATGAGAAAGAAGAGAAAGAATTAGAGAACTAAATAATGTTGGAGCATCAAGTTCAATAATCATTTGAGAAATAATAATGTGGATATAGACATAGAAACACAAATTGAGAAAGAACCCCCTTTGATTAATAATGAAAAGAATGAACATTTTCAAATTAAAAGTAATGTGCTCTAGACAATCTTCGTGGTTTGGTTTCATGGAGACAGATTAGGACACATGCAAGTAGATTATTTAGGAAAAAAATTATAATGAAAAAAATGGTATTAATGTCAACTAATGTTAAAACTAATGATAATGATAAAAATGTGAAAAGTGATGAAGAGGTTAGGCATTTATGTTAAACCCAAGAAGAAGGATAAGTATTTTAAAAATTTGTATCAACTATTGCTAGCACCTTTGATAAAATTGGAAGAAATGTCATTCCAAAGATAGGAATGTGGCACAATGAGAAATAACAACTTTAGTAAACAAAACTACTTCTGATAAAAGAATGATGACTAACATAAGTGGTTATCTTAATATCAATCATAAAACTTTGACAGGAGTTGTAAAGAGAAGAGTTAACTTCAAAAATCTCTAGCAAACCAATTATAGACTTTTAGTGGTAGACTCTTGAGGTTTGACATGAAACTTAATGGTGAATTTAAAACTTTGATTAAAAAAATTGGCACAATTATACAACAGTATCACCTAATGCTAGAGATGTTCTAAAATTAAGAGTCATGTCAAAAATTTGTGATGCACATCCAAAATACCTCTTGGACATGACTCAAACTGAACTATACAAAACAAAATGAATGATAAGGTGCTATCAAATATTAAAGCATTAGTCAAAGATCTTTTGAAAAATGCTAACCCTAGTATGTAAAAATTAACAAGGAAATAATCTCCTACTATTGCAAAACTCATGTTTAGTTTCGTTACCATTATGATGTATTTTAATGTATACATTCTACCATGCATACTAATGAATGTTGTAGGGATGTGGTATAAATATACCATCTCAAACTGTAAAGGAGTTTATATCAAGTTTGTTTTATAAACCATGGGTTAATGAACAATTATTTCTTTTGAATGCACATGTTTCTAGTGTATGTGATATATGTGGAAACTTTTCTTTGTTAGGTGAATGTTTGCATGAGAATCTTTTAATTGGTTTTGGCTAGAAATTAGTTGATGTAAAAATATTTTAAAATGTTGAGTATCCATTAAAGGATAGAAAGTTTGGAAGACAGTGTGAACTAATTACTGAAAATGTTGGTGTTCATGGATTTATGAATGTATTTAAGAGTAAGATCATACCCAAATATGTGAAAAACTCCCAAAATGCTTGATGGATTGATGGGAAGTTTCACCTATGCAAGAATACATTTCCATTTGGTAGTATACTTTTGGTCATTTACTTTGTAGAGAACTACACGCTTTCAGCACAAGATGAGTGCCAAGAGCAATATTATAATTCAATGCAAGTAGCAATTTTTGTTCATATTGTCTATAGGTATGCACCTGATAGTACATAAGAGAATCAAAGATTTTTGAGGGAGTACCATTTCTATTTGAGTGATAGTAAATTACATTTATCAGAGTTTGTTCAGTATTGCTTTAAAACCTTTTATGACAATTTAAGTGAAAGATAAATTCAAATGAAACAATATCTAATATGGTCAAATAATTGTATAGGACAATTCAAGAATGCTAGAATGTTTTATTGGTTGAGTAGGACACATAAGAAAACTAATATCCAACATATGTGTATATTTTTTGATGCTAAACATGAGAAAGGAGAACACGATGGATCCAATGCATGTGTTAAGAGATCCTTTTGCAAAGAGCAAATCAAATTCAAGGAAAAATCCAAATTTAAAGATGTGTGTGCAATTGTGGAAGAGTGTAATTTAATTTTATCTACAGGATCAAGTTAGAACTCTACAATCAAACACTTCTTCTAGCTAGTTGAAGATAAGAATATCATTTCAAGATATGATTATTATACAGTCAGTGGGTCAACTAAATGATGTTCATTTAAGAGATATAATTCTAACACTTGGACTATATGGCCTAGGGAGATTGCATGTTTTTTTTTCCAATTTTGTGTTGCAGATGATTAGAAAGCACATGAGAATACAGAATGGGTTCAAGAATAGCAATAGAAGTCCTTAATACTCAGTGAGGCACAAGTTCAAGATGATACAAGAAGTGAAGACCTAGATCATGCATTTGCATTAGAAGATAATGATCATGTTTCAAACCTCATACAACTTGGTAATTTATTTCAATTTCTTTTTTTTTTAAATTATATTATTTATGTATACATCATATAATATGATCGTATTTGGATTAAATCTAACACTTTATGTATGCTCAATTTTGGTTTGCAAGACATATGTATGTTGGTGTTGCACCTGAGGACAATGAAAAGTTGCTTGAGTATTGGTTAGCTCAAAGTGTAGAACCTAAAAAAATTTAATATTTCATTGAGTAGATGATGATGGTTTTGAGTATCCAATTGGGTATGTTGTGGTAGTTGGTACATGGCTATGAAAATACCTAATACTTGAAGGAATGGTTTGCCAACTTTTGAAGACTACCAAATAGAAAAGAAAATTATACACTATTCCCATTTGGTGGTGGCAACAAATATTAAATTAGAAAGATATAAAGGGAGACCTAATAAAATATTATGGGAACTCTCTCTAGTGTAGTGCCCACTCATAGTTTTCTTTTTCATTTTTTATATTTCCAAACTCTTTTAGGCGACTTTCATGTGTATGTTGATTATTTTATCTTTATTATGCATTTTTTGGATGTATGACATTACATGGTGATTTGATATTGGATAGTTACGAGATATCATATATGTGTAGTTAGATGATGTTAGTTACTTTGATGATGATTATTTATATATTTAAAATATTATTTATATTCATGATTTTACTTACCCCATACTTGCATGTGTATGGCTATCTTGTATGTTTTACCTTTATGTTTAAGGTGTTTGATGTGGTTGAGGTATGGAGTCATAGTAACCTACTTACGAGATCCACACGATGTCTTGATCCTCACCATTGCTTGTTGTATATAGATATGGATGTACATGTTTGTCTTTTATGTAGGTTTATAGGTATCGAGCATCAACTTCCCTGAATTGTCAGGAAGAGTATGCCCTATCGCAATGTCTCAATGGTAAGAGAGGGAAGATAACATTTAGGTCTGAGTCCCAACCTAAGCCATTTATTGTCTTGAAATAGTGGACAAGTTTATGATATCTTACATTTTCGAAATCATCCAGGTGACATGAATTCATAAGCCTTTCCCTTGACCATGATTATTGTTTTATTAGGTTTTGTTAGTTTTTCCTATTCTTTGGCTAGTTATGTGGGTGGTGTGATTGTTGTGAAATGATTAAGTGATTTACTGAGTTTAATTATGTGATTTAATAATTAAATCTCACAAAATATAGAAATTATTAAATGAGAGAGTATTTAATTAATATAGATTAATTAATTATATTTATTAATTTAAAGTCTTAATTAAAAGTCTAATTGTAAAACTTAAGGATTTAATTAATTATTAAATTCAAAATTTTAATTAAAGATAAAGTCATTAATTGATGATAAATTATTAATTTAATAAATAATAATATGATTAAAACAATATTCTTTTAGTTAAAAATGATATGTAATTAAGTTGCACATGTTAGAATAACTGAGAGGTGGGTGAATCAATTATCCAGTGTCCCAAAACAAAATGTATAATTCAAAACAACTTCTTTAATTTCTGCTCCTCGATAAACACTAAATACTTTCACTGTCTGTGCTTTTACCGATTACCAGTAAAATACTATAACAGTTACCAATCAAATCTAACATGTAACATGTAAAGAATGATAACAAACAAATATCACAAGATATTTAACGTGGAAACCCTGTAAAGGGAAAAACCACCTGGGACCGGCAACCCAAAAATTGTTCACCTTTCTAAAGTGAGGTCCGTTAAGACCCAACCCTGTTAAAGGTTTACAAACACACTGTCAAGTGTGACCTTGTTAGAGGATTTTAGACTAGAAGTTATCATTCAACTAGCATTCACTATGGGGTTGACAGGATAACAATGTTCATTCTATGAATGATACATCATAAGACTTTTAAAGTCCACTCAGTTAAGAGATTTTGACTGTATACAATGGTTAAATGGGGATCAAATCCTAAAGGAAGTCAAAGATGACCTCATCTCTAACCTAGGTCAGGGATGACCTCGTCATTGACACAAGGGTCTAGATCCTTCTAGAATAAGAAATAGGAGGTCCCAGGGATGCCTAGTGACCTAGAAATGATATCAGAATAGGGCAGAGTGCTAGGGAGAGGCACAAATTCCTATGATGAACATGATGAAGGCCAGGAGGACCTATTCCTAAGTCTTACCTAGAAAATAGAGCCATAAAGAAGGGAAATTAAGGAGAATCCTAGGGATCCTAACCCTAATTTCACCTAAAATAAAGGAAATAAGTGCAAAATGCATCCTAAATGAAATTTTATCATGATAAATGCACTAAAAGAGGGTGCTAAACCTATCAAGATGGAAGTGATTCCATTTTAAGATGATACAATAATAAATAAAGGGTTTGTAAAATGGTCAAGTTGACAACTTCATTGTCAACCCCATGATTCATTACTAGTTTAGTTAGTATACCATTAGATTACAAATCGATCATTGGAGTCGATTAGAGTAGTGGAAGTTAGAAATTAGTTATGTGAGTTAGTTTTGGGAGTTATCAGGTTCTTTTGGAAAATCTTTATCTTGTATTTGGTAGCCAATTAATGGAAGAGAAGAGGGAAGAGAAATCAATGGGAAAAGAGATGATCAATGTCATACGAATGAAGATGAATGAATTTATATTTCATATTTACATTTGATTTCTCTCTATGACTGTTCAGTTTCTGAATGTTTCATATACTGATTTGCAATTTATTTTGTTTAGACTCCCTCATTCACATGATAGTCTATTACCCATAATACCCTCATGATCGAGCATGTCCTTTAATATGCGAATGGTGGTGGAACTTGATAGAGGAGAATTTATATTTAAGTTAATGTTCTATGTTGATTGATCTTTTATACTTCAAATCTATTTGATTTGGTCACTCTGTAAGGACAACAAGAACTGGCTTGTGTTTTTATGAAAATGCATTGTAAGAAAACCACACCAAGGGTTTGAATAAAGAGTTGGAAATAAGTGCAGGATATCATGATTGTCAAGTAGACCCGTGAGCATTATGATTATAGAGGAATGATTCAAATGACAACTGAGATCTTATGTTTGTATTCCTTATTGATGAGATGGTAAAAGGTTGTTAAGATTGCTATATGTTTAACTCATCCCTGGCAGTGGTAAAAAGGTGGTAGACCCATGCCGTAGAACCCAAGACAGAAAAAACCGTGAACCTCCATGTTATAGATTCAGTCGTTAACATTGATTCATGGTTTGAATCAACATTATTATTCTATTGCTATTGAATATTGACAGAAAAGGTGGTAGACATAATATATTTGTAGCAACAGTCCCGCAAGTTGATTGTATTCAAACTTGGCCATGGAAGACCCGCGAGGCACCAAGGAACATTAAATACAATTACTATTTTATAATCCTTGGGTGCGGAATGTCAACTTGGTGTTGTATACCCATTCATAAGTGATTTTTGTGGGAGACCTGATTCATCCTTGCCAAATGAACATGCATTCCTCTTCAAGAATTTAGGAGTGTTGAAGTATCATCAAGTTTGGGAATTGTTAGGAGGTATCAGATTATAGACTCTGATTGGGCTTATTCATCTTTGGTTGCCAAGCAATAATGTCATGATGTTGAACTGTGGGAGGTGGTGAGATCTCAGGAGTGGGGACATATGTGTGGGATTTCACCCATTGTTCCCATGGCCTGTCCTGAGGAGAACCTAAACCTACACCCTGGTTTGGTCTCATACTCTAATAATTGACCTTGTGACCTAGCAAAAATTTAGCATACAATTTTTTAATAAAATAAACTGGGACATCCAAATTGTTGTGAGGTGGTCTATCAAAAACCATCCACTGGCGGTCCCAAAAGTTGTATCGTATTGCACTATTTGTGTACCATTTAATTGACAACTTAGTTTTTTTAAGGTCCACTTTTAGACTGGTTTTAGGATCTACAAAAATATTACATATGTCATGTTTTGTTATGTTTAGGTTCATGACTTGATCATAGTCAAGCCCATCGTCAAACTAGGCGTGCATGGAATCACGCCAAAGAAGTGTAGAACTATGTTGCTTTGTAAGTTTTTCCATGTTTTCAATAATTGATTTCAATGTTGTAAACATAGGGCACAATGTGGGGACATTGGCATAGGTGGTTTTAAATCCTCTAAGTTCATTTAGATTGTCTCCTATTAGATCCTCTAAATGGTGAGGGTTTGAGACACGTACATCTTTTGGAAGTGGGGGATTGTTGGGAGGTGGCTCTAGATTGTTTGTGGGATCATTAGAAGGGTTTTCAGATTCCATGTCTGATTACAATTAAAAAAACAACACAAAAACTTATTTAAACGGGCTAATTTTTATATAGAAAACTATAAATTTCTGTTAAAAAATAATAAAAACAATAAAAATTTGAAGATTGAACTTACCTTAGATTGAAGAAAAATTGGATAGGGGATTCCAAACCGAATATCCAAAATCCGTAGCCATGTTCACATTTTCACAATGAAAATGTTGAACGTGGCTGGGGAAATCAAATATATAATTACTAGAAAATATCGGATATCTGATTAAGCCTTTGCATTGGCTTTTGAATTGGCCAGGTGTAATGACACCCATGCCTACTAAAAAGTCAACAAATCCCTTTTTGCACTTTTGGACGAGTGAAAATAGGTTCTGTTCACATCACCACTTTTTGGCATACCATGATCCTGCACATACTCTTAAACATGTTTGTAATGTTTTGATGATCATTGTGTAACATTGATAAAGACCTTGAAGGTCAACATTGATTGTAATGTGGCCAATAGAGCCATTAAAATCATGTAAATGCACTAAATGTGCTAAAGTGGTGTAATAGTGCCTTCTTGGAAAAATAAGCCTTAAGGGTCAGTTTGTGATTGTTCTAGACAGTTTTACAATAGTTTTTATCAGTTTGAGAATGTTTGGGGATCTATTAGAGGAGATCCACGTGAGTATGGTTTACTATGTAGAGTGGTGTGATAGAGAACCAATGCAAATGGTTCCAAATCATTAAAAACATTTATATTCTTTTAAACTGGTTCACTGGCCCATGGGTACAATCATTAAACCAAGGCATTTCAATGCATTGTAGAATGTGTTTGTGATTGGAAATGGATTAAATTGATTATCTATTATCTTGTTATCACTTCCATGCCTATATTACATAATTTCCTTGGCATTTGAAGGCAATGAATTAACTGGTGTCTTCTACAATAGTGTCTGGTTGTAGGGATATGCTAGATATGGTGGTGGAGAGACCACAAATGGTGGTAAATATTGATTGAAGGTGCATGAAGCAGCACCAGTCATTATTGTGAGAATATTCTCCAAAGGGTGAGTATATTTTGTGATGGATCTATCCTATTGGGGTCCATAGGGATGTGTTAGATCCATTGGGGGGATCTAGAGAGGTTTGCAAGAGTCTTTTTGAACAATCCCTAGCCTGGAGACCCTAGAAAGGAGGGTTTGGTACCTAGAATGATAGGTCATTATTTTCTCAATAACAATTTGACAAAATCTTAATGTAGAAGCATCATTCCATGAATTTTCTTACTGATTCTCATGGAATGATGTGTCTTTGACATGTATAATATAGTTCTAACATGATACATTAAACAGAAGAGTTGATTTGACAAGGTGATCACCAGATTTGTGGAGTGAACTTTGAAGGATTTTCTTGGTTGAGGGCATCACATACATATTAATACAATGTAGCACATAAAGCATGAATTCACTTAAATGATGAATAACACATTTGAACACATGTAGCACATAAAGCGTACACATAAGTTTTCTTAAGTCATGAAGTATACATGTAGCCCATAGATTATAAAGCATACACATGAATCCACTTAAGTCATGCACGTAGCCTATTAGGCCATTTTTCTATCATAGAAAAATCTTGTGAAATTGGCCTGTTCCATGCAAAGTGTGTGTCAAATGTCCTACCCTGTGTTCTTCATGTTGTCACCTAGCTCTGGTCCAATTTGCACCTGATGAATCATAAAACCCAAAAAGTTATTTAAATTCTAAAGCCTGCTGGAAATATTTCAAAATTTTCCATAGTGTCGAAAACCCACAGTGTTTCTAAAAATCCATGATGTTTTTGACCTGTGTGTTGTTTTTGACCCTGTGCTTCCTGCTTTTGTGCGCTTATCCTTTTGCGTCGAAAACTTTGTGTGTTTTCGGTCTTTCTCTGTGTCAAAAACTTTGTGTGTTTTCAACCTCAGTCTTAACTACGCAGGTGCGATGGATGGTGGGGCCCAGTCTTTGCAGGGTGTTAGTCGCACTTTCTCCAAGTCTCTGGGTGGTTACATCTTTTATTCAGTGATCTGGCGACTGTGCTATTGAGAGATCTCTTCATGCTTGGCGGTTGGTGCCTAACCTTCAGTGACCTAATGGGTGGTCTATTTCTCTTCAGTCGCGTGATCTCCAAATATCTGGCGGTTATCTACTAGCATCTCATGATCATGCAGGTGGTTTGTCGCGTAGTTGCTGAATGCCTAACAGTCATGTGGTGGTCTTCATTCTTCATGCTTTAGCACGGTTAAAGTTTGGAGAGGATCGGTGGTTGTCGTATGTTCGCATGGTGAAGTTGTGCGATGTTTATCCTTCACACTCTTGCGATAGCCATTGGATTTCTCTAGCAGGGTAGAGATGTGGGTCTAGATCTGTGCATGTTCTTATTGGTTGTCACATGGCCGCATGTCAGAGTTTCCTGACATGCGATCATGTGACCACTTGCCACTTGTCCACATGGGTCCCAGTTCTTCCTATTGTTCAACTTGTCTGGCGGTTAATTTCTCATTCCGTGACCTGGCGACTAACTATTATCTCCTTGTCACTTGATTCTAGCGGTTATTCCCTTAGCACTCAGTGACTTGGCTAGCAATTTTCTATGCTTCAGTCGCGATGTCGCGTAATGGTGGTGGTCTTATGGCCTTGTCACATGATCGTAAGGGCCATTTTCACAGCTTGCAATCATGCGACAAGGTTCTTCCTTGCTAAGGCCTGGTGGGAGATGGTGATGTGCTGGGTTCCAGTTGGTTGGCGGTGTACTGAGGTGGCCAAGGGTTTGCAGGAGGGTCCTATGGCATGTGTGACTCAGTGGTTGTAGCGAGTGGAGGCATGACAGGTGGCGTCAGGCATCATGGTTGTGGGGTTAAAGGTGAGATCTAGTGGTTGTCAGAGTGGATAAAGTTTAGCGGCCCAACAAATTTGCTTCTTGTCATGGATTCGGGGGATGATTTGGCGGCAGTGCTATTCTTTCCGTGAACTAGTGAAAGTCCTTTGTCGCCAGTTCACTAGATGACTTAAAGTGGGATATTTTAACATGTGCGGTCATGTGGTCACTGAGTATAACTGTGGTTAAGCTTTTCATTCTGCAACTAGGTTTTCACCTTGTTGCTAGTTCACTGAAGGTTAACCCATGGTGCTTGATGAGTTAGAAGATCTGAAGCCTAGGAAAGATGAGAGATCTATGGTCAGGACTTATTACTGATCTCCGATCGAATCAGGACCGCTGATTTGCTGCTGGTGCCAAGAAGTAGCCATTGGCATTCAAATTTGAATCTCAAAGATGTTTCCAATGACTAGTAAGGACTAAAATTGATGATAGAGGGGGCCAGAGTTGGTGAAATTGAACTTCTCCACCATTCCAGTGTGGTCCAAGGTGCCATGAGTGTTTGCGGGATCTATACCATGTAAGGATTGACTTGGAATGGCTCGAGGCACGATTGTAGGGTGGTTGATTTGATTTTCTCTCTTGATAGACCTGTGCTCTTCTATGCTCTGTTCTAAGAATTATGATGATTGGAGATCTTCTTCGATCTGTTTCTCTGAGATTGCTTGGTTTCCTGCCCCTCTAATGAATTCTGATAATTTTTGGTTGGTTGGGTAGTTGAAACCCTAGCCCTAGCTGTCCATAGCTTGTTGCATTCTCTCTGAGAATTCCAAGGCAGCTAGTGGTATAAATTGTAGGTGGTTTGATTTTGTAAGGGTTCCTTCTTCTGTAAATTTTTGAGGAGAATTGGTTCCAAGTGAAGGTTTTTTCCTGTAGATTTTCTCCTTCTTTCTGCATATAGGGTGTTCTATTTCCATTGCTGGTTCAGAGAATACAATGCATGCTGCAGCAGATTTGTCTTATGTATGAGGACTCAATTTATTCTTACTGTCACCAAGCTATCTCCATTTGAATTCTGAATGCATTAATCATACATCAAGGGTGTTTGATTTGTCTATTTTCATTGCCTACGTGTTTGCAAGTGGAGTTATCTTCGTAGAGGTAACTAGTTCAGGATTAGTGTTTATGCATGTATGAGCTGAGATATCAAGGATAGGTCATGCTTGTCTTCCAGTGGATGCTGGTTAATGTATTGTCCTTTCATAGGTCTCTTCTAAGGGGAGGGTCAAAATCCTTTGATGGATAATAGCATGCTTGAATGCACAGGTGGGTGTTGAGTTGAGGTTTGGTCATGGTGTGTGATTGATGTCAGGCATCAACACATTGAGCATATTGTGTTCTTGTTTCATAACTGTCTCTTGCAGTAGGGTGTTTGACTCTGTGGCCCATTGGAGAAGGCACTGGTCTATCAGAGACTTAGGGCATCTCAAGGGACCTTTCAATCCATTTTAAAATCATTTCCTTTCAGTTCCATCCTTTCCCTTTCATGTTGTTAGGATAAGTTTCTGGCTTTCAATCTCATTCCATGCAAGTAGGGCTATTGCATGAGACTTTCTATCATTGGGGTACAGGATACATATAGGAGATTGATTGTTATTCCACATTAATCTATCTGCAGGCCTTTAGTTTTTTCATGAGGTGTCTTGAGTGTGTAGATAAGGGAATACCCGCCCGAGTGAATGTGGAGCTCAAAGAAGAAGGAGGATTTCTCTCTATCCTCATCAATTGGTTTGTTTTTCTTGTCAAGCTTGAGTGCCTAACCTATGAGTCTAAGCCCAACTACTTGATTCAAGCTTGGTCCTGCAAGGAAAAGATCCAACATAGCCCATATAAATGAATTTAGGTTATGAAGAATATACTTGAATATACATGAATATAGTTAAGGCATAAATCCTACACATGAGTACATACACACAAGCATATTTACATACTAATAATGAACAAATGAACACACAATTAACAAATTGGATCGAATATCAAGTTTCATATATATCAAAATGAATAATAATTTTATACATATTTACAAAATTAACATATCTAGGTATAATGTGGCATACGCCATCTCAAAATGTGTCATATGGCATCTCAAAATAAGAAGTTCAACTACAAATATTTCTAGGACATCCTATTCTACTAGTGGATCATCAAAATGTAGCCTCTTTGACATACTCTTTGGCTCTGATGGATCCTACATTCAAACACAAAAGTGAAACCCTGAGTTGCATTACATAATTTATATGGTTTCTATAAATAAAACATAAAAATTCAAAATCACAGTCAACAATAATAAATAAATAAAATTTAAAATTGAACTCTCATGTACCTCACCTCTCTATCTCCTCACATGGACATGAGACCTAATATATGTCCTTGGTAGAGAAGGGACAATGCCACCAATGTTGACTCTAACCTATATATGTTTGCGAACATGAGATTGATCTACGAGTTATACTATTTAATGTTAAATCATTGGTAGCAAATATATGTTTACAAAATAACTGAATTAACATTAAAACTTACTTGTGTTGAACTTTTTTTATGAAATGTTGGTTGAGTCATCAATGATACAAACCCTTGGCATTGTACCTCCCTCAAACTAGGGGTGACCTACAAAATGTAAATAGATACTTCGCACAATTATGACTTGATTATATTATATATACTTGATAGTAAAATACACACAAATAACTTCAGAAATATACATACCATGGGGCTATCACTGCGAATTGAGATGCAAGTGAATCTATTGTGGTGAAAGGGTCTCACGACACCATCAGACACCACCCTCTATAAAATAAACCATGTAGATTAAAAATGAGTACGCACAACTGACAAGTATGCATGTATGCATAAAAAATCTAAAATACTTAATTACCTTCCCCTTGTCAATGTCAGATACCCGAACCCCTCACATTTCCCCTTAGTGGAAAATGATGACACCTCCATCACTATGTAATAAGATTCATAAAAATTATAAATCACATTTATATAATTAAAATCAAAATAAAAAATTATAATTAATTGAAAAAAACAATAAAAAATATCATTTAAACCCTTGTTTTTTATTAAAAAACTACAAATTTCAATTAAAAAATTAAAAAAACATAAAAAATTGAACTTACTTCTCAATCTTGAGAGAATCAAATATCAGATTATTTCTGATATGCAAAATCCTTTGGGTTGTGTTCAACGTTTTTACAATGAAAATGTTGAACGTGGTCACGGGCTACAAATACAATTTACTGGTGAAAATTCGATATCCGATTAGGCTTGTGCTTTAGCTTTTGGCTTGGCCAGGTGTACTGACACCTAGGCCTACTTAAAAGTCAACAAAATTTTTAGTGTGCTTTTGGACAAGTGAAAAGTTCAGTTTTTCACATCGCCACTTTTTGGCATATCATGATACTGCATGTACCCAGTTCATGTTGATTCAATTGAAGTTGCATACAAATCATTGGTGTATCACTCCATTTAGGTTCTAAATATTCATATTTCTCTCATCCCTTTCCCCACATACACATTTAGTTTTAGGTGAGCACTATTTAGGAACCGGCCCATATTTCGTAGATTCTTCTCTCATTTTAGGACAACCCACCACCCGAGAAAGTTTCCATGTTTGACAGGATAGCTAGATTTCATATCAAGTTACAGGCGCAATCTTAATTGACAACAATTTGACAATTAAAATAGTAGAAGGAGAACATGCTTTTTTCAATCAGTCAAAGGAATCAAACAATAACATTAATGTATAATCCTTTCCTACAAGATAAAAATGCCATAATAAAATGTGTTGTGATGAAGGAACTGAAAAAGGTCAAGATGAGAAAAGAGAAATTTCTACTCTAATGCACATGTAGTTAACATGTGTTCCGATGAAGACATAGTGATGGTGCCTATTTTAAAGATCCATTTTGTCTTGAGTGCCAGTCTCTAAAAAATACTTGGGCCATTGTATGCACTTATTAGATGTTGCATGTGCCAAAAAGGAAAAACCTATCTTGGATTCTTATGATAACATAGCTCAACTTATGCAAGTCAACTCTGATGAGAATGTATTTTGAAATCCAAACTATTATTTGAAAGGTTCAACTAAAATCATGAAAATTGAAGAAAAAGAGTCTTAGGTATTGAGTAAGAATCAGAGAACCAATATTGAACAATCAAGGAAAACACAAGAAGAAGATTTGTCTCATGGTACTTTTACTTGTATACTTGAGATGTTGGAAAATAATTCATTTTATTCTAATGATCTCTTTTATACTAATCCAATGTTTAAAATAGAATATTCAAGCCACCAAGTTATAGTTCCAAATTTTTAGAGGTCCATTAGGAATCTTGAAATTCTAATACTTCAACTCATTCAATAAAAATCCATTGATATCATGCAAAAGGAAGTTGAGTTTATTCCAAATTTAAATGTCTTCAATGAAGAATGAATATTTGGATAAGTTTCGTCACATAGGAAAGATGCAAATGCTAAAAAATATTGGATTCAAGTTCAAGGAGCAAGCTTACAACTGATTTCATAGGTACTCCAAGGTCACCACATGCTTATATTACACCATGTCATTTATTTTTTCTTAGCGAGTTGATGGGTTTTCATAGCTCATCTAGAGTCATCTATGGTATGGGTACCTACCTTGCACATATTTTAGGTAGAAGCTATTGTTGTTTTAGTTTCATTTTCATCTTGCTTCTAGTGTCTCAATCAATTTTCTCTATTGTCCCCTTTCGACTCAATTTCCAATTGAATAATGCACTAATCTGTGAAAAGATTCACGATTCATCTAGAATTCTTTATAGTCCTTATCCCTAGTTGTAGCTAGTTGTTGCCCTGATTTTGACATAGGCATAATCAAAGCTTTTACTTTCAAAAAGATGTCATTTGAGGTTCAATATGTGTTCCCAAATAATATATATGAAAACATGTGCCCCTGATATCCTAGATAAGTATCATTTTGATTATCATTATGGTCAACCCTAAAATGCACTAACAAGCACAAAAAGTGATGTACTTGAAAAGTATCAAGTTTTAGGTAGATTTATTTTATGAGTGTGTCTTAGTCATCATTTTATGTCATGTATCTAGGTTTTGTCCTAACCTAGTTCATGGTCCGTAAAGTTTTAAACCTTCAATTTTTTTATGTCCCACACTTAGAAAGTGTTAGAATCTCTTGTCTTAGGCTTCATCATGAAGATCAAACTCTGGGTTATGCTAACTTGGCCATCCCCAACCTACAATTCAAATTTTAGAGCTTAAGTTATCTACAATCAAAAGCTATGGACATTTTTCAAAAATGAGTACTAAGTTTCAAAAGAGGAAATATTAAATTATTTAATAAAATCATTTCAATATTTGTAATTAATTAATACAATATTCATCCCTTCTCATGATTTTTAATTTAATTTTTTTAAAACACTTCTCTTTCCAAAAAAAAATTGTAGGTTAACCATCCTCCTATTTTTGCATGAAAAATCCAAAATCATTAAGCTTTCTTAACCATACAAAAATAGAATGTTAATTAACCTCTCCAAACTATGAAAAAAAATAAAAAATTAATTAACCTCTTTTTGGTTAAGCTCCCATCCTCTTTTGCATGTTTTCAAAAACATCCCAGCTTGTGAAAAATTGGAAATGTTGGAGCAAGTTGTAGACATCCATCAAAGCATGATAGAAAGAGAGATTCATCAAACATTACAATCAGCTCCGTAGACATGCATACAAAATGATAAAACAATATATGGATATGGATTAAAATGCAGACAAAGATTATAATGTTTTTGCTAATGTTATTAGCCTACATACAACCTTATCTTCTATAGGCTCTCCACACTATTTATATAATTAAACCCCTAAAAGTAAAGAAGATGAACTATGATCAAAACTTCCCACACTATTTCTATCACCACCCTAAAGTTAAAAGTATAGAAGTATAGAAGCAAACTATGGTCAAAACTTTTATAATTTTGACTATTAGAAATAGAAACACACATTTATATATATAAATATTTATACATTATTGTAAATGTAGCATTTTTATTAACACTCTCCTCAGAAATATCCTAAATTAAATTTTAGCGTAATAAAAATCCAAAAAAACCCTAATTGGTCAAGCGGGTGGCGTGTTTGCATTGCGTGAGGAAGAAGAAACGTGACAGTGGGGAAGATGAAGAGAAAGAGGTCGGAAATGGATGGAAAGGGTGGCCCATTTTCAGGTAGCCAATCACTCTCAGATGTCACACATGATTCTCAAATACTGCAGTGCTGCGTATTTAATGTTTATACCTTGTATGCCTGCATGTAGATCGAAATCGACAGAAACAGAATGGACACAATGGGATCCCATATTTAGGTACGCAATCAGTCTCAGATGTCTATCATCTTACTAAAATTATCAGATCTCAACAATACAATATGTTCATCCCTTGTATGCCTCTATTTATACTTGTTATAATATATCAGCTATTGGATTTCACTTTGCACCCTAATTATAATATTGTCTATCGATGTATTTACACAATTTGGGTTGATATGATACTCATTTTTCGATTCATTCCGTTGAACAAGTATTGTGTTTTTCCTTGTTTTTCGAGTCATTCTGTCAGATGGTTGATATGATGATCATCTTCCGATTCTCTTCCTTCATTGAGTCAGCCTGTGCAATTTTATCAACTTGTTATTATCCTATGCTCGTGATTCGATATAACCTATTTTCACAAAGCGTGGTTATAATAGTAATTGATTGCAGTAGATGCGGTTTGATTTAAGGGATGTGTTTTGGCTTCATCGTTGATTTTAGAACACTGTTTCGGGGCTTTTCAAACAGATCTATTTGTGCATGCATATCCAAGCCATCATATCTTGGAACGCATCTTGTTAACAGAGTCTGCATGCCAATAATGCTTCCTTCCTTATGTTCACCACTATCTTCTGATTTTCTTTTTCAAATGCTTGATCTATATGTTGGATGGGTTTGTTTGTTCTTTATATCTACTCCTGATAAAGCCTAATACATTGAGTTTTTATAATAAACATTTAGAGAATCTCAGGTGAGACATCATTATTTCAAATTCAGCATGCTAATAATCCTTCCTCCGATTTTCTTTTTCAAATGCATGATTTTTATGTTGGATGGGTTTGTTTCTTCTTTATATCTACTCCTGATAAAGCCTAATACATTGAATTTTTATAATAAATATTTAGAGAATATCAGGTGAGACATCATTATTTCAAATTCAGCATGCTAATAATCCTTCCTTCCTCGTGATTACCAAATCTTTTGATTTTCTTTTCCAAATTATTGATCTTTATGTTGGATGGGTTGTTTGATCTTTATATCTACTCTTAAATAATGACAAAATCTAATTTATGATTTTTTTGAATAAATATTTCTCAATAGAAAATAGAGAATGTCAAGGTGAGACATCTTATGAACTAATTCCACATACTAGTAATGCTTTCTCATGTTCAGCACAATCTTTTTATTTTATTTTTTTCAAATTATTGATGTTTATGTTTAATGAGTCTATTTGATCTTTATATTTACTCTTAAGTTAGATGATGACAAAATCTAAATCATGAATTTTTGGATTAAATATTTTTCAATTCAAATCTAAATTTTAATTAGTTAATATAATTGATAGGGAGATAAAATAAAATGTGGTCCTAGAAAGATTAGATCATCTTCTTTATTATAAACAAGATATCTTATTAATATTTTTGATAAAGGTAAAAATAGGTTTTGAATGGAACCTGAAATCGTTTACAATATAGGAGAAATTTTTTTCAATTCAGCCCTTACATAATTCGAAAGCCCGCTAAACATCAGACAACAGGACCCCAACCATCCCAAAAAGATAACATAAAAAACAAAACAAGCGGCGAGAAAAAAAAAATCTAGCACAAAAACCAACAACCACCCAGCGACCAACCAACAAAAGCTACTTTATTTTTTCCATGGCCTTCTCTGCCTATTTATACAAATCCTCCATCTTTTGAATGGAGTCTTTAAGACCTTTCAGCTCCTTAGGGGTATCAAGCAGTTTCCTTCTGAGGCCACTTCTAGTTCTAGTTCCCGGCCCTGAGCTCCCAGCATCACCATCCACCGTAATAGTTGTATTCTCTAGCATGCTATTCTCCAGATGGTTGTATAGAGCCTTAAGGTTCATCACTGAAACACTAAGGCCCTCATTGATATGCTTAAGAACTTCATTGATGATATGCCCATTGTAGCTAATTTTCTCGGTCAGGTCCTTAAGATTCTCATCCACCATTGCTTTGATTTCTGTAGTCTTTTCATGATTCTCTTTTTAATTTTTTACCTTCATCAAGACTACAAGAGCTTGAAACAAGGGTGCAAACTTAGTGTATAACAATTCTGGCATGTCTAGTGGGACCCTAACATAGTTCATTCTTTGAAGGTTATGCTATCTCTGATATACAGATTGCATAATATAGGCTTTTAGAAGTTGTTCTATCAAGTATATCTAGCGACTCCATTGGTGGAAGGACTCAAGATAACCTTGTTCAAAGTTTATGAAAAAGATTGAGACTAGGAGCTCAAAGCCTACTAATTTTTTAGAGTTACCCTTGAAAAGAGGCTACAAAGGTAGGTCAACTCAAAGAACATCCCCTGCAAGGAGAGTTCAATCAACACCTCTTGATACTGCAGAAAGGAGACCTTTTCCCTTTCATTCCAGAAGAAGAGGCAGATCTCTAACCAGAGATCTAGAGGAGGATTCAAATCTAGCAGCAAATACAGCTCACATAGTTGTTAATCTTCAGATTCCAACTCCTGCAATGGCTAGGCAGTTTTCCTTTGCACCTTTCAACTAGGGAAGTCCATTGACTTTTGTTGTACATCATGATGTGCCCTTGGTGGCACTAAAGAGCTTACCTAATTTCATAGGTGAAGGGCAAACAACTACTTTTGAGCACATAAGAGATGTGAACACTATCTCCAGCATACATAACATAAGCCAAGAAGATGTGGCCACCAAATTATTAGCAGCCTCTCTAAAAGGTAAAGCTTTTGAATGGTTTAGAACTTTAACTGTTGGCTCCATTACTTCATGGGATGAGTTAGGAGATGCATTGAGTAAGCATTTTGAGGATAAATCAGATAACTTGTCTTTGGTAGAGCAGTTAACAACCATTAAGAGAGACCCTCAAGAGAAAATGACAGATTACAATAGTAGATTCCTCAAAACATGGAATAGAATTCCAGTCTCTGTAAGGCCATCAGCTGACCATGATTTTGTATACTACTTGCAAAGTTTGAATGGTCAAATCTCTATCATGATCCAGTCTATGGGTGGTACTTCTTTACCCCAAGCTTTTGACATAGCTGTCAGGGCTGAAAATTGTTTGATCCAAGCAGGCATGATACAAAGAAGGCCACCCATGCCCATTTTTCCTAGCCTTCAACCAATTGCACCTACACAAGTACCCCCATTTACCCCTATTCCCACCATATTAGCACCTCAGGCTAGTACTAGTGGCCAGGAGCTAACAACAAGTTTCTCTTAAGAGCTGCAAGAGATGAAGAATAGCCAACAAAGTAGTCAGCAAGAGATGACAAACTTATTGTAGACCTTAACTAAAGAGGTCACAAATTTGAAGAGGCAAGGTCAAGGAATCAAACCACCCTTTCAACCACAAGGCCAAGGTCCTAATTAAAAATATCAAAATCAAGGACAGACTTACCAACAAAATAGGCCAGCATACCAAGGAGGCTATCAAGGACAAAGACAAAATTTTAATCAAAGACCATTCCAACCATATAACCCTGCACCTCTTAATTCTGCAAATCCAGTAAGGGATATGGTTCCTAGTCAAAATAATATGGCTATGGATAATGAATGGTTTTTTCCTTGTAATTAGCCTCATAATCAGGCTACATGTTCAAATGGATGGATGAACCAAGCTCTAATGGTTGAAAATGCCTCACATGCTCAATCAGAGGCTTCATCCAGTGGCTTAGTTCCTCATCAAGAATCACAAGAGAATGATATTTCTCTTTTCAAATGGGAGCAACCAGACTTCAATGGAGTCAATGATGAAGTTTCTTTTGTTGCCTATACAAGAGCAAAGAGAAGAGCTCAAGACATGGAGCGAGAAGATTCCAGTGCCAAAGCTACTACATCAGCAGAACCAGTGCAATAAACTACTCCCATCACACCTAAGGAGACTCCTGCCATTACAAGTAAAGAGGTTCAGACTTTCAAAGAAGTGGAGCCCATCATAGTGAAAGCACAAAAAAGAGTACACAGTGTAACACCTTTTAATATTGTAGACAACATGAAGAAGGTGAATGTCACCATGTCCATGTGGGACTCTCTGGCTATTCCGGGGTAGTCTGAAATTTTGAAAAAGGCCATAACTGAGGTAGCAAATCCTCAGCCTGCAAAAGAAGCTGCAAGGCCAGTGTTGGTTAACACTGATTAAGAAAAGGAGGCTCCAAGTAGCAACTCCAAGGCCAATGCCATGCAAGGTAGGAATTCAAAGCCACCTCCCTTTTATGTATCCTTAATCATTGGAAAATCTTTAGTGCATAATTGTATGGTAGATAGTGGAGCTACTAGCACTATAATGCCCAAGAAAGTAGCTGACCAATTAGGACTGAAATATGAGCCCTTTCAAAAGAAGGTTACACAACTTGATGGATCCTCAATCAATACTATAGGTGTGGCCAAGGATACCAGTCTAATCCTTCATGCTAGTCCTAATTTTTCCATCCTTCTTGATATATATATCATAGATCTCCCTGCATTATTTGCTATATGTCTGTCAAAGGAGTTTACAGCCAAGATTGGAGGTTACTTATCTTCTGACTAGTCTCACATGCTATTCCATACAAGGTATGGGACCAAGGTCACCATTAAGTCAGAACCATTGGCAGCACACCATATAGAACCATATGTGTCGAATAACATCAATGTAAATGTTGCCCAAAATCTCCTATTCTGCAAATTTGGCCATGTCCTATTCCTGTGTCTCTATTTTTGTTCTGTCAAGCACCTCAAAAGATTTCATGGTATTATGTCTTGTCCTCTGGCCTCTGTAATTTATCTTGGCCTCTGGTCTACAAGTTTAAAATTTTGAAAAGTAGTCGTTACCCTAAAAAGGCCCAAACAATCCCTAAGCCCTGTTATATTTCCTTGTTACTTTATCGGCAACTTAAGTGATCAAAAAAGGCATGTGCATATTAGGTTTCTTCTTGTTTTCCAATTTTCTATTTCCTTCTAGCTGTGTTTTAAGTCATTCAGCGATTCCATGAAAATGCCCTCAATTGACCATTCACTTAATCAAACCCTGGGTTCGCATGTAATTAAGAGAACTAGCAAAGCCCCTCTGTTCGCGTATTCACCTAGCTCAACCATGGTTTATCAAAGTATCTCACGAATAAGAAGCCTTTGGTCACTAAATCACCAGGTGAAGGTGGGGTTAGTTCTGTAGGTAGTAGTGAGATTCTGCATCGAACGGTTGTCTTATAGTCTGAAGGAATATTCCAGGAGCATCATATCATATGCCCGCCATAGATTTGGTATCAGGATTAGTTGTCAGAGTGGGGTCCCGATTAGGAAGATCTAGTGGCTGGCGTATCTTCCAATAGGCCATTGTCAAAGCATGAGATCTTCAGATGACCATTGATTTTCCCCTTTTGCTCAGCACTGCAGTGTATTGTGGGTCCAATGCCACATATTTTGATTTGGCAACTCCTGGTTGGTCCACGTGTACCGAGTCAGATTAATTGTCAGTGGGTCCATTGTTAGAGGGTCTGTGGAGACATCAACAAGATTCAAGATCTACGGTTGTCTAGTAATCTGATGGAATCTTCGGGGGCTATCAGATCATGAACCCACTATTAGATTTGAATCCAGTCTTAGGTGGGTCCAAAGTTCTCAGAGTAGGCAATCAAATGGCTGGTGTGTGTTCTCATGAATTATGTCAGAGGTATAAGATCTTACGATGACCATCTGATCAAAGGTATGTCAGCTGGGTGATTCGGCGATTTGGCGACTAAGAGAATTTAGTGCTCCTTATGTCTGGCGGTCTCGATAAAGTTTTATGTGTTCGCTTGTTCACGGAATAGTTTAGTAGTGCTCCAAATGACTTGGCGATTCAGTGAATGCTTTGTTTGCTGAATCTCTAAATAAATTGGTGGGGGTGGAAAGTATTCATCAAATCAGCTATTAAAGTGCCATTTTCATGTTCGCTGAATTGGTCGACCAGATTGGGGTTAGCCAAGGTATTAAATGATTCTGTGATAAGGGGAAATTGAAACCCAAGGTAAAGGCTAAGTTAGTTTTGTAGTCAAGTGCCGATCTCGGGTAAAAAGGAAGATCTAACGCTCACATTTTAAAATAAGATTAAAGTTTGAATACCGATCGTCGATAGGGTTTTTTAGCACCACCTGTGACCATTTTATCATTTTTTAAAGTCAAATATCTCAAAATATCAGATTTCAACAGTTATGGTGAGACCGAGTTGCAGGTAGGTAGATGGATCATGGTGGCTGGATTTTTTACAGTTATAAACATGAAATGGACACACAAACACAGATATTTGATTAGCTGGGATATTTTCATGTACATTTATGGCTGAATTAGATAGGTTTAGGGTTTGATTATTATAATAAAAAAATTATGTAAACCCTAATTAGATTTTTTCTCTTGCCTACGTGGAAGGGGAGGTGTATGTATTATTTTTTGAGAGCTTTAGAGGGTAGAGAGTTCACATTTTGTAAAGAGAAAAAATATCTTTTCTTAGAAGGCCATCTGAGACATTTTTCTGTCCTCTGGTTTTCTACATTTTGTAACCTCCCATTGATAATTTAGATATTGAAGGTGTTTTTGTGACATTCTTCATGTCCCTATGCCTTCTTGTGTGAGTTATTTCTTAATGAATTCAGTATTTACATGCTTCTTAGTGATATCTTAGGATTCTTGATCCCTCTTTCTTTCTACAATTTTGTGTATCATTATGGATGATTTGATGTGAGTACTTTTGTGGGTATACTTCAACCCGTTAACTATTTTGTCTCATTCCTATACCTAGTTGTAGAGGTGAATGTTTGTTTGTAGGTCATAGATTGTTGTCTAATTCCAAGGGGTGTTATTGTTTGTGAAAGAATCTCTCTTTCCCTAAATAAATCTTTTTATCTACAGATCCTTTTATGAAGTACTTATGAAAACCTATTCAGTGAGTTGTGATCACCTAGGCCTAAGTCTATTCATTGATTTCATCTTTTATATTGTAATTCATACCATGTTTTTGATGTATCACCTAGTAGGATAGTTTGCTTTTAGTCATTTCCCTTTCAAGCATTCCTTCTATCCCTTTCCCTCAAAATATTTACTTTTCTATCAAGAAGAAAATTAAGGTGATTATCCAAGAGGAACCAGCCTAGAACCTAGAGGTCTCATCTTAGTTAGCATAGGTTCCACAACCTGGAGATGATTCCCATGTTATACTAGGTTATCAAGACTACGAGAGCTTGAGAGAAAGGTGCAAACTTAGTGTATAACAGTAAACTACCCTATATTTGATAATAGTGACTTCCAAACCATTGCAAAAGTAGACACTAAGATAGAGAATATCCCTAATATTCTACTAGATGAAAGAGCTTCAGAGGCCCAAGAAAATCTAATCTGGGATTTTGGTTTGGGAAGTTATTTAATACAAGAAAGTGGAGCCATACAACCAAGCCTTCTCAAAGAAGACACTGATTCAGAGGATCAGAATAATTAGGTTTGGGAACTATTTTTTGATGGAGCTAGAAGTAGACATGGTTCTGGTGGTGGTGCTATGCTAGTGTCCCCAAAGGGAGAAAGGTATTACACTACCTTTAGATTTAGTTTCTCTTGTACTAGCAACACTATAGAGTATGAAAGACTTGTGAATGGACTGGAGTGGGCTAGGAAAAGAGGACTTAAGGTGCTAAAAGTTTATGGTGACAGTGAGTTAGTTGTCAGCCAAGTAAGAGGGATAAGTGCAACCAAAAATGACACTTTGAAAGCATACAAACATAGAGTTTGGGATGCAATTGAAGACTTTTGTGCTTTAAATATTGTTGCGATCCCTAGGAAACTAAAGAAAAATGCATATAGATTAGCTGTTGTTGAATCTCAATATAATATTCCAAATAGCATTTCAAAAGAAATAGATCAACAACATATCAAAGTGATTGTCAGACCCTCTATTCCTGATAATGATTTCAATTGGTAGGTGTTTGACAATGATGAACAAATTCTATAGTTCTTGTTTAAAGAGGATGTCTTTTCAAAGCATAATCAAGAGAGGTTATCATAGAACTATGTTGATCAAGTGATACAACTTAAGTCCAATAAGGTGCCTAGAGGTCTTGTCACCTTAGAGACAGTCTTCGACAAGGATGATCAAGTTAAGAAGAGAAAAGCTCACCTGGTAGTTCAACAAGAACATTGTGTTGAATTAGAGTTGGAACTAGGTAAGAGTTTACAATTTGGAAAAGTAAACACTGAATTGGAAGAGCAAGCTTACACTCAATTATTCAAGGAATTCAGTGATGTATTTGCATGGAAATATGAAGACCTCAAAGGTTTTGATCCAGCGCTTGCCCATCACACTATTGAATTAGAGCCTAATGCTAAACCAGTGAGGCAAAAACAAAGGCCTATTAATCCAAAGCTTGAGCCACTTATGCATAAAGAAGTGCCCAAATTGATAGAAAGTGGTATCATCTACCCCATTAAGCATACTAGTTGGGTTTCCAACCTTTTTCCTTTCAGGAAGAAGAATGGGGAGTTGAGATTATGTGTTGACTTTAGGGATCTTAACAGAGCCTCCTTAAAAGACCTCCATCCACTACCTTCTATGGAACAAATCTTACAATGTGTCTCTGGATCTGAGAGATTTTCATTATTGGATGGCTATTCAAGATACAATCAGATCCTGGTTAATGAAGAGGATCAATATAAGACTACATTTACAACCAAATGGGGAACCATGGCTTATCAAAAGATGCCCTTTGGTTTGTCAAATGCAGGTGCTACATTTTAGAAGGCAATGGATATGGCCTTTAAAAGCCTCATGTAAAAGTTTGTATTGGTCTACTTAGATGACATAACTGTCTATTCTAAACATGCAGTAGATCACACCAAGCATTTGAGGCAAATATTTGAAAGGTGTAGAGAATTTGGGATATCTCGTAATCCCAAGAAATGTATGTTTGCTGTTCATGAAGGAAAATTGTTGGGATATGTAGTATCCAAAGAAGGGATCATAGTAGATCCTGAGAGAATTGCAGCCATCTTAGAGCTACCATTGCCACATCATAAGAAAGGTCTCCAATCTTTCATAGGAAAGATTAACTTTGTTAGGCATTTCTTGCCTAATATTGCAGATTTATTGAAGCCTTTGACAGCCATGTTAAAGAAGAGTTCAACTTTCAGTTGGACTAAAGAAGTTAAAGCTAATTTCTAGGCTATCAAAGAGGCCTTAATAGAAGCTCATGCTCTCCTAAACCCAAATTTTAGTAAGGATTTTATCCTTTATGCTTATGGGGGTCATGATGCTATGTCTACAATGCTGACTCAAGAAAATTCAGAAGGATTGGAGCAGCCCATTGCTTTCTTTAGCAAAGGTTTAGAAGAGTATGAATAGAGATACTCTTTTGTAGAAAAACATGTACTTTCTATGGTAAAGAGCCTTAAAAAGTTCAGATATCTATTGACCCATAGCAAGGTACACTTGAAAGTTATTCATCCAAGTGTCAAAGAATTTTTTCTTTCTAAGGACCTAAATGAGAAAAGAGCTGGTTGGATCACCAAGGTAATGGAGTATGACATTGATATCCAAACCACCAAGCTAGTTAGAGGAAGAGGTCTTTGTGAGCATTTGGCAGGGGATGAAGGTTCAAAGAGACCAGAAGAAATGGATGCATCTTTGGTTGTGCATTCTACAGAAGAACATACCCAGGCATCAAGTTGGTTACCTAACATGGTTCATTTTTTGAAGATAGGACAGTGTCCTGTAGGTTTGGATTCAGCAAAAAGAAGGTATTATAGATTGCAATCTATTCTTTTTGTGCTGATAGATGAGGTTCTTTTTAGAAAGGATCACAATGGTGTCCTTTTAAGATGCATAGATTCAGAAAAGATAGCTGATGTCCTATTTGAATTTCATGATGGACCTTCTGGAGGTCACTTCTCCCCTAGGACTACTGCTTTTAAAATCATGAGGGTTGGATACTATTGGCCATCTATCTTTAAAGATAGTCATGAGTATGTGAGAAAATGCATCAAATGTGCTATGTTTGCATCAAAAGAAAGGCTTGCAGCCTTACCCCTACAGCCAGTCAGAACAGAGAAACCTTTCATGAAATGGGGTATAGATTTTATTGGAATGATTAATCCTCCATCTAGTGCAGGACACAAGTGGATAAGCACCACAACAGATTATTTCACTAGATGGACAAAAGAAATTTCTTTAAAAGAAGCAAATGAGAATGATGTATTGAGTTTTTATGATGACATAATTTACAGATTTGGCATTCCAGACTCCATAATATCAAATAATGTATTAGCATTCACAGGCCTCAAAGTCTCAGAGTTGGCAATTAGGAGTGGCATTTATCTAAATACAAGCTCAAACTATTACCCTCAGGGCAATGGCTTAGCAGAATCAACAAACAAGAACTTGATTAGGATAATCAAGAAGACCCTGCAGGATAACCAAAGGAGTTGGCATACTAAGTTGAAGTATGCCTTGTGGTTAGACATGATTACCCCAAAGAAGATCATTGGAAATTCTCCTTATATGCTAGTATATGGAAGAGAGGCTAAGCTGTCCATTTTAACGGAATTACCAGCTCTGGACTTAGCTACTCAATATGCCCTATTTGAAGAAAGAGATCCTCTACATATCAGGTATGCTCAGCTCATGAAGCTTGAGGAACTTAGAGGCAAATCCATGAAATATATGGAGTTTCATCAGATTCAAACAAAGAAGAGTTTTGATAAAAGAGCCAGGGTCAAAAATTTCAAGGTCGAGGATGTAGTCCTCAAGTGGGATGAATTCAGATCCAGACCTGGCAGACATACAAAGTTTGACTCATTTTGTGGTGGACCATTTGTTATAATGGAGTGCAGGGGACCCAATGCTTTTCAACTATCAACTCTTGAAGGAGATGCCTTGCCAATATTAGTCAATGGTTTCCACCTGAAGCCCTATTTTGAGGTTAATCCCTCTCTATGAATTTTGTAAAAATGCTTTCTTGCTTTCTTCCTATTTTCTAGGTTAGTTTCCTACTTTTCAAGAAGTGTCTGTGCACAAGTTCATCCTTCTGGTTCTAGTTTTGTCCCTCTATCAAGTTTTGTGCTTAAATGATGACCCCATGCCCAATGAATTATGTCAAGGCCACTGGTTTTCCATGTCTAGTAGGCTGACATCCAGCAGAAATCACCAAAATGTTACCCTAATTTTCTTGTGCATGCAAGTTTGGCTGATATCTATCCCAAGGTCTTTGTTTTTATCCTGCTAAACATCCCTAAAATTTTCATGAAATTATGCCTTGTCTTCTGGCCTCTGTAATTTGTTTTATTCCCTAGTCTGCAGTTTAAATATTTGAAAAAAGTAGCCATTGCCAAGAAGTAACCGTGCAAACCCTAGCCTTCATTCTATTTTCATGTTACTTTATCGGCCACTTATATTTCCTCAATTCCCATGTGCATTTTAATTCCTTTGGTCACCAGTTCTCTAAGATCTCTGGTGGTGGTCTTTCTTATTCGACGAACTGGCGACGGCTCTTCCTTCAATAGCGTAATATCTTAATCCTGGCGGTTAACTCCTCGATGGCTTGCGCCTCAGTGAACGTTACCCTTTCTTCAGTCACATAATCCCTTAAATTTTTGGTGGTCTCAGACTTGTGTGGGGTCCCAGTTGATGCGATCAATGGTTGTCATAATATCTCATAGGGTCTGTCAGAAGCTTGCGATCTTACGACAGCCGTCAATCTTCCCTTTTATGCGGCGCTTCAAAGTTGAGTGGGTCCATTGCTAGGTGTACACAGTTGGCGTATTCTAATTGGTCGACATGTGAATGAGTCATTTCTTGTCAGTGGGACCGGGCTCTTTCAGCAATCAGAGGTTTTGATAGTCCTCAGAGGATCAACGGCTGTCATATCTTTGCAAGGGTTGTGTCAGAGGTATGAGATCTTCAAACGACCGACGATCTTTCTTTTTGTCAGGGTTTCATCAGTGGGTCCTCATTCGCTGATGTGCTTGAGTATGATTGCTCCATGTGGTGATGATGGGGTTTGTAGTGGGTCCATTTGTCAGAGGGTCCCTAGTTTAATAAAGATCTATGGTGGTTGTATGATCTAAAAGAATATTTAGGGGCCATGAGATCATGCACCCACCGTTATATTGGAATCTCATTTACAGTGGGTCCGATGTCAGAGAGGCATCGAGGTGTCTGCTGATGGAGTGGTCAAGGGTGAATAAAAGGTTGACAAGTGGCAAGTCTAGGCCTAGGGTTAGTAAAGTATTCTATGAATCAGTGACTACAGAGCCATTTTCATGTTCACCAAACTTAATCGGGGTTAGCTAAAGTATTAAACGATTCTGCAACTGAAGGAAAATTGGAACCCAATGTAAATGCGGAGTTAGTTTGCAATCAAGTGCTAAGCCCAGGTAAAAAGGAGGATCTAATGGCTGCGTTTTAAAGTTGGATTAAGTTTAAATATCGGTCATCGATAGAAAATTTTAGTGCCACCTGTGACCGTTTTATCAATTTTTAAATTCAAATATCTAAAAATATCAAATTTCAACAGTTATGGCAAGCCCAAGTTGCAGGTAGGTAGATGGATCATGGCGGCTAGATTTTTTATGGGTATAAACATGAAATGGACGTGAAAACATAGATATCTAATCAGTTGGGATATTTTCATGTGCATTTATGGCTGAATTTGATAGAATTAGGGTTTGATTATTATATGAAAATCCAAGTGACCCTAATTTAGATTTTTTGCTCCTACCTATATGCACTAGAGGAGATGTATATAATGTTTTTTGAGAGTTTTAGAGCTCAGAGTTGACATTTTGTAAAAAAGAAAAGTCTCTTTTCTTAGAAGGCTATCTGTGACATTTTTTTGTCCTCTGGTTTTCTACATTCTGTAACCTCCCATTGATAATTTAGATATTGAAGATATTTTGTGACATTCCTCATGTTCCTATGCCTTCTTGTGTGAGTTATTTCTTAATGAATTTAGTATTTACATACTTCTCAGTGATATCTTAAGGTTCTTGATCCCTCTTTCTTTCTGTGATTTTGTGTATCATTGTGGATGATTTGATGTGAATTCTTTTGTGGGTATACTTCAACCCCTTAACTATCTTGTCTCATTCCTATACCGAGTTGCAAAGGTAAATGTTTGTTTGCAGGTCATAGATTGTTGTCTAACTCCAAAGATTGTTATTGTTTGTGAAAGAATCTCTTTTTTTCCCTAAATACCCTCTTTATTTGCAGACCCTTCTATGAAATATTTATGCAAGCCTATTCAGTAAGTTGTGATCTCCTAGACCTAAGTTTGTGCATTGAATCCATCTTTTATACTATAATTCATACCTTCATTTCAATGCATCACCTAGTATGTAGTTTGCTTTCAGTCATTTCCCTTTCAAGCATTCCTTCTATCCCTTTCCCTCAGAAGTTTTAATTTTCATGTCAAGAAGAAAATTAAGGTGATTGTCCAAGAGGAACCAGCCTAGAACCTGGAGGTCTCATCTTAGTTAGCATAGGTCCCACAACCTAGAGATGATTCCCATGTTATACTAGGTTATCAAGACTATGAGAGCTTGAAACAAGGGTGCAAACTTAGTGTATAACAGTTACCTTTTTGTCAAATCCATGAAGCTTTTCCAAGTATGGGGTAAGACCACCTCTTTCCCATTTTTTCCACTCTTTTCTCTCCTAACTAAATTTCTTGCAATCTAGGGGCTCCCTTCTCAGACCACGTCCCATTTTCTCAGAGCTTAGACAACACTAGTTTCTCAAGATACCAAATCAAAACAAAGAAATATTCATCTATTTCTTACAAATCAAGTTGTTTAAAATCACCCACAATTCATTTGTCATTAACTCCCTAATGATTTTATCGCACCTTACCTGGCAACTTGCTTTCCTCGGTAAATTAATTGTCCTTGTCATCATTAACTTTAATTATGTTGCCCTCCTTGTGATTAAGTTTATCATAGTTGATAAGACTTAAGATCTCAGAATTGAGATTCACTTCCCCATTCTAAATTTTTGTGACGTCATTATGGGCTCCCACATTAGCTATACTATCTATAGGCTTATTTCCTTCCTGGTAAATGTGGGTTATGAAGCCTTCCTCAAAATTTTGTAAAGTCATTTTAATTTTTTCAATTATGTGGGCTATAGTCCAGGAGGTCTCACTTTTACCTTTTATGCAGTTAATGATATTAAGAGAATATCCTTCCAGCCAAAACTTCACACAACCCAGCTCTTTTTCTAGCAACACAACATGTAAAGCCACCTTAGCTTCAACAACATGATTGGTTTGGATTCCCAAAGGGTCAACCATAGCTCCCAAGCAATTACCAGCCTAGTCTCTTATTAATCCTCCCACCCTAGCCCTTCCAAGATTCCCCTTAGCAACTCCATCAAATTTTCCTTTGAACCATCCCATAGGGGGAGCAGTCCAAATGATATAATCTCTAGGGTTGGGATCTTCATTTCTTTAATGACTATCCTAGGAAAGAATATTTTTAAAATTTTGAGAATTGTTCCATAGCTGAGAGTTTTTAGGAATGGTGTTTCTAAAATTCTCCATGAGACTTCTACAAACAAGAATAGTCATCTTTTCATAAGGAGTGTGTTTATCTATAAAGACTCTATTGTTTCTCTCCTTCCAGATTCTCCAAGTGAAGTGAGGAAGGATGAGATCCCAAAGAACTTTCTCTTCTTTGCCAGGAAGAGGACATTGCCACTAAAGAACAAGATCTTGTAGGCTCTGAGGTTTCACCCACTCCAAATAAATTTTTTTTATTAAATAATCCAACACATTTCTAGTATAGGAGTAGTGTATCATCATGTGATTACACAATTCAACCACTTCACAGCACATGAAATATATATTGGGCAAGTAACAGCCCCTTCTTGTGAGGTTATCCAAGGTAAGGATTTTATTCTGGACAAGCAACCAGAAAAAAATGTTAATTTTTAGGATAAAGCTTTTGTTCCATACTTGGGAGCAGAGAGGTTGATCTTCTTCGGTAGTAAGAAGAGAAAAAGCTGAAGAGACGGAGTATTTACCATTATTTTATGGGGCCCATATCAATTCATCATGCACACTTTCTATAATGAACCAATTATTGAGTTGTTTACTCACTTATTTAAATTTCTCATCTTTTTGGCTAAGATCTATCCTATCATCATCTATCAAATAGTCCAACACCATTTCCCCAATTGTCTCTTTGCATTCATGAATGGAATTTAGCCATTCTTAATTTTCATTTAGAGGATTTTCTATCAGCCAACTAGAACTAAATCTTCCTGCCATTTCCCAACTTCCATCTAACACCTTTTCTGACCAAGTTATTGCCCTTACTGATACTATTCCAAATAAAGGATCCGTAAATATCCTGCTGGGAATTTAAAGTGTTATCTAAAGAGGTAAGATAGTATTTACTCTTTATTATGGAGTTCCATTCTTTTTCTTCTTCAAAGATCCTCGAGCATTGTTTTTCCAACAATTCCTTATTGGTATTAATTATACTTCTAATGCCCAGCCCCCCATATTTATTAGGTTTGCAAACCTTCTCCCACACAACAAGGCTGAGTCTTTTTTTTCCCTCTACCTTAGTCCAAAGAAATCTTTTTTACATTTTTCAATCATTTTAGCATACTTATGAGGGATTTTGAACAAACTTAGAGCATAAACCAGAAGGTTTTGGAGTGTAGCCTGTTGGCTCTTTTCCTTGTAGGACCAAACTTGAATCAAATAGTTGGGCTTAACACACTAGTTAGGCACTCAAGCTTGACAAGAAAAAAAAACCAATTGATGAGGATAGAGAGAAATCCTCCATCTCCTTTGAGCTCCACATTCACTCAAGTGGGTATTATCTTATCTGCACACTCAAGACACCTCATGACAAACCAAAGGCCTGTAGACAAATTAATGTGGAATAATAATCAATCTCCTATAGGTATCATGTACCCCAATGATAGAAAGTCTCATGCAATAGCCCTACTTGCATGGAATGAGATTGAAAGCTAGAAACCTATCCTAACAACATGAAAGGGAAAGGGTGGGATAGAAAGGAAATGATTTTAAATGGATTTGAAGGGTTCCCTGAGTTACCCTAAGTCCCTGATAGAGCAGTGCCTTGTCCAATGGGCCACAGAGTCAAATACCCTACTGCAAGAGATAGTTATGAAATAGGAACACAATATGCTCAATGTGTTGATGCCTAACATCAATCACACACCATGACCAAACCTCAACTTAACACCCACCTGTGCATTCAAGCGTGTTATTATCCATCAAAGGATTTTAACCCTCCCCTTAGAAGAGACCTATAAATAGATAATACATTGACCAACATCCACTAGAAGACAAGCATGAAACATCTTTGACACCTCAGCTCATACATGCATAAACACTAGCCCTGAACCAGTTACCTCTGTGAAGATAGCTCCACTTGCAAACACATAGGCAATACAAGTAGACAAATCAAACACCCTTGATGCATGATCAATGAATTCAAAGCTCAAATGGAGATAGCTTGGTAACAGTAAGAACAAACTAAGTTCTCATGCATAAAATAAATCTGTTACAATATGTATTGTATTCTCTGAACTAGTAAGGAGAGAAGAACACTGTATATGTAGAGAGAAGGAGAAAATCTATAGGAAAAAGACCCTTCACTTGGAACCAATTCTCCTCAAAAATTTGCAAAAGAAGGAACCCTTACAAAGTCAAAAACATGACTACTTATACCACTAGCTACCTTGGGATTCTCTAGGAGAATGCAACAAGCTTAGGGATAGCTAGCGTTAGGGTTTCAACTACCCGACCAACCAAAAATTATCAGAATTCACTACAAGGGCAGGAAACCAAGAAACTTCAGAGAAATAGATCAAAGATGATCTCCAATCATGAAAATTCTCAGAATAGTGCATAGAAGATCACAGGTCTATCAAGAAAGAAAATCAAAACAACCACCCTAAAATCACACCTCGAGCCATTCCATGTCAATCCTTACATGGTACAGATCCCCACAAACACTCATGGCACCCTGGACCACATTGGAATGGCAGATAAGATCAAACTCACCAAATCTGGCCCCCTCTATCATCAATTTTAGTCCTTCCTGGTCGCTGGAAATACCTCTGAGATTCAAATTCAAACTCCAATGGCTAAGTCTTGGTGCCAGCAGCACACCGGTGGTCCTGATTCGATCAGAGATTGGCAATTAAGTCCTGACCATTAGATCTCATCTTCCTGGGCTTCATATCTTAACCCATCAAGCACCTCAGGTTTCATTCTGTGAACTGGTGATAAGGCAAAAACCTAGTCACAGGATGAAATACTTAACTCCAGTTGAACTCCGCGAACACATGACTGCACGTGTTGAAAAAGCACTTTTAAGTCATCTGGAAAATTGGTGACAAAGGAACCTTTGCCAATTCATGGAATACTTCCTGCCTCCACTAAAGAATCTAGCGATCCCATGACCGCTTATTCACCAAGTCGCCAGACCAACTAGCAAACCACCAAATCATCTCGCGAACTAGCGACAAGACTACATCTTATTAGCACTACCACCTTTTTATCTAGACTACCAAACCAGACTCCAATCGGGCCCACTTGAAGCCACATGTCACTAAACCATTCATTGATCCATGCCTAGTCACTTGCACAGGACCCACCTTCCATAAGCCTTTGAAAATGAACAGCTGGCGTAAGATCTCATGGCTCTGACAAATCGCATGAGAACTTACGCTGACCATTAGATATATCCTTGTCACAGACCCTTCTGACAACAGCCCCACTCCTGAGCACATCCACATCGACCAATAGGAACACAGCAACTAAGCACCACATGGCAAACGGTCCCACTGAGCACAATAGGCAACCTGGCAAAATGGAATAAAATCTGACAGATGGCGCATGATCTCAAAGGCTTGGAATATTCCTTGAGATCATACGCCAACCGTTAGATTAAAAGCTTTCAATGTGGGCACCTCTAACAAGCCAAGTCATCACCATGTGAAAAAATGAAAACCCACCAACTTAGATCACTATAACCACCACTGAACTGCAACCAGCACCATTCTACCTATGGGCCCCAGGGACACATGGCAGGCAGTCGCATGATCGCATAGCCAAAAACTAGGCTATGCAATCATGTGATAGCCAATCATAGGCTACCACATCACCACCTGCTGCAAATGGGTCCACTGGGCAGTCTCCTCATAAACTAGAATCGACGGTTGTCACTATACCGCGATGTTAAAAAGTGAGCACATCCACTCAGCGGTATAACGACAACCACCAAATCTGTCCACACTTTAACCTCCTCAGAAGACTGTGGACCCACCGATGCTATCCAACTTGTCAATTTTCCAACCAATCAAAAGATTCCAACTCGCTCCACCCTGACAACAGACCCACTACCAAAAGCCAAGCATTCAGTGACTACGCGACGAACCATTTGCCAAGTCGTGAGATGTTAGTAGATAACCGCCAAACTTTCAGAGATCATGCGACTAACAGTCACCGAGTCACTGGATAGAAGATGTAACCACCTGGAGACTTGGAGAATCAGTGACAAGAAACTTTGAAGGACTGGGCTCCACCATCCGTCGCACCTGTGCACTAAAGCAAAGCAAACCGCCAGGTAGTTGAATAGAAACTGGGACCCGCATGGCTAGGTGGCAAGCGGTTGCATGATCACATGTCAAAAAATTTTGACATGTAGCCATGTGACAGCCAATCAGGAAGAGCCTGGACCCACCACCCACGTCGAACTTGCACAGTTGAGGGAATGCCAGCAAATAGGGAACTAGTGCGAGGTCGAAAACACACAATGTTTTCAGTGAAAGAGGATTGAAAACACACAAAGTTTCTGACACGTCAATAGATAAGCACACAAAGCTGGAAGACAAAGGGTCAAAAACAACATAGGTTGTCGGTCAAAGATTGAAAACATAATGGATTTTTGAAAACACTGTGGGTTTTCGACACTGTGGCAGATTTTGACAAAATTTCCAGCAGACTCTAGAATTTGAATATC
Organism: Chamaecyparis obtusa; assembly: GCA_027943335.1. Classification (NCBI taxonomy): domain Eukaryota; kingdom Viridiplantae; phylum Streptophyta; class Pinopsida; order Cupressales; family Cupressaceae; genus Chamaecyparis; species Chamaecyparis obtusa. Next base: position 2,906,854 of record BSBK01000682.1, on the reverse strand, counting down.
TTTCTGGGTTTGGTGAATTAGGAGATGCAGTTTGGACTGAAGCAAGGCAATAACAATAAAGAGCACGAGGCAGGACATTTATAAAAAACATTGCAGGGAACAGGCCAATTTCACAAGATTTTTCTATGACAGAAAAATTGGCCTAACATAGCCTTCAACAATTGAACTTTACCAGCTTGGCTTAACATAGCCCCTTTCCAACGAGCCAACTTATGATGAAATATGTCTATTATGTCATTCCAAAAGGAGGCTTTAGGTTTCAGACAAAGCGGCAACCCCAGATAGGATGCTGGAAGAATCCCAAACTTTCAACCTAAAACAAAAGAGATCTTTTTCCCTCTATCTTCCGATGTATTACTAAAGTAAAGAATGCTTTCCTCCCAGTTTATAAGTTGACCAGTAGCATTACAGTAGATATTCAGTGCCTTTTTTAGATTCCTTTCTTCTTTTATAGAGGATTCCCCCATCATAATTGTATCATCAACGAATTGTTCATGTGAGCACTTTTAACAAGAGGAAGATGGTTGAAGACCAACAATCTTCCCTGTCAACACCAAACTGTTAATATATCTCCCAAGGCTTTCATCCATGATAGCAAAGAGGATAGGGGACATAGGGTCTCCTTGTCTCAATCCTCTAGAAGGCCAAAAAAAATTAGAGGAGCCACCACTAACAATGACAGAGTAAGAGACTGTACTAATCAACTCCATAATTAGTCTGACCACCCACAAGTCACATCCAAAGGCCTGAAGGATTTTAGATAGAAAAGCCCAATCAAATATGTCATAGGCTTTCAATAGATCCAGCTTCATCAGGAAACCTTATTTTTTGGATTTTTCCAAGGAGTGAATATTCTCATGCACAACCATAATAGAATCCAAAATTTGCCTCCCCAGGACAAAGCCATTCTTTTGAGGAGATATAAGAGAAGGAAGAAGAAGCAGCAATCTAGAAGTAAGAAACTTAAACATGATCTTGTATAGAAAATTACAAAGACTTATGGGCCTAAAACCATCAGCAGTATTTTCCCCAAGCTTCTTCAGAATGAGATCCATAAAAGTGGAGTTGAGTTCTTTTAGAATTGTCTTGGATCCGAAAAACTCCTTTACTGCAAAGAAAACATCATTTCCAGTATTATCTTATTAATGTTGATTACTCATTTTCTCTTATTTACAATCCTCAAGTAATATTTCTAATTCTGATAATATTAATTAAATTAATTAATTCAGTTTTCCAAAAATAATAAAAATTGAAAGTAATAGTATTTACCTTTCACTTTATTTAATAATGTTCTTCTCACCCTCAAGAAATAAATGTAGGCCTATCCTCTAGAAGGCTAGTGGGAGTTTTTAAAAGTAAAATTTTGTGGATGAATTGAAGATGTTCAAACTCTTATTGAAATTGATATGTATTTCATTTCCTTTCTTGGGAGGAGTGAAGTTTTTGAGATGCAAATATTTAGAGTTTGAAGGTTTCGACAAAAACCCAACCATTCTCTTTGGAGTGATTGCAGGTCAAGACAATCACTACAAAGTAAATTTGTAAAGTCTTCCTTTAATGAAAAAATTTGGTAATAAATACATTTTCCATTATATTAACTCAAACAAATCTGGAAGTATAGTTGTTTGTACATGTTAAACTAAAGGGGTCAAGTTAATTAATATTCAAATTTGAGCATGATGGAATGTGGGTTATGTTAATGTTTAAGCCTTTCTATTTGGGTGTGGATACATCCCTACAATTGGCATGGACTTCTAGATAACTGTGTTACATTTTCCCTTTACTTGGTCGTGGGACTCTTATTATTCTCACATAGTATGTTCGAGAGATACATTTTTTGGAAAATACAATCTGGAATACTTTATGTGTTCGTTGTACACAACTACCATTCATTTTTTAGTGTTGCATTGTATGAATTTCTTGAGTAATTGCATAAGTAAGGCATACTACTACTGTCAACATATAATAAAAATTATCTACTTCATTACTTATTAACTTATTTGAATTCTAGAGATCACATATTTAATGAGAAATATTGTCATTATGATCAATATGTTATATACTTTCTATTATGCAATAGATGATATTAAACTTATGTAAACTTTGTTCATGGCTATTGATTATGAAAGTTCTGAAGAAATTAGAGATGATGAAGATGATGAAGTAGACCTTGAAATTGAATTGATTTCAGCTCTATCTAAGATTAAGAAACTGAAAAAGAAAAATCTAAGTCTTGTGGATCTTCTACAAGTTGAGAGTGTTGAAAAGATGAAGATTGCTACATCTCTTAGAGAGGCTAAAACTCAGCTTGCTGATTCTAAATTGCTGAATGAGGAGGCCAAAAATATTCATGAAGATTTGTAAAATCATATTCAAATAAAGGAAAGGATAACATTGCCAAGCTAGAAGCTGAAATTGTTTCTCTTAGAAACATTGGTAAAACCTCTATGCTCTCAAGTGAAGAACTGTCTTTCAACAGTGGTAAAGTCACATTAGATGATGTCCTTAGCTCTCAAAGACCCACCAAAGATAAAAGAAGAGTTTGCATGCAATCTAATCTAAACTCTTCACCACCGGAAAGTAGTTAGCCTACTCCTAACAAGGTAAATAAACCTTTTTTCTATGGCTACTATTTTGCATGTAATTACTTTGGACATAGAGCTATTGATTGTAGTGTTGCTCCCTACAAGAATTATTTTCAGCATGAAATAAATGTTTTTAGGAAGTACAACTTGATTTTCTACATCTGTAATAAGTTTGGCCATACATCAAGATTTTGTAACAGCTATAGTGCAGATTTGTTTTATAATGTTGAACCTAAAAGAAGAACTAAAGTGACTAAGGTTTGGAGAAGAAGAGTTCAAGAGACTCCTCTTAAAGATCTAGTTGTTCAAATAGCTCTTCTAGCTAGCAATGAGAAGGATATATGGTATGTTGACAATGGCTGCTCCCAACATATGACAGGTGACTTGAGTAAGTTTCATTCTCTCAAGAAAATGAAAGGTGGTAAAGTTAGATTTGGTGGTAGCTCTTTTTCAAAGGTTTCTCGTATAGGTACAGTCCTAGTTAATAATGATGAAACTATTTTTGAGAATGTTCTTTATGTAGAAGGTTTGAAACACAATTTTCTAAATGTAAGCCAGCTATGTGATCAAGGTTATGATCTTATTTTTAACTCTAATGCTTGCACTATTAAAAGGGAATTGAAGTCATAGCTAAGGAAACTAGAGAAGCTAATAATCTCTTCATTCTTGATGATTCTAATGATGATACATGCTATTTGAGGAAGGTAGAGGATGCTTGGCTTTAGCACAAGTGGTTTGAGCATATTAACTTTGACAATCTTATCAAAATCAGCAAAAAGGAGGTTGTTAGAGATATGCCTATGCTAGAAAAAATAGTTGATGTTGTTTGCAAAAATTGTCAAGAGGGAAAAAAAACTAGAGCTTCCTTCAAACCAAAAGATGAGTTCAGAAGTAGGCCACTTGAGCTTCTCCATACAGATCTTTATGGACCAACAAGGGCAGAAAGTCTTCAAGGTGAGAAATATTTTATGCTCCTTATTGATGACTTTACTCGCATGACATGGGTTACATTTCTAAAAGAAAAATCAAAGGCTTTAGAAAAGTTCAAGATTTTTAAAAATCTAGTTCAAAATGAAATGGATATGAAAATAAAATGTTTGCATTCTGATAATGGGGGACAATTCACTTCTAATGAGTTTGTTAAGTTTTGTGAGCAACATGGTATCAAGAAACAGGTTTCAGTGCCAAGAACACCACAATAAAATGGTGTTGTGGAAAGAAAAAATAGAACCGTTCAAGAAATGGCACATTGCATGATGAACGAAAGAAACGTGAAAGATGTTTTTTGGAGAGAGGTTGTCCACATAGCAATTTATATTCAAAATAGAACATTTTTGAGACCCAAGCTCAAAAAGACTCCATATGAACTCTGGAAAGGTAAACCAGCTACTGTTAAGTACTTTAAAATTTTTGGGAGTCCATGCTACATTAGGAGAGATGAAGATAATTTGGGTAAGTTTGAATCGAGAGCTGATGAGGGAATTTTTATTGGTTATTCCTCTAAAAGTAAGGCATTCAAATGTTACAATAAAAGACTTCATAAATTAGTAGAGAGTGCAAATGTTAAGGTTCATGAGGTTACTAATCAATTTGGTGAGAATGATGACAGCCCTGAAGAAGGTAAAACTCAAACTAGCACTATGGTATCTTCTAAAACTCAAACTAGCACTATTGTACCCTCTTCTCCTCTACATGTTCAAGTTGGAATAGCTAGCAAGAGTGGTGAGAATGACAAAGGTAAAGTACAATCTTCTCATGAAGAAATAGTTCCTACTTCTAATGATGTTGAAAATTTACATGATAATTCTGGGAATGATTCTCAAGATGATCGTGACATGCTTCTAATTTCAAAACTCCTAAGTTTTTGCAAAAGAATCATCCTATTGATCAAGTTATAGGTGGACAGAAGTCTAGAAATGCTAGGAAAAATGTTAACTATTTTGAGGATGATGATTTCTCACTTATTTCCATGATTGAGCCTAAGTGTTTTGAAGAGGCAGTTGTAGATGAACATTGGGTGGCTGCTATGAAAGAGGAATTAGATCAAATCAAAAGGAGCAATACTTGGGACCGTGTACCAAGACCCATCAACAAGAATGTGATAGGTACAAAATGGGTTTTTCGGAACAAGGTAAATGAAGATGGTAAGATAATCCGAAACAAGGCTCATCTAGTTTGCAAAGGTTATTCTCAAATTGAAGGTGTGGATTTTAGTGAGACCTTTGCACTGTTTGCAAGGTTAGAAGCAATCGGAATTTTTCTTGCATTTTCTTCTTTCAAAGGCTTTAAATTTTTCCAAATGGATGTTAAATCTACCTTCTTAAAAGGAGATTTAGTTGAAGAAATTTATGTCGAACAACCGGAAGGCCTAATTTCTAACAATGTAGACTATGTATGCAAGCTAAAAAAGGCATTATACGGACTCAAAAAAGCTCCTAGAGCTTGGTATGATAGGCTGGATAATTATTTGTAGTAGCAGGGCTTCAAAAAGGGATATGTAGACAACAACTTATATGTTAAAGAAGAAGGTAACAACATTCTTATTGTTGTTGTTTATGTTGATGATCTAATTTTTGGGAGTGGCATTGTCAATATGTCTAAGACATTTGCTTCTTGTATAAAGAATGTGTTCGAGATGTCTATGATTGGTGAGTTAATGTACTTTCTTGGGCTACAAATTAATTAATCTTCTAAAGGTATTTTCATTTCCCAAGCTAAGTATGTTAGAGAGTTACTTAAGAGATTTAGGATGGAAGATTGCAATTTGGTTAGCACTCCTATGGAAACTAGATGTAAGCTAAGTAAGGAGGATGTGTCGCCTTCATTTTATCAATCTATTTATAGATCTATGGTAGGAAGTCTGTTGTTTATGACAGCCACTAGACCAGATATTATGCAGGTTGTGGGATATTTTGCTAGATTTCAAGCCTCTCAAAAATAGAGACATGTTCAAGTTGTTAAGAGAATTTTTAAATATCTGAAAGGCATAGTTGATCTTGGTCTTTGGTTTCCAAAGAGTTCTGATTTCTCTCTTACAGCCTATACAGATGTAGATTGGGGTGGCTCCATGGATGACAAGAAAAGTACCAGTGGTTGTACTTTCTTTTTAGGTGGTTGTTTGGTCTCATGGCTTAGCAAGAAACAGTCTTGCACTTCATTATCCACCACTGAGGCTGAATATGTTGTAGCAGTTTCATGTTGCACTTAGGTAATTTGGATGAAGAATACCTTATGTGATTATAAGCTTGAGTTTACTGATCTTATTTGTATTTTTTGTGACAACACAAGGGTCATTGATATCTCAAAGAATCCAGTGACACACTCTTGAACCAAGAACATTCCAATCAAATATCACTATCTGAAGGAGCAATTTGAAAATAACACTGTTAAGCTAGACTATGTTTGTTCAAAGGAACAACTCGCTGATGTGTTTACCAAACCTCTACCCTGAGATCACTTCAAGTATCTTTGAAGCAAGCTTGGTGTTGTTTCACCTCAGTGAAAGGTTTGTTTTCAGCAGATGCTCTTCGTTGTTACATCTTTTGAACTATTGTTGTATTTCAAAGATTACATGGTCATTGATGACAAAGGGGGAGTAGATCTTCAAGGAGAATTGTTTTTAGTTGGCTCAGTTTTGTGGGGGAGATATTTTAAATTTACTTCAGATGTTTCAGTTGGTTTAGCTATTCAGGGGGAGTTGTTTCAAATTTGCAACTATTCAATGGTGTTTTCAGTGAGCTTTCCATCAATGACAAAAAGGGGGAGATTGTTAAGTTTTTGTCAGTGATGAATGCATATTTTTTGTGTTGTTTCCTTCTGCCATCCTTCATCATATTCTTTCAGCTGCAAGCTCTAAGTCTTTTAGATTGGCTGGCATAGTCAAGCACTCTCAAGCCATGTGTTTTGTTTGAATGCATGTTCTATTTTAAAAGAAAATTCTTATATGTTGTGATTTGTGCCTGAGCTCATGTCGTGTGTTAATAAAGTGAGTGTTGATTATGAAAAATGCCAGGCTTTCATTTATAACGGCATGTTTATGTGAATATTGAGTGGAGAGATAAAAAAAAAATTTGTGTGTGGTTCTATGGAGTGAAGTAATGTATGGAATCTCTGCTACATTCGAGTGTTGTGCAGAAGTGTTCTTCTTCCTGAACCAAATATGCAAAGAAAAACTTAGTCTAGGAGTTTCTTATTGCAATCACACTTTTGGATTTTTTTACAGGTGTTAGAAATGTCAAGCATCCCAAACACTTGCCTTCTGGGAAGTATTCAAGTATTTTCATTGCACCGTAAATAAAAAATGACATGATAAGCTAGAACGGACATAAAAAATGAAAGAGACCAGCCATTTTAAAAAGAAGAAATTATTTAGTTTTGGATTGCATTTTTATGACGAAAAGTATTGACCTACAGTAGAGTAAAAGGAATGGTAAGACACGTATATAAAAAAATAGTATGATGTGTAATAGGAAATACAATCGAATATAGAAAATGTGATGAATGAATACGAAAAAAGTAACAGGCAAGTAGTTTTGAAAAGAAGAGGTCATCCCGACATGAAGAATAGATTGTGTGATGATCGTGCATGAATACAGTGGTATCATCTTGAATAGGAAGTTCCTTTTTTCTTAAAAAGGAGTGTAATGTAAAAACCACGTATTATGATATGAAAAAATGACTAAGGCACATGCTGTCATGTGGTATTTTAGATAAAAATTAACACTATACTAGGTCTCGAGAATCTCAGGTAGAACAGTATCCTTTTTGAGATATGGAAGTGGTAGCAATTTTTTTCGGGGAGACTGTAGAGTTTAAAAAAGGATGCGATGGAGGATTTAGAAAAAATAGTAAAAATTAGAGGTGATATACTGTGAAAGGGAGAACGGTCACATAAAGCTTTACTTTATCTTGAAGATTACTACAGGACATAAGGTTATGACAAGAGGTCTATAGGAAACAAGAAGAGGTAGGATTAGTAGTGATCGGGGGACTCTCTACTCTGCATCAAAAGGAAAATATCAAAATATTGAAGATTTCTATATCAACAGTGATAGCTTGAAAATCAAAGAGAGGTAGTTGTTCGAAAGAAAGAAACAATATAAGGTGCATTGGGTGTGGGGGAGTTTTTAAGTTACAATATATTGACTGTGAGAGGTTAGGATCAAAAAACTTTGTGATATCTCAAAAATGGATGGTGCTACCAGTAAACTAAAAGTGAAAGGATATTCTTTAGTAGCAGCACTCTTTGAGGCAACCTCCAAGTAACGGCATCTTCATGCTTAGTGAAGACAAAGAAAAAACTTGTGTTTTTGTCCCATCATTTACCTCTGGTAAGGAAGGTAGTTTCCTTCAAAATCAGGTTGGAGCCTAATCTTCAAAGTTTGAGGAGAGTTGTAGCTCTCAGTTGTAATGGATAGTTTCCCATCTGATTAGTGATGTCCTACTTTTTACCCGCCTTGGCTTTCCACGAGATAATTCTAGGTGTCTTATTTTCTTTGTCGTGTGCCCTTTTAAATTTTGCTTCTTAGTTGTTAAAGTCTTCATAAAATATTGATTCACCCCCTCCCCCTCTCAGTATTGTTCGATTTTAAAACTTCACATTAAATACAAAAATCCAAAATTTACACAAACTCGCAACTCAAAAGTTTTGGAAAAAAAGAAATAGGTAGCATAAGTGATATTGGTAAGGGACCTTACAGGAGTATCAGAGATAGAAGCATAATATCTTGTCAATCATGGAATCCCTTATGAGATATTTTGTCCAATAGATCTATATAGAAAGGGTCAACATACTGCAATAGTAATCCTCTTAAAACCTTGAGTTGTAGAAAATATGAAAAGGTATAAAAAATTATTACATTTCTTGGAAAAGTCGAAGCCACCTATCTCCTTTTCAAAATAAGAAGAACTAACAATAAAGATATCAAAAAAGAAATTGAAAAGAAAGAGTCTAAATATCTTGTCATAATAGATTATTTTTTTTCTTGTTACAACATATACAATGATCTTATTGAAAAGATTAAAGATATGAAAGGAAAAATAACTTTTCCTCTTTTTGTAAATTCTATTAGAACAATGGGATCTATATTGTATTCCATTACAAGAGACCATGTCTCAATCCACTACTCAAGAGAATGAGGAAGAATATTCAAAACATAAACCAATTAGTGATGAAGTCTTGGGACAGAAAACGTTGCATCAATTTTAACCGAAAACGTGTTTCCACCCTTGATGGCCACATTCTAGAAATGAAAATAGTTGCAAGGATAGGGGGACGACAAGACATATTTCCAAGTTGTCCCTAACTCAGAAAAATTTCCAAAAACTATTTTGGAAATGTGATAAATCATCCACATGTTTCCAATTTACATTGACCATCCCCCACATGGTTAGGGATGGTCAAAGCATCCCCCAATCATCCCAAGGACGAGATGTCATTTCTAACTATAGGAGGCAATACAAAAATCATTGTATTAAGTATTTGTAAAAATTTTTTAGATGCACGATCCCTACATGTTATGCAACCATAAAAACTATTAAAATAGTATTTTATAATTAATAATATTACAAAATATAATAATGATTCAAAATGTTATAAAATTGCATATTCAAATATACTATTTTTTTCATTTTCCTTTAATGGCTCACATCTTTCCTTCTACCTATGCAGCCTTTGAATGTGTATGAAAATGTTGTAAGTCTATGAGAAGAGAAGAAAACATAGTTTGTAGAGAAGACATTAGGGTTTGTAGATAAGAAGAGTAAACTTCAAGACACGTTGGTGTGAGAAAAGAAGTATTTACTATTAGGTATTCTGATTCATTTATTGATTATTTAGAAAAGTTCATAGTTTCAAGTAAAAATGGTAAGAAGGCTATTGAAAGTGAGCAGCCAAGGTCATTTACAAATCTGTTCAATGTATAGGCATGGAAACTGACATGGAGTTCTATTGCACATTTCTTGTTTTCCCATGTCATCTCATTTCATGTGGCTCATTCTCCCTTCTACAAGAAAATGATCAAATACATATGTAATATTGGTCCCTCTTTTTTACAGCACGGAGATCATAAACTCCATACTACCATCCTTGATAAAGCATATTTAAAGGTGAATTTGGTGATGGAGGATATGAGGCATACTTGGATGAAGAGTGGTTATTCCATTGTGATGGCTGGGTGGACTGATATTAGTCACCAACCACTCATCGACAACATGGTCACATGCATAGAAGGATCTTATTTTCTTAGAGTTGTTTATTATTCAGGGAAATGCAATGATGAAGATTTTAAGTTTAGTATTCTGAGAGAGGCCATGGAGGAATTTGGGCCCTCATATGTGGTTTCTAGGTGATCACTAATTCAACACATGTATGCAAATTGGCTAGTATGATTGTGGAGGGTTCTTGTACAAGCACATATTTTGGACTTTGTATTGTGTTCATGCATTGAAGGACATGGGAAAATTATTTTGGTTAAAGAAAGTGGTGACACAAGAGATATTCGAATGTTCACTTGCAACCACCAAATCTCACTCTCTTAAAGATATTTTAAAAGAAGGAATTTATCAAGCATGTAGAGACAAGATATGTCAGTTACTACAATTTTTTAGAGAGGATAGTTGAGGTGCATTGTGCTCTACAAATTATGGTAGTGAATTCATAGTGGAATAGATGGCCTACTCCAAACACTCCTGAAGGAAAAGCCATCAAATAGAGGATCCTTGATGGCAATAGGAGATCCAATGTGAGGCACGACATTGTTGATTCTTATTTAATTAAAACTTCAAAATTTCTTTCAATTTTCAAATTTATGATTTTAATTAAAAATATATATTTTTTGTTCATTTAATTTAAAAAATCAGATTTTTATATTTTTTCTTATTCATTGCAGATATGTTTTCTCCATTATCTCTCCTATTATATATGTCATCAAATATGTTGATACAGACTCTCCTAACCTTAGAGAGATATAGGAGACTATGTACACTATGCTTTAGAAGATGAAGAAAATAATTTTGGCTCAAGATAAACAATTGGACTTATGTGAGGAGTACATTAAGCCAATTTTCATGTAGAGGTGGAACACTATGAATACTCCAATGCATATATATAAATATATGCACTAAATTAAAAATTGTATCAGCCTAGGCCTGGAAGGTGCACTCCTATTGAAGATGATCAGATGAGACATGGGCTTATGAAGGCCCTTCAAAAGATGTATTTAGCTCAGGACTCTGGTACACTTCATGAGCAATAGGTTTCCTTAATGGATAGAGTAGTACATGGCATAAAAAATCCCCCATTGAATGGTGGTAATGGTATGGGATAGATGCACCATAGTTGAGGACACTTGCAATTCATCTCCTCTTACAAGTTGTTAATTCCTCTATTAAAGAGAGGAATTGGTCTATATTTAGCTTTATCCACTTTGTGAAGAGGAATATGCTTACATATAAATGAGAAGATAAATTAGTGGCTATGCATAGTGCTCTATGACTTATGGATTGTAAGAATCTATAATATCAACAAACTCTAGCTTTACGATGGGATATTAATCTTGAAGATGCCACATAGGTTAATGAGGATGACACCCTGTTGGGATCATTTGGCGTACCATTAGATGATGCAACCTTTGAGGGAGAGGCTGACAATTATAGTGACTCTAATATGGATGTGAACTAGGGGCAACTCCCATACTATCTTTGTTTTCATTTTGACTTTGAAGTTTCATTTTTTTATTCTTTTGACATTGTATGATATATTGATGCAATGATAATTGAATCTTGATATATGATACATGATACTTTAAGTCTTTACCTTTTCCTTTTGTTGAAACTTGTAGCCTTTGTGCATTTGATATATGATATGATACTTTTCATTCTTTCAATGAATTTTATCTACGAATATATAAAATTGAAGTTTTAACTCTCATTTCATTCATTTGATGTTATCCTATGTTCCTATTTTATGATGATTTAATTTTATTCATTTGATGTTATGTTCTATGATGATTTGATGAATGCCATTTATCATTAAAATAATAATTTTAGATTAATACATTTTATTATGTTGCTATGATGAATGTTACAATATTATATAATGTTTCAAATTTCATGAATATATATAGGTCTCAACTTCCTTCCCCCCCTCCGATAAAATAGAAACTTGTTTCCCCATCTCAAAAACTCAAGGTAACATAGTCTTGCATTAAACATGAAGAGGCCAAGATGAAAGCAAATGTTCCAATTCATGAATCATTAACAGATATGCCATTGTGTGATAATTTTGAACAAGATCATCTCTTTGTGACAACTTGGTTTTCATGAGATGGATGTCTTGGTGAAAGTGCGTGAGTAGAAAATGTCTAAAGAGGCAATTTTTATATTGCAGTAGTCAAATATCTATGTACACTATGAGGTTTGAAGGTTTTCCTATGCCATAAAAAACATTTCTTCTCTATAGCTACCCTAATCACTTTCATTGGATGAGCTATAACCTCTATAAGCATTGAGGCTCTTCTTTTAGTCATGCAAGGCTTGTTTTGATTCTTATCGCATTTGTGATTGGATTTGTTTTCCTTGTATAAGGTTTTTCTTCTTTGTCACTATTACTTTCTCTTAAATATGGGCAATTTGTAATGAACTATACAACTTTTCCACAACTAAAGCATATAAATGGTAGTTTTCGCATGTTCTTTCTTCTTAACATCCAAACAAAAAGAGATTCCACATTAATTTGTTTCTTCCTAAGAACTTTTACTTGTCATAGGTTCTTTATGCTTCGATATTCTTGTGCCTTTGAAGGTTGATTCCCCTTTTGATATTTTTATGGTCCCCATTACATATGTTGTAAAGATACCATGTAACTAATCCATGGTTAATTTATCCAAGTTCCTAATTTCTATAGCAGAGACTTTAGCATCAATTCTCATGAGAAGAAATCTAAATATCTATTGAACTATTGTTTATTATTCTATTTTTCCTCCAAGAACCCTTATGGTATTCACTATCTCGTCAACTCTAATTAGATATGCAGCAATATTTTCTTCTTCAAGTGACTTTAGGCTTTCAAATTCCCCTCTATGGGTTTGATGTTTACCTTTGATCACTTTGTTGTCATCTTCATATATCTATTTCAATTTGCCCCTTATGTCCTTAGCATGTTTCCAGTTTGCATCACTTTCACAAGTTATAAATTTTATTAATCCACATAGGATTGCATATCCATTTTAGAAGTTATTGATCTATAGATTCATTTACCAATAACACCAAATTTCATTCCCTAGGGAACTTATATAAGTATCCATTCTTAGGCTCCATAAGGCATAGTTTGTTCCATCAAACAATGGAGATTTTTTTGAAGAGAATATTTCTTGTCCAACCATGTGTGGTCTTTAGATCTTCATTTTAATCAGTTAGGATAATTTGAAGGAGCCAAATCTAATACCAATTGATGAGCACACGATTATACTAAGAGGGGGTAAGTCAATATGATAATACTTTTTAACCTCCTTAAAAAAATTTCAATTCATTTATGATTTGATTCTAAATTAGCACATATGAGAAAACAATAAGAAATACAATTAAAAAAAAAAATTTATGTATAAATCCTTGTAGGAGAAAACCATAGAAAAAATATATTACTTGTATTAATTTTCTTGTTATAGATTCTAGAGAGACCAACCTCACATTCACTTTGTGAGCACTAACTCACTAGAGGTACCAACATCTTGCTAAAATTATCTTCACAAGAGCTAAAACTCTCTTCTTCAATATCCAATAGTTCCTTTCTTAATTGTGTGATAAATTGACCTTAAATCTGCCACAAATTGATCACAATTTTGCCCTGAAAATCTACTATAATATTAATCAATTCTCATGCTAATCACTACATATGTAAATTGCACAAGTTATAAAATCACTCCTCTTCATTTTTTGAGTATTTGGGAAATGGACTAGAATTAAGTAAATTCTTTATCAAAATTATTCTAACATTAATGACAACTTTCCAACAGTTGGAATAAAAAGGGTACCAACTTATAGGGATTTTCTTGCAGTGACATCAAATAGAAGGGTACTATAGCTATATCAAATTGTTGCATGATTAAATAGAAGGCAGCTATCATTTAATTCAGCTGCATTGAGTTAAGAGAGAAACCATTCGTAATCATTTTCTATGGCATCTCCTGATATCTTATTGTTGACCTTTAAGATCATAATTATTTATAAGTGGTGTGTGTGAAAAAAATTTAGTTGGAGAACTAAAACTTATAATTTTGGTTATATTTCTGTTGAGAAAACCATTGTAAATATTTGATGGTTAAAAGTTATGTCAAAAGAGTGCAATGATGATTCTACAAGGTGCTAATAAGCTGAGTTATGCTATCCATTTCACTATGGAATTAAGTTTGTGTGAATCAAGGTAATTATGTTTTGAGTAATAAGACTAACCTCCTCCGTCGATATGACTAACCTTAGGAAGTTCAAGCTGATTTATCAATTAATAATAATAAGTGGTGTTTGATTTGAGGCATCTACATCCTTAAAGGAAGTGTTACAATATTACTAAATTGTGATTTTACTTATGTGTTATAGAGGAAATGAAATATAAAGATATCAATCTTTCATGAAATTCAAACACAAATAGGTCTAACTGAAATATCATCAAGGGAGCGCTATGCTTTGGGATTTTAATCCTTTGTTCCAAAAGATTGTGAATGTGAAGTGTGTATGAATGAACTAGACTAACAATGGTAAAATGACTAATTCCAACATAATGAAACAAATATATAATGAAATATAAAAGTAGCAAGACAAATCTAAGATGGAGACAAAGAAAGGAACCTAGAACTTAAATTTGGAGTTGATTGTGTTGAACAAAAGTAGTAGTTGCCCATGTCAACAAGGTGACACAAGATCAAGAGATGGATGACAATAGAATGAAGAAGCTTTGTGCACTTGTTCCCTAAAATATTGGGTAAGACTAGTAGGACAAGGGTATTGGATGCCCTAGTCTTAGGGTCTTAATTGATCTAAAGTTTGGTAATGTCTATCATTATCTTCTTTTCTTGTCTGCAACCTTGGTTTCCAACACCCTTTCATGAGCCTTCAAGGTTCCCAAAGCCTTTTGTTGGAAATATTTCTAGTTGGTTTCAAAACCATGGTCTAGAGATGACAAGGTTCTCACTTGACCTTGTCAGCACCAACTCACAAGTCAGGACTTCAAAGACTCTAACCTCCAAAGAAGAAAAAGTTTCCCAAAAGACTTGAAGGCTAGATTCTAAAAGAATTGTGTGTTCAAAACATCATGCAAGGATTGATTAGATTTTCATCGCCTTGTTGGCACTCAATATTCAAGTCACAACTAATTTTCTCTCAAAAGTGAAGTTCTTGAGGCTACCAAAGATAAGTGAGGAAGAAATAAAAGCATGTACAAAGAGGTTTGGAAACCTTTGGTAGGCTCAAAGATGGTTTTGAAAATAAATTAAAAAGTTATGTCTTTGCATCAAAATGTTACTTTTGAGAGTTGGTGCAAAGAGAGACTATATGTACAACATTAATGATGTTGTCAGAGCTAAAGGAAATCAATGCCAAATAGGGGAAAAAAATTCAAAGGGAGTCCATTTGCATGTAATTCACAAGAATATTTTCATAAAGGGTTTGAGAGAAAAAAGAAAAAAAAAGTAGGTGTAAAACATGGAAGAAACTCATTAGAAAGCAAAATCACTCACAAAGAGGTTTTTAGCATAGTAGATTGGTAGGCTCACAACTCTTCCAAATCCATAGTCATAGAAAAAAGTGTTGTTATATGAATTTAATATTTGAAAATTGTGCTCCACTATCATTACACCACCAAAAATTTTCCAATTTAAGAGACATTTTCCTGAGTTGCATTTCAATCAAAATGAAGTAGATGTTCCTATAATACAAGCATTTATCAAAAATAATTTACAATTAGGTTAAGGTTTCCACCCCATTCAACATGTTCAAGATTATAGGGTTGATTGTTTATATAACTATGAGGTGAGGAAAATGAGTTGGATTAGGATTGCACTCCACAAATAGTCACCTTCAAGTTAAATTGGGACATCTTAGATGTAGAGGATGATGAATCGGACCTATTGGACCCAACTTACATCAATTAAATTCAAATCTAGACAATTGTGGTCTTGGATTAGGATCTCCAGGAGACAAAGTATAATAAAACAAAAAAAAATTGTAGTTATAATAACACAAGTATGCCTTGCCAAAAAGAAAATTGGATCTTCAAAGGTGCAACCAAAAGGTGAGAGAAATAATTCAGATTTAAGAAAACATAATAATATAGTGGCTTCATCAAGCATTACACTTCTTTCTGTTGGAAACAATTGTCTGAAGGAAATTGCTACTCAATTATGCATTGTCTTTGATGTCACACTATGTCATAGTCCGCAGCAATCAGCTCCTACCGAGCTCAGTCGGTCTACCAGACAGGAATATTAATGCTTACCGAGTCCACTCGGTTATCGAAGAAAAGTAGTATTTACCGAGTTCACTCGGTTGCCGAAGAAAGTTTAGTGTTTACCGAGTTCAGTCGGTCATCAAGAAAAGATAGTGTTTACCGAGTTCAGTCGGTCATCGAGAAAAGATAGTGTTTACCGAGTTCAGTCGGTCATCGAGAAAAGATAGTGTTTACCGAGTTCAGTTGGTCATCGAGAAAAGATAGTGTTTACCGAGTTCAGTCAGTTATCAAAGGTAAAGAATTGTCGGTGTTTACCGAGTTCCCTCGGTCACCGAAAGATTATAGAAAGATATGGTCACCGAGCACTGTCGGCCCTTGAAGGATTTTTGCAAATAGAGTTTACTTAATTCAGCCGACTGTTATACTAAATAATGTCGATTTGACTAATCCAAAATCATATAAATAAAAGGTCAAATGTGAAAAGTAATAATAGAACAGCAGAAGATTTACAGAAGAAAAGAAGGAGAGGTATATGCGAATTTGTGAAGGATGTTCAGATATCCTTGAGGAGCAGCAGAGATTTATTTGATCAGAAAGGATAAGAATTATGCAGAACAAAGATCTGTAATCAGCAAGACAGTTGCATTATTATACAGGTTACTTTCTCATTGTTACCTTCTTATCATTGTAACAGTGAATTCTAAATCTCTTAACCGAGTTGGTTTAACAACCATAATGTAAATCCTCTAACAAGGTGACAATTCCATTGAATTGTTTTCAAGACCTCTTACCAGGCCACTCCTTGCAGGGTGTTTTAAATCCTCTAACAAGGTCACACCTAACAGTGTGTTTTGTAACCTTTTACCGGGTTGGCTTCTAACCGGGCATCACTTCAGAAAAGTGAAAATCAGTATCTAGATACATTGGTGGTTTTTCCCATATTGGGTTTCCATGTTAAATCTTGTGTCTCTTATGTTCTTAATTGCTTTCTCAATCATATACATGTGCTGATGAATATCTAAAGATAATATTGATAATACTTTCTGCATCTTCAAAGTTACTGCAATCTATTTACCGAGTGCTAAAACAGATAACAGTGTTAAGATATCCTAAGGGATCTGCAAAAGAATAAATTGTGAAGTGTTTTTATGGTTGACTGATTCACCCCCCCCTCTCAGTCACTTCATCCATATTCCATCAATTGGTATCAGAGCTTTTGGTGCTTGCAGGAAGGGTTTCAAGGACCTAAGCTAAAGATCAGGATGTCTTACAAGAGGGAAATTCCAAAGCTCAACAGAGATAACTTTTCAGCATGGCAAGGTCTCATGCGACTTCATCTGGCTTCCATTGGTGATTCAGGATGCAAATACATTGATGAAGAATACACAATTCCTAATGGCGCATTAACTGTTGAAGACATTGCAGATAAAAAGACTCACAACACCATGATGATAGACATTGCATCTGCTCTCAGCTATGAAGAATTTGATGATATTAAAGACTACACCACTGCATATGAAATGTGGGTGGCACTGAAGAAAATATATGGTGGTGATGCAAATGTGAAAAGAGCCAAAGCAGAAAGCCTAAGAGGACAGTTTGACAAAATGAATATGAAGGAAGATGAAAACATTGCAAAATATGTTGAAAGAATCAAAGCAAGTGTAAGTGCAATTAGAGCTTCTGGAGGAACAATCTCAGATGAGACTGTTATAAGTAAGGTACTCATAACACTACTCCCTATCTATGCAATAAGAGTATCAGCTATTCAAGAAAGAAGATGTGAAACAAACCACAATATAACTTTGGATGCTTTAGTTGGAAGATTGACAGCTTTTGAATTAGACAACTATGATAACTATGTTCCTAGTTCCAAAAATATTGAATCAGCATTTGAGGCCAAGGTTTCACTAAAGAAGAACAAGAAAATTAAAGAAGTTCAGTCAGAAAGTGAAGAAGAATCAGAAGAAAGTTCTGATAGTGATCTTGAAATTGTAGAAGCATTACTTGCAAAGAAGTACTCTAGAGGGAAAGGTAAATATAAAGGTAAAACTCCTTTAATCTATTTTTCATGTGAAGAAATTGGACATATTGCAGCTAGGTGCCCAAACAAGCAAGTCAAAGAAGAAAAGAGAAGTCACAAGTACTATGGCAAAAAGAATTTCAAATCATACAAGGATAAAGGTAAGAAATCATGTTTTATGGCTAAAGATTCTGATGATAGTGAAGAAGAAATTGTCTTTATTGCTATAAAAGATGAATCTGATGATGATGAAGATAAGATGGCACTTATTTCTCATATAAGAAAAGATGATATATGGATAATAGACAGCGGATGTTCACACCACATGACTGGTGACAAGACAAAATTTGAATATCTAGAAGACTGTGACAATGGTAATGTAAGATTTGGAAACAATGAACCTTGTTGTATAAAAGGAAAAGGAAGAATCTCATTAACCAAAGAACTCATATGTGATAATGCTTACTGGGTTGAAGGACTAAAACATAATCTTTTAAGTGTAGCACAGCTAATCAACACTGGTTTCAAGGTTGAATTCATGAATGGTCAAGCAAGACTGCTGGATGGAAAAGGAAAACTCATTGGATCAGGCAAACAAACAAAAGGTAACTTATTTTATCTTGATCTCAATGAATATTCATGCTTTATTGCTCAAATAGAAGAAAGTTGGCTATGGCACAAAAGGTTATGTCATGTGAATTTTGATAACATGATAAAAATAAGCAAATTCAAGAAGGTTAGAGGCATTCCTACTTTGAAGAAACCTGACACTGGTCTATGTAAGAATTGTCAGATTGGCAAAATGAGTAAAACTAGTTTCAAGAGTAAGAACTATCAGTCTAAAGAAATTTTGGAAATTGTGCATACTGATTTATGTGGACCTATTGGAATACAAAGCTATACTAGAGATAAATTCTTTATTCTTTTCGTTGATGATTATTCTAGAATGATGACTATTATGTATTTAAGAGAAAAATCAGAAGCATTTGAAAAGTTCAAATGGTACTTGGCAAGAGTAGAAAAAGAAACAGGGAAAAGATTGAAATGCTTAAGATCAGACAGAGGTGGTGAATTCATCTCCCATGATTTTAACAACTTCTGCATTGAAAGAGGAATCAAAAGACAGGTATCAGCTCCTAGAACTCCTGAGCAGAATGGAATAGCAGAAAGAAGAAACAGATCTATTATGGATTGTGCAAGGACTCTAATGATAGAAAAGAACATTGCTATGAAGTACTGGAAGGAAGCTATCAGCACTACAGTTCATACCTTGAACCGAGTACAATTGAAGAAAGACACATTCAAAACTCCTTATGAATTATGGTATGGCTATAAACCTAATGTAAGTTACATGAAAATATTTGGTAGCAAGTGTTATATCTTAAAAGAATCCAGAAGAAATAAATTTGATGTGAAAAGTGATGAAGGAATATTCCTAGGATATTCTAGCAAAAGCAAGGCATACAAATGTCTGAACTTATCTACTTACAAAGTCATAGAAAGTATACATGTAAAATTTGATGAGTTTGCAGAAAAGACTGAGGAAGAAAGCAAAAGGGAACCTGAGAACTACAGAAGATTCATTTACATTGAACCTGAAACATTGACAGACACAACTATCAATAAGGAAGCTATATCTATCGAGCCGAGCACAGTTACCGAGTCACAGGAAGAAGTTCAAACCAAGTCACAGGAAGAAATTCAGACCGAGTCTCAGCCTGAAGTTACTGAGCAAATATCTACCGAGCCCGAGCAACCTAAAGAAGAGATCCTAGAAGACAACAACATGAATCATTCAAAAGGCAAGGAACCTATACTAGCCAAATATGTCAGAAGACATCATACACCAGATCAAATCATTGGAAACAAATCAGATGGTACTATGACAAGAAGCAAGCTAAAAGGTACATGTCTGCTTACTGATTTTGAACCTAGAAATATCAAAGATGCATTGGAGAATGAAAGTTGGATTGAAGCAATGAATGAAGAATTAGAACAAATACAAAAGAACAAAACTTGGACTCTTGTACCCAGACCTAAAGATAAGAATGTAATTGGAACAAAATGGGTATTCAGGAATAAGCTGAATGAAGATGGTCAAGTATCTAGAAACAAAGCTAGACTGGTATGTAAAGGTTATTCTCAAGAAGAAGGTATAGATTATGGAGAAACCTTTGCTCCTGTTGCAAGATTAGAAGGTGTAAGAACTCTACTTGCTTATGCAGCACACAAAGGATTTAAGGTATATCAGATGGATATAAAATCTGCATTTCTCAATGGAATTCTTGATGAAGAAGTCTACATTGAACAACCTGAAGGTTTTGTTGATCCAGATAAAAGGGACATGGTCTGCAGGTTACACAAAGCATTGTATGGTCTAAAACAAGCTCCTAGAGCATGGTATGAAAGACTCCATAACTATTTGATTCAGATTAATTTTAAAAGAGCTAATGATAACAGCAATCTGTATATTAAAGAAGGACCAAATGACAAAATTGTATTGGCAGAAATATTTGTGGATGATACTATATTTACAGTGAATGAGGATCAGTGCAAAGAATTTTCAGAGCAAATGAACAGAGAATTTGAAATGTCTATGTTTGGTTTAATAAAATTCTTTGTTGGTCTTCAAATTCAGCAAAGCAAGAATGGTATATACATTATTCAATCCAAATACATTAAGGAGATACTTAAGAAGTTTGGTATGAAAGATTCAAAACCAGTTGGTACACCCATGTGTACTGGACTGAAACTTACCAAAAATGATGATTCAAAAGAAGTTGATCAGACCCTATACCAATCTATGATTGGAAAATTGCAGTATGTAGTACATACAAGACCTGATATTGCCTTAGCAGTCGGTATAGTAGCTAGATTCTCAGCAAAACCTAAGGAAAATCACATGATGGCAATCAAAAGAATCTTAAGATACTTAAAAGGAACTGAAGAGTATGGTTTGTGGTATAAATTTGGAGGCAATCTAGACTTGAAAGTGTTTACTGATGCTGATTGGGCAGGAAACATTGATGATAGAAAAAGTACAAGTGGTGGAGCATTTTTTCTTGGAAAAAGACTGGTATCCTGGACTAGTAAAAAGCAGAATTGCACATCTCAATCCACAGCTGAAGCAGAATATGTTGCTGCTGCAGTAAACTATTCAAATATTGTTTGGTTTAAACAGCTATTAGAAGGTATGAAGGTTGAAATCAAAGAACCAGTTGTTATATTTTGTGACAATACCAGTGCAATAAACATTTCTAAGAATCCAGTGATGCATTCCAAAACCAAGCACATTGCTATTAAATATCACTTTGTCAGAGAATTGGTCCAGGACAAGGAAATCAGATTAGAATATATTCATACAAAAGAACAGATTGCAGACATTTTTACCAAACCATTACCTAAGGATGCATTTATGTATCTAAGAGGTAAGTTAGGGGTCATTCCCCTATCCGAGGCTCACTAAATACAGTTTTAGTGATGCATCAACCAGAACATGATTGAAAATCAACTTGTTGATGCAGCATATTAAAGGAATCATTGCATATGAATCAGTACTTGAGGTACATTAACTTTCACTGGTAATATGAGAATTGTCTTTGGCATGTGTTGTCAAAGAGGGAGTGTTTGCTATGTCTTTGCTATTACTTCAAGAAATTTTCAAATAGTCAGAAGGAAGAATTTTCAGGATACAGGAAGTTTACTGACAGAGGGAGATTTGAATCTAAACCAAGCTAACTCTTTCAAATTTCTTATGATATGACATATTGTGTTGCCATCAATGCCAAAGAGGGAGATTGTTGGAAACAATTGTCTGAAGGAAATTGCTACTCAATTATGTATTGTCTTTGATGTCACACTATGTCATAGTCCGCAGCAATCAGCTCCTACTGAGCTTAGTCGGTCTACCAGACAGGAATATTAATGCTTACCGAGTCCACTCGGTTATCGAAGAAAAGTAGTATTTACCGAGTTCACTCAGTTGCCGAAGAAAGTTTAGTGTTTACCGAGTTCAGTCGGTCATCGAGAAAAGATAGTGTTTACCGAGTTCAGTCGGTCATCGAGAAAAGATAGTGTTTACCGAGTTCAGTCGGTCATCGAGAAAAGATAGTGTTTACTGAGTTCAGTCGGTCATCGAGAAAAGATAGTGTTTACCGAGTTCAGTCGGTTATCAAAGGTAAAGAATTGTCGGTGTTTACCGAGTTCCCTCGGTCACCGAAAGATTATAGAAAGATATGGTCACCGAGCACTGTCGGCCCTTGAAGGATTTTTGCAAATAGAGTTTACTTAATTCAGCCGACTATTATACTAAATAATGTCGATTTGACTAATCCAAAATCATATAAATAAAAGGTCAAATGTGAAAAGTAATAATAGAACAGCAGAAGATTTACAGAAGAAAAGAAGGAGAGGTATATGCGAATTTGTGAAGGATGTTCAGATATCCTTGAGGAGCAGCAGAGATTTATTTGATCAGAAAGGATCAGAATTATGTAGAACAGAGATCTGTAATCAGCAAGACAGTTGCATTATTATACAGGTTACTTTCTCATTGTTACCTTCTTATCATTGTAACAGTGAATTCTAAATCTCTTAACCGAGTTGGTTTAACAACCATAATGTAAATCCTCTAACAAGGTGACAATTCCATTGAATTGTTTTCAAGACCTCTTACCAGGCCACTCCTTGCAGGGTGTTTTAAATCCTCTAACAAGGTCACACCTAACAGTGTGTTTTGTAACCTTTTATCGGGTTGGCTTCTAACCGGGCATCACTTCAGAAAAGTGAAAATCAGTATCTAGATACATTGGTGGTTTTTCCCATAGTGGGTTTCCACGTTAAATCTTGTGTCTCTTGTGTTCTTAATTGCTTTCTCAATCATATACATGTGCTGATGAATATCTAAAGATAATATTGATAATACTTTCTGCATCTTCAAAGTTACTGCAATCTATTTACCGAGTGCTAAAACAGATAACAGTGTTAAGATATCCTAAGGGATCTGCAAAAGAATAAATTGTGAAGTGTTTTTATGGTTGACTGATTAACCCCCCCCCTCTCAGTCACTTCATCCATATTCCATCACTTTCTACTTGAGAAGTGACTACACTATGAGAAGGTGATGGAGAAGAACCTTCTCAAGGAAGAAAGGAACCTAAAAAGACTTGAAGAAAAAGAAACAAAAAAGGAAAAGAAAAAAAAGGAAGTCTAGGAAGTTGAGATTGAAGAGATAACTCTCGATTCATTTGGTACTCAACTTCCTAACCCACTTAAAATATAATTGATAAGTCTTCTATGAATAATAAGTATTCATCACTCTTCCCTTTTGATTTACAAAACATCACTAAAATCCATCCTTTGAGGAGAGCTTTGCGATTTAAATATACTATTTCCTAATCATATATCAGAGCTATAGATACTTCTCATTCATGATTGGAAAATTCTCTTTCAAAGAAGAGTAAAATAGTGCCAATGAAATTTCATGGTGCCAACATTGTGGGACAATTGGTACAGATTATTCCTAAGTCTAAAAAGTTGAAATCCACATCTACATTAATGTGGGATCATAATAGCTAGGGTCGTGTTTGTAGGAATGATTTTCAAGTAACAACTTCTAGATTAGTAGAAAGAGCAACAAAAGACAAGCAAGACAAGGATGATTTGAAAAGGTTTGTTCAACTCCTAATGAGTTGTTTGGATTCCCTAGTTGATTGTACTCCTCAACCAATGAGTGAAACTAGTAAATCCTATAACCCAAGTTCAGCAATTGGCAAGGAAATGGTATGCAAGGTGCAAAAAGATAAGTCTTGTAGAAGGATCACTCAGGAGTATGTAAAGAATATAAAAGCTAAAAGTCTCACTTTCATTAAACAAATTGGGAAAATATATGATGATTCAAGCTTATTGAGGAATGCTATAAATATAGAAATAGTGAACACTAAGCATGAAGAATTGTCGTGGTTACAAGATGACCAATAGTAATAGGAGATTTGGATATGTGCTTAGACAAGGAAATAATAAAATAGATTGGTCACAGTGCAAATGATCCTTAGTGTATTTTTGGATTAGTCATCATTTGCTTGATTAGCTGAGGTGAATGATTACTATGAACTATCTTAGATTTGATATGAAAACAACTACATGGGTAGTTACCCTACTATGTGCATAACAATAATTGAAGCTAACCATTGTATCAAGAGGATTAGCAGGCAATCACCTATAGCATGAGGGTGATTGATGTCAAGAGCTACCCAAGATTGTGAAGAAAATAGTTAACATTATTAATAAGGTCACTATGTGGCATATATTATCAATAACGTCACGTATATCACATGGATAACCGATGCCAAGTGCTACCCAAGATGGCGAAGCAGATAGTTGACATTATTACTAAGGTCACTAGGTGGTATATATAATGGAAGCTACTACTTCACAGGTAGACAAAATCAATACAATTGGTTCACTACTTGTGGAAATCCTTGGGATGGATGGTGGACAATTCGTGTAGTATGGGATGCACGCTATTGTTAAAGAGTATAACTGACTTTGTTGGGTAGGGGAGAAACCCTTAATACCACAAACACATAACAGAAATAGAGAAACAACAACAATATGCAAGAACAGAAAATTGGCTTCTTATTATCTCCACAAATGTGGAATTACAAACTTTCAGAATTACAATATGCAAAGCCACATGGGCATTCCCTTACAATATTCTGTAGGACAAAGCCTCAAGCTATTACCCAGATCTACTACCCAGAACTATTCTGAACTGCCTAAGACAATAATACAGCCTTCCTTATATAGACAATTTTCCACCGCCTGGGAAGGTTCCAGAATTTTAGCCAATAAGGCCGACCAACTTAGAATTATTTTATTTTACATTTTATTACATCATAGTCGGCTCAAGATAACCTTTGAAACCCGAACAAAAATTTTGAAGAAAATTATTTTTCGCCATTTCAGGTGGCCCAACTTCCAAAGACCATAAGTCATCACCAGTTGACCCGCTCGGCTATTATAACCCCATTTCAGAAATGTCACGAAGCGCTCTACAGGCTTGACCTGCGCAAGCGCCCGTCAACCAAATTTTCAACCTCATCCGGGGCCTCTAAAGCCTTCAAAACTGAGTTCAAAGTTTCTGTACCCTGCTGCCAATACCGAAAATCTTCAATATCTTCCAATATACACTTGATCTGGCAATGAAACTTTACTGGCAGGCTTATATGACCAAAGTGAACCTCCAAGAAAGAAATCAGATCATTCTGAGCTCATACAAAAATTACCAAAAATAGTAACTTTCCATAAATAGCAGCTCTGCACAAAATAGCCCTTATTGAATACAAAAATAGAAATATTTTTGGGTGATGCAAGATTGCTCTTACACCCAGGATGCTCCTGCATCACCCACAATGTAATATGAGTTAGATTGAATCCTCTTTCCAATTGTCATTGGTGCAAAAGAGCAAGGAAAAGAAGGAGACGCATGATGTAGTGCACAATGCACAAACATTCCTTTTCTTTCTAGGATACATTGTGGATAAGTGTGTGTTATCCATTGTCTATGAGCCAATCACTATTGTCTTTGTGATTCTTAGATGAGCCACTCACTATGTATTTGTGGTGTAAGTATAAGTTGTTCACTATGCATTTGTGATGTACGATAGAGCTAGTTACCATAAATTTGTGATAAGTGGTAAAGATTGTCATTGTGTATTTGTGATGTATAGGATTGCTAGTCCTTGCTAATATTTAGGTTTCTAATGGCTAGATAGAGTTGGCTTGTTTTCCATGCATATCGAACAAGAACTTCAGAAAAAGGAAACAACATTTAGGAATTATTCATAATGTATAAAAGGTAAACGTTGTGCAGAGGAAAACTCCTTTAACTTGAACGCTAAAGTGTGAAGCTAATTTGGAATATTTTGAAGACAAGTGCTAAGTTACATTCAAATCCTTCATGATGCATAACTTAAACTAAGCCTTCAATGGTCCCATGCTAGGTCGAAAAGAAATAGCACGCCCTCTTTATCAACTTACCTGGTCCTATTTTAAAGTTCTCCCTGCTGATCAGTAACTTTAATAAACATTGAATAGTCAAATAAGACATGGAGGTGGGGGCAGGGCGGGGGAAGGTTTGGCACGCATTTGTGAGTTTCCCTCGTGAACATTTTCCTAGTAACATATAATAGTAACTTTACTAAACAAGCATTCTATCTCAGGTAAAGAGAATTATTTAACTGCACACATGTAAAATCTGGATGTGTAAATTTGGTCAACCAGAGCAGAGTTCTTGGAACAAAACACTTAATAATTATTATTGTGGGAACTTCTTTATATACAACACATGATGCAACAGGTGTGAACTCTAAAGCTGAAAAAGAATCTTGAATAATACTGCATGCCCTCATTGAAGTTGCCAACACAGACTCCTCACAAATGAGGAAAGCAGGAGCTCGTTAGCTGCTATTTCTGTCTTGCAGAGGCTTTGCTTCTAATGTTGTCACTACCATTGCAGTGCTTCTTTGTACTTCTATCAAAAGCTGACTAACATTCGTATTCCAATTTTATTGATCAGTACATGAATTAGAGCTCATGATCTATGCTTCGCATGTGGGTATTAATCTTGAGAGAAACCACAAAAAGAATAGGTAGTATTAAGTTCTAACTATAATATTCAAACCAACCCCAAAAAAATTTATGTTCTAAAGGTTTCAAATGAAGAGAAAAAGAAAATACCCAGCATGTGCAAGTATTTGCACTAGTGTACAAAAGACTAGTATAAATGCATATACCAACATGTAATTTATAGCTTTCGAGAATTAACGACGAGGTAACTAATAAAAACATATCTAAATTGGTTTACATAGGATTCAAACCTGATTAATTTCTTTTTAAACCCAACATATAGCATGGACAGTTCTTATCGATAAGAAAACTTAAGGGGAAAACAATAACTAGATCTGAAATTAACAAATAACTGATTGGAAGAAACCACAATCCAACAGTCTTGTGTGCAATAGTTTCTCAAATGTACACCTAAGTATCTAAAATCACTTTTATTCACTCAGCTAACCATACAGATTAGTGGTAACAAGAAGGAAGACAAAATTGCATGATAACCCTATGTGCCTGAGCCTTTACATAGCATTTCACTTGATAAATCTCACAATTAACAGAAGTACATTGTAAGAGAGCCAGCAAATGAAATCAAATTTGTATATTCCATTTCAGGTTATAGAGGAGCTCGTTGAAAGCCTTTATCTCCAAGCTTTTTCTGCTTTGTCCATGTAATCTTGATGGGACTGATGTTTTTTACCTGTCAAATGGATAAATAGATCATTGTAAATGAATACTGAAATCTCCTGTTGTTGTTTGGCCATATATGATCATTTCAGCAACTGGGAATTAACTTCATTATGAAGTTTATTAAAAATTTGTACATGAACCAAGCAAGACAGCTTGAGAAAATCCAGAAAATTGCCCAAGAATAAAAAGCAATTTCAAAATGTAGGATAATATTAACAAAGAAGAAAAATATAAACCCTATCAACATTTGAAGCAACTATTTATCATGGTGTTCAACCTCTGGCATGCGGATATCATTATGGAATAGGGGGGAAATAGGACTGAGGTATTGAGTTCCAATATTACAAAGGTTAAAATGTTATGAAAGTAACTAATATTTAAAATTTTCCCCTACAACAACAAGAATGATCTCAGGAGTAAGACTAGAATCAACACAGGTACCAATCAAGTTATAAATGGGCAATTCTAGTGGAAAGAAAGAAACTTCAACAGAACCTCCAAAACAGTCCAAGACTGGTCAGTGCTAGTCATATAAGCAGAGGGAGTAAAGCTGATGACGTTCACTCATACTGAAATCCAGCATTGTAAATATCCTCCTTTATTGCAAATATCCACATGTAAAATACCTAATCGATGTGCATTTTTTATCCGATAGTGGAAACGGTCGCTTGAATTACAGAGGTTCTTTTTGAAATGCTTCATTGAGCCTTTGTAGAAATGTGAGGCTGCCTTGGAGTTCAGGACTGTTCAATGAATTTATTCCTGCAATTTAATACTCAATTGGTATTTGTAGTTCTGAGCAATAAGTAATATTTCAGACTCAGCTTTGATTCAAGTTCTTTAGTTTTTGGGATATGAGGGCAAATCAGAGATTGAAGATTGCAAATATGGAGGGAGTAGACTTCTACCTTTGTTTCTGTTTAGTTGAGAGTTTTGTATATAAGCAGTGCACCTTTTCCTTGTCCCTTATTCAGTTTACTGATCATTTCATGAGGAAACATTAGAGTTAATGTGTGTAGCTTTCCCAAGGCACTCCAAACTGATTTCAAGGTCAGAAAATGTAATCATGCTTAATTGTGACTTCTATAATCTTAGCGGCAGTTGAAGCTCAATTAATGTTCTGAAAATCAGATATTCTAAGTTTTTCAAGATTGATTTTTGTCATGGTTTCATTGTCGTTATGCTATGAATCTTTATACACAAGTTTGGAGTTTTAAATGCATTAAACTAAACCGTATACACAAGAAAGGCAACCCTGCGAGTTCTTCACAGCAAGTGGTTGAAGAGTTAGTGTTTGATAGAAGTGTCTGAAGCAAATTGTAAACCTAGGCAAGGGTTTTTACAGAGGCGAGGAATAAAAAATGTCAATACAAACTATGCAACCTAGTATTTCTTTGCGTACCCAAACCATACATAATGGATTCACAGGGAAAAGGGTTCTACCAAGTAAAGAAAAGGGCTACTAGTGTCCCCAAAATGTTTAAATCTCAATCATGAGAGGTGTCCAAATCTTATATTGCTAAATTTTTCTTTGCCCATGCTGTATCATTTCATGTGGCACATTCTCTCCCCAATTCAAACTGTTCGAATTGTTTGCCATTGATGCCAAGATAGGTTACTATTGCTGTCAAAATATTATTGTCATTTATGCAATGATGAAATCAATAAATACTAAGAGCAGAAAACAGAAATTGTTTGATTCACAAATGATAACAGTACAATGCTTGGAGACAACATCAATTGTAATAAAAGGAATATTGAGCAACGGTTGTAAGAAAAGGAAATAGCAATTTCTTTAAGGAAGACAATGTTCATTAAGAAGAAAGTCAACGAAGTAAACAAAAGAACAAATACTGAATATTTAACATTGTCATGTCGACTCTGTGTATTTCTGATTTCTCTGTACAGGAATATCAAGAGGAAATAAGTTTTGGAGTTTTGGAGGAAATAAGTAACTATGATTCATATCCTTTGACGTGACTTTCACAGCGATTCATTTTTGTCTACCCAAGAACATATATGATATGCTTTAGAGATTAAAGGAACGCATGAATCAGTTCTGCCACAACAGCATTCAGTTTGTTTTGTTTTATACACTTCTTCTTTATTGTATTTACACGTCATATAGAAGGGTCGATGATTTGTTTGAGGAGGTATAACAAACATGAGCAAACCAGTTGGTTAGTTTTCTAACTGTTCCTGCGCCCGATGGAGATAGAGGAGTGTGGTGGATGTGAATGAAAATATCACGAAGGTGATAAAGCATCATACAAAGTATTTAAAAGAACTTTTATTGAGTGGTGTGTGAAGGATAAGAAGTTAAGTTATACATTGACGGCATTCAATATGTGCATTGGAGTTAATAGAGAGATTTCAAAGGTACACTTGTTGGAGTTAATAGAGAGATTTCAAAGGTACACTTGCATATATATTCTTTCTGACTATATATAGATAGCAGAAGACGCATGTTTATTTTTCAGATTGGAATCAATTTGCAGAAATTATATTCTTATTATGTTGGTTAAATTTAGTTTACAAAGAGGTTATTGGCATTTCAGATTGAAGTCATTTTGCAGAGAGATAATCAGAATTATGTTGTTGTATCAGATTCCCAGTTTATTCACATTTGAAAAAGGAAATTACAAAGTTGTAACTATCTGTAAATCATGTACATTATGAGTTGGTGCTCAGATTATTGACGAGTTGGTGCTCATATATAGGGGTTTGGTGAATCCTTAGGTTGGTGCCCTTAAACATTGTAATTGGATTTATTCCTGAGGTTAGGTTAGGACAGTAGATTCTAGCATCATTTCTGACCATGGTTTTCCCATTGTGGGTCTCCACATCAACTCTTGTGCACTATCTTTATTGTGGGGTGTTTCTTTTTAGTTTTCAATTTAATGCTTTCATTTCAATTTTCAATTAAAAGTAATTAATCAAAGGATTTAATTGAATAATATTTTAATATTTATTTACTACTGATTCACCCCCTCCCCCTCAGTAGTAAATTTGTGTTCTACGCAAACAAAAGTTCAAAAATGCAACTGTGTTGATCCCTCATTTGCCCCCTTGAAAACATAAGCTAGAGACCACCCTTCTTGATAAAGAATATTCTCTAGTGTGAATCATGATAATGGAGGAAATGAAGAAAACTTCGATAAGAGATGGATACTCTATTGTCATGGATGGGTGGAGAAGTATCAAGAATTGAAAATTGAAGATGCAATAGATGAAACAGAGAATATTTTTAAGGGCAATGTCAAGGATGAGCAACAAACTAAGAAAAATACTCCTTGCTAGTGTGGTAGTTTAAAGCCAAAATCGCTCAGAGATAGGGTATCAGAAATGAAAAATATTTTGATTATGAATCAATAGAATATCCAAAAAAGTGAAACATACATTTACAAAACTAAAAGGTGCGCCCCAATGGTGCAATCACATCCAAATAGAGGAGAAAGGAAGAGGTAGGACAAAATTAAGTTTTGGATCAGAATGGCCCTAGGCTCGAATTATAGTCCCTGCCAATGGATTGTCAAATTAGTTTAGTTAGAGAATTCTAAAATTTAAAATAAAAAAAGATGAATGTCAAAGATGGTATTAAGGAATCCTACAAGCTCAACATTAGTGTTGATTATTTGGAAGATAATGAAGAGAAGATTTCAAGGTACGTTGATGGACTCCGTAATTCTATTCAAGATGGATTTAGTTTGATGACATGATGATCAATAGAAAAGACCTTCCAATGTGATTTAAGAAAAAAGAAATTGTCTACAAGACAACAAAATAATGTAAGGGGAATGGAATCTTTTTTAAAGGAAGAGAACAAGTTGACAATGATGAAGGGCAGAATTTTAAGGAAAAGAAACGGGTACTCCTCAAGATGCTTGAGGAAGAGCATTTTTCAAGATAAAGAGGCATAGGGTACAAAGATAGTTCTCACAGGCATAGAAGCAATAAACAAGAATAAATTATAACTATTCATGACTAATAGTGAACCAAGGCAGAACCTGATTTTCCCTGATGAAATTATTGACCACAAGTTTCAGCAGTTTTTGGTGTTTAGACGTGTTTAAATTGCCAATAAAAAAGTCCTACGAGATTTACCTTCATAGTTTTTTCCCTTTTTAAATCCCTTCACTAGCTTTGTACACTATTTTCAAACAAAAAATGTAACATAACTAAATAGTAAAAATGCAAGGTATTTCTCTCTATATTCTACAATCCATTAAAATTCAAGTAAAGACAATTTTTCATAATCTATTCAATCATTGAATGATTCAATAAAAAGGACACATAATTACTAATTATGGTAGAAGATTTATGGTTTTAGGTGAAGTACGTGGCCCTACTCAAGCTTCCCAAGATCTTAGCTTTTGTTATTGGATATTGGATCTTCTTTTTACCTATCTTAGCATTTTAATAATACATCACTGACTTAATGTGTGCTCACAACATAGCAAATCAATGGTGGGCAATTGCCTTTTATTTTCTAATATTTCAATTTTCTTACCCTTTTGAGAAAAATTAATCACAAGCCTTTCTTACTATTAGCGTATTCAGAAAATAAACATTACCCTATCAATGCTCTCATTCAAAATTTCAAATTCATAATTATGGGCATGTATTTAAGCACATCTAAAAGGTCATTTAAAGAAACATTCTTTTTATGAATAATTGAGGGCACTATTCCTTGACCGCACTAAGGTCATTGCCCCAAAACTCCCACAAAGCAATTGCATCTCGACATGCAATAGGTACGTAAAAGAGTTATGGAAGGCTGATTAATGATCTATTTTCCTTGTTTTACATGCAATCATGCAATACATTAGATCAAATGGAAGGCTATTAAGAAAATGAACTTGTTTGTGATCAATGACTTGATGAGCACATGACAACTTTGGATTGCGTGTTCATGCAATAAAAATCTGTATACCCTCAATTTTATTTTCTCTCTATATCATTGTGCTATGGAAATACCTTTAAATTTCAAGAACAAGAAGATTTTTAATTTTTATACATTTTTTATGTTTATTCAAAAAAACCTAGGAATGCATACTCACTGTTTCTCGGGTCGTCCCATTTCTAAAATATTCCAAGGGCATTGGGATGCCTAGGAGATGTCCTCAAATTGTCTGCGAATTTAAAAAAGAATGCAACTCCTTGGCCTTCCACCCTTTGGCTATGCTTAGCGTAGGTGATTCAAATATCAATGTACATTTAGATAATCTTGGCAAGCCTTAGCTTGCCAAAAATTGTGTATGACAATTCTGTTAGAACCCCTTATTCAATTGGGTTGAATACAATCAACCAAAGAGTAATTGCACTTTCTTGGAGCTTAACAAAACATCAATACTCCATAACATTTCACAAAATATGATTCAAGAAATCTCAATGAATTTCTTCTACTTATTGATGATCTCATGCATTCCAATATAGATTAAAACAAAGAGAGATACACGTGTCTACTAGAAATCACATGATCAAGGAAGAATGAGATAGATCAAAAGTAGAAGAAAATAACACTGTACCCAACTCCACAAAAGCCAAAGGTTCAAGGAGTCCACTACACATAGAAAATAACTAGAGAGATGCACAGAGCCGAACCCCAAGCACTTACACACAAAAAAAACATTTCTCTTCTTTCCTAGGCTATGCTGCCCGACTAGTGATAAACAATAATGAATCCTCACTTGCCTGTCCCCCAAGTCTCATAGCTTGAGTGACATGAAGTAACTCTTTGTCAAGGTGGCAAGAGGGAGTTACTCTTGCCACCTACAAAGAGTAGCTCAAGAAACAAAGGAACAAATGTGTGAATATGTTATGGATCTAACTACAAAAAGGCTGGAAAAATAATTTATCATATGAATATTGTACGTGTGAGTATATGTATACATTAGCACATAGAAAAGAATGCGTAATAAATGATTAATTGAGAGTGAAATAAAAAAACATATTTATATATGTATATTTATGTGCATATATATATATATATATATATATATATATATATATATATATATATATATATATATATATATATATATATATATATATATATATATATATATATATATATATATATATATATATATATATATATATATATATATATATATATATATATATATATATATATATATATATATATATATATATATATATATATATATATATATATATATATATATATATATATATATATATATATATATATATATACACTTGTTTGTGTGTGTATACATATATAAATATATTTACCCAAGGATAAAGCAAAGCATAAGAGAAATATTCCAAATGGAAATTAAATGTAAAACATATAAAGACATAAGATCAATTAATTAATGACTAAGGTTGTCTATTAAAATTGATGAGGAACTTCTATGCCTAGAATACTAGCTAGACCAACTATGCATCAAAATAACACACCCCCAACTTAAGCAACTCATAACAGTCAAGGTCCTAGCTTGGATGGGATTCCTAACTTTTATTGCCTTCTTGTGCGCTCTTATGCTAATGATACTCTTTTCCCACTCGCAAGATGGTTTCTCCTCCTATATCCACTAATATGGAAGGATTAGATATCCACTTCATTGAAATTATAATCTCATGCCATCTAAAATCAATATAAATATGCATTAATTTTCCAAAGAATTTCTATTGCATTTTATTTCCAAAAATTCCACATAACAAATATATAAATCCTCTTAGTATTATTTCCATTAAGAACAAGATATACATATCTATTCTCATTAGAAAATATACTTAACTGAAACTAATTGAAAACCAATAAACTGTTATTATCACCCTTCACATCAAATAGTTAAACAGTCAAAATGGATGTAACAAGCTCACCTCAAAATGAGTTGAAAAACTAGTTGCATTTCATAGTGCCTTGAGACTTTATGACCAAAAAGATGGTACTTAGATACAATAACCCATTCAAAATAACCCATGACAAAATAACCAGGTCATAATGACAAAATAACCCAAGGTAATAATAACCCAACAACAAAATAACCCTACATTAAATTGCCACGTGGATCAAAAATTTGGCTCACAATTACTTATTTATGCCTTCTCTTTGCCTGAAGATCAATGTTAACTATTATTTGGTTGTAACATGTATTTGGATATGTGGTGATTTAATGTAGGGTTATTTTGTCAATGGGTTGTTATTACCCCCAAAATATTTTGTCATTGGGTTATTTTGTTGCGAGTTATTTTGTCCTATAATCCAATAGGATATTGAATATTGAAAGATTTCAGGAGTGCATAGAGAAGTTAGGCAGATTGAGAGGCACGAGGACCACTAAGAATCGTTGGGTGGCCACTAGATGATACAATTGAGGGAGAGAATGATAGTGACACATATAATTCAGAGTGTTTTGATATTGACAACCCAAACAATGCTTACTCTCATAGGTTTGTATTTTGATGTTTGAGACTGTTGTTATACTACTTTGTTCAAGTTTATTATGTTTCTATACTATCACTCTTGTGATTTGTTTACCTATTAATAGTGTGATTACCTATTATTAACATAGCTCTCTCTCTCTATAATATGTTTTGAAAAATTCATATGTATATATATCATTGTCCCCTCACCATCTCCAAAAAATGACCCTCCAACTACTATCCCTAAAATGCATCCCCTATCGTCTCCCCATCCCTATCCCAAAAACATCATGGAACCTTGGTTTCAACATAAGAGCTTCTCTTTGCTTTGTTTCCTCCACATAGATGATGCAACACTTTCCTCATTTGCTTGAGCAATATCATTTCTAGGTCAACTTCTATTGCTATCTTGTTGTGGACAATCAAATGCCTTATGGAAAACGTTTCCACACCTATAACCTTATTAGCAAAAAATCTTTTAAGAAAAAAATTGGTGAACCAAAAGTACAAGTTTTCTTGAGCAATATCATTTCTAGGTCAACTTCTATTGCTATCTTGTTGGGTTTGTGGGCACTCAAATTCCTTATGGAAAACTTTTCCACACCTATAATCTTATTAGCCAAAAATCTTTTAAGAAAAAAATTGGTGAGCCAAAAGTATAAGATTGTTTGAAAAATTTGGGAAAAATAAAATCTATCACCAAGTTTTCAAGACAGGGATGGTAGGGGATGGGGGTGTTGAACTTAAGGGATGACTCTTTGTGATCTATTTTTAGGGATGGAAAAAGGTACGATTACACACAAAATAGGGAAAATTTAAAATATATAGGGGAATTTCAAACATTCATATGATATTGATAAAGCATTTATCATATACATTAGGGATCCTTAATACATAACATGTTTAAATTGAGAGTTGACATTAGTGTTGAATAAATTAACAAATGTCAAAATTTAATTGCTTTCATAATTTATTGTCAATATTCAAGTGATATTGAAAAATAGTGTACAAATTACAATAAAATGCTTAACAATTACATGTTTAACTTTCGACTACAATATGAAAATACAAAAACAAAGAAAGTTTTATTTTATTTCCTCCCAATTTTGAGCAAGTTGGGGTGTGGAGGCTGTTGGTATCTAAAATCAGTTTTCTTTGTCCAACATCAATCAAATAGTTGATGACAAGTACCGTGGTAGTTACAAATTTCAAACATATATTATGTCACTAGTCATTTACTTCTCATTAAGTATCACATCGGGTTATGGAGTAGCCAGCCTATGTGTAATGTCCTGAACTAAAACAATCATGCAAATGTAATTCTTGACCTTCCACAAATATTTAATAATTGAATAACAACACTAGCGGGCCATATTAATTAATCATATCTTGGACAACTCAGATTTAAATTACAGTTTATACATCAGCATATCGGCACTTTCATCACACACCAATCAACAATGGCAACCTAACACCCGAACTTCTTATTATAATGAACAACAAACACAAATGTAATTCCTGCTCTCTTTCTTATTGCATTAATGCCTATCTTACATCCAAATGATTCTGCAACAACAGCAATTGATAACAACACTAATGACAAGTAGGATCAATATATTGTAGCAGGAGTGCACATCCAATAAAGCTCAAATGCGAACTCTGTGTGAGATTTCCCCCCAAAACCATTAAGGTCTTCATTAGAGGATTCCCACACTTGAACACAAGTGCATATAATGATTTATGAATGGAATTTGGTTAACTGTAGACGATGATCCCAAATGAAACATTCACTCTTTTATATCCTCCACAAACAGAATAGGTCATTCACCATTCAAATCTGCAATTTTAAATTTGCAGTCATCATAGGCAGGAAACGTTCCATTTTGAAAATATGGAAACATTCCATTTTGAATATATGGCACCAAAAAATAGACTACTGGAAACAATACAACACATTCTGAAAAGTTAGGAGGGGAATGGAAGCATATGTGAAAATATCGAGGATCAGGTGCTGGCCATAACACAAGACTCAAACTATAGGACGAGGTGTCAGGGGTTGAGTAATGAGCACGCTGGTAAGGGAACTTTGAAAGAAAAAGCATACTCGTGAATGGAAAATATATACTAATAGAAACAGAGAAGATGCAAGCACAAACCTAATATGTAGAGACTTAGATTGACTGGAAAACAAGAAAAAACACTAGGGCATGCGTAACCTTTTAGTACCTCCTATCCGAGCCAACAAGCATCTACCCCCCATCCAAACATCATCGCATCTGTCTCTTTTAATAGTTTTCAAATTTTACATTTTCTATGAAGTCAGCTTTATTGGGGCTTGCTGAATACCCCGACCTAATGTCATTTGTAGACTATCGTAATCATGACATATTTGCTTGCAATAAAAGATTTTATAAGAGGAGTTATCGAATTCTAAGGATACATTTGTAGTCCTTTCTTTGGAAGAATACATACCATCATAGAAAATAATTTCAAGTTGGTTGTTTGTTCTTTTTGCATCAACATTTTGGATCATACTTTATTATCCATCATTGAGATGAGAGATTGCAAAAGAGTGAAAAGATGGATTATAGAGTATGATCCATAACATTCATTCACAAATGAACACACAATGGAAACTAATGCATTCAATTTCAAATTGCCATGGGAATGATCAGATTCAAGAAGAACGTATTCATATCTTATGTTTTCATAAACCGAAAGCTTGACTTTTTCTCCAAACAATAATTAATTAGAATACAGGAAAATATACATGTATAGGAATAACAAGACATATGCCAAAAAAGGCACCTTCAAAGGATGACATCTATGTGGATAACAATTGACAGCCTATGTAGTATCAATGAAGAGTTTTAAAATCACATTAAACATATTAATTACAATGCATCTTATTCCTCTTTAACTGAACTGATAGTACTTCGTACTAGTGAATTTATTTTTTATATAGAGAAATCAATATGTAATTATAATTATAATGTGAATTATATATAATATATATATATAAAATCATGCAAAGAAAGTTGACTTAGAAGAGATGAAATTTAAAGCATCCAAACAATAGTAACATGAAATTGGATAAATGCAGCTATAAGAACGAATTGAATCTTTCCTATAAAATAGAAATCCCACGCATGGGCAAACTTTAAGCTGATGCTGAGAAGAGGCGTCTATTGACAGCTAGGATGACATCTTTTTTAAATTTCTCAATTTAACCAAAAAAGATATGGACCATCTATTTGCATAAGATTTTACAGATTTAATAATTTTTCATCTAGATTTTTCCACTTCACCCAAAATATCTCAGCCACCTTATATAATCTCCTTACAGTGATATGAATGCAAAGAGCCGTGCTAACTTAGAGGCAATATAAATAAGGAACCGGGAGAGATAAAGATCCCCCAGAATAAATTCAATACATTGTTTGTTTCTAATCGAAGCAGTAAAAATTAGTAAATAAGGGTTTGAGGATGCATAAAAAATGAGTGACAAAATGTGTCGATGGGTATTCTGAACTTTTCATAAAATCCCAAAAATAAAATAACTTATCTCTGTTCATGTAGAACCAGAAAACGCTGAAAACAGTGGCGAGTATTGCAGTCCCCACGGCTACATGTTTTTTTTGTCGCCGCTGTACATGCTTCCTTTCAAATCTTCTGCTGCTCCATTTTCAGAACCTTCACTTGGTGTATTAAAAATAGTGTTGTAGGTGTTTATTTTCACTTGGTTTTGGGACCTTCACTTGTTTTGAGATAAATGGTATTTTTATGTTGTAAAATGAAATAAGCAATGCATTTGAGATGGATCATTATTTTTATTATTATTAATAAAGAAGAAATGTATCTGAATGGTAATAATGAGTTCTTGATATTAGGTAGTTGTGGCAAATTTTAGGAAGTGATGTTCTTGATCTAATATTACTATTAATATGCGTTGACGTCATCGGGCATAAATGATATTAGGTGATGTGATTTAAATTAACAGACAGATTGGAGTGATTAGGAGTATGGTTTGTTCACTAGTTATTTGTTTGTTTGGTTAATCACATAAACATGTTTTGAATCTGCATATCTTTCAGATTATAATTATGATTTTATGTAATTTTCAGCAGAGGAAATGTATTTAGAGATTCTGAAAAAACTAAAATTGAAAGATGCTGTTCGCTCTTCTGTGGTTTCTAAACAATGGTTTGCACTAGTCAAATCATTAAGAACAATCAGTTGTTCTGATTCTGCTTTGCTTTATGTCGATGACCTTAAGCGTTTACAAAGTTTTCCTGAAATGGAACATTTGTGCATCAACAATCTGCGAGTCCCATATAAAGCGGTTACTCTTTTCTTTTTCTTTGCTTTGTTTTGTACTCTTTTTCTTTGAATTAAAGTGCTTGAATTATTTGTCGTGGTTGATTTGTGATTTTTATGTATTTTTTTGAAATCAGATGTGGCCACTGCGGAAGCTGGATCTGTCACTTGGAAATTTGACGACATTAATACTGAATATCGATGATGCACGTGAGCAATATCTTGCAGGTTCTGTGGCGTTATTGTATTGCATTCTGAGAGGTTCTCATTCGCTGAGAACATTCAAAATTAATGGCTTGGGACAAAAGGTAGATGACGAATTTGAATATGATGTTGAGAACCTTAGACTGGTATTTTCGCAAGCTGAGATAACTATCATAAAGAATCAAGAAGAGTCCTAGCTCAACAACCTTCTTTCTTCAGAGGATGAAGATGATGGGAACATGAAATAATTGAAGAGAGAAAAGAGCCAATAATGAAACTTTCAATTTTGAATACAAACTTTTATGGGTGCAAGTATTTTATATTTGATATCGTTAAATAAAGATTGTATGGAGAACAAGTACTTCACTGTTTAAATAATTAAAGACTTAAAATAACTTAAAATAAGCTCTTGTCTCATGTCTCCAAGCTAAAAAATAGTTGGAGTGTTTCTATACAATGTTTTAATTTTAGGAAAAGGATAAAGTGGAATCTTTTCTTATTTGATTGAAAATTTAATTTAAAAATAGTATTTGAGAGTCTCTTAAAAATAAGTTGCTAAGCACAACATGAGGATGGGGCCTTTGTCTGATCTTCAATCTTAGCAATGTGAGTGAAATATGTAATGTGGAGTTTATGAATATGGTTCCATAGGTATAGTTATGATTATTAGTTATTTATATATTCTAAATTTGAGCATTTTAATAAAAAAATTATTATTTCAATAGAAATGTTATTTTTTTGTGAAGTTGTAAAATATAAAGATGTAGTTAGTATAATAATAATAATAATTATACACAAAATGTTGAAGTTTTTACTATTGAATAAACAATTTATTTCTTGTACATTTGGTAAATGATATTTGTTTGTCAAATGTTATGGAGTCCAAATTGTAAAGCTATTTGGTATTGTACTTGAAATTACTTGTGTAAAACAAATTTGCAAACTTTGTGAAGTACATTTCATTTTCCTAGATTTATTAGACTTTGTACTATTTACCTTTAGAAATTTTTGATGATATGGAACTATGAGAAAGAAACAAAATATGGGAATTGGAAGAAATTTGTAAAAATAATTATAGTATTTGTGGCTTGGGTAAAAATAAAGGAACAATGGGCTATTATAAGTTATATAAGATTTTATTTGTTAATCTGAATTTATTGATTATTTGTTTGAAATGAGCTAAATTATTTTCTAATATTATTGTTTTGACAAATTTATTTATGAGGTTTACAACTTTGTGTATTCTTGTTGAAAGGTGATTTGGCTACAATACAACATTATAATATATTAGTTCAAGAAAAATAATGAAGATAGTTACATGTTGATATGATGCAAATAATTTTAGCTTAATAATGTTATTTTTTTCCTAGATTTGATATAGAAAAAGATCTTAAAAGAGTTTTCAAAATCTATGAATCAAATATGAGTAGGTTTTGGCATTGAATATCGCATCTTCTTTTCATCTATGTTCTTATTTTAATAATATGCTCATGCTCTAATGTGTACTCACAAGAGAGAAATTCTATGGTGGGCAATTGACATTGACTCTCTAGTATTTGCTTACCTTTTTTAAGAAAATTTAAGATCAGGAGTCTTTCTTTTTTGTTAATTTAATAGCTTCTATGGGCCAACTCCATTTTCATTAATATCAAATAAGCACATTACATTGCCCTCATTTCCTATAGCTTCTTAGGCTCCTAGGCTTCATAATAGAATAGAGCATGAACAATTTTAATTACATAAGCTAATCACCATTATCTATTGAACTTTGTTAGCACTATGGAGCTGATATTGCTAACATATA
The DNA here is from genome assembly GCA_027943335.1 of Chamaecyparis obtusa. Lineage (NCBI taxonomy): Eukaryota > Viridiplantae > Streptophyta > Pinopsida > Cupressales > Cupressaceae > Chamaecyparis > Chamaecyparis obtusa. Next base: position 2,865,779 of record BSBK01000682.1, on the reverse strand, counting down.
TACCAAACAACGACATAATACCACAAAAAAATTTCTACCAATATACCAAAATGTACAAGTAGTAGTGCATATTCTATACTATTAATTAGCTAACACTTTAACAAACTATGTAGACACGATGAGAGGCACTCTTATCTACTCTTCTTCTTAACTTATAGATTTTGTAACTAGCGTAGCCTTTGCAACCACTGGGCACTCCAAACCACATGCATGATGGGTCGGGCTCCTTATAATTTCCTCCACATCCGAGCAATCATTTTCCTTCCATTCCTCACCATACACTGGGAGCTCAACCAACTCATCAATACCATTATCTTCCTCATCATCTTTGAACAATCGTTCCTCCCTCATATAATTCATCAGCCACTCATCCTTTAGGTAGGAAACAATGTGAGATGACTACTACAGAAAGATAATGCTCCACTCCATATCACCTCATCTATCTTCCAGTAGGTCTAATCCAGAGTCATTGTTGGGTGGCTAAAAGAAGTTGAGCACCATTTTTGGGCAAAAAGTGGAAGTATTTTCCTTGTTTTTCAAATTTTTTCTCAATTGATGTTGAAAATTGAGGAACCTAAAGATTGAATCGCAAAAGATTTCAAGAGTAGAAAATGTAGTGCTCATAGTCTACTTTTCAAATATCTAATTTATTTCAATACCCACATAGTAGAAATTACTTTTTGGTGGGCATGTCTAAAAACTACTTTTTTAAAATGAATGTTTCAAGAACATACCATACACATGTACAACCACCATATTTTGACCTAAACAAAGGAATTTTTGTGAATTCTTTTCGGGGAAGATACATAAGACACCAAAGATTGATGAGCATATTTTTTTCTAAATTAATTTTTGATTGACTATAAAGTCTATTTTTGAAACCTCTAGTATATGACTGCCATAAATTAATGTAAACTTAACATTTTTTCAAATTTTTTTTTTTTTATCTTCAAGGAAATTCTATGTAGATTTATATCATATAATTTATTTTCCAAAAAACATAAAAACAAAAAACTTATTAAAATTTTAGTGAACCTCACTATGTCAAGTTTACATAACAAATTCAAGAATAATAAATAATGCAAAAATAGTAAAATTAATCAAATCACCACAAACATTACATTTTTGAATTCTACACAGTAAGAAGTCCAATGGGTTTTTATTTCGTCAAAAATTCAATCAAGAAGGCCTACAAAAATTTATAGCAAGGTAGAAATCAAGGATTTCATTACTTTAGCCATTATTTTGCAAGTCCAAAATATACGCTTGGTCCCACCAATGAAATCCAAAGTGGGGGGATGTGTTCCACCACAAAATATAAGAAACATGTACGCATTATTTAAAATTAAAATAACATGTACCTATTTTGTTTATTTACCATTAGGTTAGAAATGAGTGCCCATTTTTAAACACATACCCATTTGGTTTAAAAATAATGCATACATGTTTCTTATATATCCATTGCCTGCAAAAAATAGACCAAAAATATAAATTTCAATGGTTGAATGATTATTTAATCATTGTTTGAATGATCTACAATAGTAGAAGGAATTGTTGGTTTATGGGGACTGATCGGATAAGTATTGTACGCTTTTGAGTTGACACATCAAACATTTCCCTTGGTTGAATTGTTAAGCTTTTCCCTAGGTTGCCTCGTCAAGTATTTTTAGGGTTAACTTGTTAACCAAAATAAGTCTTGTTATAATGTGATGTAGAGTGGAAGGGAATCCTACAAGGTTGTATGTCTCGGGGTTAGCCTTAACAAAGGAGATAGTTTATGTTTTGCTATTGCCCAATCAGACCCAACAGGATATTGGTTCTGAGACAAAGTCCTTTACTGATGACTATAGTTCAAGTACCTCGGCTCAGGTTTTGGTACACAGAGGTGGGAACTAGTGATAGGGAGTGGAATGGTTCCCCTTTATAAACTAGATTATCCAACAATAACCCTTAGTGTTTGAGGAAGGCTGGATCAAGTGGATGGCAAAACTGGCTTAAATCACGCCTATTTCTAGTAGCCCTCGGGCATAGGTTTTAGGGGATCAATTCACAGGGGGTTTTTCATCAAGACAACCCGATCACCCTTAGGAGTACCTTTTTTAGAGGTGCAAAAGGATATGGAATTATGAGGAATGGATCTCACAGCAGACCTTCCTATCCTTAGGGGTATCTTGAACCTATTAGGCCTAATTTGGGTCCCTTATTGAAGAAATCTTCACCATTCGATGATCTCCATCTTGCCAGAACTTCCAATGATTGCCTTCAGGTTCCTCATCACTGAATCCACAACTAGTTTATGGGTTTCCACTCCCAAAACTTTGCTACATGCTCAATTACCCATCTCCAGAGCCAAGCACATGAGGATTCTCGGGCTAGGACTCACTGGGAAATGCATTGAGATAGGTCTTCTTGGCCTCATTCTTTAGAATACATAAGCACGATGCCTGAACTCACATCCCTCATGTTTTTGGCTTAGAGCATTGGAGGGAGCCTAAGTTAGGGCCAAAATAATTTACCAGCCTCACAATTCCCTGGTTTTGAATAGTCCAGAGGAGGTTGCAGATATCTCTCTCTAAGAATCGATTCAGGCTTTCAAAACTATTGCATAGGGATAGGAACTCACTGGTCAACCAAAATAATAATGATCCTCAATAATCGATGACACTACACATATGTACCAAGTAGGGAAACACAGAAAAAACATAGAAAAACTAGTGAAAAATGTATTTTGTTGCCAGAAACTGTTCTTCACATTCATCCACACTATTTTATCATCCATGACGATGCATTCAAATAAACATCCCAAGGCTCCCAACTGAAATGTAGGTGGTTGTAGCCATTGGAGAGGTGGTTTAGACACCAAAAACAAAAAAGTGCAACAATTGACAAAAGTTGTTGAGCAACATTTTTGAAACTTTTTAGCAATTGTTGCCAGTTTCAAAAACTTAGAGACGAGCCTAATCTTCTAGGTCCTAGATGACCCTAAGACAAGACCTATGACTAAAACAAATAAAAATGATCATCTGACCAACATTGACCAAGAGATTTATATGAGCATATACTTGGCAAAGGGCCTCCAAATGGATCTTATTACAAAGCCACAAGGTCAAAATCAAATCAATATGAACCTAATAGGTCCAAATCAAATCAATATGCTTCCTTGCACAAAAAATTACATAGAAATCAATAGGAAGCCAGAATTCTAAATATTTACAGCCTTGGGGCCTTATGGAGGTGCTCTTGCACCATACTCCCCTTGTTGGTTTGAGCTCAAGTTCCCACTTGAGAGGAGATCTTTGAGAGAGACTCCATGCTTGGAAATGGTTGGTTCATCCATCTAGTTGCATCAATATCTGGAAGTCCCTTTCATTTGATAAGGTATTGAAGGTAAGTAATTTTCCTTGTCTTCTTGAGGACTTTGCTATCAAGAATCCTTTGAATCTAAGCAGGCTGACTTGGTGGAAGATCTGTAACCCACTCCTCATTTTCTGGTGTAACTCCTTGGTCTAAAGTACCTACAACAACCTTACAAAGTGTTAAATTAAAAACATTAAAAATGGGTGAGATGTTGAGAGTAGGTGGCAAAGTGATCTCGTAAGTGTTCTCCCCAAATTTGGGTAGTATAGCGCATGGGCCCACTTTCTTCATCTGTAGCTTTGAGTAATTTCCTTTGGGTAGCCTTTCTTTCCTAAGGTAAGTCCACACCTTGTGTCCTTCTTTAAAATGAACTTCCATTCTCCTTTTATCTGTTGTTGCTTTGTATTTGGTAGAGGCTTGTTGGAGACTGATTTTATCCTTCTCTTGGACCTATTTAATGAGTTGTGCCAACTCTTCACCTTGAGCACTGATTGGTGTGTCATTAGGTAGGTCTCTTAACTCCATTATACCCCTTGGGTGAGTGCCATAGACTTTTTACAAAGGGTTCTTGCATGTGGATCTATTTATGGAGTCATTGAATGCATATTCATCTTGTGGAAGTATTGTGTCCCATGTTGTCCCATACTATTTTATGAGGAATCTAAGAAGGTTTCACAATGATCTATTGACAACTTCAATTTTCCCATCCATTTGAGGATGGTAGGCAGAGCTATATGATAAATTAGTGCCTAGTTTTCACCATAAAGTACTCCAAAAATTCCCTTGAAATGTTACATCTATGTCAGAGATAATGTTGAGGGGTAGGCCATGAATCCTGATCACTACTTCCCTCAATAAGAGGTGAGCAATGTGAGAGGCATCATGTATACTTTTGCAAGGGATGAAGTGAGCCATTTTGTTGAACCTATCCACCACCACAAAGACATTGGCATAGCCCTCTTTAGTTCTAGTAAGACCCATAACAAAATCCATAGAAATACTTTCCCAAGGTTTTCTAGGAATAGGGAGAGGTTGGTATAAGCCTTGGTTTATTGATACACCTTTGGCTTTCTAACCAATTACACAACCTTTAATAAACTTCCTTACATCAGTCTATAATTTTGGCCAATGGTAATGCCTTTTGACTTATTCCAATGTTTTATCTAGCCCAAAGTAGCCTCCCATGCCTCCATAATGTTTCTCTTGAATTAGATTGGTCCTCATTGAGCATTTAGGTATGCATAGTTGACTGTCTTTGAAGAGTAAGCCATCTTGAATCAGTAATTCTAAAAAATTAGTATGATATCTATTTATGATTTTAGTACAAACCTCATAGGCCTCACCAAAATTTGAGTCTCCAGCATATAGGTCCTTCAAGGCATCAATACCCATGCTTTTGATTTGAACTTCTTGAATTATAACCACTCTCCTACTTAGTGCATCTGCCACTTTGCTGGCTTGCCCTTTTTCAAGCTTGATTGTGAAAGTGTAGGCCTGCAATTGTTCTATCCACTTTATATGTATGCAACTCAACTTGTCTTGAGAATTTAGATAGCTTAGGGCATGGTTATCTATGAAAACCACAAATTATTTTGGGAGAAGACCTAGTGTCTCCATTTTTTAGTGCTTGTACCATGGCATATAGTTCTCGACCATAGGTAGAATATTTTTGCTTTGCCTCATTCAGATTTTCTAAAAAGAAAGCTATTGCTCTGCCTTCATAGCTTAGGACAACCCCTATGGCTAGATTACTAGCATTGGTTTGAAGAGTGAACACCTTATGGAAATCAGGGAGCACAAGTATAGGGTATTGAGAGACTCAAGACTTCAAATATTCAAATAAATTATTGGCTTCTTCTGTCCAAGAAAATTTTACCTTTTTGCCTCCTTTTATGGTTTCTAAAATTGGTGCACAAATGTGGCTAAAGTCCTTGATGAACTTGTAAAATGTGGCCAATCCATGGAATCTTTTGACCTCAAAAGGGTTTTTTGTAGGTGGCCAATTGAGAATAGCTTCTACCTTTGTCTTTTCCATCTTCAAGGTGCCCTTGGCTATCACAAAACCCAAAAATATCAGTTCTTCCTACATGAAATTATATTTTTCCAAATTGATTAGTAATTGTGTATCATGAAACCTTTTAAGAACTTGTTCAATATGCTTGAGGTGTTCATCTTTATTACTATTGTAAATAAGAATATCATCAAGATAGACTACTTCAAATTTTCCAATCATATCATGCAGGAGTTCATTCATGAGTCTCATAAATGTACTTGGAGCATTGCTAAGCCCAAATGGAATTACAAGCCATTCATACACCCCTTCAGTAGTCTTGAATTTCATCTTCCATTCATCCCCTAGCCTTATCCTTATTTGGTGGTATCCTGATTTTAGATCCATCTTTGTGAAGTAACATGCCTCTCCTAGTTGATCCAAAAGATCTTCAATCCTGGGTATTGGAAACCTATACCCGGTTTATCCAATTGTTTTGTCAAACAATTTATTTCTTGTACATTTGGTAAATGATATTTATTTGTCAAATGTTATGGAGTCCAAATTGTAAAGCTATTTGGTATTGTATTTGAAATTACTTGTGTAAAACAAATTTGTAAACTTTGTGAAGTACATTTCATTTTCCTAGATTTATTAGACTTTCTACTTGTTACCCAAATTTTCCTATGCATACAAATTTGGTAGAAAACCATCCCTAGGCCTCTATTTTTATCTTTTCAAACACCCCAAAAAATTTCATGAGTCTACCTCTTTTCCCCTGGTCTCTGCAATATCTTTTAGGTCTCTAGCTAGAAGAAAAACCCTTAGAAAAATTCATAAACTAGCCGTTACCCTACAAAACCCTTTGGCCGCGTTATATTTCTATGTTACTTTATCTCGGTCACTTAAGTTCTCATATTTCCATATGCCTTTTTAAATCCTTCATTCACCAAGTCTCTGATTCCCAGTGGTTAACCCATTAACACTCAGCGATCCCACGAGCGGTTACCATTTCCTTTGGTGGTCTCAGATCGGCAGCCAGGTCCAGATTCTAGATCTGACAATTGTCGCATGATCTCATGGCCCTAAAAGATTCCATGAGATCTTGCAATGATTATCAATCTTCCTACCTAAAAAGTACATCTTGTCAGTAGGACCGGTGCCACCTCATCTGATTTGGCAGCTCCTGATTTGTCAGTGGTGTCTGACTCGTCAAGTTGTCAGTGGGGCCATCTTCTTTGGCAGGTTAAGTTCTGACTTAATCATGTGGTTGTTGTTATACTAGAGGCTCAAGATGCACATGTTTTATCATGGTGGTATAGCCACAGCCATTGATCCTTCTCCATCGCCTGGCTTCTAACAGTGGTTCCTGTGTCAAAGATAGATGCTACATGTATCTCAGCTGTCAATTTCTCATTGGCTAGTGGTGTGTGATGTGGAAATCTGTCAGTGGAACCAGCCCCTTTCGGCAGTCAGAGGCTCTGACATCTGTAGAGGATCGACGGTCAGCGTATGTTCGCAAGGGTTTGTGTCAGGGCTCACGATCATGAGACAACCATGGATCTTGCTTTATCTCTGAGCTTTGTCAGGTGGGTCTAATATCAAAAGGTATGCAACGTGTATCCGAAATGGCGCAGTTTGATTGGTTGGTTGGTATGCTACATGGTAGTTGTCAATGGGCCCATGGGGTCAAGCCTTTCTAAAGTGATTAACTCTCAACAAGATCTCACAGCTATCATTACACCGCAGATCCAAAAAGCTTGATCATTACGATCACGGCATAGTGACAGTCGTCCGATGGTGTTCTCAGGGACATGGGTCCAAAGTTTGCCAGGTGCGATGACATGCTCGATTTTTATCAGCTACTGACTTCAAGGTGGTGTTTGACTTGTCAGTGGGGGATTTTAAGTTGTTTTCTCAGTGCATCATGGTTGTTCATCTGCCAGGAAGGGTTTCTCATCGACGGTTGCATATTAAAAATTTTCCGCTAGCTAGGGTTTTGGGTTCTTTCAACAATTCACGACATCAGTTAGCTCAGGAATTGATTTCTCAAGACTGTTGTGGTTGAGAGGGGGATGGAGGTGATTGTTGGTCAGTGTTGTAGACTCCTTTGCTGCATTTTCATGGCAGGAAGTGCTAGAAAGAGTTGGCGCCACCTTTTCAAGTGGTACTGTTATCCAGAGATTTGTGATTGGATTTGAAGCCTTCATGGCATAGCGGAGTTGCAGATGGGTTGGTGGACCAAGGTTGTTGCATCTGCAGGTGTTTTCAGTTCAAAAGGATCAACATGTAAGAGAGATATGATTTGATCATCGGTTCTCAGAGATTTTCATTAATAGGTGATCAGTACCCTAGGGTATGATATCATTGTTTAACCTTGTAACCCTACTTAGGGTTTTTGACTCCTACCTGCATGCAGTTGAGTATGTATATAATGTATTTTTGGAGCTTTTAAGCTCAGAGTTGGACAATTGTAAAAGGAGAAATTCACCTTTCTTGAGAGTCATCTGTGGCATTTTTTCTGCCCTCTGGCTTCTACAGTTGTATTTCTCCCATTGATTATCCAAACACTGCAGAGGTATTTTGTGACAATTTCTCATGTCCCTATGCTTCCTTGTTTGTATTCTCTCTTATTGAATTGAATTATATGTATGTTTTTGAATGATATCTCAGGTTTCCTGATCCCTCTTTCTTTCTACAATTTTTTGTATCATTGTGGATGACTTGATGTAAGTGCTTTTGTGGGTATACTTCAACCCCTTAACTATCTTGTCTCATTCCTATACCTAGTTGCAGAGGTGAATGTTTGTTTGCAGGTCATAGATTGTTGTCTAATTCCAAAGGGTGTTATTGTTTGTGAAATAATCTCTCTTTCCCTGAATAACTCTTTTTATCTTCAAGCCCTCCTATGAAATACTTATGCAAATCTATTTAGTGAGTTGTGATCTCCTAGACCTGAGTTTCTCATTTGATTTCATCCCATATACTGAGATCCAAAACCTAATTTCGGTGCATCACCTAGTAGGTAGTTTGCTTTCAGTCATTTCCCTTTCCAAGCATTCTTTCTATCCCTTTCCCTCAAAAGTTTTACTTTTCATGTCAAGGAGAAAATTAAGGTGATTATCCAAGAGGAACTAGCCTAGAACCTAGAGGTCTCATCTCAATTAGCAAAGGTCCCACAACCTAGAGATGATTCCCATGTTATAATGAGTTATCAAGACCAAGAGAGCTTGAAACAAAGGCACAAACTTAGTGTATAACAATTCTGGCATGCCCTGTGGAACTAAAAAGAAGTTCATTGTTTGAAGATTATGTTATCTCTAATATACAGGTTGCATAAAATAGTCTTTTAGAAGTCATTCTACTAAGTATATCTAGTGGCTCCACTCGTTTCAAGGATTAGGGCTAACTTTGTTCAAGGTTTATGAGAAAGATTGAGACTAGGAGCTCAAAGCCCACTAAATTTTTAGAGTTTCCCTCAAGAAGAAGTCACAAAGGGAGGTCAACTCAAAGAACATCCCCTGCAAGAAGAGTTCAATCAACACCTCCTAATACTTCAGAAAGGAGACCTTTTCCCTTTCATTCCAGAAGAAAAGGTAGATCTCTAACTAGAGATCTAGAGGAGGTTTCAAATCCAATAGTAAATACAGCTCATATAGTTGTTAATCTTTAGATTCCAGCTCACTTTTCCCCTAGGACTACTACTTATAAAATCATGAGGGCTGGATACTATTGGCCATCTATCTTTAAGGATAGTCATGATTATGTTAGAAAATGTATCAAGTTTTCCATGTTTGCAGGAAAAGAAAGGCTTGCAGCCTTGCCCCTACAACCAATCAGAATAGAGAAACCCTTCATGAAGTGGGGTATAGATTTCATTGGCATGATCAACCCTCCATCTAGTGCAAGCCATAAATGGATAATTACTACAATAGATTACTTCACCAGATGGATAGAGGTAGTTGCATTAAAAGAGGCCAATGAGAGTGTTGTCCTAAGCTTTTATGATGATATAATTCATAGGTTTGGCACTCCTGATTCCATAATTTCAGATAATGCCTTAGCATTCACAGGCCTCAAAGTCTCAGAGTGGGCGGTCAAGAATGGCATCTATCTGAATACCAGTTCCAATTACTACCCTCAAGGCAATGGCTTGGTAGAATCCACAAATAAGAACCTGATTAGGATAATCAAGAAGACTATGCAAGATAATCAGAGAGATTAGCATACTAAGTTGAGGTCTACATTGTGGTTAGAGAGAATTACCCCAAAGAAAATCATTGGTAATTCTCCTTATGTGCTAGTATATGGCAGAGAGACAAAGTTTTCCATTTCAACTAAATTACTAGCTTTGGACCTAGCTACTCAGTATGCCCTATTTGATGAAGGAGATCCCTTGCAGGTCAAGTATGCTCAATTGATGGAATTAGAGGAACACAAAGACAAATAAATGCAAGATATAGAATTCCATCAAATTTAGACAAAGAGGAGCTTTGATAAAAGGGCCAGAGTCAAAAATTTCAAGGTTGGAGATATAGTCCTCAAGTGGGATGAGTTCAGTTCTAGACCTGGCAGGCACACAACATTTGACTCCTTTTGGGGTGGACCATTTGTAATCACAGATTGCAAGGGATCTAATTCTTTTCATCTATCAACTCTTGAAGGAGCTGCCTTGCCTATCTCTATGAATGGTTTCCACTTGAAGCCTTGTTTTGAGGTTAACCCCTCTGTAAATTTTCTAAAAAAGTTTCCATGTTTTCTTTCCTTGCTTTCTAGTTTAGTTTCCTACTTTTCAAGAAGTGCTTTGAGCACATTTTTCAATTTTGGCCCTCTGAGGAGATTTTTGTTCCTATAATAACCCCATGCCCAATGGAGTGTCAAGGTCACTGGTTTCCCATGTCTAGTAGGCTGACATCCAGTTGAAATCGCCAAAATGTTACCCAAATTTTCCTATGGATACAAATTTGGCAGAAAACCATCCCCAGGCCTTTGTTTTTATTTTGTCAAACACCCCAAAAAATTTCATGAGTCTACCTATTTTCCCCTGGTCTCTGCAATATCTTTTAGGTCTCTGGCTAGAAGAAAAACCCATAGAAAAAATCATAAACTAGTTGTTACCCTGCAAAAACCTTTGACCGCGTTATATTTCTATGTTAATTTATCCCGGTCACTTAAGTTCTCATATTTCCACATGCCTTTTTAAATCCTTCAGTCGCCAAGTCTTTGATTCCTGACGGTTAACCCCTTAACACTCAGTGATCCTGTGAACGGTTACCATTTCATTTGGCGGTCTCAGATCGGCAAACAGGTCAAGATTCTAGATCTGACAGTTGTCAAATGATCTCATGGCCTTGAAAGATTCCATGAGATCTTGCGATGATTGTCAATCTTCCTACCTGCAGAGTTCATCTTGTTAGTAGGACTAGTGCCACCTCATCTGATTTGGTAGCTCCTAATTTGTCAGCAATGTCTGATTCGGCAGGTTGTCCGTGGGGCCATCTTTTTTGGTGGGTTAAGTTCTGACTTAATCATGTGGTCATCATTATACCGGAGGCTCAAGATGCACACGTTTTAACATGGTAGTATAGTGATAGCTGTTGATCCTTCTCCATCACCTGGCTTCTGACAGTGGGTCTTGTGTTAGAGACAGATGCTACGTGTATCTCAGTTGTTAGTTTCTCATTGGCTAGTGGTGTGCGATGTGGAAATGTGTTAGTGGGACCGGCCCCTTTAGACAGTCAGAGGCTCTAACATCTATAGAGGATCGATAGTCAACATATGTTCACAAGGGTTTGTGTTAGGGCTCACGATCATGAGATAGCCATGGATCTTGCTTTATCTTTGGGCTTTGTCAGGTGGGTCTGATGTCAGAAGGTATGCAACATGTATTTGAAATGGCATAGTTTGATTGGTTGGTTGGTATGCTACGTGGCGGTTGTCAGTGGGCCCATGGGGTCAAGGCTTTCTAAAGTGATTAACTCTTAATAGGATCTCACGGCTTTCATTACACTGTAGATCCAAAAAGCTAGATCATTACGATCGTGGTATAGCAAAAGCCATCTGATGGTGTTCTCAGGGACATGGGTCCAAGGTTTGTGAGGTGTGATGATGTGCTTGATTTTTATTGGTTGCTGACTTCTAGGTGGCATTTGACTTGTCAGAGGGGGATTTTAAGTTGTTTTCTTAGTGCATCATGGCTGTTCATCTGCTGGGAAGGGTTTATCATCAATGGTTGCATTTTGAAAATTTTCCGCTAGCCATTATATTTAAAAATTTTGAATTATTTCTGCTAGTTTTGCTAGGGTTTTGTGTTCTTTCATCCATGCACGACATTGGTTAGCTCAAGAATTGATTTCTTAGGATAGTTGTGGTTGAGAGGGGGATGGAGATGACTATTGGTTGGTGTTGCAGAGTCCTTTGCCATTTTTTCATGGCAGGAAGTGCTGGAAAGAGTTGGCACCACCTTTTCAAGCGGTACTGTTATCTAGAGATTTGTGATCAGATTTGAAGCCTTCATGGCTTAGTGGAGTTCCAGATGGGTTGGTGGGCCAAGGTTGTTGTGTCTACAGGTGTTTTCAGTTCAGAAGGATTAGCATGCAAGAGAGATACGATTTGATCACCGGTTCTCAGAGATTTTCATTAATAGGTGATCAGTTTCCTAGGGTTTGATATCATTGTTTAACCTTGTAACCCTACTTAGGTTTTTGACTCCTGCCTGTGTGTAGTTGAGTATGTATATAATGTATTTTTGGAGCTTTTAAGCTCAGATTTGGACAATTGTAAAAGGAGAAATTCACCTTTCTTGAGAGTCATCTGTGGCATTTTTTCTGCCCTCTGGCTTCTACAATTGTATTTCTCCCATTGATTATCCAAACACTGCAGAGGTATTTTGTGAAAATTTCTCATGTCCCTATGCTTCCTTGTTTGTATTCTCTCTTATTGAATTGAAGTATATGTATGTTTTTGAATGATATCTCAGGTTTCCTGATCCCTCTTTCTTTCTGCAATTTTTTGTATCATTGTGGATGACTTGATGTGAGTACTTTTGTGGGTATACTTCAACCCCTTAACTAGCTTGTCTCATTCCTATACCTAGTTTCAGAGGTGAATGTTTGTTTGCAGGTCATATATTGTTGTCTAATTCCAAAGGGTGTTATTGTTTGTGAAATAATCTCTCTTTCCCTAAATAACTCTTTTTATCTTCAGGCCCTCCTATGAAATACTTATGCAAACCTATTTAGTGAGTTGTGATCTCCTAGACCTAAGTTGCTCATTTGCTTTCATCCCATATACTAAGATCCAAAACCTAGTTTTGGTGCATCACCTAGTAGGTAGTTTTCTTTCAGTAAATTCCCTTTCCAAGCATTCCATCTATCCCCTTCCCTCAAAAGTTTTACTTTTCATTTCAAGGAGCAAATTAAGGTGATTATCCAAGAGGAACCAGCCTAGAACCTGGAGGTCTCATCTCAGTTAGCAAAGGTCCCACAACCTAGAGATGATTCCCATGTTATACTAAGTTATCAAGACCAAGAGAGCTTGAAACAAAGGCGCAAACTTAGTGTATAAAAATTATGGCACGCCCGGTGGGACTTAAAAGAAGTTCATTTTTTGAAGATTATGCTATCTCTGATATACATATTGCATAAAACAGGTTTTTAGAAGTCATTCTACCAAGTATATCTGGTGACTCCACTCATTTCAAGGATCAAGGCTAACCTTGTTCAAGGTTTATGAGAAAGATTGAGACTAGGATCTCAAAGCCCACTAAATTTTTTGAGTTTCCCTCAAGAAGAAGTCACAAAGGCATGTCAACTCAAAGAACATTCCCTACAAGAAGAGTTCAATCAACACCTCCTGATACTTTAGAAAGGAGATCTTTTCCCTTTCATTCCAAAAGAAGAGGCAGATCTCTAACCAGAGATCTCCTTAAGAGCCTATAGGCCTAAGCCATGGATCCTAATGATCCCAAACATTATAAAAACATTAAAATAAACAAAACACCTAAAATTTCCTTTATACCATAGTCAAAAACCCATGGTTTATAACCACATCGATGGTGACAAGGTCTTACAAGTTGGCTTGCTAGACAAAATTTGAAAATTCTAAAAATTCCCTTAGGCATGAATGGCCTTGGGTGAATCATTTGACGACCATAGAAATGTGGATATTTTGAATTTTTGAGGGTGTGCTCCTACGTACTCCCTTGTTTTGAAAACTCAAGTCCCACTTGAGAGTATTTTTTAATCAAGGATCCATGCTAGTTGATACACCCTTTTTTGAGTTGCATCTATCCTCGAGATCGCAAGATCTCAACCAACTCGGACTATGTCAAACAATTCCTGACCCACTAGTCCTAATAGGGCTAATTCACTCAGTTACTTAAGGAAAAGTTCACCAGTCAATTATCCAAGGAAAACCACTAATTGAAATGATACTAGGAATCCCAAAGAGACAAAAATCTACTATTATATTGCATTTATCCACCCCTGAAGTGTTGTTGTCACTTCACTCTTCCATTTCCTCCACCAAGCACATAGAGATGCTTGGTCTAGAGCCTACAAACATACTTCTCAAAACAATCCCTTATTTCATGTGCTGCTAAGGATTTAGATTACATTGACCCTACTTTAATTTCCCCACTTTGTATGGGAATCCCATGAAGCTAAGGCAAGTTAGGGCACTATTTGTTTAGAACCCTGGTTCAAGAGGGTTTCCTGGAAATCTGGAACACAAAATCTTCTAACTCTCGACTCCAATGTCCAAACTAATTCAGACCAAAAGAATTGGAGCCCTAATACATGTCAAATGTTGGATTTAAAAATTTCCTTCTTCTCATGTCTGTACCAATCCATACACGTATTTTTTTATAGTCCAAAACGTAGAGAAAAATATGGATTTTTATTGATTGAATGTAAAATAACATAAGTTTCATCTCCTTCCACCATCATTTGTCTTCCACCCACCTGTAAGGGCTATTTGAAGACCTTCCCCAATAGATCCAACCATTTTCAAAGGTTGTGGCCATTGGGAGGTGGTTTTACAATTTAGTAGCAACTTTCCAAAGAAGTTGCCAAACAACATTTCTTACATTTTTGCAAGTTTTTCAAAATGTTGCAATCTTTCTCATAATGAGCCTATAGGCCTAAGAAATGGATCCTAATGATCCCAAACATTAAAAAAACCATTAAAATAAACAAAACATGTACAAGTTCCTTTGGACCATAGTCAAAATCCCATGGTTTATAACCACACCAAAGGTGACTAGTTCTTACAAGTTGGCTTGCTACACAAATTAATTTGAAAATTCTAAAAGTCCCTTAGGCATGAATTCCCTTGGGTGAATCCTTTGAGGACAATAGAAATGTGGATGTTTTAAAGAGTGGAGGGGGTGCTCCTACACTAGTTGCTTATTAACTAGTGTTTTTTGTCCCTTAGTGAGTCATGATACATTATATGGGAAAGGGTGTGGAGAGGTGGGCAATTTCAGTTTCTTAATCATTTCAATGGAAACCAAATTCTCTATGGAACCATAATCAATTAGGAGTTTGCATACCTTGCCTTGGCACTTACAATTTTTTTTGAAGAGGGTCTTTCTTTGAGGTGTCTCTTGTTTAGGTGGAACTTGCAGCAGTGCTTGCCTCAACATCAAGCATACTCCTTCCTCAGGATCTAGATCTTTAGATGGGGAGTTTAAACTTTCGGTGTCATCTTGCACAAGTTGAGTCCTTCTTTGACCATGGTTATTGGACCCCACCCTTTCCAGACATTTTTTTGGGTAGTTTGGACAAACTAATTGCAGTTGTAACACTTGAATTTCCCCCCATTTCTTCCTCTTGATCTGCCCCTACCATTGGGTCTCCTGCCCCAATAACCACCCCTTTGGCTACTTTCACCATGAGATTTTTCTTGGTTTTCCTCATTATGAGGGTTGTAACTATGCCCCCTACCATTAGATGTTCCCCTGCCTCTTCCATTAAATTATGCCCTTGCCTTACCTTTAGATTTATGGTCTTGTTTCCTTTTCCATTTCTCCTCACCTTTTAGTGCCAATTGATAGAACTTGTGGATAGTAGTGGGAGTATGAAGAGTTAGGTCCTCTTGGATTGATAATTTCAACCCATTTATATATCTTGCTAACTTTTCTTCTTCACTTTTAGCAATTTGTGCCTTAATGCACAACTTCATGAACTCCTTTGTATAGGTTCTCATGTCCAAGTCTTTTTGTTGGAGGTTTTGTTTCCTCCTATGGAGTTACACTCCATAATCTTCGAGTACATAATGTTCCTTGATCAGGGATGACAATCTTTTCCATGATGTGATCATGTTTCTGTCATTGTTCACCCTTTCACTTTGGATGAAGTTCCACCAAGTTAAGGCTGCCCCCTTCAACTTGGATTTGGCTATTTTTACCCTCTCTCTTTTTGGAGTGTCTTCACAATCAAAAGAGTTTGACAAAGCCTCCACCCAATCCAATGCAAGGTCAAGATCCATCTTTCCATTAAAGGTAGGTAGTTCCATCTTTTCATCAATGGTTCTCATCCCCTTCTTCCTTATCAGATTCTTTTGCCCCTCTTTTTTCCAACTGGCTCATTAGCTTAGCCACATTTTCCTTCAACCTTCTATTATTTTCCATTTTCTCTTTCACAATTCTTGCCAACTCCATGTTGGTCATTCTCTAAGGGATATCCTCTTCCCCATCAGCCATTTTGACAAACCTCGCAATCTTCTATCCCAAGGTGTACTTGGCTCTGATACCACTTTAATGCAAAGTGTTAGGGAAGCTTACAAGGCTGTAAGTCTCATGGTTAGCCTTAACAAAGGAGATAGTTTATGTTTTGCAATTGCCCAATCAGACCCAAAAGGATATTGGTTCTGAGACAAAGTCATTTATTGATGACTATAGTTCAAGTACCTAGGCTCGAGTTTTGGTACACAGAGGTTGGAACCAGTGATAGGGATTGGAATGGTTCCCCTTCATAAACCAAATTTTCCAACAACAACACTTAGTGTTTGAAGAAGGCTAGATCAAGTGGATGGCAAAACTAGCTTGAATCAAGCCTATTTCTAGTAGCCCTCGGGCATAGGTTTTAGGGGATCAATTCACAGGGGGTTTTTCATTAGGAAAACTTGATCACCCTTAGGAGTACCCTTTTTAGAGGTGCAAAAGGATATGGAATAATGAGGACTAGATCCCACAATGGACCTTCCTATCCTTAGGGGTATCTTGAACCTATTAGGCCTAATTTGGGTCCCTTATTAAAGAATTCTTCACCAGTCAACGATCTCCATCTTGCCATCACTTCCACTGATTTCCTTCAAGTTCCTCATCACTGAATCCATAGTTATTTTGTGGGTTTCCACTCCCAGAACTATGCTACATGCTCAATTACCCATCTCCTGAGCCAAGCACATGAGGATATTTGGGCTAGGGATCACTGGAAAATGCATTAAGATAGGTCTTTGTAGCCTCATTATTTGGAATACATAAGCATGATGCATGAAATCACATCCCTCATGTTTTGAGCTTAAACCATTAGAGGAAGCCCAAGTTAGGGCCAAAAAAATTTACCAGCCTCATAATTCCCTAGTTTTAGATAGTCCAGAGGAGGTTGTAGATATCTCTCCCTAGGAATTGATTCAGGCTTTCAAAATTGTTGCATAGGGACAAAAACACACTTTTCAACTGAAATAAAAATGATCCTCAACAATCAACAACACTACACATACGTACCAGGTAGAGAAACATAGAAAAAACATAGAAAAACTAGTGAAAAATATATTTTGTTGCCAAAAACTATTCTTCTCATTCATCCATGTTGTTTTATCATCCATGAGGTTGCATACAAATAACCATCCCAATGCTCCCAACTAAAATATAGGTGGTTGTAGCCATTGGAGAGGTGGTTTAGACACCAAAAAAAAAAAAGTGCAATGGTTGACAAAAGTTGTTGAGCAACATTTTTGCAACTTTTTAGCAATTGTTGCTAGTTTCAAAAACTTAGAGACTAGCCTAATCTTCTAGGTCCTAGATGACCCTAAGACAAGACCTATGACTAAAACAAATAAAAATGATCCTCTTACCAACTTTGACCAAGAGATTTATATGAGCATCTACTTGGCAAAGGGCCTACAAATGGATCTTATTACAAAGCAACAAGGTCCAAATCTTCACAGAGGTAACTGGTTCAAGATTAGTGTTTATGCATGTATGAGCTGAGATATCAAGGATAGGTCATTCTTGTCTTCTAGTGGATGCTGGTTAATGTATTGTCCTTTCATAGGTCTCTTCTAAGGGGAGGGTCAAAATCCTTTGATGGATAATAGCATGCTTGAATGCATAGGTGGGTGTTTAGTTGAGGTTTGGTCATGGTGTGTGATTGATGTCAAGCATCAACACATTGAGCATATTGTGTTCTTGTTTCATAACTGTCTCTCACAGTAGGGTGTTTGGCTCTGTGGCCCATTAGAGAAGGCACTAGTCTATCAAAGACTTAGGGCATCTTAGCAGACCTTTCAATCCATTTTAAAATCATTTCCTTTCAGTTCCATCCTTTCCCTTTCATGTTGTTAGGATAAGTTTCTGGCTTTCAATCTCATTCCATGCAAGTAGGGCTATTGCATGAGACTTTCTATCATTGGGGTATAGGATACCTATAGGATATTGATTGCTATTCCACATTAATCTATCTGCAAGCCTTTGGTTTTGTCATGAGGTGTCTTGAGTGTGCAGATAAGGCAATACCCACCTGAGTGAATGTGGAGCTCGAAGAAGGAGGATTTCTCTCTATCCTCATCAATTGGTTTATTTTTCTTGTCAAGCTTGAGTGCCTAACCTGTGAGTCTAAGCCCAACTATTTGATTCAAGCTTTGTCTTGCAAGGAAAAGATCCAATAAAATGGTGACTCTGCTAGGGAGAACATAAGGAAAACCTATTAAGGAGCTCTGGTTGCTGTCATATTGAAGTAGTCAAAATCTTTTGACCAGATTGGTTTGGCCCATCCGAGTCACCAACAAAATGGTGACTCTACTGGGGAGAGTCTAGAGCAGAGTCAGATAAACAAAAGGCATTGACTATATCTTCTCACTAAGTGTTGAGTGGTGACTCTGAGTTCTCTGTTTGATCAGTGTATTTCCTGATAGACAGTGTATTGATCCTGGTTAAGTTTTGGTTGGAAGAAGAAACAAAGTATTTCTTTCCTCTCAACGAGGTGGCAACTCTACACTATCATTTTCTGATGGAGCTACATGGAGAGCTCTAGATCTACCTTGCTTCCAGCCAAAGGTCTTCTGCTACAAAACTTCTAGGTATTCTTTTGTTGAAATGTATCCCTATCAAGTGTTAAGCACTATTGCAGGGGGATGAGTTGTAGTGGGTAGTTCCTCATGGAGGAATATAAGCCCTTTTATTTTTATGGCATTGAAGTTGCCCCTAATGAGTTCTCTGTTGAGGATGGGAAGTTCTTGCCAAGATTCATGGCTGGTGGATCTATTTTTGCAAGCCAGCATGTTGATGTTGTCATGGGTATTTTTGGAGATATGAATGTTAAACATGAGGATGTTGCCATGAAGTTATTTGTGCACACATTTTATGATGGTGCAAGGAAGTGGTTCTTGTCCTTGCCTTCATGTTCAATCCCTTCTTGGGATGTGTTGAGAGCTAAGTTTGCTGAGCATTTTGATAAAGTTGCTGCTCTCAAGAAGGAATTAGCAAGGCTTAAAATGGTGAACTGGTAGTTAGCAAAGGACATAAGATTGCTAAGACTGGTGGCTCCTGATGATGTTCATGAGGAGGCCAGTGTTTCTGATGTTGAATCTCACTATGCAGAGAGTGTTGACTATGAAGCTGATTTTGAGATCAATGCATATGAGGATGTTGAAGATGAATCTGAGGATGACAATATTTCCTTTTTGTCTATAGATTTTTCTTCTTGTCAACATGAGAAGGCAATTTTCTTGTCCTAGATTGATGATGTTTTGTATGAAGAGGAGAATATTGGATATGATGTAGATGATGATTCTTGCATAGATTGCTTCACACAAAATGATCTAAGGCCAGAGATGTCTATCCTTGTTCCTCATAAGGATGATATTCGTAGCACCAGGGGTGAAGCTAAGGAAGATGAAGAAGAAGTCCAAAGTCCATTGAGCAATGAAAGGATTTTAGTACTCTTGGCTGAGGAATTTCAGAGGTATGCCCCTGCTTTGGATTTTGATTTGCAGCCCTCCTATGATGTGGTCTTTGACACTGATAATGAGGCCAGTGTTCAAAGTGATAGTGATGATCCTTTTTCATCAGAGATATCCTCATGTAATGACCCTACAGAAGAAGAGGTAGAAGGACATGATAGTGTGTTTTCCTATCATCAAGATTGCAGTGATGAACAAGTTCCTTGTTCAAGCCCTTTCCCTTCTTTTGCCAAGTATGATAATGATGGTGACAGTATTGAGGACCTTGTCTTCAATAGTTGGGATAGAAATTCTTTTGGTGAAGATGATGATGTAGTGTTCCCCTGTCATAGAAATTTTAAAGAAGACCTTCACTTGGCTCATGACCCAATTCATGAAGACATCATTGAAGAACCAAGTTGCTTAGTGGCTGAAGCAATACATGAAGGCAAATTAGAGGATCTAATTCTTTGTTAGCTAGGTAATTTTATGGTAATGCTTGACAGTCAATATTCTGCATTTTCTGATGCATTACTAGATCAAATTTTTGTTTCTAGTCATCAAGGAGAAGTAGATGATGTTCCCTACTTCTTAGAGTTTGAATATGAATATGATAGTCATGGCTGGAAAAACATGGGTGGTGATTAGTGCAAGTTTATTTTTCAGGCCATGAGTACTCATATATGTGTGCAGCAGAATGGTAAAGAATTTTTTAGACTTGGGGTCACATATGTGGATGAAAACCAGATTTTTGATGCAGGAGGGTCACTAGTTTTCTTTTGAGACCTTGAGCCTAGTTGTACATATTTGTAAATCTTTGTATAGTCTTTCCCCTTTCCTGTCGTGTGCTCTTCCTTCTTGTTCCCTGCATTTTTGAGGTCCCTGCCTTTTTGTCCTGTTGGTGGTCTACTTCTACTAGTGATTCTGAATTCTTGTCATGCCTGCAAGAGCCATGCATCCCCAGACAGAGCCACTGTTAGTCCATTTTCCTGTCATTGTAAAATCTTATGAGATTGGCCTCTCCCCTGCAAGTGTTTGTCAAGTGTCCTACCCCTGGTATTTTATGTTGTTGCCAGGCTCCACTCCATGTCGCGTCTGCTAATTCACCAAACCCAAAAGTTTTTCAAATTCTAAGGTCCACGGGAAGCATTTTTAAAATTCTACCACAGTGTCAAAAACCCACAGTGTTTTCAAAAATCTATGATGTTTTTGATCCTTTAGGCCCCGTTTGGTTGGGGAAGATGGGGAAAGATGGATTTGGTGCAAAACCTTATTATCCCATAATAAGGTTTTGAAAACTAAGAAGATGGGTCTTCTAGAAGATGGTGGACTGTTTGGTTAACCAGGAAGATGAGGTCCAAGGTTCTAGTAAAATGATTAAAATATCTTGACATCACATGAAAATAAAGTGATTTTCAAATTTACTTTTCCCTCTCATCACATAACCTGGTTATGATTTGTATTCCACCTATTTTGGTGGAAGATGCACATCCACCTTTTTGGACAAAATGGGGAGATGAAAACCATCTTCCCATTCCGGTCCAAATATCAAGGCATAACCCAAACGGCGGATTTGAGAGCAAAACCAGGTTATGGGTCGCATAACTCAGTTTTGGGGTGTAACCAAACGGGCCCTTACCGATAACCTGCATTGTTTTTGACCCCTTGTCTTCCAGCTTTGTGCACTTATCTGTTGATGTGTCAAAAACCTTGTGTGTTTTTGATCCTTTTCTATTGAGAAAACTTTGTGTGTTTTTGACCTCCTAGTTCCCTGTCTGCCGGCTTTTCTTAAGTGTTCAAGTGCGATGATAGGTGGGTCTGGGCCTTCAAATGCTCTTCCTGATTGGTTGTCGCATGGCCACATGTCAAACTTCTCTGACATGTGATCATGCAACCACTTGCCACCTATCTGTGTGGGTCTGGTTCTTCCTGTTGTTCATCTTGGCTGGCGGTTATGTCTTCTTCTAGTGATCTGGCGACTATGTAGTCACATGATCTCTTCTCTTTTGGTGGTTAGCGGCTAGCATCTCACGACTTGGCGAGTGGTTTGTCACGTAGTTTCTGAATGCCTGGCGGTTAGTGGGCTCAATTCTTCAAGTGGCAGAGGAGGGAGATCGACGGTTGGCATGTGATCGTGAGGAATATTCTTTCCCCTTGTGATCATGCACTTGTCATTGATTCTGTTTGCAGAGCGCGGTGGTCCCGGTGTTAGAGGGGAGGCAAGCATGTATTTTGATTGGTTATCGCATGGTCGCATAGCCCAATTTTTGGCTATGTGATCATGCGAACACTTGCCATGTGTCCTTGGGGCCCATCGATAGAGTGGTACTGGTGCAGAGGAGGTGGTGATGTGGTGGTCTCATGGCTATCACATGATCACATAGCCCAAAAATTGGTTATGCGATCATGCGACAAACCCCTTCCGGTTGGTTGCTAGTGTACCGAGGTGGCCAAGGGTTTGTAGGAGGGTCCTATGGCATGTGTGACTTGGTGGTTTTAGTGAGTGGCATGATGGCAGGTGGCATTAGGCATCGCGGTTGTGGAGTTAAAGGTGAGATCTAGTGGTTGGCGGAGTGGATAAAGTTTAGCAGCCTAACAAAATTCCTTCTTGTCGCTGGTTTGCGAGATGATTTGGTGGTTCGCTAGTTGGTCTGGCGACTTGGCGATGAGTGGTTGTGTGGTCACTGAGTATAACTAGAGTTAAGGTTTTCATCCCGCGACTAGGTTTTCACCTTGTTACCAGTTCACAGAATGTTAACCCGAGGTGCTTAATGGATTAGGATCTGAAGCCTGGGAAGATGAGAGATCTAACAGTCAGGACTTATTACTGATCTCTGATCGAATCAAGACCATTGATTCACTACTGGTGCCAAGAAGTAATCGTTGGCATTCAAATTTGATTCTTAGAAGCATTTCCAGCGACCAGTAAGGACTAAAATTGATGACAGAAGGGACCAGAGTTGGTGAAATTGATCTTCTCCACCGTTCCATTGTGGTCTAGGGTGCCTTGAGGGTTTGCAGGGATTTGTGTCATGTGGTGATGGGGAATTTTTTTTGGCTCGAGGTGTTTTGATGGTCTGATCAGTATGGTTTGCATGGTAAATTTATGATCTTCCTGTCCTTCTCAGAGATTCTTCTCAAGTGTGAAGATCATTCTTATTGTTGACAGATTGGTGTTGGTTTTCCCTCTAGCAGTGTTTTTGAAATTTTGTTAAAAAACTAGCCCTAGCTGTCCCTAAGCTTGTTGCATTCTCCTAGAGAATTCCAAGGCAGCTAGTGGTATAAGTAGTTGAGTTTTTGACTTTGTAAGGGTTCCTTCTTCTGCAAATTTTTGAGGAGAATTGGTTTCAAGTGAAGGTTTTGTCCTATAGATTTTCTCCTTCTTTTTGCATATAGGTTGTTCTATTTCCATTGCTAGTTCAGAGAATACAATGCATGCTGCAGCAGATTTGTCTTATGTATGAGGACTCAATTTATTCTTACTATCACCGAGCTATCTCCATTTGAATTCTAAATTCATTAATCATACATCAAGGGTGTTTGATTTGTCTATTTGCATTGCCTATGTGTTTGCAAGTGGAGTTATCTTCATAGAGGTAACTTGTTCAGGATTAGTGTTTATGCATGTATGAGCTGAGATATCAAGGATAGGTCATGCTTGTCTTCCAATGGATGCTAGTTAATGTATTGTCCTTTCATAGGTCTCTTCTAAGGGGAGGGTCAAAATCCTTTGATGGATAATAGCATACTTGAATGCATAGGTGGGTTTTGAGTTGAGGTTTGGTCATGGTGTGTGATTGATGTCAGGCATCAACACGTTGAGCATATTGTGTTCTTGTTTCATAATTGTCTCTTGCAGTAGGGTGTTTGACTCTGTGGCCCATTGGAGAAGGCGCTGGTCTATCAGAGACTTAGGGCATCTCAGGGGACCTTTCAATCCATTTTAAAATCATTTCCTTTCAGTTCCATCCTTTCCCTTTCATGTTGTTAGGATAAGTTTCTAGTTTTCAATCTCATTCCATGCAAGTAGGGCTATTGCATGAGACTTTCTATCATTGGGGTATAGGATACCTATTGGAGATTGATTTCTATTCCACATTAATCTGTCTGCAGGCCTTTGGTTTTCTCATGAGGTGTCTTGAGTGTGCAGATAAGGCAATACCCGCTTGAGTGAATGTGGAGCTCAAAGAAGAAGGAGGATTTCTCTCTATCCTCATCAATTGGTTTGTTTTTCTTGTCAAGCTTGAGTGCCTAACCTGTGAGTCTAAGCCCAACTATTTGATTCAAGCTTGGTCCTGCAAGAAAAAGATCCAACAGAGATAGATTAGGACACATGCAAGTAGATTATTTAGGAAAAAAATTATAATGAAAAAAATGGTATTAATGTCAACTAATGTTAAAACTAACATATAATGATAAAAATTTGAAAAGTGATGAAGAGGTTAGGCATTTATGTTAAACCCAAGAAGAAGGATAAGTCTTTTAAAAAGTTGTATCAACTATTGCTAGCACCTTTGATAAAATTGGAAGAAATATCATTCCAAAGATAGGAATGTGGCACAACAAGGAATAACAACAACTTTAGTAAACAAAACTACTTCTGATAAAAGAATGATGACTAACATAAATGGTTATCTTAATATCAATCATAAAACTTTGACAGGAGTTGTAAAGAGAAGAGTTAACTTCAAAAATATCTGGCAAACCAATTATAGAGTTTTAGTGGTAGACTCTTGAGGTTCGACATGAAACTTAATGGTGAATTTAAAACTTTGATAAAAAAAATTGGCACAATAATACAACAGTATCACCTAATGCTAGAGATGTTCTAAAATTAAGAGTCACGTCAAAAATTTGTGATGCACATCCAAAATACCTCTTGGACATGACTCAAACTGAACTGTACAAAACAAAATGGATGATAAGGTGCTATCAAATATTAAAGCATTAGTCAAAGATCTTTTGAAAAATGCTAACCCTACTATGTAAAAATTAACAAGGAAATAATCTCCTACTATTGCAAAACTCATGTTAGTTTCATTACCATTATGATGTATTTTAATGTATACATTCTACCATGCATACTAATGAATGTTGTCGGGATGTGGTATAAATATACCATCTCAAACTGTAAAGGAGTTTATATCAAGTTTGTTTTATAAACCACGGGTTAATGAACAATTATTTCATTTGAATGCACATGTTTCTAGTGTATGTGATATATGTGGAAACTTTTCTTTGTTAGGTGAATGTTTGCATGAGAATCTTTCAATTGGTTTTGGCTAGAAATTAGTTGATGTAAAAATATTTTAAAATGTTGAGTATCCATTAAAGGATAGAAATTTTGGAAGACACTGTGAACTAATTACTGAAAATGTTGGTGTTCATGGATTTATGAATGTATTTAAGAGTAAGATCATACCCAAATATGTGAAAAACTCCCAAAATGCTTGATGGATTGATGGGAAGTTTCACATATGCAAGAATACATTTCCAGTTGGTATTATACTTTTGGTCATTTACTTTGTATAGAATTACACGCTTTCAGCACAAGATGAGTGCCAAGAGCAATATTATAATTCAGTGCAAGTAGCAATTTTTGTTCATATTGTCTATAGGCATGCACCTGATAGTACATAAGAGAATCAAAGATTTTTGAGGGAGTACCATTTCTATTTGAGTGATAGTAAATTACATTTATCAGAGTTTGTTCAGTATTGCTTTAAAACCTTTTATGACAATTTAAGTGAAAGAGAAATTCAAATGAAACAATATCTAATATGGTCAAATAATTGTATAGGACAATTCAAGAATGCTAGAATGTATTATTGGTTGAGTAGGACACATAAGAAAACTAATATCCAACATATGTGTATATTTTTTGATGCTAAACATGAGAAAGGAGAACACGATGGATCCAATGCATGTGTTAAGAGATCCTTTTGCAAAGAGCAAATCAAATTCAAGGAAAAATCCAAATTTAAAGATGTGTGTGCAATTGTGGAAGAGTGTAATTTAATTTTATCTACAGGATCAAGTCAGAACTCTACAATCAAACACTTCTTCTAGCTATTTGAAGATAAGAATATCATTTCAAGATATGAGTATTATATAGTCAGTGGGTCAACTAAATGATGTTCATTTAAGAGTTATAATTCTAACACTTGGACTATATGGCCTAGGGAGATTGCATGTTTTTTTTTTTCCAATTTTGTGTTGCGGATGATTAGAAAGCACATGAGAATACAAAATGGGTTCAAGAATAGCAATAGAAGTCCTTAATACTTGGTGAGGCACAAGTTCAAGATGATACAAGAAGTGAAGACCTAGATCATGCATTTGAATTAGAAGATAAAGATCATGTTTCAAACCTCATACAACTTGGTAATTTATTTCAATTTCTTTTTTTTTAAAATTATATTATTTATGTATACATCATATAATATGATCATATTTGGATTAAATCTAACACTTTATGTATGCTCAATTTTGGTTTGCAAGACATGTGTATGTTGGTGTTGCACCTAAGGACAATGAAAAGTTGATTGAGTATTGGTTAGCTCAAAGTGTAGAACCTAAAAAAATTTAATATTTCATTGAGTAGATGATGATGGTTTTGAGTATCCAATTGGGCATGTTGTGGTAGTTGGTACATGGCTATGAAAATACCTAATACTTGAAGGAATGGTTTGCCAACTTTTGAAGACTACCAAATAGAAAAGAAAATTATACACAATTCCCATTTGGTGGTGGCAACAAATATTAAATTAGAAAGATATAAAGGGAGATCTAATAAAATATTATGGGCACTGTCTCTAGTGTAGTGCCCACTCATAGTTTTCTTTTTGATTTTTTATATTGCCAAACTCTTTTAGGTGACTTTCATGTGTATGTTGATTATTTCATCCTTATTATGCATTTTTTGGATGTATGACATTACATGGTGATTTGATATTGGATAGTTACAAGATATCATACATGTGTAGTTAGATGATGTTAGTTACTTTGATGATGATTATTTATATATTTAAAATATTATTTATATTCATGATTTTACTTACCCCATACTTGCATGTGTATGGCTATCTTGTATGTTTTACCTTTATGTTTAACGTGTTTGATGTGGTTGAGGTATGGAGTCATAGTAACCTACTTACGAGATCCACACGATGTCTCGATCCTTGCCATTGCTTGTTGTATATAGATATGGATGTACATGTTTGTCTTTTATGTAGGTTTACAAGTATCGAGCATCAACTTCCCTAAATTGTCAGGAAGAGTATGCCCTATCGTAATGTCTCAATGGTAAGAGAGGGAAGATAACATTTAGGTCTGAGTCCCAACCTAAGCCATTTATTGTCCTGAAATAGTGGACAAGTTTATGATATCTTACCTTTTTGAAATCATCCAGGTGACGTGAATTCATAAGCCTTTACCTTGACCATGATTATTGTTTTATTAGGTTCTGTTAGTTTTTTCTGTTCTTTGGCTAGTTATGTGGGTGGTGTGATTGTTGTGAAAT
The DNA here is from genome assembly GCA_027943335.1 of Chamaecyparis obtusa. Lineage (NCBI taxonomy): Eukaryota > Viridiplantae > Streptophyta > Pinopsida > Cupressales > Cupressaceae > Chamaecyparis > Chamaecyparis obtusa. The sequence continues at coordinate 2,838,744 of BSBK01000682.1, read as the reverse complement.
GATTAAGTGATTTACTAAGTTTGATTATGTGATTTAATAATTAAATCTCACAAAATATAGAAATTATTAAATGTGAGAGTATTTAATTAATAGAGATTAATTAAATATATTTATTAATTTAAAGTCTTAATTAAAAGTCTAATTGTAAAACTTAAGGATTTAATTAATTATTAAATTCAAAATTTTAATTAAAGATAAAGTCATTAATTGATGATAAATTATTAATTTGATAAATAATAATATGATTAAAACAATATTATTTTAGTTTAAAATGATATGTAATTAAGTTGCACATGTTAGAATAACTAAGAGGGGGGTAAATCAGTTATCCAGTGTCCAAAAACAAAATGTATAATTCAAAACAACTTCTTTAATTTCTGCTCCTTGATAAACACTAAATACTTTCACTGTCTGTGCTTTTACCGATTACCAATCAAATACTATAATAGTTACCAATCAAATCTAACATGTAACATGTAAAGAATGATAACAAACAAATATCACAATAGATTTAACGTGGAAACCCTGTAAAGGGAAAAAGCACTTGGGACCAGCAACCCAAAAATTGTTCACTCTTCTAAAGTGAGGTCAGTTAAGACCCAACCCTGTTAAAGGTTTACAAACACACTGTCAGGTGTGACCTTGTTAGAGGATTTTAGACTAGAATTTATCATCCAACCAACATTCACTATGGGGTTGATAGGATAACAATGTTCATTCTATGAATGATACATCATAAGACTTTTAGAGTCCACTCGGTTAAGAGATTTTGAGTATAGACAATGGCTAAAGGGGGATCAAATCCTAAAGGAAGTCAAAGAAGACCTCATCTCTGACCTAGGTTAGGGATGACCTAGACCCTAACCTAGCTCAATGATGACCTCGTCATTGACCCGAGGGTCCAAATCCTTCCAGAATAAGAAACAAGAGGTCCCGGGGATGCCTAGTGACCTAGAAATGATATCAAAATAGGGCAGAGTGCTAGGGAGAGGCACAAATTCCTATGATGAACATGATGAAGGCCAGGAGGACCTATTCCTAAGTCTTACCTAGAAAATAGAGCCACAAAGAAGGAAAATTAAGGAGAATCCTAGGGATCCTAACCCTAATTTCACCTAAAATAAAGGAAATAAGTGCAAAATGCATCCTAAATGAAAGTTTATCATGATAAATGCACTAAAAGAGGGTGCTAAACCTATCAAGATGGAAGTTCTTCCATTTTAAGATGAAACAATAATAAATAAAGGGTTTGTAAAATGGTCAAGTTGACAACTTCGTTGTCAACTCCATGATTCATTACTAGTTTAGTTAGTATACCATCAGATTACAAATCGGTCATTGGAGTCAATTAGAGTAGTGGAAGTTAGAAATTAGTTATGTGAGTTAGTTTTGGGAGTTATCAGGTTCTTTTGGAAAATCTTTATCTTGTATTCGGTAGCCAATGAATGGAAGAGAAGAGGGAAGAGAAATCGATGGGAAAAGAGATGATCAATCTCATACGAATGAAGATGAATGAATTTATATTTCATATTTACATTTGATTTCTCTCTATAACTGTTCGATTTTTGAATGTTTCATATACTGATTTGCAATTTATTTTGTTTACACTCCCTCGTTCACATGATAGTCTATTATCCATAATACCCTCATGATCGAGGATGTCCTTTAATATGCGAATGGTGGTGGAACTCGATAGAGGAGAATTTATATTCATTTTAATGTTCTGTGTTGATTGATCTTTTATACTTCAAATCTATTTGATTTGGTCACTCTGTAAGGACAACAAGAACTGGCTTGTCTTTTTATGAAAATGCATTGTAAGAAAACTGCACCAAGGGTTTGAATAAAGAGTTGGAAATAAGTGCAGGATATCATGATTGTCAAGTAGACCCATGAGCATTATGATTACAGAGGAATGATTCAAATGACAACTGATATCTTATGTTTGTATTTGTCATTGATGAGATGGTAAAAGGTTGTGAAGATTGCTATATGTTTAACTCATCCCTAGTAGTGGTAAAAAGGTGGTAGACCCATGCTGTAGAACTCGAGACAGAAAAAACCATGAACCTCCATATTATAGATTCAGTCGTTAACATTGATTCATGGTTTGAATCGACATTATTATTCTATTGCTATTGACTATTGACAGAAAAGGTGGAAAACATAATATATTTGTAGCGATAGTCTTGCAAGTTGATTGTATTCAAACTTGGCCATGGAAGACCCGCGAGGCACCAAGGAACATTAAATACAATTACTATTTTATAATCCTTGGGTGCGAAATGTCAACTTGGTGTTGTATACCCATTCATGAGTGATTTTTGTGGGAGACCTGATTCATCCTTGTCAAATGAATGTGCATTTCTCTTCAAGAATTTAGGAGTGTTAAAGTATCATCAAGTTTGGGAATTCTTAGGAGGTATCAGATTATAGATTCTGATTAGGCTTATTCATCTTCATTTTCCAAGCTCTACATCATAGAAACATCAGGACAAGGAGGCAACAATTTCATGCTCTGCATAACCAATAGATCACTCAAGGTGTGAATAGCTCAAATAGTATGTGAGGTAGCCTCAGCAATAATGTCATGATGTTGCACTGTGGGAGGTGGTGAGATCTCAGGAGTGGGGACATATGTGTGGGATTTCACCTATTGTTCCCATGGCTTGTCCTGAGGAGAACCTAAACCTACACCCTGGTTTGGTCTCATACTCTAATAATTGACCTTGTGACCTAGCACAAATTTAGCATACAATTTTTTAATAAAATAAATTGGGACATCCAAATTGTTGTGAGGTGGTCTATCAAAAACCATCCACCGGCGGTCCCAAAACTTGTATTGTATTGCACTATTTGTGTACCATTTAATTGACAACTTAGTTTTTTTAAGGTCCACTTTTAGACCGGTTTTAGGATCTACAAAAATATTACATATGTCATGTTTTGTTATGTTTAGGTTCATGACTTGATCATAGTCGAGCCCATCATCAAACTGGGTGCACATGGAATCACGCCAAAGAAGTGTAGAACTATGTTGCTTTGTAAGTTTTTCCATTTTTTCAATAATTGATTTCAATGTTGTAAACATAGGGCACAATGTAGGGACATTGGCATAGGTGGTTTTAAATCCTCTAAGTTCATTTAGATTGTCTCCTATTAGATCCTCTAAACAGTGAGGGTTTGAGACAGGTACATCTTTTGGAAGTGGGGGATTGTTGGGAGGTGGCTCTAGATTGTTTGTGGGATCATTAGAAGGGTTTTCAGATTCCATGTCTGATTAAAATTAAAAAACAAATACATAATTACAATGAATTTAAAAAACAATACAAAAACTCATTTAAACGGGCTAATTTTTATATAGAAAACTATAAATTTCTGTTAAAAAACAATAAAAACAATAAAAATTTGAAGATTGAACTTACCTTAGATTGAAGAAAAATTGGATAGGGGATTCCAAACCGGATATCCAAAATCCCTAGCCATGTTCACGTTTTCACAATGAAAATGTTGAACGCGGCTGGGGAAAGCAAATATATAATTACTAGAAAATATCGGATATCCGATTAAGCCTTTGCATTGGCTTTTGGATTGGCTAGGTGTAATGACACTTAGGCCTACTAAAAAGTCAACAAATCCCTTTGTGCACTTTTGGATGAGTGAAAATAGGTTCTTTTCACATCACCACTTTTTGGCATACCATGATCCTGCACATACCCTTAAACATGTTTGTAATGTTTTGATGATCTTTGTGTAACATTGATAAAGACCTTGAAGGTCAACATTGATTGTAATGTGGCCAATAGAGCCATTAAAATCATGTAAATGCACTAAATGTGCTAAAATAGGGTAATAGTGCCTTATTGGCAAAATAAGCCTTAAGGGTCGGTTTGTGATTGTTCTAGACAGTTTTACAGTAGTTTTTATCAGTTTGAGAGTGTTTGGGGATCTATTAGAGGAGATCCACATGAGTATGGTTTACTATGTAGAGTGGTGTGATAGAGAACCAATGCAAATGGCTCCAAATCATTAAAAACATTTATATTCTTGCAAACTGGCTCACTGGCCCATGGGTACAATCATTAAACCAAGGAATTTCAATGCATTGTAGAATGTGTTTGTGATTGGAAAAGGATTAAATTGATTATCTATTATCTTGTTATCACTTCCATGCCTGTATTACATAATTTCCTTGGCATTTGAAGGCAACAAATTAACTGGTGTCTTCTATAATAGTGTCTGGTTGTAGGGATATGCTGGATATGGTGGTGGAGAGACCACAAATGGTGGTAAATATTGATTGAAGGTGCATGAAGCAGCACCAGTCATTATTGTGAGAATATTCTCCAAAGGGTGAGTATATTTTGTGATGGATCTATCCTATTGGGGTCCATAGGGATGTGTTAGATCCATTGGGGGGATCTAGAGAGGTTTGCAAGAGTCTTTTTGAACAATCCCTAGCCTGGAGACCCTAGAAAGGAGGGTTTGGTACCTAGAATGATAGGTCATTATTTTCTCAATAACAATTTGACAAAATCTTAATGTAGAAGCATCATTCCATGAATTTTCTTACTGATTCTCATGGAATGATGTGTCTTTGACATGTATAATATAGTTCTAACATGATACATTAAATAGAAGAGTTGATTTGACAAGGTGATCACCAGATTTGTGGAGTGAACTTTGAAGGATTTTCTTGGTTGAGGGCATCAGATACACATTAATACAATGTAGCACATAAAGCATGAATTCACTTAAATGATGAATTACACATTTGAACACATGTAGCACATAAAGCGTACACATAAGTTTTCTTAAGTCATGAAGCATACATGTAGCCCATAGATTATAAAGCATACACATGAATTCACTTAAGTCATGCACGTAGCCCATATAAATGAATTTAGGTTATGAAGAATATACTTGAAGATACATGAAAATAGTTAAGGCATAAATCCTACACATGAGTACATACACACAAGCATATTTACATACTAATAATGAACAAATGAACACACAATTAACAAATTGGATCGAATATCAAGTTTCATATATATCAAAATGAATAATAATTTTATACATATTTACAAAAATTAACATATCTAGGTATAATGTGGCATACGCCATCTCAAAATGTGTCATATGGCATCTCAAAATAAGAAGTTCAACTACAAATATTTCTAGGACATCCTATTCTACTAGTGGATCATCAAAATGTAGCCTCTTTGACATACTCTTTGGCTCTGATGGATCCTACATTCAAACACAAAAGTGAAACCCCGAGTTGCATTACATAATTTATATGGTTTCTATAAATAAAACATAAAAATTCAAAATCACAGTCAACAATAATAAATAACTAAAATTTAAAATTGAACTCTCATGTACCTCGCCTCTCTATCTCCTCACACAAACATGAGACCTAATAAATATGTCCTTGGTAGAGAAGGAACAATGCCACCAATGTCGACTCTGACCTATATATGTTTGCGAACATGAGATTGATCTACGAGTTATACTAGTTAATGTTAAATCCTTGGTAGCAAATATATGTTTACAAAATAACTGAATTAACATTAAAACTTACTTGTGTTGAATTTTTTTTAGGAAATGTTGGTTGAGTCATCAACGATACAAACCCTTGGCATTGTACCTCCCTCAAACTAGGGGTGACCTAAAAAATCTAAATAGATACTTCACACAATTATGACTTGATTATATTATATACTTGATAGTAAAATACACACAAATAACTTTAGAAATATACGAACCATGGGGCTATCACTATGAATTGAGATGCAAGTGAATCTATTGTGGCGAAAGGGTCTCATGACAACATCGAACACCACCCTCTATAAAATAAACCATGTAGATTAAAAAATGAGTACGCACAACTGACAAGTATGCATGTATGCATAAACAATCTAAAATACTTAATTACCTTCCCCTTGTCAACATCAGATACCCGAACCCCCTCACATTTCCCCTTAGTGGAAAATGATGACACCTCCATCACTATGTAATAAGATTCATAAAAATTAGAAATCACATGTATATAATTAAAATCAAAATAAAAAATTATAATTAATTGAAAAAAATAATAAAAAATATCATTTAAACCCTTGTTTTTTATTAAAAAACTACAAAATTCAATTAAAAAATAATAAAAACATAAAAAATTTAACTTACTATTCAATCTTGAGAGAATCAAATATCAGATTATTTTTTATATGCAAAATCCTTTGGGTTGTGTTCAACGTTTTTACAATGAAAATGTTGAATGTGGTCACGGGCTACAAATATAATTTATTGGTGAAAATTTGATATCCGATTAGGCTTGTGCTTTAGCTTTTGGCTTGGCCAGGTGTACTGACACCTAGGCCTACTTAAAAGTCAACAAAAATTTTAGTGTGCTTTTGGACAAGTGAAAAGTTCAGTTTTTCACATCGCCACTTTTTGGCATATCATGATACTACATGTACCCAGTTCATGTTGATTCAATTGAAGTTGCATACAAATCATTGGTGTATCACTCCATTTAGGTTCTAAATATTCATATTTCTCTCATCCCTTTCCCCACATACACATTTAGTTTTAGGTGAGCACTATTTAGGAACCGGCCCATCTTTCATAGATTCTTCTCTCATTTTAGGACAACCCACCACCCGAGAAAGTTTCCATGTTTGACAGGATAGCTAGATTTCATATCAAGTTACAGGCGCAATCTTAATTGACAACAATTTGACAATTAAAATAGTAGAAGGAGAACATGCTATTTTCTATCATTCAAAGGAATCAAACAAGAACATTAATGTATAATCCTTTCCTACAAGATAAAAATGCCATAATAAAATGTGTTGTGATCAAGGAACTGAAAAAGGTGAAGATGAGAAAAGAGAAATTTCTACTCTAATGCACATGTAGTTAACATGTGTTCCGATGAAGACATAGTGATGGTGCCTATTTTAAAGATCTATTTTGTCTTGAGTGCCTGTCTCTAAAAAATACTCGGGCCATTGTATGCACTTATTAGATGTTGCATGTGCCAAAAAGGAAAAACCTATCTTGGATTCTTATGATGACATAGCTCAACTTATGCAAGTCAACTCTGATGAGAATGTATTTTCAAATCCAAACTATTATTTGAAAGGTTCAACTAAAATCATGAAAATTGAAGAAAAAGAGTCTTAGGTACTGAGTAAGAATCAAAGAACCAATATTGAACAATCAAGGAAAACACAAGAAGAAGATTTGTCTCGTGGTACTTTTACTTGTATACTTGAGATGTTGGAAAATAATTCATTTTATTCTAATGATCTCTTTTATACTAATCCAATGTTTAAAAGAGAATATTCAAGCCACCAAGTTATAGTTCCAAATTTTTAGAGGTCCATTAGGAATCTTGAAATTCTAATACTTCAACTCATTCAATAAAAATCCATTGATATCATGCAAAAGGAAGTTGAGTTTATTCCAAATTTAAATGTCTTCAATGAAGAATGAATATTTGGATAAGTTTCGTCACATAGGAAAGATGCAAATGCTAAAAAATATTGGATTCAAGTTCAAGGAGCAAGCTTACAACTGATTTCATAGGTACTCCAAGGTCACCACATGCTTATATTACACCATGTCATTTATTTTTTCTTAGCGAGTTGATGGGTTTTCATAGCTCATCTAGAGTCATCTATGGTACGGGTACCTACCTTGCACATATTTTAGGTAGAAGCTATTGTTGTTTTAGTTTCATTTTCATCTTGCTTCTAGTGTCTCAATCAATTTTCTATATTGTCCCCTTTCGACTCAATTTCCAATTGAATAATGCACTAATCTGTGAAAAGATTCATGATTCATCTAGAATTCTTTATAGTCCTTATCCCTAGTTGTAGCTAGTTGTTGCCCTAATTTTGACATAGGCATAATCAAAGCTTTTACTTTCAAAAAGATGTCATTTGAGGTTCAATATGTGTTCCCAAATAATATATATGAAAACATGTGCCCCTGATATCCTAGATAAGTATCATTTTGATTATCATTATGGTCAACCCTAAAATGCACTAACAAGCACAAAAAGTGATGTACTTGAAAAGTATCAAGTTTTAGGTAGATTTATTTTATGAGTGTGTCTTAGTCATCATTTTATGTCATGTATCTAGGTTTTTTCCTAACCTAGTTCATGGTCCGTAAAATTTTAAACCTTCAATTTTTTTATGTCCCACACTTAGAAAGTGTTAGAATCTTTTGGCTTAGGCTTCATCATGAAGATCAAACTCTGGGTTATGCTAACTTGGCCATCCCCAACCTACAATTCAAATTTTAGAGCTTAACTTATCTACAATCAAAAGCTATGGACGTTTTTCAAAAATGAGTACTAAGTTTCAAAAGAGGAAATATTAAATTATTTAATAAAATCATTTCAATATTTGTAATTAATTAATACAATATTCATCCCTTCTCATGATTTTTAATTTTTTTTTTTTTAAACACTTCTCTTTCCAAAAAAAAATTGTAGGTTAACCATCCTCCTATTTTTGCATGAAAAATCCAAAATCATTAAGCTTTCTTAACCATACAAAAATAGAATGTTAATTAACCTCTCCAAAGTATGAAAAAAAATTAAAAAATTAATTAACCTCTTTTTGGTTAAGCTCCCATCCTCTTTTGCATGTTTTCAAAAACATCCCAGCTCGTGAAAAATTGGAAATGTTGGAGCAAGTTGTAGACATCCATCAAAGCATGATAGAAAGAGAGATTCATCAAACATTACAATCAACTCCGTAGACATGCATACAAAATGATAAAACAATATATGGATATGGATTAAAATGCAGACAAAGATTATAATATTTTTGCTAATGTTATTAGCCTACATACAACCTTATCTTCTATAGGCTCTCCACACTATTTATATAATTAAACCCCTAAAAGTAAAGAAGATGAACTATGATCAAAACTTCCCACACTATTTCTATCACCACCCTAAAGTTAAAAGTATAGAAGTGTAGAGGCAAACTATGGTCAAAACTTTTATAATTTTCACTATTAGAAATAGAAACACACATTTATATATATAAATATTTATACATTATTGTAAATGTAGCATTTTTATTAACACTCTCCTCGAAAATGTCCTAAATTAAATTTTAGCGTAATAAAAATCCAAAAAAACCCTAATTGGTCAAGCGGGTGGCGAGTTTGCATTGCGTGAGGAAGAAGAAACGTGGCAGTGGGGAAGATGAAGAGAAAGAGGTCGGAAATGGATGGAAAGGGTGGCCCATTTTCAGGTAGGCAATCACTCTCAGATGTCACACATGATTCTCAAGTACTGCATTGCTGCGTATTTAATGTTTATACCTTGTATGCCTGCATGTAGATCGAAATCGACAGAAACAGAATGGACACAATGGGATCCCATATTTAGGTACGCAATCAGTCTCAGATGTCTATCATCTTACTAAAATTATCAGATCTCAACAATACAATATGTTCATCCCTTGTATGCCTCTATTTATACTTGTTATAATATATCAGCTATTGGATTTCACTTTGCACCCTAATTAGAATATTGTCTATCGATGTATTTACACAATTTGGGTTGATATGATACTCATTTTTCGATTCATTCCGTTGAACAAGTATTGTGTTTTTCCTTGTTTTTCGAGTCATTCTGTCAGATGGTTGATATGATGATCATCTTCCGATTCTCTTCCTTCATTGAGTCAGCCTGTGCAATTTTATCAACTTGTTATTATTCTATGCTCGTGATTCGATATAACCTATTTTCACAAACCGTGGTTATAATAGTAATTGATTGCAGTAGATGCGGTTTGATTTAAGGGATGTGTTTTCGCTTCATCGTTGATTTTAGAACACTGTTTCGGGGCTTTTCAAACAGATCTATTTGTGCATGCATATCCAAGCCATCATATCTTGGAACGCATCTTGTTAACAGAGTCTGCATGCCAATAATGCTTCCTTCCTTATGTTCACCACTATCTTCTGATTTTCTTTTTCAAATGCTTGATCTATATGTTGGATGGGTTTGTTTGTTCTTTATATCTACTCCTGATAAAGCCTAATACATTGAGTTTTTATAATAAACATTTAGAGAATCTCAGGTGAGACATCATTATTTAAAATTCAGCATGCTAATAATCCTTCCTCGGATTTTCTTTTTCAAATGCATGATTTTTATGTTGGATGGGTTTGTTTGTTCTTTATATCTACTCCTGATAAAGCCTAATACATTGAATTTTTATAATAAACATTTAGAGAATATCAGGTGAGTTGGATGGGCTTGTTTGTTCTTTATATCTACTCCTGATAAAGCCTAATACATTGAATTTTTATAATAATCATTTAGAGAATATTAGGTGAGACATCATTATTTCAAATTCAGCATGCTAATAATCCTTCCTCGTGATTACCAAATCTTTTGATTTTCTTTTCCAAATTATTGATCTTTATGTTGGATGGGTTGTTTGATCTTTATATCTACTCTTAAATAATGACAAAATCTAATTTATGATTTTTTTGAATAAATATTTCTCAATAGAAAATAGAGAATGTCAAGGTGAGACATCTTATGAACTAATTCCACATACTAGTAATGCTTCCTCATGTTCAGCACAATCTTTTTATTTTATTTTTTTCAAATTATTGATGTTTATGTTTAATGAGTCTATTTGATCTTTATATTTACTCTTAAGTTAGATGATGACAAAATCTAAATCATGAATTTTTGGTTTAAATATTTTTCAATTCAAATCTAAATTTTAATTAGTTAATATAATTGATAGGGAGATAAAATAAATCATGGTCCTAGAAAGATTAGATCATCTTCTTTATTATAAACAAGATATCTTATTAATATTTTTGATAAAGGTAAAAACAGGTTTTGAATGGAACCTGAAATCATTTACAATATAGGAGAAAAAATTTTCAATTCAGCCCTTACATAATTAGAAAGCCCGCTAAACATCAAACAACACGACCCCAACCATCCCAAAAAGATAACATAAAAAAACAAAACAAGCGGTGACAAAAAACAAAAATCTAGCACAAAAACCAACAACCACCTAGCGACCAACCAACAAAAGCTACTTTATCTTTTCCATGGCCTTCTCTGCCTATTTATACATATCCTCCATCTTTTGAATGGAGTCTTTAAGACCATTTAGCTCCTTAGGGGTATCAAGCAGTTTCCTTCTGAGGCCACTTCTAGTTCTAGTTCCCGGCCCTGAGCTTCCAGCATCACCATCCACCGTAATAGTTGTATTCTCCAACATGCTATTCTCCAGATGGTTGTACAGAGCCTTAAGGTTCATCACTGAAACACTAAGGCCCTCATTGATATGCTTAAGAACTTCATTGATGATATGCCCATTGTAGCTAATTTTCTCGGTCAGGTCCTTAAGATTCTCATCCACCATTGCTTTGATTTCTGCAGTCTTTTCCTTATTCTCTTTTTAATTTTTTACCTTCATCAAGACTACGAGAGCTTGAAACAAGGGTGCAAACTTAGTGTATAACAATTTTGGCATGCCCAGTGGGACCCTAACATAGTTCATTCTTTGAAGGTTATGCTATCTCTGATATACAGATTGCATAATATAGGCTTTTAGAAGTTGTTCTATCAAGTATATCTAGCGACTCCATTGGTGGAAGGACTCAGGATAACCTTGTTCAAAGTTTATGAAAAAGATTGAGACAGGAGCTCAAAGCCTACTAAATTTTTAGAGTTACCCTTGAAAAGAGGCTACAAAGGTAGGTCAACTCAAAGAACATCCCCTACAAGGAGAGTTCAATCAACACCTCTTGATACTACAGAAAGGAGACCTTTTCCCTTTCATTCAAGAAGAAGAGGCAGATCTCTAACGAGAGATCTAGAGGAGGATTCAAATCTAGCAGCAAATACAGCTCACATAGTTGTTAATCTTCAGATTCCAACTCCTGCAATAGCTAGGCAGTTTGCCTTTGTACCTTTCAACCAGGGAAGTCCATTGACTTTCACTATACATCATGATGTGCCCTTGGCGGCACTAAAGAGCCTACCTAATTTCATAGGTGAAGGGAAAACAACTACTTTTGAGCACATAAGAGATGTGAACACCATCTGCAGCATACACAACATAAGCCAGGAAGATGTGGCCACCAAATTATTAGCAGCCTCTCTAAAAGGTAAAGCTTTTGAATGGTTTAGAACTTTAACTGTTGGCTCCATTACTTCATGGGATGAGTTAGGAGATGCATTGAGTAAGTATTTTGAGGATAAATCAAATAACTTGTCTTTGGTAGAGCAGTTAACAACCATTAAGAGAGATCCTCAAGAGAAAATGATAGATTACAATAGTAGATTCCTTAAAACATGGAATAGAATTCCAGTCTCTGTAAGGCCATCAGCTGACCATGTTTTTCTATACTACTTGCAAATTTTGAATGGTCAAATCTCTATCATGATCCAGTCTATGGGTGGTACTTCTTTACCCCAATCTTTTGACATAGTTGTCAGGGCTGAAAATTGTTTAATCCAAGTAGGCATGATACAAAGAAGGCCACCCATGCCCATTTTTCCTGGCCTTCAACCCATTGCACCTGCACAAGTACCCCCATTTACCCCTATTCCCACCATATTAGCACCTCAGGCTAGTACTAGTGGCCAGGAGCTAACAACAAGTTTCTCTCAAGAGCTGCAAGAGATGAAGAATAGCCAACAAAGTAGTCAGCAAGAGATGACAAACTTATTGGAGACCTTAACTAAAGAGGTCACAAATTTGAAGAGGCAAGGTTAAGGAATCAAACCACCCTTTCAGCCACAAGGCCAAGGTCCTAATCAACAATATCAAAATCAAGGACAGACTTACCAACAAAATAGGCCACCATACCAAGGAGGCTATCAAGGACAAAGACAAAATTTTAATCAAAGACCATTCCAACCATATACCCCTGCACCTCTTAATTCTGCAAATCCACTAAGGGATATGGTTCCTAGTCAAAATAATATGGCTATGGATAATGAATGGTTTTTTCCTTGTAATTAGCCTCATAATCAGGCTACATGTTCAAATGGATGGATGAACCAAGCTCTAATGGTTGAAAATGCCTCACATGCTCAATCAGAGGCTTCATCCAGTGGCTTAGTTCCTCAACAAGAATCACAAGAGAATGAGACTGCTCTTTTCAATTGGGAGCAACCAGACTTCAATGGAGTCAATGATGAAGTTTCTTTTGTTGCCTATACAAGAGCAAAGAGAAGAGCTCAAGACATGGAGCGAGAAGATTCCAGTGCCAAAGCTACTACATCAGCAGAACCAGTGCAAAAAACTACTCCCATCACACCTAAGGAGACTCCTACCATTACAAGTAAAGAGGTTCAGACTTTCAAAGAAGTGGAGCCCATCATAGTGAAAGCACAAAAAAGAGTACACAGTGTAACACCTTTTAATATTGTAGACAACATGAAGAAGGTGAATGTCACCATGTCCATGTGGGACTCTCTGGCTATTCCGGGGTAGTCTGAAGTTTTGAAAAAGGCCATAACTGAGGTAGCAACTCCTCAGCCTGCAAAAGAAGCTACAAGGCCAGTGTTGGTTAACACTAATCAAGAAAATGAGGCTCCAAGTAGCAACTCTAAGGCCAATGCCGTGCAAGGTAGGAATTCAAAGCCACCTCCCTTTTATGTATCTTTAATCATTGGAAAATCTTTAGTGCATAATTGTATGGTAGATAGTGGAGCTACTAGCACTGTAATGCCCAAGAAAGTAGTTGACCAATTAGGACTGAAATATGAGCCCTTTCAAAAGAAGGTTACACAACTTGATGGATCCTCAGTCAATACTATAGGTGTGGCCAAGGATACCAGTCTAATCCTTCATGCTAGTCCTAATTTTTCCATCCTTCTTGATATATATATCATAGATCTCCCTGCGTTATTTGCTATATGTCTGTCAAGGGAGTTTACAGCCAAGATTGGAGGTTACTTATCTTCTGACTAGTCTCACATGCTATTCCATAAAAGGTATGGGACCAAGGTCACCATTAAGTTAGAACCATTGGCAGCACACCATATAGAACCATATGTGTCCAATAACATCAATGTAAATGTTGCCCAAAATTTCCTATTCTGCAAATTTGGCCAAGTCCTATTCCTGGGTCTCTATTTTTGTTCTGTCAAGCACCTCAAAATATTTAATGGTGTTATGTCTTGTCCTCTGGCCTCCGTAATTTATCTTAGCCTCTAGTATGCAAGTTTAAAATTTTGAAAAGTAGTCGTTGCCCTAAAAAGGACCAAAAAATCCCTAAGCCCTGTTATATTTCCTTGTTACTTTATCGGCAACTTAAGTGATCAAAAAAGGCATGTGCATATTAGGTTTCTTCTTGTTTTCCAGTTCGCTATTTCCTTCCAACTGTGTTTTAAGTTATTCAGTGATTCCGTGAAAATGCCCTCAGTTGGGCATTCACTTAATCAAACCCTGGGTTCACATGTAATTCAGTGAACTAGCAAAGCCCCTCTGTTCGTGTATTCACCTAGCTCAACCATGGTTTATCAAAGTATCTCACGAATAAGAAGCCTTTGGTTACTAAATCACCAGGTCAAGGTGGGGTTAGTTCTGCAGGTAGCAGTGAGATTCTGCATCAGATGGTTGTCTTATAGTCTGAAGGAATATTCCAGGAGCATCATATCATATGCCCGCCATAGATTTGGTATCAGGATTACTTGTCAGAGTGGGGTCCCAGTTAGGAAGATCTAGTGGCTAGCGTATCTTCGCATAGGCCATTGTCAGAGCATGAGATCTTTAGATGACCATTGATTTTCCCCTTTTGCTCAGCGCTGCAATGTATTGTGGGTCCAATGCCCCGTATTATGATTTGGTAGCTCCTGGTTGGTCCACGTGTGCTGAGTCAGATTACTTGTTAGTGGGTCCATTGTTAGAGGGTCTGCGGAGACGTCAGCAAGATTCAAGATCTATCATTGTCTGGTAATCTGATGGAATCTTTGGGGGCTATCAGATCATGAACCCACTATTAGATTTGAATCTAGTCTTCGGTGGGTCCAAATTTCTCGGAGTAGGCAATCAAATGGCTAGTGTGTGTTCTCATGAATTGTGTCAGATGTATAAGAACTTACGACGACCGTCCGATAAAAGGTATGTTAGCTGGGTGATTCGGCGATTTGGCAACTAAGAGAATTTAGTGCTCCTTATTTCTGGCGGTCTCGATAAATTTTTATGTGTTTTCTTGTTCATGAAATAGTTTAGTAGTGCTCCAAATGACTTGGCGATTCAGCGAATGCTTTGTTCATTGAATCTCTAAATAAATTGGTGAGGGTGGAAAGTATTCATCAAATCAGCGATTAAAGTGCCATTTTCATGTTCACATGATCGCTCAACCAGAATGGGGTTAGCCAAGGTATTAAATGATTCTGTGACAAGGGGAAATTGAAACCCAAAGTAAAGGCTGAGTTAGTGTTGTAGTCAAGTGCCGATCCTGGGTAAAAAGGAAGATCTAACGGTCGCATTTTAAAATAAGATTAAAGTTTGAATACTGACCATTGATAGGGTTTTTTAGCACCACCTGTGACCATTTTATCATTTTTTAAAGTCAAATATCTCAAAATATCAGATTTCAACAGTTATGGTGAGACTGAGTTGTAGGTAGGTAGATGGATCATGGTGGCTAGATTTTTTACAGGTATAAACATGAAATGGACACACCAACACAGATATTTGATTAGCTGGGATATTTTCATGTGCATTTATGGCTGAATTAGATAGGTTTAGGGTTTGATTATTATATTAAAAAAAAAAATGTAAACCCTAATTAGATTTTTGCTCCTGCCTGCGTGCAAGGGGAGGTGTATGTATTGTTTTTTGAGATCTTTAGAGGGTAGAGAGTTCACATTTTGTAAAGAGAAAAAATATCTTTTCTTAGAAGGCCATCTGGGACTTTTTTTTGTCCTCTGGTTTTCTACATTTCGTAACCTCCCATTGATAATTTAGATATTGAAGGTGTTTTTGTGACATTCTTCATGTCCCTATGCCTTCTTGTGTGAGTTATTTCTTAATGAATTCAATATTTACATGCTTCATAGTGATATCTTAGGATTCTTGATCCCTCTTTCTTTCTGCAATTTTGTGTATCATTATGGATGATTTGATGTGAGTACTTTTGTGGGTATACTTCAACCCCTTAACTATCTTGTCTCATTCCTATACCTAGTTGCAGAGGTGAATGTTTGTTTGCAAGTCATAGATTGTTGTCTAATTCCAAGGGGTGTTATTGTTTGTGAAAGAATCTCTCTTTCCCTGAATAAATCTTTTTATCTATAGACCCTTTTATGAAGTACTTATGAAAACCTATTCAGTGAGTTGTGATCACCTAGGCCTAAGTCTATTCATTGATTTCATCTTTTATACTGTAATTCATACCATATTTTTGATGTATCACCTAGTAGGATAGTTTTCTTTTAGTCATTTCCCTTTCAAGCATTCCTTCTATCCCTTTCCCTCAAAAGATTTACTTTTCTATCAAGAAGAAAATTAAGGTGATTATCCAAGAGGAACCAACCTAAAACCTGGAGGTCTCATCTCAATTAGCATAGGTCCCACAACCTGGAGATGATTCCCATTTTATACTAGGTTATCAAGACTACGAGAGCTTGAGACAAAGGTGCAAACTTAGTGTATAACAGTAAACTACCCTATATTTGATAATAGTGACTTCCAAACCATTGCAGAAGAAGACACTAAGATAGAGAATATCCCTAATATTCTACTAGATGAAAGAGCTTCAGAGGCCCAAGAAAATCTAATCTAGGATTTTGGTTTGGGAAGTTATTTAATACAAGAAAGTGGAGCCATAGAACCAAGCCTTCTCAAAGAAGACACTGATTCAGAGGATCAGAATAATTAGGTTTGGGAACTATTTTTTGATGGAGCTAGAAGTAGACATGGTTCTGGTGGTGGTGCTATGCTAGTGTCCCCAAAGGTAGAAAGGTATTACACTACCTTTAGATTCAGTTTCTCTTGTACTAGCAACACTGCAGAGTATGAAAGCCTTGTGAATGGGCTAGAGTGGGCTAGGAAAAGAGGACTTAAGGCCCTAAAAGTTTATGGTGACAGTGAGTTAGTTGTCAGCCAAGTAAGAGGGATAAGTGCAACCAAAAATGACACTTTGAAAGAATACAAACATAGAGTTTGGGATGCAATTGAAGACTTTTGTGCTTTAAATATTGTTGCTATCCCTAGGAAACTAAACCAAAATGCATATAGATTAGCTACTAGTGGATCTCAATATAAAATTCCAAATAGCATTTCAAAAGAAATAGATCAATAGCATATCAAAGTGATTGTCAGACCCTCTCTTCCTGATAATGATGTCAATTGGCAGGTGTTTGACAATGATGAACAAATTCTACAGTTCTTGTTTAAAGAGGATGTCTTTTCAAAGCATAATCAAGAGAGGTTATCACAGAACTATGGTGATCAAGTGATACAACTTAACTCCAATAAGGTGCCTAGAGGTCTTGTCACCTTAGAGACAGTCTTCGACAAGGATGATCAAGTTAAGAAGAGCAAAGCTGGCCTGGTAGTTCAACAGGAACATTGTGTTGAATTAGAGTTGGAACTAGGTAAGAGTTTACAATTTGGAAAAGTAAACTTTGAATTGGAAAAGCAAGCTTACACCCAATTATTCAAGGAATTTAGTGATGTATTTGCATGGCAATATGAAGACCTCAAAGGTTTTGATCCAGCCCTTGCCCAACACACTATTGAATTAGAGCCTAATGCTAAACCAGTGAGGCAAAAACAAAGGCCTGTTTATCCCAAGCTTGAGCCACTTATGCATAAAGAAGTGCCCAAATTGATAGAAAGTGGTATCATCTACCCCATTAAGCATACTACTTGGGTTTCCAACCTTGTTCCTGTTAGGAAGAAGAATGGGGAGTTGAGATTATGTGTTGACTTTAGGGATCTTAACAGAGCCTCCTTAAAAGACCACCATCTGCTACCTTCTATGGAACAAATCTTACAATGTGTCTCTGGATCCAAGAGATTTTTATTATTGGATGGCTATTCAAGATACAATCAGATCTTGGTTAATGAAGAGGATCAATATAAGACTACATTTACAACCAAATGGGGAACCATGGCTTATCAAAAGATGCCCTTTGTTTTGTCAAACGCAGGTGCTACATTTCAGAAGGCAATGGATATGGCCTTTAAAAGCCTCATGTAAAAGTTTGTATTGGTCTACTTAGATGACATAACTATCTATTCTAAACATGCAATAGATCACATCAAGCATTTGAGGCAAATCTTTGAAAGGTGTAGAGAATTTGGGATATCTCTTAATCCCAAGAAATGTATGTTTGCAATTCATGAAGGAAAATTGTTGGGATATGTAGTATCCAAAGAAGGGATCATAGTAGATCCTGAGAGAATTGCAGCCATCTTAGAGCTACCATTGCCACATCATAAGAAAGGTCTCCAATCTTTCATAGGAAAGATTAACTTTGTTAGGCATTTCTTGCCTAATATTGCAGATTTATTGAAGCCTTTGTAGCCATGTTAAAGAAGAGTTAAACTTTCAGTTAGAATAAAGAAGGAAAATCTAATTTCTAGGCTATCAAAGAGGCCTTAACAGAAGCTCCTTCTCTCCTAAACCCAAATTTTAGTAAGGATTTTATCCTTTATGCTTATGGGGGTCATGATGCTATGTCTACAATGCTTACTCGAGAAAATTCAAAAGGATTGGAGCAACCCATTGCTTTCTTTAGCAAAGGTTTAGAAGAGTATGAATAGAGATACTCTTTTGTAGAAAAACATGTACTTGTTGTGGTAAAGAGCCTTAAAAAGTTCAAATATCTACTGACCCATAGCAAGGTACACTTGAAAGTTATTCATCCAAGTGTCAAAGAATTTTTGCTTTCCAAGGACCTAATGAGAAAAGAGCTAGTTGGATCACCAAGGTAATGGAGTATGACATTGATATGCAAACCACCAAGCTAGTTAGAGGAAGAGGTCTTTGTGAGCATTTGGCAGGGGATGAAGGTTCAAAGAGACCAGAACAAATGGATGCATCTTTGGTTGTGCATTCTACAGAAGAACATGCCCAGGCATCAAGTTGGTTGCCTAACATGGTTCATTTTTTGAAGATAGGACAGTATCCTATAGGTTTGGATTTAGCAAAAAGAAGGTATTATAGATCACAATCTGTTCTTTTTGTGCTGATAGATGAGGTTCTTTTTAGAAAGGATCACAACAGTGTCCTTTTAAGATGCATAGATTCAAAAAAGATAGCTAATGTCCTATTTGAATTTCATGATGGACCTTCTGGAGGTCACTTGTCCCCTAGGACTACTGCTTTTAAAATCATGAGGGTTGGATACTATTGGTCATCTATCTTTAAAGATAGTCATGAGTATGTGAGAAAATGCATCAAATGTGCTATGTTTGCATCAAAAGAAAGGCTTGCAGCCTTACCCCTACAGCCAGTCAGAACAGAGCAACCTTTCATGAAATGGGGTATAGATTTTATTGGAATGATTAATCCTCCATCTAGTGCAGGACATAAGTCGATAATCACCACAATAGATTATTTCACTAGATGGACAAAAGAAATTGCTTTAAAAGAAGCAAATGAGAATGATGTATTGAGTTTTTATGATGACATAATTCACAAATTTGGCATTCCAGACTCCATAATATTAGATAATGCATTGGCATTCATAGGCCTCAAAGTCTCAGAGTGGGCAAGTAGGAGTGGCATTTATCTAAATACAAGCTCAAACTATTACCCTCAGGGCAATGGCTTAGCAGAATCAACAAACAAGAACTTGATTAGGATAATCAAGAAGACCCTGTAGGATAACCAAAGGAGTTGGCATACTAAGTTGAAGTCTGCCTTGTGGTTAGACAGGATTACCCCAAAGAAGATCATTGGAAATTCTCCTTATATGCTAGTATATGGAAGAGAGGCTAAGTTGTCCATTTCAACGGAATTACCAGCTCTAGAATTAGCTACTCAATATGCCCTATTTGAAGAAAGAGATCCTCTACAGATCAGGTATGCTCATCTCATGGAGCTTGAGGAACTCAGAGGCAAATCCATGAAAGATACGGAGTTTCATCAGATTCAAACAAAGAATATTTTTGATAAAAGAGCCAGGGTAAAAAATTTCAATGTTGGGGATGTAGTCCTCAAGTGGGATGAATTCAGATCCAGACCTAGCAGACATACAAATTTTGACTCATTTTTTGGTGGACCATTTGTTATAACAGAGTGCAGGGGACCCAATGCTTTTCAACTATCAACTCTTGAAGGAGATGCCTTGCCAATATTAGTCAATGGTTTCCACCTGAAGCCCTATTTTGAGGTTAATCCCTCTCTGTGAATTTTGTAAAAATGCTTTCCTACTTTCTTCCTATTTTCTAGGTTAGTTTCCTGCTTTTCAAGAAGTGTCTGTGCACAAGTTCATCCTTCTAGTTCTAGTTTTGTCCCTCTGTGAAGTTTTGTGCTTAAATGATGACCCCATGCCCAATGAATTATGTCAAGGCCACTAGTTTTTCATGTCTAGTAGGTTGACATCTAGCAAAATCACCAAAATGTTACCCTAATTTTCCTGTGCATGCAAGTTTGGCCGATATCTATCCCAAGGTCTTTGTTTTTATCCTGGTAAACATCCCTAAAATTTTCATGAAATTATGCCTTGTATTCTGGCCTCTGCAATTTGTTTTATTCCCTAGTCTGTAGTTTAAATATTTGAAAAAAGTAGTCGTTGCCAAGAAGTAACCATGCAAACCCTAGCCTTCATTCTATTTTCATGTTACTTTATCGGCCACTTATATTTCCTCAATTCCCATGTGCATTTTTATTCCTTTGGTCACCAGTTCTCTAAGATCTCTGGTGGTGGTCTTTCTTATTCGATGAACTGGCGGCGGCTCTTCCTTCAGTTGCATAATATCTTAATCTTGGCGGTTAACTCCTCGATGGCTTGTGACTCAATGAACGTTACCCTTTCTTCAGTCACATAATCGCTTAAATTTTTGGTGGTCTCAAACTTGTGTGGGGTCCCAGTTGATGAGATCAATGGTTGTCGTAAGATCTCAAAGGGTCTGTCAGAAGCTTACGATGTTACGATAGCCATCAATCTTCCCTTTTATGCAGCGATTCAAAGTTCAGTGGGTCCATTGCTAGGTGTACACAGTTGGCGTATTCTAATTGGTGTACATGTGAATGAGTCATTTCTTGTCAGTGGGACCGGGCTCTGTCAGTAGTCAGAGGTTTTGATAGTCATCAGAGGATCAATGATTGTCGTATCTTCGCAAGGGTTGTGTCAGAGGTATGAGATCTTCAGATGACCGACAATCTTGCTTTTTTTCAGGGCTTCATCAGTGGGTCCTCGTTCACTGATGTGCTTGAGTATGATTGTTCCAGGTGGTGATGATGGGGTTTGCAGTGGGTCCATTTTTCAGAGGGTCCCTGGTTTAATAAAGATCTACGGTGGTCGTATGATCTGAAAGAATATTTAGGGGCCATGAGATCATGCACCCACCGTTAGATTGGAATCTTGTTTGTAGTGGGTCCGATGTCAGAGAGGCATCGAGGTGTCTCCTGATGGAGTGGTCAAGGGTGAATAAAAGGTTGACAAGTGGCAAGTCTAGGCCCAGGGTTAGTAAAGTATTCTATGAATCAGCGACTATAGAGCCATTTTCATGTTCGCCAAAGTTAACCGGGGTTAGCTAAAGTATTAAATGATTCTACAACTGAAGGAAAATTGGAACCCAACGTAAATGCCAAGTTAGTTTGTAGTCAAGTGCCCAGCCCAGGTAAAAAGGAGGATCTAATGGCTGCATTTTAAAGTTGGATTAAGTTTGAATATCAGTCACCGATAGAAAATTTTAGTGCCACCTGTGACCATTTTGTCAATTTTTAAATTCAAATATCTAAAAATATCAGATTTCAACAGTTATGGGAAGCCCAAGTTGCAGGTAGGTAGATGGATCATGGTGGCTAGATTTTTTATGGGTATAAACATGAAATGGATGTGCAAACATAGGTATCTAATCAGCTGGGATATTTTCATGTGCATTTATGGCCGAATTTGATAGAATTAGGGTTTGATTATTATATGAAAATCCAAGTGACCCTAATTTAGATTTTTTGCTCCTACCTATATGCATTAGAGGAGATGTATATAATGTTTTTTGAGAGCTTTAGAGCTCAGAGTTGACATTTTGTAAAAAAGAAAAGTCTCTTTTCTTAGAAGGCTATCTGTGACTTTTTTTGTCCTCTGGTTTTCTACATTCTGTAACCTCCCATTGATAATTTAGTTATTGAAGATATTTTGTGACATTCCTCATGTCCCTATGCCTTCTTGTGTGAGTTATTTCTTAATGAATTTAGTATTTACATGCTTCTCAGTGATATCTTAAGGTTCTTGATCCCTCTTTCTTTCTGCAATTTTGTGTATCATTATGCATGATTTGATGTGAATGCTTTTGTGGGTATACTTCAACCCCTTAACTATCTTGTCTCATTCCTATACCGAGTTGCAGAGGTAAATGTTTGTTTGCAAGTCATAGAGTGTTGTCTAACTCCAAAGAGTGTTATTGTTTGTGAAAGAATCTCTTTCTTTCCCTAAATACCCTCTTTATTTGCAGACCCTTCTATGAAATATTTATGCAAGCCTATTCAATAAGTTGTGATCTCCTAGACCTAAGTTTGTGCATTGAATCCATCTTTTATACTATAATTCATACCTTCATTTCAGTGCATCACCTAGTAGGTAGTTTTCTTTCAGTCATTTCCCTTTCAAGCATTCCTTCTATCCCTTTCCCTCAGAAGTTTTACTTTTCATGTCAAGAAGAAAATTAAGGTGATTGTCCAAGAGGAACCAGCCTAGAACCTGGAGGTCTCATCTCAGTTAGCATAGGTCCCACAACCTAGAGATGATTCCCATGTTATACTAGGTTATCAAGACTACAAGAGCTTGAAACAAGGGTGCAAACTTAGTGTATAATAGTTACCTTTTTGTCAAATCCATGAAGCTTTTCCAAGTACGGGGTAAGACCACCTCTTTCCAAAGAGTTCTGATTTCTCTCTTACAGCCTATACAGATGTAGATTGGGGTGGCTCCATGGATGACAAGAAAAGTACCAGTGGTTGCACTTTCTTTTTAGGTGGTTGTTTGGTCTCATGGCTTAGCAAGAAATAGTCTTGCACTTCATTATCCACCGTTGAGGCTGAATATGTTGTAGTAGTTTCATGCTGCACTTAGGTAATTTGGATGAAGAATACCTTATGTGATTATAAGCTTGAGTTTACTGATCTTATTTGTATTTTTTGTGACAACACAAGGGTCATTGATATCTCGAAGAATCCAGTGATGCACTCTTCAACCAAGCACATTCCAATCAAATATCACTATCTGAAGGAGCAATTTACAAATAACATTGTTAAGCTAGACTATGTTTGTTCAAAGGATCAACTCGTTGATGTGTTTACCAAACCTCTACCCTGAGATCACTTCGAGTATCTTCAAAGCAAGCTTGGTGTTGTTTCACCTTAGTGAAAGGTTTGTTTTTAGCAGATGCTCTTCATTGTTACATCTTTTGAACTATTGTTGTAATCCAAAGATTACATGGTCATTGATGACAAAGGGGGAGTAGATCTTCGGGGAGAATTGTTTTTAGTTGGCTCAGTTTTGCGGGGGAGCTATTTCAGATTTGCTTTAGATGTTTCAGTTGGTTTAGCTATTTAGGGGGAGTTGTTTCAAATTTGAAACTATTCAATGGTGTTTTTAGTGAGCTTTCCATCAATGATAAAAAGGGGGAGATTGTTAAGTTTTTGTCAGTGATGAATGTGTATTTTTTGTGTTGTTTCCTTCTGCCATCATTCATCATATTCTTTCAGCTACAAGCTCTAAGCCTTTTAGATCGGCTAGCATAGTCAAGCACTCTCAAGCCATGTGTTTTGTTTGAATGCATGTTCTATTTTAAAAGAAAATTCTTATATATTGTGTTTTGTGCTTGAGCTCATGTTGTGTGTTAATAAAGTGAGTGTTGATTATGAAAAATGCCAGGCTTTCATTTATAACGGCATGTTTATGTGAAGAGTGAGTGGAGAGATAAAACAAAAAGTTGTGTGTGGTTCTATGGAGTGAAGTAATGTATGGAATCTCTGCTAAATTCGAGTGTTGTGCATAAGCATTCTTCTTCCTGAACCAAACACGCAAAGAAAAACTCAGTCTGGGAGTTTCTTATTGCAATCACACTTTTAGATTTTTTACAGGTGTTAGAAATGTCAAGCATCCCAAACACTTGCCTTCTGGGAAGTATTCAAGTATTTTCATTGCACCATAAATAAAAAATGACATGATAAGCTGGAACGGACATAAAAAATGAAAGAGACTAGCCATTTTAAAAAGAAGAAATTCTTTAGTTTTGGATTGCATTTTTATGAAGAAAAGTATTGACCTACAGTAGAGTAAAAGGAATGGTAAGACACGTATATAAAAAAAATAGTATGATGTGTAATAGGAAATACAGTTGAATATAGAAAATGTGATGAATGAATATGAAAAAAGTAACAGTCAAGTAGTTTTGAAAAGAAGAGGTCGTCCCAACATGAAGAGTAGACTATGTGATGATCGTGTGTGAATATAGTGGTATCATTTTGAACAGGAAGTTCCTTTTTTCTTAAAAAGGAGTGTAATGTAAAAACCACGTATTGTGATATGAAAAAATGACTAAGGCACAAGCTGTCATGTGGTGTTTTAGACAAAAATTAACACTATACCGGGTGTCGAGAATCTCAGGTAGAACAGTATCCTTTTTGAGAGATGGAAGCGGTAGCAATTTTTTTTGGGGAGACTGTAGAGTCTGAAAAAGGATGCGATGGAGGATTTAGAAAAAATAGTAAAAATTAGAGGTGATATACTGTGAAAGGGAGAATGTTCACATAAAGCTTTACTTTATCTTGAAGATTACTGCAGGACATAAGGTTATGACGAGAGGTCTATAGGAAACAAGAAGAGGTAGGATTAGCAGTGATCGGGGGACTCTCTGTTCTGCATGAAAAGGAAAATATCAGAATATCAAAGATTGCTATATCAACAGTGACAGCTTGAAAATCTAAGAGAGGCAGTTGTTTGAAAGAAAGAAACAATATAAGGTGCATTGGGTGTGGGGGAGTTTTTAAGTAACAATATATTGACTGTGAGAGGTTAGGATCAAAAAACTTTGTGATATCTCAAAAATGGATGGTGCTACCAGTACACTAAAAGTGAAAGGATATTATTTAGTAGCAGCACTCTTTGAGGCAACCTCCAAGTAACGGCATCTTCATGCTTAGTGAAGACAAAGAAAAAACTTGTGTTTTTGTCCCATCATTTACCTCTGGTAAGGAAGGTAGTTTCCTTTTAAATCAGGTTGGAGCCCGATCTTCAAATTTTGAGGAGAGTTATAGCTCTTAGTTGTAATGGATAGTTTCCCATCTGATTAGTGATGTCCTGGTTTTTACCCGCCTTGGGTTTCCATGAGATAATTCTGGGTGTCTTGTTTTCTTTGTTTTGTGCCCTTTTAAATTTTGCTTCTTAGTTTTTAAAGCCTTCGTAAAATATTGATTCACCCCCTCCCCCTCTTAGTATTGTTTGGTTTTCAAACTTCACATTAAATCCAAAAATCCAAAATTTACACAAACTCGCAACTCAAAAGTTTTGGAAAAAAAGAAATAGGTAGCATAAGTGATATTGGTAAGGGATCTTACAGTAGTATCAAAGCTAGAAGCATAATATCTCATCAATCATGGAATCCCTTATGAGATATTTGTCCAATAGATCTATATAGAAAGGGTCAACATACTGCAATAGTAATCTTCTTAAAACCTTGAGTTGTAGAAAGTATGAAAAGGTATAAAAAATTATTACATTTCTTGGAAAAGTTGAAGCCACCTATCTCCTTTTCAAAATAAGAAGAACTAACAATAAAGATATCAAAAAATAAATAGAAAAGAAAGAGTCTAAATATCTTGTCATAATAGATCATTTTGTTTCTTGTTACAACATATACAATGATCTTATTGAAAAGATTAAAGATATGAAAGGAAAAATAACTTTTCCTCTTTTTGTAAATTCTATTAGAACAATGGGATCTATATTGTATTCCATTACAAGAGACCATGTCTCAATCCACTACTTGAGAATGAGGAAGAATATTCAAAACATAAACCAATTAGTGATGAAGTCTTGGGAGAGAAAACGTTGCATCAATTTTAACTGAAAACGTGTTTCCACCCTTGATGGCCACATTCTGGAAATGAAAATAGTTGCAAGGATAGGGGGATGACAAGACATATTTCCAAGTTGTCCCCAACTAGGAAAAATTTCCAAAAACTATTTTGGAAATGTGAGAAATCATCCACATGTTTCCAATTTACATTGACCATCCCCCACATGGTTAGGGATGGTCAAGCCATCCCCCAATCATCCCAAGGATGAGATGTCATTTCTAACAATAGGAGGCAATACAAAAATCATTGTATTAAGTATTTGTAAATGTTTTTTAGATGCACGATCCCTACATGTTATGCAACCATAAAAACTATTAAAATAGTATTTTATAACTAATAATATTACAAAATATAATAATTATTCAAAATGTTATAAAATTGCATATTCAAATATACTATTTTTTTCATTTTCCTTTAATGGCTCACATCTTTCCTTCTACGTATGGAGCCTTTGAATGCGTATGAAAATGTTGTAAGTCTATGAGAAGAGAAGAAAACATAGTTTGTAGAGAAGACATTAGGGTTTGTAGAGAAGAAGAGTAAACTTCAAGACATGTTGGTGTGAGAAAAGAAGTATTTACTATTGGGTATTCTGATTCATTTATTGATTATTTAAAAAAGTTCATAGTTTCTAGTAAAAATGGTAAGAAGGCTATTGAAAGTGGGCAGCCAAGCTCATTTACAAATCTATTCAATGTATAAGCATGGAAACTGACATGGAGTTCCATTGCACATTTCTTGTTTTCCCATGTCATCTCATTTCATGTGGCTCATTCTCCCTTCTACAAGAAAATGATCAAATACATATGTAATATTGGTCCCTCTTTTTTATAGCCCGGAGATCATAAACTACATACTACCATCCTTGATAAAGCATATTTAAAGGTGAATTTGGTGATGGAGGATATGAGGCATACTTGGATGAAGAGTGGTTATTCCATTGTGATGGATGGGTGGAATGATATTAGTCACCAACCACTGATCGATGGCATGGTCACATGCATAGATGGATCTTATTTTCTTAGAGTTGTTTATTATTCAGGGAAATGTAATGATGAAGATTTTTAGTTTAGTATTCTGAGAGAGGCCATGGAGGAATTTGGGCCCTCATATGTGGTTTCTAGGTGATCACTAATTCAACACATGTATGCAAATTGGCTAGTATGATTGTGGAGGGTTCTTGTACAAGCACATATTTTTGACTCTGTATTGTGTTCATGCATTGAAGGACATGGGAAAATTATTTTGGTTAAAGAAAGTGGTGACACAAGAGATATTCGAATGTTCACTTGCAACCACCAAATCTCACTCTCTTAAAGATGTTTTAAAAGAAGGAATTTATCAAGCATGTAGAGACAAGATATGTCAGTTACTACATTTTTTTAGAGAGGATAGTTGAGGTGCATTGTGCTCTACAAATTATGGTAGTGAATTCATAGTGGAATAGATGGCCTACTCCAAACACTCCTGAAGGAAAAGCCATCAAATAGAGGATCCTTGATGGCAATAGGAGATCCAATGTGAGGCACGACATTGTTGATTCTTATTTAATTAAAACTTAAAAATTTCTTTCAATTTTCAAATTTATGATTTTAATTAAAAATATATATTTTTTGTTCATTTAATTTAAAAAATCAGATTTTTATATTTTTTTCTTATTCATTGTAGATATGTTTTCTCCATTATCTCTCCTATTATATATGTCATCAAATATGTTGATACAGACTCTCCTAACCTTAGAGAGATATAGGAGACTATGTACACTATGCTTTAGAAGATGAAGAAAATAATTTTGGCTCAAGATAAACAATTGGACTTATGTGAGGAGTACATTAAGCCAATTTTCATGTAGAGGTGGAACACTATGAATACTCCAATGCATATATATAAATATATGCACTAAATTAAAATTTGTATCAGCCTAGGCCTGGAAGGTGCACTCCTATTAAAGATGATTAGATGAGACATGGGCTTATGAAGGCCCTTCAAAAGATGTATTTAGCTCAGGACTCTAGTACACTTCATGAGCAATAGGTTTCCTTAATGGATAGAGTAGTACATGGCATAAAAAAATCCCCATTGAATGGTGGTAATGGTATGGGACAGATGCACCATAGTTGAGGACACTTGCAATTCATCTCCTCTCACAAGTTGTTAATTCCTCTATTAAAGAGATGAATTGGTCTATATTTAGCTTTATCCACTTTGTGAAGAGGAATATGCTTACATATAAATGAGAAGATAAATTAGTGGCTATGTATAGTGCTCTATGACTTATGGATTGTAAGAATCTATAATATCAACAAACTCTAGCTTTACGATGGGATATTAATCTTGAAGATGCCACACAGGTTGATGAGGATGACACCCTGTTGGGATCATTTGGCGTACCATTAGATGATGCAACCTTTGAGGGAGAGGCAGACAATTATAGTGACTCTAATATGGATGTGAACTAGGGGCAACTCCCATACTATCTTTGTTTTCATTTTGACTTTGAAGTTTCATTTTTTTATTCTTTTGACATTGTATGATATATTGATGCAATGATAATTGAATCTTGATATATGATACATGATACTTTAAGTCTTTACCTTTTCCTTTTGTTGAAACTTGTAGCCTTTGTGCATTTGATATATGATATGATACTTTTCATTGTTTCAATGAATTTTATCTAGGAATATATAAAATTGAAGTTTTAACTCTCATTTCATTCATTTGATGTTATCCTATGTTCCTATTTTATGATGATTTAATTTTATTCATTTGATGTTATGTTCTATGATGATTTGATGAATGCCATTTATCATTAAAATAATAATTTTAGATTAATACATTTTATTATGTTGCTATGATGAATGTTACAATATTATATAATGTTTCAAATTTCATGAATATATATAGGTGTCAACTTCCTTCCCCCCCTTGGATAAAATAGAAATTTGTTTCCCCATCCCCCCCCCCCCCCCCCCCCCATCTCAAAAACTCAAGGTAACATAGTCTTGTATTAAATATGAAGAGGCCAAGATGAAAGAAAATGTTCCAATTCATGAATCATTAACAGATATGCCATTGTGTGATAATTTTGAACAAGATCATCTCTTTGTGACAACTTGGTTTTCGTGAGATGGATGTCTTGGTGAAAATGTGTGAGTAGAAAATGTTTAAAGAGCCAATTTTTATATTGCAGTAGTCAAATATCTATGTACACTATGAGGTTTGAAGGTTTTCCTATGCCATAAAAAACATTTCTTCTCTATAGCTACCCTAATCACTATTATTGGATGAGCTATAACCTCTATAAGCATTGAGGCTCTTCTTTTAGTCATGCAAGGCTTGTTTTGATTCTTATCGCATTTTTTATTGGATTTGTTTTCCTTGTATAAGGTTTTTCTTCTTTGTCACTATTACTTTCTCTTAAATATGGGCAATTTGTAATGAACTATACAACTTTTCCACAACTAAAGCATTTAAATGGTAGTTTTCACATGTTCTTTCTTCTTAACTTCCAAACAAAAAGAGATTCCACATTAATTTGTTTCTTCCTAAGAACTTTTACTTGTCATAGGTTCTTTATCCTTCGATATTCTTGTGCCTTTGAAGGTTGATTCCCCTTTTGATATTTTTATGGTCCCCATTACATATGTTGTAAAGATACCATGTAACTCATCCATGGTTAATTTATCCAAGTTCCTAATTTCTATAGCAAAGACTTTAGCATCAATTCTCATGAGAAGAAATCTAAATATCTATTGAACTATTGTTTATTCTTCTATTTTTCCTCCAAGAACCCTTATGGTATTCACTATCTCATCAACTCTAATTAGATATGCAGCAATATTTTCTTCTTCAAGTGACTTTATGCTTTCAAATTCCCCTCCATGGGTTTGATGTTTACCTTTGATCACTTTGTTGTCATCTTCATATATCTATTTCAATTTGCCCCTTATGTCCTTAGCATGTTTCCAGTTTGCATCACTTTCACAAGTTATAAATTTTATTAATCCACATAGGATTGCATATCCATTTTAGAATTTATTGATCTATAGATTCATTTACCAATAACACCAAATTTCATTCCCTAGGGAACTTATATAAGTATCCATTCTTAGGCTCCATAAGGCATAGTTTGTTCCATCAAACAATGGAGATTTTTTTGAAGAGAATATTTCTTGTCCAACCATGTGTGGTCTTTAGATCTTCCTTTTAATCAATTAGGATAATTTGAAGGAGCCAAATCTAATACCAATTGATGAGCACACGATTATACTAAGAGGGGGTAAGTCAATATGATAATAATTTTTAACCTCCTTAAAATTTATTCAATTCATTTATGATTTGATTCTAAATCAGCACATATGAGAAAACAATAAGAAATACAATAAAAAAAAAAGTTTATGTATAAATCCTTGTAGGAGAAAACCATAGAAAAAATATATTACTTGTATTAATTTGCTTGTTATAGATTCTAGAGAGACCAACCTCACATTCACTTTGTGAGCACTAAGTCACTAGAGGTACCAACATCTTGCTAAAATTATCTTCACAAGAGCTAAAACTCTCTTCTTCAATATCCAATAGTTCCTTTCTTAATTGTGTGATAAATTGACCTTAAATCTGCCACAAATTGATCACAATTTCTCCCTGAAAATCTACTATAATATTAATCAATTCTCATGCTAATCACTACATATGTAAATTGCACAAGTTATAAAATCACTCCTCTTCATTTTTTGAGTATTTGGGAAATAGACCAGAATTAAGTAAATTCTTTATCAAAATTATTCTAACATTAATGACAACTTTCCAACAGTTGGAATAAAAAGGGTACCAACTTATAGGGATTTTCTTGCAATGACATCAAATAGTAGGGTACTATAGCTATATCAAATTGTTGCATGATTAAATAGAAGGCATCTATCATTTAATTCAGCTGCATTGAGTTAAGAGAGAAACCATTCGTAATCATTTTCTATGGCATCTCCTGATATCTTATTGTTGACCTTTAAGATCATAATTATTTATAAGTGGTGTGTGTGAAAAAAAATTAGTTGGAGAACAAAAACTAATAATTTTGGTTATATTTATGTTGAGAAAACCCTTGTAAATATTTGATGATTAAAAGTTATGTCAAAAGAGTGCAATGATGATTCTAATCATTGAATGATTCTACAAGGTGCTCGTAAGCTGAGTTATGCTATCCATTTCACTATGGAATTAAGTTTGTGTGAATCAAGGTAATTATGTTTTGAGTAATAAGACTAACCTCCTCCGTCGATATGACTAACCTTAGGAAGTTCAAGCTGATTTATCAATTAATAATAATAAGTGGTGTTTGATTTGAGGCATCTACATCCTTAAAGGAAGTGTTAGAATATTACTAAATTGTGAGTTTACTTATGTGTTATAGAGGAAATGAAATCTAAAGATATCAATCTTTCATGAAATTCAAACACAAATAGGTCTAACTGAAATATCATCAAGGGAACGTTATGCTTTGGGATTTTAATCCTTTGTTCCAAAAGATTGTGAGTGTGAAGTGTGTATGAATGAACTAGACTAACAATGGTAAAATGACTAATTCCAACATAATGCAACAAATATATAATGAAATATAAAAGTAGCAAGACAAATCTAAGATGGAGACAAAGAAAGGAACCTAGAACTTAAATTTGGAGTTGATTGTGTTGAACAAAAGTAGTAGTTGCCCATGTCAACAAGGTGACACAAGATCAAGAGATGGATGACAATAGAATGAAGAAGCTTTGTGCACTTGTTCCCTAAAATATTGGGTAAGACTAGTAGGACAAGGGTATTGGATGCCCTAGTCTTAGGGTCTTACTTGATCTAAAGTTTGGTAATGTCTATCATTATCTTCCTTTCTTGTCTGCAACCTTGGTTTCCAACACCCTTTCATGAGCCTTCAAGGTTCCCAAAGCCTTTTGTTGGCAATATTTCTAGTTGGTTTCAAAACCATGGTCTAGAGATGACAAGGTTCTCACTTGACCTTGTCAGCACCAACTCACAAGTCAGGACTTCAAAGACTCTAACCTCCAAAGAAGAAAAAGTTTCCCAAAAGACTTGAAGACTAGATTCTAAAAGAATTGTGTGTTCAAAACATCATGCAAGGATTGATTAGATTTTCATCGCCTTGTTGGCACTCAATATTCAAGTCACAACTAATTTTCTCTCAAAAGTGAAGTTCTTGAGGCTACCAAAGATAAGTGAGGAAGAAATAAAAGCATGTACAAAGAGGTTTGGAAACCTTTGGCAGGCTCAAAGATGGTTTTGACAATAAATTAAAAAGTTATTTCTTTGCATCAAAATGTTACTTTTGAGAGTTGGTGCAAAGAGAGACTATATGTACAACATTAATGATGTTGTCAGAGCTAAAGGAAATCAATGCCAAATAGGGGAAAAACAATTCAAAGGGAGTCCATTTGCATGTAATTCACAAGAATATTTTCATAAAGGGTTTGAGAGAAAAAAGAAAAAAAAAGTAGGTGTAAAACATTGAAGAAACTCATTAGAAAGCAAAATCACTCACAAAGAGGTTTTTAGCATAGTAGATTGGTAGGCTCACAACTCTTCCAAATCCATAGTAATAGAAAAAAGTGTTGTTATATGAATTTAATATTTGAAAATTGTGCTCCACTATCATTATGCCACCAAAAATTTTCCAATTTTAGAGACATTTTCTTGAGTTGCATTTCAATCAAAATGAAGTAGATGTTCCTATAATACAAGCATTTATCAAAAATAATTTACAATTAGGTTAAGGTTTCCACCCCATTCAACGTGTTCAAGATTATAGGGTTGATTGTTTATATAACTATGAGGTGAGGAAAATGAGTTGGATTAGGATTGCACTCCACAAATAGTCACCTTCAAGTTAAATTGGGACATCTTAGATGTAGAGGATGATGAATCAGACCTATTGGACCCAACTTACATCAATTAAATTTAAATCTAGAAAATTGTGCTCTTGGATTAGGATCTCCAGGAGCCAAAGGATAATAAAACAAAAAAATTTGTAGTTATAATAACACAAGTATGCCTTGCCAAAAAGAAAATTGGATCTTCAAAGGTGCAACCAAAAGGTGAGAGAAATAATTCAGACTTAAAGAAAACATAATAATATAGTGGCTTCATCAAGCATTACACTTCTTTCTACCTGAGAAGTGACTACACTACGAGAAGGTGATGGAGAAGAACCTTCTCAAGGAAGAAAGGAACCTAAAAAGACTTGAAGAAAAAGAAACAAAGTAGGAGAAGAAAAAAAAGGAAGTCTAGGAAGTTGAGATTGAAGAGATAACTCTTGATTCATTTGGTACTCAACTTCCTAACCCCCTTAAAATATAATTGATAAGTCTTCTATGAATAATAAGTATTCATCGCTCTTCCCTTTTGATTTACAAAACATCACTAAAACCCATCCTTTGAGGAGAGCTTTGCGATTTAAATATACTATTTCCTAATCATATATCAGACCTATAGATACTTCTCATTCATGATTGGAAAATTCTCTTTCAAAGAAGAGTAAAATAGTGCCAATGAAATTGCATGGTGCCAACATTGTGGGACAATTGGTACAGATTATTCCTAAGTCTAAAAAGTTGAAATCCACATCTACATTAATGTGGGATCATAATAGCTAGGGTCGTGTTTGTAGGAATGATTTTCAAGTAACAACTTCTAGATTAGTAGAAAGAGCAACAAAAGACAAGCAAGACAAGGATGATTTGAAAAGGTTTTTTCAACTCCTAACGAGTTGTTTGGATTCCCTAGTTGATTGTACTCCTCAACCAGTGAGTGAAACTAGTAAATCCTATAACCCAAGTTCAGCAATTGGCAAGGAAATGGTATGCAAGGTGCAAAAAGATAAGTCTTGTAGAAGGATCACTCAGGAGTATGTTAAGAATATAAAAGCTAAAGGTCTTACTTTCATTAAACAAATTGGGAAAATATATGATGATTCAAGCTTATTAAGGAATGCTATAAATATAGAAATAGTGAACACTAAGCATGAAGAATTGTCATGGTTACAAGATGACCAATAGTAATAGGAGATTTTGGATATGTGCTTAGACAAGGAAATAATAAAATAGATTGGTCAAAGTGCAAATGATCCTTAGTGTATTTTTGGATTAGTCATCATTTGCTTCATTAGCTGAGGTGAATGATTACTATGAACTATCTTAGATTTGATATGAAAACAACTACATGGGTAGTTACCCTACTATGTGCATAACAATAATTGAAGCTAACCATTGTATCAAGAGGATTAGCAGGCAAACACCTATAGCATGAGGGTGATTGATGTCAAGAGCTACCCAAGATTGTGAAGAAAATAGTTAACATTATTAATAATGTCACTATGTGGCATATATTATCAATAAGGTCACATATATCACATAGATAACCGATGCCAAGTGCTACCCAAGATGGTGAAGAAGATAGTTGACATTATCACTAAGGTCACTAGGTGGTATATATAATGGAAGCCACTACTTCATATTTAGACAAAATCAATACAATTGGTTCACTACTTATGGAAATCCTTGGGATGGATGATGGACAATTCGTGTAGTATGGGATGCACGCTATTGTTAAAGAGTATAACTGATTTGTTGGGTAGGGGAGAAACCCACAATGTAATATGAGTTTCATTGAATCCTCTTTCCAATTGTCATTGGTGCAAAAGAGAAAGGAAAAGAAGGAGACGCATGATGTAGTGCACAATGCACAAACATTCGTTTTCTTTCTAGGATACATTGTGGATAAGTGTGTGTTATCCATTGTCTATGAGCCAATCACTATTGTCTTTGTGATTCTTAGATGAGCCACTCACTATGTATTTGTGGTGCAAGTATAAGTTGTTCACTATGCATTTGTGATGTATGATAGAGCTAGTTACCATAAATTTGTTATAAGTGGTAAAGATTGTCACTGTGTATTTGTGATGTATAGGATTGCTAGTCCTTGCTAATATTTAGGTTTCTGATGGCTAGATAGAGTTGGCTTGTTTTCCATGCATATCGAACAAGAACTTCAGAAAAAGGAAACAACACTTAGGAATTATTCATAATGTATAAAAGATAAATGTTGTGCAGAGGAAAACTCCTTTAACTTGAACGCTAAAGTGTGAAGCTAATTTGGAATATTGTGGAGACAAGTGCTAAGTTACATTCAAATCCTTCATGATGCATAACTTAAACTAAGCCTTCAATGGTCCCATGCTAGGTCGAAAAGAAATAGCACGCCCTCTTTATCAACTTACCTGGTCCTATTTTAAAGTTCTCCCTGCTGATCAGTAACTTCAATAAACATTGAATAGTCAAATAAGAAATGGAGGTGGGGGCAGGGCGGGGGAAGGTTTGGCACGCATTTGTGAGTTTCCCTCGTGAACATTTTCCTAGTAACATATAATAGTAACTTTACTAAACAAGCATTCTATCTCAGGTAAAGAGAATTATTTAACTGCACACATGTAAAATCTGGATGTGTAAATTTGGTCAACCAGAGCAGAGTTCTTGGAACAAAACACTTAATAATTATTATTGTGGGAACTTCTTTATATACAACACATGATGCAACAGGTGTGAACTCTAAAGCTGAAAAAGAATCTTGAATAATACTGCATGCCCTCATTGAAGCTGCCAACACAGACTCCTCACAAATGAGGAAAGCAGGAGCTCGTTAGCTGCTATTTCTGTCTTGCAGAGGCTTTGCTTCTAATGTTGTCACTACCATTGCAGTGCTTCTTTGTACTTCTATCAAAAGCTGACTAACATTCGTATTCCAATTTTATTGATCAGTACATG
The DNA here is from genome assembly GCA_027943335.1 of Chamaecyparis obtusa. Classification (NCBI taxonomy): domain Eukaryota; kingdom Viridiplantae; phylum Streptophyta; class Pinopsida; order Cupressales; family Cupressaceae; genus Chamaecyparis; species Chamaecyparis obtusa. The sequence goes on along the minus strand of BSBK01000682.1, from coordinate 2,802,628 downwards.
AATTAGAGCTCATGATCTATGCTTCGCATGTGGGTATTAATCTTGAGAGAAATCACAAAAAGAATAGGTAGCATTAAGTTCTAACTATAATATTCAAACCAACCCCAAAATAATTTATGTTCTAAAGGTTTCAAATGAAGAGAAAAAGAAAATACCCAGCATGTGCAAGTATTTGCACTAGTGTACAAAGGACTAGTATAAATGCATATACCAACATGTAATTTATAGCTTTCGAGAATTAATGATGAGGTAACTAATAAAAACATATCTAAATTGGTTTAAATAGGATTCAAACCTGATTAATTTCTTTTAAACCCAACATATAGCATGGACAGTTCTTATCGATAAGAAAACTTAAGGGGAAAACAATAACTAGATCTGAAATTAACATATAACTGATTGGAAGAAACCACAATCCAACAGTCTTGTGTGCAATAGTTTCTCAAATGTACACCTAAGTATCTAAAATCACTTTTATTCACTCAGCTAACCATACAGATTAGTGGTAACAAGAAGGAAGACAAAATTGCATGATAACCCTATGTGCCTGAGCCTTTACATAGCATTTCACTTGATAAATCTCACAATTAACAGAAGTACATTGTAAGAGAGCCAGCAAATGAAATCAAATTTGTATATTCCATTTCAGGTTATAGAGAAGCTCGTTGAAAGCCTTTATCTCCAAGCTTTTTCTGCTTTGTCCATGTAATCTTGATGGGACTAATGTTTTTTACCTGTCAAATGGATAAATAGATCATTGTAAATGAATACTGAAGTCTCCTGTTGTTGTTTGGCCATATATGATCATTTCAGCAACTGGGAATTAACTTCATTATGAAGTTTATTAAAAATTTGTACATGAACCAAGCAAGACAGCTTGAGAAAATCCAGAAAATTGCCCAAGAATAAAAAGCAATTTCAAAATGTAGGATAATATTAACAAAGAAGAAAAATATAAACCCTATCAACATTTGAAGCAACTATTTATCATGGTGTTCAACCTCTGGCATGCGGATATCATTATGGAATAGGGGGGAAATAGGACTGAGGTATTGAGTTCCAATATTACAAAGGTTAAAATGTTATGAAAGTAACTATTATTTAAAATTTTCCCCTACAACAACAAGAATGATCTCAGGAGGAAGACTAGAATCAACACAGGTACCAATCAAGTTATAAATGGGCAATTCTAGTGGAAAGAAAGAAACTTCAACAGAACCTCCAAAACAGTCCAAGACTGGTCAGTGCTAGTCATATAAGCAGAGGGAGTAAAGCTGATGACGTTCACTCATACTGAAATCAAGCATTGTAAATATCCTCCTTTATTGCAAATATCCACATGTAAAATACCTAATCGATGTGCATTTTTTATCCGATAGTGGAAACGGTCGCTTGAATTACAGAGGTTCTTTTTGAAATGCTTCATTGAGCCTTTGTAGAAATGTGAGGCTGCCTTGGAGTTCAGGACTGTTCAATGAATTTATTCCTGCAATTTAATACTCAATTGGTATTTGTAGTTCTGAGCAATAAGTAATATTTCAGACTCAGTTTTGATTCAAGTTCTTTAGTTTTTGGGATATGAGGGCAAATCAGAGATTGAAGATTGCAAATATGGAGGGAGTAGACTTCTACTTTTGTTTCTCTTTAGTTCTGAGTTTTGTATATAAGCAGTGCACCTTTTCCTTGTCCCTTATTCAGTTTACTGATCATTTCATGAGGAAACATTAGAGTTAATGTGTGTAGCTTTCCCAAGGCACTCCAAACTGATTTCAAGGTCAGAAAATGTAATCATGCTTAATTGTGACTTCTATAATCTTAGCGGCAGTTGAAGCTCAATTAATGTTCTGAAAATCAGATATTCTAAGTTTTTCAAGATTGATTTTTGTCATGGTTTCATTGTCGTTATGCTATGAATCTTTATACACAAGTTTGGAGTTTTAAATGCATTAAACTAAACCGTATACACAAGAAAGGAAACCCTGCGAGTTCTTCACAGCAAGTGGTTGAAGAGTTAGTGTTTGATAGAAGTGTCTGAAGCAAATTGTAAACCTAGGCAAGGGTTTTTACAGAGGCGAGAAATAAAAAATGTCAATACAAACTATGCAACCTAGTATTTCTTTGCGTACCCAAACCATACATAATGGATTCACAGGAAAAAGGATTCTACCAAGTAAAGAAAAGGGCTACTAGTGTCCCCAAAATGTTTAAATCTCAATCATGAGAGGTGTCCAAATCTTATATTGCTAAATTTTTCTTTGCCCATGCTGTATCATTTCATGTGGCACATTCTCTCCCCAATTCAAACTGTTCGAATTGTTTGCCATTGATGCCAAGATAGGTTACTATTGCTGTCAAAATATTATTGTCATTTATGCAATGATGAAATCAATAAATACTAAGAGCAGAAAACAGAAATTGTTTGATTCACAAATGATAACAGTACAATGCTTGGAGACAACATCAATTGTAATAAAAGGAATATTGAGCAACGGTTGTAAGAAAAGGAAATAGCAATTTCTTTAAGGAAGACAATGTTCATTAAGAAGAAAGTCAACGAAGTAAACAAAAGAACAAATACTGAATATTTAACATTGTCATGTCGACTCTGTGTATTTCTGATTTCTCTGTACAGGAATATCAAGAGGAAATAAGTTTTGGAGTTTTGGAGGAAATAAGTAACTATGATTCATATCCTTTGACGTGACTTTCACAGCGATTCATTTTTGTCTACCCAAGAACATATATGATATGCTTTAGAGATTAAAGGAACGCATGAATCAGTTCTGCCACAACAGCATTCAGTTTGTTTTGTTTTATACACTTCTTCTTTATTGTATTTACACGTCATATAGAAGGGTCGATGATTTGTTTGAGGAGGTATAACAAACATGAGCAAACCAGTTGGTTAGTTTTCTAACTGTTCCTGCGCCCGATGGAGATAGAGGAGTGTGGTGGATGTGAATGAAAATATCACGAAGGTGATAAAGCATCATACAAAGTATTTAAAAGAACTTTTATTGAGTGGTGTGTGAAGGATAAGAAGTTAAGTTATACATTGATGGCATTCAATATGTGCATTGGAGTTAATAGAGAGATTTCAAAGGTACACTTGCATATATATTCTTTCAGACTATATATAAATAGCAGAAGATGCATGTTTATTTTTCAGATTGGAATCAACTTGCAGAAATTATATTCTTATTATGTTGGTTAAATTTAGTTTACAAAGAGGTTATTGGCATTTCAGATTGAAGTCATTTTGCAGAGAGATAATCAGAATTATGTTGTTGTATCAGATTCCCAGTTTATTCACATTTGTAAAAGGAAATTACAAAGTTGTAACTATCTGTAAATCATGTACATTATGAGTTGGTGCTCAGATTATTGACAAGTTGGTGCTCATATATAGGGGTTTGGTGAATCCTTAGGTTGGTGCCCTTAAACATTGTAATTGGATTTATTCCTGAGGTTAGGTTAGGACAGTAGATTCTAGCATCATTTCTGACCATGGTTTTCCCATTGTGGGTCTCCACATCAACTCTTGTGCACTATCTTTATTGTGGGGTGTTTCTTTTTAGTTTTCAATTTAATGCTTTCATTTCAATTTTCAATTAAAAGTAATTAATCAAAGGATTTAATTGAATAATATTTTAATATTTATTTACTACTGATTCACCCCCTCCCCCTCAGTAGTAAATCTATGTTCTACGCAAACAAAAGTTAAAAAATGCAACTGTGTTGGTCCCTCATTTGCCCCCTTGAAAACATAAGCTAGAGACCACCCTTCTTGATAAAGAATATTCTCTAGTGTGAATCATGATAATGGAGGAAATGAAGAAAACTTCGATAAGAGATGGATACTCTATTGTCATGGATGGGTGGAGAAGTATCAAGAATTGAAAATTGAAGATGCAATAGATGAAACAGAGAATATTTTTAAGGGCAATGTCAAGGATGAGCAACAAACTGAGAAAAATACTCCTTGCTAGTGTGGTAGTTTAAAGCCAAAATCGCTCAGAGATAGGGTATCAGAAATGAAAAATATTTTGATTATGAATCAATAGAATATCCAAAAAAGTGAAACATACATTTACAAAACTAAAAGGTGCACCCCAATGGTGCAATCACATCCAAATAGAGGAGAAAGGAAGAGGTAGGACAAAATTAAGTTTTGGATCAGAATGGCTCTTGGCTCGAATTATAGTCCCTGCCAATGGATAGTTAGAGAATTTTGAAATTTAAAATAAAAAAAGATGAATGTCAAAGATCGTATTAAGGAATCCTACAAGCTCAACATTAGTGTTGATTATTTGGAAGATAATGAAGAGAAGATTTCAAGGTACATTGATGGACTCCGTAATTCTATTCAAGATGGATTTAGTTTGATGACATGATGATCAATAGAAAAGACCTTCCAATGTGATTTAAGAAAAAAGAAATTGTCTACAAGACAACAAAATAATGCAAGGGGAATGGAATCTTTTTTAAAGGAAGAGAACAAGTTAACAATGATGAAGGGCAGAATTTTACGGAAAAGAAACGGGTACTCCTCAAGATGCTTGAGGAAGAGCATTTTTCAAGATAAAGAGGCATAGGGTACACAAATAGTTCTCACAGGCATAGAAGCAATAAACAAGAATAAATTGTAACTATTCATGACTAATAGTGAACCAAGGCAATTTACCTGATTTTCCCTGATAAAATTATTGACACAAGTTTCAGTAGTTTTTGGTGTTTAGACGTGTTTAAATTGCCAATAAAAAAGTCCCACGAGATTTACCTTCATAGTTTTTGCCCTTTTTAAATCCCTTCACTATCTTTGTACACTATTTTTACATAGAATATGTAACATAACTAAATAGTAAAAATGCAAGGTATTTTCTCTCTATATTCTACAATCCATTAAAATTCAAGTAAAGACAATTTTTCATAATCTATTCAATCATTGAATGATTCAATAAAAAGGACACATAATTACTAATTATGGTAGAAGATTTATGGTTTTAGGTGAAGTACGTGGCCCTACTCAAGCTTCCCAAGATCTTAGCTTTTGTTATTCGATATTGGATCTTCTTTTTACCTATCTTAGCATTTTAATAATACATCACTGACTTAATGTGTGCTCACAACATAGCAACTCAATGGTGGGCAATTTCCTTTTATTTTCTAATATTTCAATTTTCTTACCTTTTTGAGAAAAATTAATCACAAGCCTTTCTTACTATCAGCGTATTCAGAAAATAAACATTACCCTATCAATGCTCTCATTCAAAATTTCAAATTCATAATTATGGGCATGTATTTAAGCACATCTAAAAGGTCATTTAAAGAAACATTCTTTTTATGAATAATTGAGGGCACTATTCCTTGACCCCACTAAGGTCATTGCCCCAAAACTCCCACAAAGCAATTGCATCTCGGCATGCAATAGGTACATCAAAGATTTATGGAAGGCTGATTAATGATCTATTTTCCTTGTTTTACATGCAATCATGCAATACATTAGATCAAATGGAAGGCTATTAAGAAAATGAACTTGTTTGTGATCAATGACTTGATGAGCACATGACAACTTTGGATTGCGTGTTCATGCAATAAAAATCTGTATACCTTCAATTTTATTTTCTCTCTATATCATTGTGCTATGGAAATACCTTTAAATTTCAAGAACAAGAAGATTTTTAATTTTTATACATTTTTTATGTTTATTCAAAAAAACCTAGGAATGCATACTCACTGTTTCTTGGGTCATCCCATTTCTAAAATATTCCAAGGGCATTGGGATGCCTAGGAGATGTCCTCAAATTGTCTGTGAATTTAAAAAAGAATGCAACTCCTTGGCCTTCCACCCTTTGGCTATGCTCAGCGTAGGTGATTCAAATATCAATGTACATTTAGATAATCTTGGCAAGCCTTAGCTTGCCAAAAATTCTGTATGACAATTCTGTTAGAACCCCTTATTCAATTGGGTTGAATACAATCAACCAAAGAGTAATTGCACTTTCTTGGAGCTTAACAAAACATCAATACTCCATAACATTTCACAAAATATGATTCAAGAAATCTCAATGAATTTCTTCTACTTATTGATGATCTCATGCATTCCAATATAGAATAAAACAAAGAGAGATACACGTGTCTACTAGAAATCACATGATCAAGGAAGAATGAGATAGATCAAAAGTAGAAGAAAATAACACTGTACCCAACTCCACAAAAGCCAAAGGTTCAAGGAGTCCACTACACATAGAAAATAACCAGAGAGATGCACAGAGCCGAACCCCAAGCACTTACACACAAAAAAAACATTTCTCTTCTTTCCTAGGCTATGCTGCCCGACTAGTGATAAACAATAATGAATCCTCACTTGCCTGTCCCCCAAGTCTCATAGCTTGAGTGACAAGAAGTAACTCCTTGTCAAGGTGGCAAGAGGGAGTTACTCTTGCCACCTAGAAAGAGTAGCTCAAGAAACAAAGGAACAAATGTGTGATTATGTTATGGATCTAACTACAAAAAGGCTGGAAAAATAATTTATCATATGAATATTGTACGTGTGAGTATATGTATACATTAACACATAGAAAAGAATGTGTAATAAATGATTAATTGAGAGTGAAATAAAAAAACATATATATATATATATATATATATATATATATATATATATATATATATATATATATATATATATATATATATATATATATATATATATATATATATATATATATATATATATATATATATATATATATATATATATATATATATATATATATATATATATATATATATATATATATATATATATATGTATATTTATGTGCATATATATATATCTATATCTATCTATCTATCTATCTATCTATCTATCTATCTATCTATCTATCTATCTATCTATCTATCTATCTATATATATATATATATATATATATATATATATATATATATATATATATATATATATATATATATATATATATATATATATATATATATATATATATATATATATATATATATATATATATATATATATATATATATATATATATATATATCTATATATATCTATATCTATCTATCTATCTATCTATCTATCTACACACACACACACACACACACACACACGTATGTATATGTATGTATATATGTATGTATGTATGTATGTATGTATGTATGTATACACACACACAGACACACACATATATATACATACATACACTTGTTTGTGTGTGTATACATATATAAATATATTTACCCAAGGATAAAGCAAAGGACAAGAGAAATATTCCAAATGGAAATTAAATGCAAAACATATAAAGACATAATATCAATTAATTAATGACTAAGGTTGTTTATTAAAATTGATGAGGAACTTCTATGCCTAGAATACTAGTTAGACCAACTATGCATCAAAATAACACACCCCCAACTTAAGCAACTCATAACAGTCAAGGTCCTAGCTTGGATGGGATTCCTAACTTTTATTTCCTTCTTGTGCGCTCTTATGCTGATGATACTCTTTTCCCACTCGCAAGATGGTTTCTCTCCTATATCCACTAATATGGAATGATTAGATATCCACTTCATTGAAATTATAATCTCATGCCATCTAAAATCAATATAAATATGCATTTATTTTCCAAAGAATTTCTATTACATTTTATTTCCAAAAATTCCACATAACAAATATATAAATCCTCTTAGTATTATTTCCATTAAGAACAAGATATACATATCTATTCTCATTAGAAAATATACTTAACTGAAATTAATTGAAAACCAATAAACTGTTATTATCACCCTTCACATCAAATAGTTAAACAGTCAAAAGGGATGTAACAAGCTTACCTCAAAATGAGTTGAAAAACTAGTTGCATTTCATAGTGCCTTGAGACTTTATGACCAAAAAGATGGTACTTAGATACAATAACCCATTCAAAATAACCCGGTCATAATGACAAAATAACCCAAGGTAATAATAACCCAACAACAAAATAACCCTACATTAAATTGCCATGTGGATCAAAAATTAGGCACACAATTACTTATTTATGCCTTATCTTTGCTTGAAGATCAATGTTAACTGTTATTTGGTTGTAACATGTATTTGGATATGTGGTGATTTAATGTAGGGTTATTTTGTCAATGGGTTGTTATTACCCCCAAAATATTTTGTCATTGGGTTATTTTGTTGCGAGTTATTTTGTCCTATAATCCAATAGGATGTTGAATATTGAAAGATTTCAGCAGTGCATAGAGAAGTTAGGCAGATTGACGGGCACGAGGACCACTAAGAATCGTTGGGCGGCCACTAGATGATACAATTGAGGGAGAGAATGATAGTGACACATATAATTCAAAGTGTTTTGATATTGACAACCCAAACGATGCTTACTCTCATAGGTTTGTATTTTGATGTTTGAGACTGTTGTTATACTACTTTGTTCAAGTTTATTATGTTTCTATACTATCACTCTTGTGATTTGTTTACCTATTAATAGTGTGATTGCCTATTATTAACATAGCTCTCTCTCTGTATAATATGTTTTGAAAATTCATATGTATATATATCATTGTCCCCTCGCCATCCCCAAAAAATGACCCTCCAACTACTATCCCTAAAATGCATCCCCTATCGTCTCCCCATCCCTATCCCAAAAACATCATGGAACCTTGGTTTCAACATAAGAGCTTCTCTTTGCTTTGTTTCCTCCACACAGATGATGCAACACTTTCCTCATTTGCTTGAGCAATATCATTTCTAGGTCAACTTCTATTGCTATCTTGTTGTGGACAATCAAATGCCTTATGGAAAACGTTTCCACACCTATAACCTTATTAGCAAAAAATCTTTTAAGAAAAAAATTGGTGAACCAAAAGTACAAGTTTTCTTGAGCAATATCATTTCTAGGTCAACTTCTATTGCTATCTTGTTGGGTTTGTGGGCACTCAAATTCCTTATGGAAAACTTTTCCACAGCTATAATCTTATTAGCCAAAAATCTTTTAAGAAAAAAATTGGTGAGCCAAAAGTATAAGATTGTTTGAAAAATTTGGGAAAAATAAAATCTATCACCAAGTTTTCAAGACAGGGATGGTAGGGGATGGGGGTGTTGAACTTAAGGGATGACTCTTTGTGATCTATTTTTAGGGATGGAAAAAGGTACGATTACACACAAAATAGGGAAAATTTAAAATATATAGGGGAATTTCAAACATTCATATGATATTGATAAAGCATTTATCATATACATTAGGGATCCTTAATACATAACATGTTTAAATTGAGAGTTGACATTAGTGTTGAACAAATTAACAAATGTCAAAATTTAATTGCTTTCATAATTTATTGTCAATATTCAAGTGATATTGAAAAATAGTGTACAAATTACAATAAAATGCTTAACAATTACATGTTTAACTTTCGACTACAATATGAAAATACAAAAACAAAGAAAGTTTTATTTTATTTCCTCCCAATTTTGAGCAAGTTGGGGTGTGGAGGCTGTTGGTATCTAAAATCAGTTTTCTTTGTCCAACATCAATCAAATAGTTGATGACAAGTACCGTGGTAGTTACAAATTTCAAACATATATTATGTCACTAGTCATTTACTTCTCATTAAGTATCACATCGGGTTATGGAGTAGCCAGCCTATGTGTAATGTCCTGAACTAAAACAATCATGCAAATGTAATTCTTGACCTTCCACAAATATTTAATAATTGAATAACAACACTATCGGGCCCTATTAATTAATCACATCTTGGACAACTCAGATTTAAATTACAGTTTATACATCAGCATATCGGCACTTTCATCACACACCAATCAACAATGGCAACCTAACACCCGAACTTCTTAATATAATGAACAACAAACACAAATGTAATTCCTGCTCTCTTTCTTATTGCATTAATGCCTATCTTACATCCAAATGATTCTGCAACAACAGCAATTGATAACAACACTAATGACAAATAGGATCAATATATTGTAGCAGGAGTGCACATCCAATAAAGCTCAAATGCGAACTCTGTGTGAGATTTCCCTCCAAAACCATTAAGGTCTTCATTAGAGGATTCCCACACTTGAACACAAGTGCATATAATGAATTATGAATGGAATTTGGTTAACTGTAGACGATGATCCCAAATGAAACATTCACTCTTTTATATCATCCACAAACAGAATAGGTCATTCACCATTCAAATCTGCAATTTTAAATTTGCAGTCATCATAGGCAGGAAACGTTCCATTTTGAAAATATGGAAACATTCCATTTTGAATATATGGCACCAAAAAATAGACTACTGGAAATAATACAACACATTCTGAAAAGTTAGGAGGGGAATGGAAGCATATGTGAAAATATCGAGGATCAGGTGCTGGCCATAACACAAGACTCAAACTATAGGACGAGGTGTCAGGGGTTGAGTAATGAGCACGCTGGTAAGGGAACTTTGAAAGAAAAAGCATACTCGTGAATGGAAAATATATACTAATAGAAACAGAGAAGATGCAAGCACAAACCTAATATGTAGAGACTTAGATTGACTGGAAAACAAGAAAAAACACTCGGGCATGCGTAACCTTTTAGTACTTCCTATCCGAGCCAACAAGCATCTACCCCCCATCCAAACATCATCGCATCTGTCTCTTTTAATAGTTTTCAAATTTTACATTTTCTATGAAGTCAGCTTTATTGGGGCTTGCTGAATACCCCGACCTAATGTCATTTGTAGACTATCGTAATCATGACATATTTGCTTGCAATAAAAGATTTTATGAGAGGAGTTATCGAATTCTAAGGATACATTTTTAGTTCTTTCTTTGGAAGAATACATACCATCATAGAAAATAATTTCAAGTTGATTGTTTGTTCTTTTTGCATCAACATTTTGGATCATACTTTATTATCCATCATTGAAATGAGAGATTGCAAAAGAGTGAAAAGATGGATTATAGAGTATGATCCATAACATTCATTCACAAATGAACACACAATGGAAGCTAGAAACAAATTCCAATCAATTAATGGATTGTTGAAAACTAATGCATTCAATTTCAAATTGCCATGGGAATGATCAGATTCAAGAAGAACGTATTCATATCCTATGTTTTCATAAACCGAAAGCTTGACTTTTTCTCCAAACAATAATTAACTAGGATACAGGAAAATATACATGTATAGGAATAACAAGACATATGCCAAAAAAGGCACCTTCAAAGGATGACATCTATGTGGATAACAATTGACAGCCTATGTAGTATCAATGAAGAGTTTTAAAATCACATTAAACATACTAATTACAATAGATCTTATTCCTCTTTAACTGAACTGATAGTACTTCGTACTAGTGAATTTATTTTTTATATAGAGAAATCAATGTGTAATTATAATTATAATGTGAATTATATATAATATATATATATAAAATCATGCAAAGAAAGTTGACTTAGAAGAGATGAAATTTAAAGCATCCAAACAATAGTAACATGAAATTGAATTAATGCAGCTATAAGAACGAATTGAATCTTTCCTATAAAATAGAAATCCCACGCATGGGCAAACTTTAAGCTGATGCTGAGAAGAGGCGTCTATTGACAGCTAGGATGACATCTTTTTTAAATTTCTCAATTTAACCAAAAAAAACATGGACCATCTATTTGCATAAGATTTTACAGATTTAATAATTTTTCATCTAGATTTTTCCACTTCACCCAAAATATCTCAGCCACCTTATATAATCTCCTTACAGTGATATGAATGCAAAGAGCCGTGCTAACTTAGAGGCAATATAAATAAGGAACCGGGAGAGAGAAAGATCCCCCACAATAAATTCAATACATTGTTTGTTTCTAATCGAAGCAGTAAAAATTAGTAAATAAGGGTTTGAGGATGCATAAAAAATGAGTGACAAAATGTGTCGACGGGTATTCTGAACTTTTCATACAATCCCAAAAATAAAATAACTTATCTCTGTTCATGTAGAACCAGAAAACGCTGAAAACAGTGGCGAGTATTGCAGTCCCCACGGCTACATGTTTTTTTTGTCGCCGCTGTACATGCTTCCTTTCAAATCTTCTGCTGCTCCATTTTCAGAACCTTCACTTGGTGTATTAAAAATAGTGTTGTAGGTGTTTATTTTCACTTGGTTTTAGGACCTTCATTTGTTTTGAGATAAATGGTATTTTTATGTTGTAAAATGAAATAAGCAATGCATTTGAGATGGATCATTATTTTTATTATTATTAATAAAGAAGAAATGTATCTGAATGGTAATAATGAGTTCTTGATATTAGGTAGTTGTGGCAAATTTTAGGAAGTGATGTTCTTGATCTAATATTACTATTAATATGCGTTGACATCATCGGGCATAAATGATATTAGGTGATGTGATTTAAATTAACAGACAGATTGGAGTGATTAGGAGTATGGGTTGTTCACTAGTTATTTGTTTGTTTGGTTAATCACATAAACATGTTTTGAATCTGCATATCTTTCAAACTATAATTATAATTTTATGTAATTTTCAGCGGAGGAAATGTGGTTAGAGATTCTGAAAAAACTAAAATTGAAAGATGCTGTTCGCTCTTCTGTGGTTTCTAAACAATGGTTTGCACTAATCAAATCATTAAGAACAATCAGTTGTTCTGATTCTTATTTGCTTTATGTCAATGACCTTAAGCATTTACAAAGTTTTCCTAAAATGGAACATTTGTGCATCAACAATCTGCGAGTACCATATGGAGCGCTTAGTCTTTTCTTTTTCTTTGCTTTGTTTTGTACTCTTTTTCTTTGAATTAAAGTGCTTGAATTATTTGTCGTGGTTGATTTGTGATTTTTATGTATTTTTTTGAAATCAGATGTGGCCACTGCGGAAGCTGGATCTGTCACTTGGAAATTTGAGGACATTAATACTGAATATCGACGATGCACGTGAGGAATATCTTGCAGGTTCTGTGGCGTTATTGTATTGCATTCTGAGAGGTTCTCATTCGCTGAGAACAGTCAAAATTAATGGCTTGGGACAAAAGGTAGATGACGAATTTGAATATGATGTTGAGAACCTTAGACTGGTATTTTCGCAAGCTGAGATAACTATCATAAAGAATCAAGAAGAGTCCTAGCTTAACGACCTTCTTTCTTCAGAGGATGAAGATGATGGGAACATGAAATAATTGAAGAGAGAAAAGAGCCAATAATGAAACTTTCAATTTTGAATACAAACTTTTATGGGTGCAAGTATTTTATATTTGATATCGTTAAATAAAGATTGTATGGAGAACAAGTACTTCACTGTTTAAATAATTAAAGACTCAAAATAACTTAAAATAAGCTCTTGTCTCATGTCTCCAAGCTAATAAATAGTTGGAGTGTTTCTATACAATGTTTTAATTTTAGGAAAAGGATAAATTGGAATCTTTTCTTATTTGATTGAAAATTTAATTTAAAAATAGTATTTGAGAGTCTCTTAAAAATAAGTTGCTAAGCACAACATGAGGATGGGCCCTTTGTATGATCTTCAATCTTAGCAATGTGAGTGAAATATGTAATGTGGAGTTTATGAATATGGTTTCATAGCTATAGTTATGATTATTAGTTATTTATATATTCTAAATTTGAGCATTTTAATAAAAAAATTATTATTTCAATAGAAATGTTATTTTTTTGTGAAGTTGTGAAATATAAAGATATAGTTAGTATAATAATAATAATTATACACAAAATGTTGAAGTTTTTACTATTGAATAAAGGTTTTTGAAATTTTTGATTGACTTGTGAGAATGTGAATTGTCCAATTGTTTTGTCAAACAATTTATTTCTTGTACATTTGGTAAATGATATTTGTTTGTCAAATGTTATGGAGTCCAAATTGTAAAGCTATTTGGTATTGTATTTGAAATTACTTGTGTAAAACAAATTTGCAAACTTTGTGAAGTACATTTCATTTTCCTAGATTTATTAGACTTTGTACTATTTACCTTTAGAAATTTTTGATGATATGGAACTATGAGAAAGAAAGAAAACATGGGAATTGGAAGAAATTTGTAAAAATAATTATAGTATTTGTGGCTTGGGTAAAAATAAAGGAACAATGGGCTATTATAAGTTATATAAGATTTTATTTGTTAATATGAATTTATTGATTATTTGTTTGAAATGAGCCAAATTATTTTCTAATATTATTGTCTTGACAAATTTATTTATGAGGTTTACAACTTTGTGTGTTCTTGTTGAAAGGTGATTTGGTTACAATACAACATTATAATATATTAGTTCAAGAAAAATAATGAAGATAGTTACATGTTGATATGATGCAAATAATTTTAGCTTAATAATGTTATTTTTTTCCTAGATTTGATATAGAAAAAGATCTTAAAAGAGTTTTCAAAATCTATGAATCAAATATGAGTAGGTTTTGGCATTGAATATTGGATCTTCTTTTCATGTATGTTCTTATTTTAATAATATGTTCTTGCTCTAATGTCTACTCACAAGAGAGAAATTCTATGGTGGGCAATTGACATTGACTCTCTAGTATTTGCTTACCTTTTTTAAGAAAATTTAAGATCAGGAGTCTTTCTTTTTTGTTAATTTAATAGCTTCTATGGGCCAACTCCATTTTAATTAATATCAAATAAGCACATTACATTGCCCTCATTTCCTATAGCTTCTTAGGCTCCTAGGCTTCATAATAGAATAGAGCATGAACAATTTTAATTACATAAGCTAATCACCATTATCTATTGAACTTTGTTAGCACTATGGAGCTGATATTGCTAACATATATACCAAACAAGGACATAATACCACAACAAAATTTCTACCAATATACCAAAATGTACAAGTAGTAGTGCATATTCTATACTATTAATTAGCTGACACTTTAACAAACTATGTAGACACAATGAGAGGCACTCTTATCTACTCTTCTTCTTACCTTATAGATTTTGTAACTAGCATAGCCTTTGCAACCACTGGGCACTCCAAACCACATGCATGATGGGTCGGGCTCCTTATAATTTCCTCCACATCCGAGCAATCATTTTCCTTCCATTCCTCACCATACACTGGGAGCTCAACCAACTCATCAATATCATTATCTTCCTCATCATCTTTGAACAATCCTTCCTCCCTCATATAATTCATCAGCCACTCCTCCTTCAAGTAGGAAACAATGTGAGATGACTACTACAGAAAGATAACGCTCCACCTCATATCACCTCATCTATCTTCCAGTAGGTCTAATCCAGAGTCATTGTTGGGTGGCTAAAAGAAGTTGAGTACCATTTTTGGGCAAAAAGTGGAAGTATTTTCCTTGTTTTTCAAATTTTTTCTCAATTGATGTTGAAAATTGAGGAACTTAAAGATTGAATCGCAAAAGATTTCAAGAGTAGAAAATATAGTGCTCATAGTCTACTTTTTAAATATCTAATTTATTTCAATACCCACATAGTAGAAATTACTTTTTGGTGGGCATGTCTAAAAACAACTTTTTAAAAATGAATGTTTCAAGAATATACCATACACGTGTACAACCACCATATTTTGACCTAAACAAAGGAATTTTTGTGAATTCTTTTCGGGGAAGATACATAAGACACCAAAGATTGATGAGCATATTTTTTTCTAAATTAATTTTTGATTGACTGTAAAGTCTATTTTTGAAACCTCTGGTATATGACCGCCATAAATTAATGTAAACTTAATGTTTTTTCAAAAAAAAAAATTATCTTCAAGGAAATTCTATGTAGATTTATATCATATAATTTATTTTCCAAAAAACATAAAAACAAAAAAGTAATTAAAATTTTAGTGAACCTCACTATGTCAAGTTTACATAACAAATTCAAGAATAATAAATAATGCAAAAATAGTAAAATTAATCAAATTACCACAAAAATTACATTTTTGAATTCTACACAGTAAGAAGTCCAATGGGTTTTTATTTCATCAAAAATTCAATCAAGAAGGCCTACAAAAATTTATAGCAAGGTAGAAATCAAGGATTTCATTACCTTATCCATTATTTTACAAGTCCAAAATATATGCTTGGTCCTACCAATGAAATCCAAAGTGGGGGGATGTGTTCCACCACAAAATATAAGAAACATGTAAGCATTATTTAAAATTAAAATAACATGTACCTATTTTGTTTATTTACCATTAAGTTAGAAATGAGTGCCCATTTTTAAACACATAGCCATTTGGTTTAAAAATAATGCATACATGTTTCTTATATATCCATTGCCTACAAAAAATAGACCAAAAAGACAAATTTCAATGGTTGAATGATTATTTAATCATTGTTTGAATGATCTACAATAGTAGAAGGAATTTTAGGTTTATGGTGACTGATCAGATAAGTATTGTATGTTTTTGAGTTGACACATCAAACATTTCCCTTGGTTGAATTGTTAAGCTTTTCCCTAGGTTGACTCGTCAAGTATTTTTAGGGTTAACTTGTTAACTGAAATAAGTCTTGTTATAATGTGATGTAGAGTGGCAGGGAAGCCTACAAGGTTGTAAGTCTCAGGGTTAGCCTTAACAAAGGAGATAGTTTATGTTTTGTAATTGCCCAATCAGACCCAACAGGATATTCGTTCTGAGACAAAGTCCTTTACTGATGACTATAGTTCAAGTACCTAGGCTCAGGTTTTGGTACACAGAGGTGGGAACTAGTGATAGGGAGTGGAATGGTTCCCCTTCATAAAAAAGATTGTCCAACAATAACCCTTAGTGTTTGAGGAAGGCTGGATCAAGTGGATGGCAAAACTGGCTTAAATTAGGCCTATTTCTAGTAGCCCTCAGGCATAGGTTTTAGGGGATCAATTCACAGGGGGTTTGTCATCAAGACAACTTGATCACCCTTAGGAGTACCCTTTTTAGAGGTGCAAAAGGATATGGAATTATGAGGAATGGATCTCACAGCAGACCTTCCTATCCTTAGGGGTATCTTGAACCTATTAGGCCTAATTTGGGTCCCTTATTGAAGAAATATTCACCATTCGATGATCTCCATCTTGCCAGAACTTCCACTGATTGCCTTCAGGTTCCTCATCACTGAATCCACAACTAGTTTATGGGTTTCCACTCCCAAAACTATGCTACACGCTCAATTACCCATCTCTAGAGCCAAGCACATGAGGATGCTCAGGCTAGGACTCACTGGGAAATGCATTGAGATAGGTCTTCTTGGCCTCATTCTTTAGAATACATAAGCACGATGCCTGAACTTGAATCCCTCATGTTTTTGGCTTAAAGCATTGGAGGGAGCCTGAGTTAGAGCCAAAATAATTTACCAGTCTCACAATTCCCTAGTTTCGAATAGTCCAGAGGAGGTTGCAGATATCTCTCTCTAGGAATCGATTCAGGCTTTCAAAACTATTGCATAGGGATAGGAACTCACTGGTCAACCAAAATAATAATGATCCTCAACAATCGATAACACTACACATACGTACCAAGTAGGGAAACACAAAAAAAACATAGAAAAACTAGTGAAAAATGTATTTTGTTGCCAGAAACTATTCTTCACATTCATCCACGCTATTTTATCATCCATGAGGATGCATTCAAATAAACATCCAAAGGCTCCCAACCAAAATTTAGGTGGTTTTAGCCATTGGAGAGGTGGTTTAGACATCAAAAACAAAAAAGTGCAACAATTGACAAAAGTTGTTGAGCAAAATTTTTGCAACTTTTTATCAATTGTTGCCAGTTTCAAAAACTTAGAGACTAGCCTAATCTTCTAGGTCCTAGATGACCCTAAGACAAGACCTATGACTAAAACAAATAAAAATGATCATCTGACCAAATTTGACCAAGAGATTTATATGAGAATATACTTGGCAAAGTGCCTACAAATGGATCTTATTACAAAGCCACAAGATCCAAATGAAATCAATATGAACCTAATAGGTCCAACTCAAATCAATATGCTTCCTTGCACAAAACATTACATAGAAATCAATAGGAAGCCGGAATGCTAAAAATTTACAGCCTTGGGGCCTTATGGAGGTGGTCCTGCACCATACTCCCCCTATTGGTTTGAGCTCAAGTTCCCACTTGAGATTGGAAATGGTTGGTTCATCCATCTAGTTGCATCAATATCTGGAAGTCCCTTTCATTTGATAAGGTATTTAAGGTAAGTGTTTTTCCTTGTCTTCTTAAGGACTTTGCTGTCAAGAATCCTTTGAATCTAAGCAGGCTGACTTGGTGGAAGATCTGTAACCCACTCCTCATTTTCTGGTGTAACTCCTTGGTCTAAAGTACGTACAACAACCTTACAAAGTGTTAAATCAGAAACATTAAAAATGGGTGAGATGTTGAGAGTAGGTGGCAAAGTGATCTCGTAAGCATTCTCCCCAAATTTGTGTAGTATAGTGCATGGGCCCACTTTCTTCATCTGTAGCTTTGAGTACTTTCCTTTGGGTAGCCTTTCTTTCCTGAGGTAAGCCCACACCTTGTCTCCTTTAAAATGAACTTCCATTCTCCTTTTATCTGTTATTGCTTTTTATTTGGCAGAGGCTTGTTGGAGATTAATTTTATCCTTCTCTTGGACCTATTTAATGAGTTGTGCCAACTCTTCACCTTGAGCACTGATTGGTGTGTCATTAGGTAGGTCTCTTAACTCCATTATACCCCTTGGGTGAGTGCCATAGACTATTTGCAAAGGGTTCTTGCATGTGGATCTATTTATGGAGTCATTGAATGCATATTTAGCTTGTGGAAGTATTGTGTCCCATGTTGTCCCATACTATTTTATGAGGAATCTAAGAAGGTTTCACAATGATCTATTGACAACTTCAATTTTCCCATCCATTTGAGGATGGTAGGTAGAGCTATATGATAAATTAGTGCCTAGTTTTCACCATAAAGTCCTCCAAAAATTCCCTTGAAATGTTACATCTATGTCAGAGATAATGCTGAGGGGTAGGCCATGAATCCTTACTACTTCCCTCAATAAGAGGTGAGCAATGTGAGAGGCATCATGTGTACTTTGCAAGGGATGAAGTGGGCCATTTTGTTGAACCTGTCCACCACCACAAAGACATTGGCATAGCCCTCTTTAGTTCTAGTAAGACCCATAACAAAATCCATAGAAATACTTTCCCAAGGTTTTCTAGGAATAGGGAGAGGTTGGTATAAGCCTTGGTTTATTGATACACCTTTGGCTTTTTGACCAATTACACAACCTTTAATAAACTTCCTTACATCAGTCTGTAATTTTGGCTAATGGTAATGCCTTTTGACTTATTCCAATGTTTTATCTAGCCCAAAGTAGCCTCCCATGCCTCCATAATGTTTCTCTTGAATTATATTGGTCCTCATTGAGCATTTAGGTATCCATAGTTGACTGCCTTTGAAGAGTAAGCCATCTTGAATCAGGAATTCTAAAAAATTAGTATGATATCTATTTATGATTTTAGTACGAACCTCATAGGCCTCACCAAAATTTGAGTCTCCAGCATATAGGTCCTTCAAGGCATCAATACACATGCTTTTGATTTGAACTTCTTGAATTATAACCACTCTCCTACTTAGTGCATCTGCCACTTTGTTGGCTTGCCCTTTTTTGTGCTTGATTGTGAAAGTGTAGGCCTGCAATTGTTCTATCCACTTTATATGTATGCAACTCAACTTGTCTTGAGAATTTAGATAGCTTAGGGCATGGTTATCTATGAAAACCACAAATTCTTTTGGGAGAAGACCTAGTGTCTCCATTTTTTAGTGCTTGTACCATGGCATATAGTTCTCGACCATAGGTGGAATATTTTTGCTTTGCCTCATTCAGCTTTTCTAAAAAGAAAGCTATTGCTATGCCTTCATAGCTTAGGACAACCCCTATGGCTAGATTACTAGCATCGGTTTGAATAGTGAACACCTTATGGAAATCAAGGAGCACAAGTATAGGGTATTGAGAGACTCAAGACTTCAAATATTCAAATAAATTATTGGCTTCTTTTGTCCAAGAAAATTTTACCTTTTTGCCTCCTTTTATGGTTTCTAAAATTGGTGCACAAATGTGGCTAAAGTCCTTGATGAACTTGTAAAATGTGGCCAATCCATGGAATCTTTTGACCTCAAAAGGGTTCTTTGTAGGTGGCCAATTGAGAATAGCTTCTACCTTTGTCTTTTCCATCTTCAAGGTGCCCTTGGCTATCACAAAACCCAAAAATATCAGTTCTTCCTACATGAAATTATATTTTTCCAAATTGATTAGTAATTGTGTATCATGAAGCCTTTTAAGAACTTGTTCAATATGCTTGAGGTGTTCATCTTTATTACTATTTTAAATAAGAATATCATCAAGATAGACTACTTCAAATTTTCCAATCATATCATGCAGGAGTTCATTCATGAGTCTCATAAATGTACTTGGAGCATTGCTAAGCCCAAATGGAATTACAAGTCATTCATACACCCCTTCAGTAGTCTTGAATTTCATCTTCCATTCATCCCCTAGCCTTATCCTTATTTGGTGGTATCCTGATTTTAGATCCATCTTTGTGAAGTAACATGCCTCTCCTAGTTGATCCAAAAGATCTTCAATCCTAGGTATTGGAAACCTATACTCGGTTTATCCAATTGTTTTGTCAAACAATTTATTTCTTATACATTTGGTAAATGATATTTATTTTTCAAATGTTATGGAGTCCAAATTGTAAAGCTATTTTGTATTGTATTTGAAATTACTTGTGTAAAACAAATTTGCAAACTTTGTGAAGTACATTTCATTTTCCTAGATTTATTAGACTTTGTACTTGTTACCCAAATTTTCCTATGCATATGAATTTGGTAAGAAACCATCCCCAGGCCTCTATTTTTATCTTGTCAAAAACCCCAAAAAATTTCATGAGTCTACCTCTTTTCCCCTGGTCTCTGTAATATCTTTTAGGTCTCTAGCTAGAAGAAAAACCCCTAGAAAAATTCATAAACTAGCCGTTACCCTACAAAACCCTTTGGCTGCGTTATATTTCTATGTTACTTTATCTCGGTCATTTAAGTTCTCATATTTCCATGTGCCTTTTTAAATCCTTCATTCACCAAGTCTTTGATTCCCAGTGGTTAACCCATTAACACTCAGCGATCCCACGAGTGGTTACCGTTTCATTTGGCAGTCTCAGATCGGCAGCCAGGTCAAGATTCTAGATCTGATGGTTGTCGCATGATATCATGGCCCTAAAAGATTCCATGAGATCTTGCAATGATTATCGATCTTCCTGCCTGCAAAGTTCATCTTATCAATAGGACCGGTGCCACATCATTTGATTTGGCAGCTCTTGATTCGTTAGTGGTGTCTGACTCAGTAGGTTGTCAGTGGGGCCGTCTTCTTTGGTAGGTTAAGTTCTGACTTAATCATGTGGTCATTGTTATACCGGAGGCTCAAGATGCATGTGTTTTATCATGGTGATATAGCGACAGTCGTTCATCCTTCTCCATCACCTGGCTTCTAACAGTGGGTCCTATGTCAAAGATAGATGCTACGTGTATCTTGATTGTCAGTTTCTCATTGGCTAGTGGTGTGCGATGTGGAAATTTGTCAGTGGAACCGGCCCCTTTGGCAGTCAAAGGCTCTGACATTTGTAGAGGATCGACGGTCAGTGTATGTTTGCAAGGGTTTGTGTCAGGGCTCATGATCATGAGACAATCGTGGATCTTGCTTTATCTCTGAGCTCTGTCAGGTGGGTCTAATGTCAGAAGGTATGCAACGTGTATCTGAAATGGCACAGTTTGATTGGTTGGTTGGTATGCTACATGGTGGTTGTCAGTGGGCCAATGGGGTCAAGGCTTTCTAAAGTGATTAACTCTCAGCAAGATCTCATAGCTGTCCTTACATTGTGGATCCAAAAAGCTCGATCATTACGATTGCAGTATAGTGACAACCGTTCGATGGTGTTCTCAGGGACATGGGTCCAAAGTCTGCCAGGTGTGATGACGTGCTTGATTTTTATTGGCTACTAAATTCCAGGTAGCGTTTGACATGTCAAAGGGGGATTTTAAGTTGTTTTCTCAGCACATCATGGTTGTTCATCTGCTAGGAAGAGTTTCTCATCGATGGTTGCATTTTAAAAATTTGCCGCTAGTCATTATATTTAAAAAATTTGAAAGCTTTCTGCTAGTTTTGCTAGGGTTTTGGGTTCTTTCAGCCATTCACGACATCGGTTAGCTCAGGAATTGATTTCTCAAGATGGTTGTGGTTGAGAGGGGGATGGAGGTGACTATTGGTCGGTGTTGCAGAGTCCTTTGCCATGTTTTCATGGTAGGAAGTGCTAGAAAGAGTTGGCGCCACCTTTTCAAGCGGTACTGTTATCCAGAGATTTGTGATCAGATTTGAAGCCTTCATGGCATAGTGGAGTTGCAGATGGGTTGGTGGTCTAAGGTTGTTGCATCTGCAGGTGTTTTTAGTTCAAAAGGATCAGCACACAAGAGAGATATGATTTGATCACCGGTTCTCAGAGATTTTCATAAATAGGTGATCAGTACCCTAGGGTTTGATATCATTGTTTAACCTTGTAACCCTACTTAGGTTTTTGACTCCTGCCTGCATGTAGTTGAGTATGTATATAATGTATTTTTGGAGCTTTTAAGCTCAAAGTTGGACAATTGTAAAAGGAGAAATTCACCTTTCTTGAGAGTCATCTGTGGCATTTTTTCTACCCTCTGGCTTCTATAGTTGTATTTCTCCCATTGATTATCCAAAGACTGCAGAGGTATTTTGTGACAATTTCTCATGTCCCTATGCTTCCTTGCTTGTATTCTCTCTTTTTGAATTGAATTATATGTATGTTTTTGAATGATATCTCAAGTTTCTTGATCCCTCTTTCTTTCTACAATTTTGTGTATCATTGTGGATGACTTGGTTTGAGTGCTTTTGTGGGTATACTTCAACCCCTTAACTATCTTGTCTCATTCCTATACCTAGTTGTAGAGGTGAATGTTTGTTTGTAGGTCATAGATTATTGTCTAATTCCAAAGGGTGTTATTGTTTGTGAAATAATCTCTCTTTCCCTAAATAAATCTTTTTATCTTTAGGCCCTCCTATGAAATACTTATGCAAATCTATTTAGTGAGTTGTGATCTCCTAGACCTGAGTTGCTCATTTGATTTCATCCCATATACTAAGATCCAAAACCTAGTTTCGATGCATCACCTAGTAGGTAGTTTGCTTTCAGTCATTTCCCTTTCCAAGCATTCCTTCTATCCCTTTCCCTCAAAAGTTTTACTTTTCATGTCAAGGAGCAAATTAAGGTGATTATCCAAGAGGAACTAGCCTAGAACATGGAGGTCTCATCTCAGCTAGCAAAGGTCCCACAACCTAGAGATGATTCCCATGTTATACTAAGTTATCAAGACCAAGAGAGCTTGAAACAAAGGCACAAACTTAGTGTATAACAATTCTAGCATGCCCGGTGGAACTAAAAAGAAGTTCATTGTTTGAAGATTATGCTATCTCTAATATACAGGTTGCATAAAACAGGCTTTTAGAAGTCATTCTACCAAGTATATCTGGCGACTCCACTTGTTTCAAGGATTAGGGCTAACCTTGTTTAAGGTTTATGAGAAAGATTGAGACTAGGAACTCAAAGCCCACTAAATTTTTAGAGTTTGCCTCAAGAAGAAGTCACAAAGGGAGGTCAACTCAAAGAACATCACCTAGAAGAAGAATTCAATCTACACCTCCTAATACTTTAGAAAGGAGACCTTTTCCCTTTCATTCCAGAAGAAGAGGCAGATCTCTAACTAGAGATCTAGAGGAGGATTCAAATCCAATAGTAAATGCAGCTCATATAGTTGTTAATCTTCAGATTCCAGCTACTACAATGGCAAGGCCATTTGCATTTGCACCATTCAACCAAGGTAGTCCATTAACTTTTTCCCAACATCATGATGTGCCTTTGGTTGCAGTAAAGAGCATACCTAATTTCATGGGTGAAGGGCAGACAACTACTTTTGAGCACATAAGAGATGTGACCACCATCTACAGCATACACAACATTACTCAAGAAGATGTGGCCACCAAGTTATTAGCAGTCTCTTTTAAAGGTAAGGCTCTAGAATGGTTTAGAACTCTAACTGTTGGTTCTATTACATCATGGGATGAATTAGGGGATGCATTAAGCAAACATTTTGATGATAAATCAGATAATTTGTCTCTGGTTGAACAGTTGACAACCATTAAGAGAGACCCTCTAGAGCAAATGATAGATTATAATAGTAGATTCCTCAAAACATGGAATAGAATCCCAGCCTCAGTAAGACTATCAACTAACCATGCTTTCCTCTACTACTTGCAAACTCTGAATGGCCAAATTTCTATCATGATCCAGTCTATGGGTGGTACTTCTCTTCCCCAAGCTTTTTACATAGCTGTTAGGGCTGAAAATTTTTCAATTCAAGCAGGCATGATTGCTAGAAGGCCTCCAATGCCCATTTTTCCTAGCCTTCAACCCATTGCACCTGCCCCAATAACCCCATTTACCCCTATTCCCACCATATTAGCACCTCAAGCTAGTACCAGTGGTCAAGAACATGCTAAGGAAAGTTTCTCTCAAGAGTTGCAAGAAATCAAAAGTAGCCAGCAAACTAGTATACAAGAGATGACCAATTTATTGCAGACCTTGACTAAAGAGGTCACAAATCTAAAGAAACAAGGTTAAGGAGTCAGACCACCATTTTAGCCACAAGGCCAAGGTCCTAATTAGCAATATCAAAATCAAGGATAGCCTTATCAGCAAAATAGGCCACCATACCAAGGAGGCTATCAAAGACAAAGACAAAGCTTCAATCAGAGACCATTCCAACCATATAACCTTGCACCTCTAAATTCTGCAAATCTCTTGAGGGATATGGTTCCTAGTCAAAATAATATGGCAATGGAGGATGAATGGTGTTTTCCTTATAATCAGCCTCACAATCAGGCTACATGTACAAATGGATGGATGAACCAAGCCCTAATGGTTCAAAATGCCTCCCAAGCTCAATCAGAGGCCTCATCTAGTGGGTCACTACCTCAACAAGGACCACAAGAGAATGAGACTACTCTTTTCAATTGGGAGCAACCAGACTTCAATGGAGTCAATGATGAAGTTGCCTTTGTTGCCTATACAAGAGCAAAGAGAAGAGCTCAAGACATGGAGAGAGTAGATTCCAATGCCAAGGCTACTACATCTATAGAACAAGTACAACAAGCTAATCCCATCACACCTAAGGAGGCTACTGCCATTACATGCAAAGAAGGCCAACATTCTAAAGAAGTGGAGCCCATCATACCAAAGACACAACAAAGAGTACGCACTATGAAACCATTTAATATTGTAGACAACATCAAGAAGGTAAATGTCACCATGTCCATGTGGGACACTTTGGCTCTTCCAGGACAGCTTGAAATTTTTAAGAAGGCCATGACAGAAGTGACAACTCCTCAACTTGCAAAAGAAGTTGCAAAGCCAGTGTTGGTTAACACTGATCAAGAAAGGGTGGCTCCAAGTAGCAACTCCAAGGCCAATGCCATTCAAGGGAGGAATTCAAAACCACCTCCCTTTTATGTATCTTTAATCATTGAAAAATCTTTAGTGCATAATTGTATGGTAGATAGTGGAGCTACTAGCACTGTAATGCCCAAGAAAGTAGCTGACCAATTAGGACTGAAATATGAGCCCTTCCAAAAGAAGGTTACCCAACTTGATGGATCCTTAGTCAATACTATAGGTGTGGCCAAGGATACCAGTTTAATCCTTCATGCTAGTCCTAATTTTACCATCCTCCTTGATATATATATCATAGATCTCCCTGCATTATTTTCTATATGTCTTTCAAGGGAGTTTACAGCCAAGATAGGAGGTTATCTATCTTCTGACTGGTCTCACATGCTATTTCATAGAAGGTATGGGACCAAGGTCACCATTAAATCAAAACCATTAGCAGCACACCATATAGAACCATATGTGTCCAATGCCATCAATGTAAACTACCCCATATTTGATGATAGTGACTTCCAAACCATTAGTGAAGCAAGCACAAAGATAGAAACTATCCCTGATATTTTTCTAGATGAAAGAGCTTTAGAGGCCCAAGAAAGTCTTGTTTGGAATTTTGTTTTGGGAAGTTATTTCATACAAGAGAGTGGAGCCATAAAACCAAGCCTTCTCAAAGAGGATACTGATTCAGAGGATCAGAGCAATCAGGTTTGGGAACTATTTTTTGATGGAGCTAGAAGTAGACATGCTTCTGGTGGTGGTGCTATGTTAGTGTCCCCAAGAGGAGAAAGATATTATACTACCTTTAGATTCAGTTTCTCTTGTACTAGCAATACTGCAGAGTATGAAAGCCTAGTCAATGGACTAGAGTGGGCTAGGAAAAGAGGGCTTAAGGCCTTAAAATTTTATGGTGATAGTGAGCTAGTCATTAGCCAAGTAAGAGGGATAAGTGCAACCAAAAATGACACCATGAAAGCATACAAACATAGAGTTTGGGATGCAATTGAATATTTCCATGCTTTTAATATTGTTGCCATCCCTAGGAAATTAAATCAAAATGCACATAGGTTGGCTGCTATTGGATCTCAATATGACATTCCAAATAGCATTTCAAAAAAAGTAGATCTATAGCATATCAAAGTTATTTTCAGACCCTCTATTCCTGATAATGATGTCAATTGGCAAGTGTTTAACAATGATGAAGAAATTCTATAGTTCTTGTTTGAAGAAGATGTTTTTTCATAACATAATCAAGATAGGCTATCACAAAACTATGGTGATCAAGCGATACAACTCAAGTCCAATAAGATGCCTAGAGGTCTTGTTACCCTAGAGACTGTCTTCAACAAGGATGATGAAGTTAAGAAGAACAAAGCTGGCCTGGTAGTTCAATAAGAACATTGTGTTGAATTAGAGTTGGAACTAGGTAAGAGCCTACAATTTGGAAAGGTAAACACTGAATTGGAAAAGCAAGCTTACACTCAGTTATTCAAAGAATTCAGTGATGTATTTGCATGGCAATATGAAGACCTCAAAGGTTTTGATCCTTCTCTTCCCCAACACACTATTGAATTAGAACCAAATGCCAAACCAGTGAGGCAAAAGCAAAGGCCTGTTAATCCCAAGCTTGAGACACTTATGCATAAAGAAGTACTCAAACTAATAGAAAGTGGTATCATCTACCCCATTAAGCATACTAGTTGGGTTTTCAACCTTGTTCGTATCAGGAAGAAGAATGGGGAGCATTTATCTAGAGATTTGTGATCAGATTTGAAGCCTTCATGGCTTAGTGGAGTTGCACATGGGTTGGTGGGCTAAGGTTGTTGTGTCTGCAGGTGTTTTTAGTTCAGAAGGATCAGTATGCAAGAGAGATATGATTTGATTACCGGTTCTCAAAGATTTTCATTAATAGGTGATCAGTACCCTAGGGTTTGATATCATTGTTTAACCTTGTAACCCTACTTAGGTTTTTGACTCCTGCCTGCGTGCAGTTGAGTACGTATATAATGTATTTGTGGAGCTTTTAAGCTCAGATTTGGACAATTGTAAAAGGATAAATTCACCTTTCTTGAGAGTCATTTGTGGCATTTTTTCTACCCTCTGGTTTCTACAGTTGTATTTCTCCCATTGATTATCCAAACACTGTAGAGGTATTTTGTGACAATTACTCATGTCCCTATGCTTCCCTGTTTGTATTCTCTCTTATTAAATTGAAGTATATGTATGTTTTTGAATGATATCTCAGGTTTCCTGATCCCTCTTTCTTTCTGCAATTTTGTGTATCATTTTGGATGACTTGATGTGAGTGCTTTTGTGGGTATACTTCAACCCCTTAATTATCTTTTCTCATTCCTATACCTAGTTGTAGAGGTGAATGTTTGTTTGCAAATCATAGATTGTTGTCTAATTCCAAAGGGTGTTATTGTTTGTGAAATAATCTCTCTTTCCCTGAATAACTCTTTTTATCTTCAGGCCCTCCTATGAAATACTTATGCAAACCTATTTAGTGATTTGTGATCTCCTAGACCTGAGTTTCTCATTTGATTTCATCCCATATACTGATATCCAAACCCTAGTTTCGATGCATCACCTAGTAGGTAGTTTTCTTTCAGTCATTTCCCTTTCCAAGCATTCCTTCTATCCCTTTCGCTCAAAAGTTTTACTTTTCATGTCAAGGAGCAAATTAAGGTGATTATCCAAGAGGAACTAGCCTAGAACCTGGAGGTCTCATCGTAGTTAGCAAAGGTCCCACAACCTAGAGATTATTCCCATGTTATACTGAGTTATCAAGACCAAGAGAGCTTGAAACAAAGGCACAAACTTAGTGTATAACAATTCTGGCATGCCCGATGGGACTTAAAAGAAGTTCATTGTTTGAAGATTATTCTATCTCTGATATACAAATTGCATAAAATAGGCTTTTAGAAGTCGTTCTACCAAGTATATTTGGTGACTCCGCTCGTTTCAAGGATCAGGGCTAACCTTGTTCAAGGTTAATGAGAAAGATTCAGACTACGAGCTCAAAGCCCACTAAATTTTTAGGGTTGCCCTCAAGAAGAAGTCACAAAGGCAAATCAACTCAAAGAACATCCCCTATAAGAAGATTTCAATCAACACCTCCTGATACTTCAGAAAGGAGACCTTTTCCCTTTCATTCTAGAAGAAGAGGTAGATCTCTAACCAGAGATCTCCTTAAGAGACTATAGGCCTAAGCCATGGATCCTATGATCCCAAACATTACAAAAACATTAAAATAAACAAAACACCTAAAATTTCCTTTAGACCGTAGTCAAAAACCCATGGTTTGTAACCACATCGAGGGTGACTAGGTCTTACAAGTTGGCTTGCTAGACAAAATTTGAAAATTCTAAAAATTCCCTTAGGCATGAATGGCCTTGGGTGAATCCTTTGAGGACCATAGAAATGTGGATGTTTTGAATTTTTGAGGGGGTGCTCCTATGTACTCCCTTGTTTTGAAAACTCAAGTCTCACTTGAGAATACTTTTTAATCAAGGATCCATGCTAGTTGATACACCCTTTTTTGAGTTGCATCTATCGTCTAGATCACAAGATCTCAACCAACTCAGACCATGTCAAACAATTCCTGACCCACTTGTCCTAATAGGGCTAATTAACTTGGTTACTTAAGGAAAAGTTCACCAGTCAATTATCCAAGGCAAACCAATAATTGAAATGATACTGGGAATCCCAAAGAGACAACAGTCTACTATTATATTGCATTTATCCACCCCTGAAGTGTTGTTGTCACTTCACTCTTCCATTTCCTGCACCAAGCACATAGAGATGCTTGGTCTAGAGCCTACAAACATACTTCTCAAAAAAATCCCATATTTCATGTGCTCTTAAGGATTTAGATTAAATTGACCCTACTTTAATTTCCCCACTTTGTATGGGAATTCCATGAAGGAAAGGCAAGTTAGGGCACTATTTGTTCAGAACCCTGGTTCAAGAGGGTTTCCTGGAAATCTGGAACACAAAATCTTCTAACTCTCGACTCCAATGTCCAAACTAATTAAGACCAAAATAATTGGAGCCCTAATACATGTCAGATGTTGGATTTAACAATTTCCTTCTTCTCATGTCTATACCAATCCATACACATATTTTTTTATAGTCCAAAACGTAGAGAAAAATATGGATTTTTATTGATTGAATGTAAAATAACATAAGTTTCATCACCTTCCACCATCATTTATCTTCCACCCACCTGTAAGGGCTATTTGAAGACCTTCCCAAATAGATCCAACCATTTTCAAAGGTTGTGGCCATTGGGAGGTGGTTTTACAATTTAGTAGCAACTTTCCAAAGAAGTTGCCAAACAACATTTCTTACATTTTTGCAAGTTTTTCAAAATGTTGCAATCTTTCTCCTAATGAGCCTATAGGCCTAAGAAATGGATCCTAATGATCCCAAACATTAAAAAAACATTAAAATAAACAAAACACCTACAATTTCCTTTGGACCATAGTAAAAAACCCATGGTTTATAACCACACCAAAGGTGACTAGGTCTTACAAGTTGGCTTGCTAGACAAAATTTGAAAATTCTAAAAAGTCCCTTAGGCATGAATGCCCTTGGGTGAACCCTTTGAGGGCCATAGAAATGTGGATATTTTAAAGAGTGGAGGGGGTGCTCCTACACTATTTTCTTATTGACTAGTGTTTTTTGTCCCTTAGTGAGCCATGATACATTATATGGGAAAGGGTGTGGCGAGGTGGGCAATTTCAGTTTCTTAATCATTTCAATGGAAACCAAATTCTCTATGGAACCATAATCAATTAGGAGTTTTCATACCTTGCCTTGGCACTTAAAATTTTTTTTGAAGAGGGTCTTTCTTTGAGGTGTCTCTTGTTTAGGTGGGACTTGCAGCAGTGCTTGCCTCAACATCAAGCATACTCCTTCCTCAGGATCTAGATCTTTAGATGTGGAGTTCAAACTTTCAGTGTCATCTTGCAAAAGTTGAGTCCTTCTTTGACCATGGTTATTAGACCCCACCCTTTTTGACATTTTTTTGGGTAGTTTGGACAAACTGATTGCATTTGTAACACTTGAATTTCCCCCCATTTCTTCCTCCTGATCTGCCCCTACCATTGGGTCTCCTACCCCTATAACCACCCCTTTGACTGCTTTCACCATGAGATTTTTCTAAGTTTTCCTCATTGTGAGGCTTGTAACTATGCCCCCTACCATTAGAGGTTCCCCTACCTCTTCCATTAAATTATGCCCTTGCCTTACCTTTAGAGTTATGGTCTTGTTTCCTTTTCCATTTCTCCTCACCTTTTAGTGCCAATTGATAGAACTTGTGGATAGTAGTGGGAGTATGAAGAGTTAGGTCCTCTTGGATTGATAATTTCAACCCATTTATATATCTTGCTAACTTTTATTCTTCACTTTTAGCAATTTGTGCCTTAATGCACAACTTCATGAACTCCTTTGTATAGGTTCTCACGTCCAAGTCTTTTTGTTTGAGGTTTTGTTTCCTCCTATGGAGTTACACTCCATAATCTTTGAGTACATAATTTTCCTTGATCGGGGATGACAATCTTTTCCATGATGTGATCATGTTTCTGTCATTGTTCACCCTTTCACTTTGGATGAAGTTCCACCAAGTTAAGGCTGCCCCCTTCAACTTGGATTTGGCTATTTTTACCCTCTCTCTTTCCGGAGTGTCTTCACAATCAAAAGAGTTTGACAAAGCCTCCACCCAATCCAATGCAAGGTCGGGATCCATCTTTCTATTAAAGGTGGGTAGTTCCATCTTTTCATCAGTGGTTCTCATCCCCTTCTTCCTTATCAGATTCTTTTGCCCCTCTTTTTTCCAACTAGCTCATTATCTTAGCCACATTTTCCTTCAACCTTCTATTATTTTCCATTTTCTCTTTCACAATTCTTGCCAACTCCATGTTGGTCATTCTCTTAGGGATATGCCCTTCCCCATTAGCCATTTTGACAAACCTCACAATATTCTATCCCAAGGTGTACTTGGCTCTGATACCACTTTAATACAAAGTGGTAGGGAAGCTTACAAGGCTGTAAGTCTCAGGGTTAGCCTTAACAGAGGAGATATTTTATGTTTTGCAATTTCCCAATTAGACCCAAAAGGATATTGGTTCTGAGACAAAGTCATTTATTGATGACTATAGTTCAAGTACCTAGGCTCAGGTTTTGGTACACAGAGGTTGGAACCAGTGATAGGGATTGGAATGGTTCCCCTTCATAAACAAAATTTTCCAACAACAACACTCAGTGTTTGAAGAAGGCTAGATCAAGTGGATGGAAAAACTGGCTTGAATCAGGCCTATTTCTAGTAGCCCTCGGGCATAGGTTTTAGGGGATCAATTCACAAGGGGTTTTTCATCAGGAAAAATTGATCACCCTTAGGAGTACCCTTTTTAGAGGTGCAAAAGGATATGGAATAATGAGGACTAGATCCCACAATGGACCTTCCTATCCTTAGGGGTATCCTAAACCTATTAGGCCTAATTTGGGTCCCTTATTAAAGAATTCTTCACCAGTCGACGATCTCCATCTTGTCATCACTTCCACTGATTTCCTTCAAGTTCCTCATCACTGAATCCATAGTTATTTTGTGGGTTTCCACTCCCAGAACTATGCTACATGCTAAATTGCCCATCTCCTGAGCCAAGCACATGAGGATATTTGGGCTAGGGATCACTGGAAAATGCATTAAGATAGGTCTTTGTAGCCTCATTATTTGGAATACATAAGCATGATGCCTAAAATCACATCCCTCATGTTTTGAGCTTAAACCATTAGAGGGAGCCCAAGTTAGGGCCAAAAAAATTTACTAGCCTCACAATTCCCTAGTTTCAGACAGTCCAGAGGAGGTTGTAGATATCTCTCCCTGGGAATTGATTCAGGCTTTCAAAATTGTTGCATAGGGACAAGAACACACTTTTCAACTGAAATAAAAATGATCCTCAACAATCAACAACATTGCACATACGTACCAAGTAGAGAAACATAGAAGAAATGTAGAAAAAGTAGTGAAAAATATATTTTGTTGCCAAAAACTATTCTTCACATTCATCCATGTTGTTTTATCATCCATGAGGATACATACAAATAACCATCCCAATGCTCCCAACTAAAATGCAAGTGGTTGTAGCCATTGGAGAGGTGGTTTAGACACCAAAAAAAGAAAAGTGCAACGGTTGACAAAAGTTGTTCAGCAACATTTTTGCAACTTTTTAGCAATTGTTGCCAGTTTCAAAAACTTAGAGACTAGCCTAATCTTCCAGGTCCTAGATGACCCTAAGACAATGCCTATGACTAAAACAAATAAAAATGATCCTCTTACCAACTTTTACCAAGAGATTTATATGAGCATCTACTTGGCAAAGGGCCTACAAATGGATCTTATTACAAAGCAACAAGGTCCAAATCAAATCAATATGAACCTAATAGGTCCAAATCAAATCAATATGCTTCCTTGCACAAAACATTACATAGAAATCAATAGGAAGTTAGAATGCTAAAGATTTACAGCCTTGGGGCCTTATGGAGGTGCTCCTGCACTATAATGGCTTATGGTTAGGGTTTTCTTAATATATGGGAATTTCATAGCTTCTTGAAGCGGTATTGAGTTGCAAGTGATTGAAGATTGTAACACACTGAAATTACTAAATAATAATTTTGGACTCTCTGTTTGGTGGACATAGGCTAGGATTGGGTGAACCATGTTAAATCTTTGTGTCTTATTGTTCTACTTATGTGTGATTTATTCATTTGTATTAAATTTAATATATTTGCATGTAACTATTAAATTTTTGTCTACTAATCCTAACAAGAATGTTTGTCAAATCATTTTGAATTCTTGTCTTTTATAGATTTGACATGAGCAAAGCTATTTAAATTCAAAATTTGGTGCAAACATATGGGATCGAAGTAATGCAGAAAGAGGAAAAGGAATGTTTTAACACGTATGGAGGTTGCAACAAATAGGGAGGAGGCAAAATGACAATGAGAAAGAAGAGAAAGAATTAGAGAACTAAATAATGTTGGAGCATCAAGTTCAATAATCATTTGAGAAATAATAATGTGGATATAGACATAGAAACACAAATTGAGAAAGAACCCCCTTTGATTAATAATGAAAAGAATGAACATTTTCAAATTAAAAGTAATGTGCTCTAGACAATCTTCGTGGTTTGGTTTCATGGAGACAGATTAGGACACATGCAAGTAGATTATTTAGGAAAAAAATTATAATGAAAAAAATGGTATTAATGTCAACTAATGTTAAAACTAATGATAATGATAAAAATGTGAAAAGTGATGAAGAGGTTAGGCATTTATGTTAAACCCAAGAAGAAGGATAAGTATTTTAAAAAGTTGTATCAACTATTGCTAGCACCTTTGATAAAATTGGAAGAAATGTCATTCCAAAGATAGGAATGTGGCACAATGAGAAATAACAACTTTAGTAAACAAAACTACTTCTGATAAAAGAATGATGACTAACATAAGTGGTTATCTTAATATCAATCATAAAACTTTGACAGGAGTTGTAAAGAGAAGAGTTAACTTCAAAAATCTCTAGCAAACCAATTATAGACTTTTAGTGGTAGACTCTTGAGGTTCGACATGAAACTTAATGGTGAATTTAAAACTTTGATAAAAAAAATTGGCACAATTATACAACAGTATCACCTAATGCTAGAGATGTTCTAAAATTAAGAGTCATGTCAAAAATTTGTGATGCACATCCAAAATACCTCTTGGACATGACTCAAACTGAACTAGACAAAACAAAATGAATGATAAGGTGCTATCAAATATTAAAGCATTAGTCAAAGATCTTTTGAAAAATGCTAACCCTAGTATGTAAAAATTAACAAGGAAATAATCTCCTACTATTGCAAAACTCATGTTTAGTTTCGTTACCATTATGATGTATTTTAATGTATACATTCTACCATGCATACTAATGAATGTTGTAGGGATGTGGTATAAATATACCATCTCAAACTGTAAAGGAGTTTATATCAAGTTTGTTTTATAAACCATGGGTTAATGAACAATTATTTCTTTTGAATGCACATGTTTCTAGTGTATGTGATATATGTGGAAACTTTTCTTTGTTAGGCGAATGTTTGCATGAGAATCTTTTAATTGGTTTTGGCTAGAAATTAGTTGATGTAAAAATATTTTAAAATGTTGAGTATCCATTAAAGGATAGAAAGTTTGGAAGACAGTGTGAACTAATTACTGAAAATGTTGGTGTTCATGGATTTATGAATGTATTTAAGAGTAAGATCATACCCAAATATGTGAAAAACTCCCAAAATGCTTGATGGATTGATGGGAAGTTTCACCTATGCAAGAATAAATTTCCATTTGGTAGTATACTTTTGGTCATTTACTTTGTAGAGAACTACACGCTTTCAGCACAAGATGAGTGCCAAGAGCAATATTATAATTCAATGCAAGTAGCAATTTTTGTTCATATTGTCTATAGGTATGCACCTGATAGTACATAAGAGAATCAAAGATTTTTGAGGGAGTACCATTTCTATTTGAGTGATAGTAAATTACATTTATCAGAGTTTGTTCAGTATTGCTTTAAAACCTTTTATGACAATTTAAGTGAAAGAGAAATTCAAATGAAACAATATCTAATATGGTCAAATAATTGTATAGGACAATTCAAGAATGCTAGAATGTTTTATTGGTTGAGTAGGACACATAAGAAAACTAATATCCAACATATGTGTATATTTTTTGATGCTAAACATGAGAAAGGAGAACACGATGGATCCAATGCATGTGTTAAGAGATCCTTTTGCAAAGAGCAAATCAAATTCAAGGAAAAATCCAAATTTAAAGATGTGTGTGCAATTGTGGAAGAGTGTAATTTAATTTTATCTACAGGATCAAGTTAGAACTCTACAATCAAACACTTCTTCTAGCTAGTTGAAGATAAGAATATCATTTCAAGATATGATTATTATACAGTCAGTGGGTCAACTAAATGATGTTCATTTAAGAGTTATAATTCTAACACTTGGACTATATGGCCTAGGGAGATTGCATGTTTTTTTTTCCAATTTTGTGTTGCAGATGATTAGAAAGCACATGAGAATACAGAATGGGTTCAAGAATAGCAATAGAAGTCCTTAATACTCAGTGAGGCACAAGTTCAAGATGATACAAGAAGTGAAGACCTAGATCATGCATTTTCATTAGAAGATAATGATCATGTTTCAAACCTCATACAACTTGGTAATTTATTTCAATTTCTTATTTTTTTAAATTATATTATTTATGTATACATCATATAATATGATCGTATTTGGATTAAATCTAACACTTTATGTATGCTCAATTTTGGTTTGCAAGACATATGTATGTTGGTGTTGCACCTGAGGACAATGAAAAGTTGCTTGAGTATTGGTTAGCTCAAAGTGTAGAACCTAAAATAATTTAATATTTCATTGAGTAGATGATGATGGTTTTGAGTATCCAATTGGGTATGTTGTGGTAGTTGGTACATGGCTATGAAAATACCTAATACTTGAAGGAATGGTTTGCCAACTTTTGAAGACTACCAAATAGAAAAGAAAATTATACACTATTCCCATTTGGTGGTGGCAACAAATATTAAATTAGAAAGATATAAAGGGAGACCTAATAAAATATTATGGGAACTCTCTCTAGTGTAGTGCCCACTCATAGTTTTCTTTTTCATTTTTTATATTTCCAAACTCTTTTAGGCGACTTTCATGTGTATGTTGATTATTTTATCTTTATTATGCATTTTTTGGATGTATGAGATTACATGGTGATTTGATATTGGATAGTTACGAGATATCATATATGTGTAGTTAGATGATGTTAGTTACTTTGATGATGATTATTTATATATTTAAAATATTATTTATATTCATGATTTTACTTACCCCATACTTGCATGTGTATGGCTATCTTGTATGTTTTACCTTTATGTTTAAGGTGTTTGATGTGGTTGAGGTATGGAGTCATAGTAACCTACTTACGAGATCCACACGATGTCTCGATCCTCACCATTGCTTGTTGTATATAGATATGGATGTACATGTTTGTCTTTTATGTAGGTTTATAGGTATCGAGCATCAACTTCCCTGAATTGTCAGGAAGAGTATGCCCTATCGCAATGTCTCAATGGTAAGAGAGCGAAGATAACATTTAGGTCTGAGTCCCAACCTAAGCCATTTATTGTCCTGAAATAGTGGACAAGTTTATGATATCTTACATTTTTGAAATCATCCAGGTGACATGAATTCATAAGCCTTTCCCTTGACCATGATTATTGTTTTATTAGGTGGTGTGATTGTTGTGAAATGATTAAGTGATTTACTGAGTTTAATTATGTGATTTAATAATTAAATCTCACAAAATATATAAATTATTAAATGTGAGAGTATTTAATTAATATAGATTAATTAATTATATTTATTAATTTAAAGTCTTAATTAAAAGTCTAATTGTAAAACTTAAGGATTTAATTAATTATTAAATTCAAAATTTTAATTAAAGATAAAGTCATTAATTGATGATAAATTATTAATTTAATAAATAATAATATGATTAAAACAATATTCTTTTAGTTAAAAATGATATGTAATTAAGTTGCATATGTTAGAATAACTGAGAGGTGGGTGAATCAATTATCCAGTGTCCCAAAACAAAATGTATAATTCAAAACAACTTCTTTAATTTCTGCTCCTCGATAAACACTAAATACTTTCACTGTCTGTGCTTTTACCGATTACCAGTAAATACTATAACAGTTACCAATCAAATCTAACATGTAACGTGTAAAGAATGATAACAAACAAATATCACAAGATATTTAACGTGGAAACCCTGTAAAGGGAAAAACCACCTGGGACCGGCAACCAAAAAATTGTTCACCTTTCTAAAGTGAGGTCCGTTAAGACCCAACCCTGTTAAAGGTTTACAAACACACTGTCAAGTGTGACCTTGTTAGAGGATTTTAGACTAGAAGTTATCATTCAACTAGCATTCACTATGGGGTTGACAGGATAACAATGTTCATTCTATGAATGATACATCATAAGACTTTTAAAGTCCACTCAGTTAAGAGATTTTGACTGTATACAATGGTTAAATGGGGATCAAATCCTAAAGGAAGTCAAAGATGACCTCATCTCTAACCTAGGTCAGGGATGACCTCGTCATTGACACAAGGGTCCAGATCCTTCTAGAATAAGAAACAGGAGGTCCCGGGGATGCCTAGTGACCTAGAAATGATATCAGAATAGGGCAGAGTGCTAGGGAGAGGCACAAATTCCTATGATGAACATGATGAAGGCCAGGAGGACCTATTCCTAAGTCTTACCTAGAAAATAGAGCCACAAAGAAGGGAAATTAAGGAGAATCCTAGGGATCCTAACCCTAATTTCACCTAAAATAAAGGAAATAAGTGCAAAATGCATCCTAAATGAAATTTTATCATGATAAATGCACTAAAAGAGGGTGCTAAACCTATCAAGATGGAAGTGATTCCATTTTAAGATGATACAATAATAAATAAAGGGTTTGTAAAATGGTCAAGTTGACAACTTCATTGTCAACTCCATGATTCATTACTAGTTTAGTTAGTATACCATTAGATTACAAATCGATCATTGGAGTCGATTAGAGTAGTGGAAGTTAGAAATTAGTTATGTGAGTTAGTTTTGGGAGTTATCAGGTTCTTTTGGAAAATATTTATCTTGTATTTGGTAGCCAATTAATGGAAGAGAAGAGGGAAGAGAAATCAATGGGAAAAGAGATGATCAATGTCATACGAATGAAGATGAATGAATTTATATTTCATATTTACATTTGATTTCTCTCTATGACTGTTCAGTTTCTAAATGTTTCATATACTGATTTGCAATTTATTTTGTTTAGACTCCCTCATTCACACGATAGTCTATTACCCATAATACCCTCATGATCGAGCATGTCCTTTAATATGCGAATGGTGGTGGAACTTGATAGAGGAGAATTTATATTTAAGTTAATGTTCTATGTTGATTGATCTTTTATACTTCAAATCTATTTGATTTGGTCACTCTGTAAGGACAACAAGAACTGGCTTGTGTTTTTATGAAAATGCATTGTAAGAAAACCACACCAAGGGTTTGAATAAAGAGTTGGAAATAAGTGCAGGATATCATGATTGTCAAGTAGACCCGTGAGCATTATGATTATAGAGGAATGATTCAAATGAAAACTGAGATCTTATGTTTGTATTCCTTATTGATGAGATGGTAAAAGGTTGTTAAGATTGCTATATGTTTAACTCGTCCCTGGCAGTGGTAAAAAGGTGGTAGACCCATGTTGTAGAACCTGAGACAGAAAAAACCATGAACCTCCATGTTATAGATTCAGTCGTTAACATTGATTCATGGTTTGAATCAACATTATTATTCTATTGCTATTGACTATTGACAGAAAAGGTGGTAGACATAATATATTTGTAGCGACAGTCCCACAAGTTGATTGTATTCAAACTTGGCCATGGAAGACCCGCGAGGCACCAAGGAACATTAAATACAATTACTGTTTTATAATCCTTGGGTGCGGAATGTCAACTTGGTGTTGTATACCCATTCATAAGTGATTTTTGTGGGAGACCTGATTCATCCTTGCCAAATGAACGTGCATTCCTCTTCAAGAATTTAGGAGTGTTGAAGTATCATCAAGTTTGGGAATTGTTAGGAGGTATCAGATTATAGACTCTGATTGGGCTTATTCATCTTTGGTTGCCAAGCTCTATATCATAGAAACATTAGGACGAGGAGGCAACAATTTCATGCTCTGCATAACCAAAAAATCACTCAAGGTGTGAATAGCTCAAATAGTGTGTTAGCTAGCCTCAGCAATAATGTCATGATGTTGAACTATGGGAGGTGGTGAGATCTCAGGAGTGGGGACATATGTGTGGGATTTCACCCATTGTTCCCATGGCCTGTCCTGAGGAGAACCTAAACCTACACCCTGGTTTGGTCTCATACTCTAATAATTGACCTTGTGACCTAGCACAAATTTAGCATACAATTTTTTAATAAAATAAACTGGGACATCCAAATTGTTGTGAGGTGGTCTATCAAAAACCATCCACTGGCGGTCCCAAAAGTTGTATCGTATTGCACTATTTGTGTACCATTTAATTGACAACTTAGTTTTTTTAAGGTCCACTTTTAGACTGGTTTTAGGATCTACAAAAATATTACATATGTCATGTTTTGTTATGTTTAGGTTCATGACTTGATCATAGTCAAGCCCATCGTCAAACTAGGCGTGCATGGAATCGCGCCAAAGAAGTGTAGAACTATGTTGCTTTGTAAGTTTTTCCATGTTTTCAATAATTGATTTCAATGTTGTAAACATAGGGCACAATGTGGGGACATTGGCATAGGTGGTTTTAAATCCTCTAAGTTCATTTAGATTGTCTCCTATTAGATCCTCTAAATGGTGAGGGTTTGAGACAGGTATGTCTTTTGGAAGTGGGGGATTGTTGGGAGGTGGCTCTAGATTGTTTGTGGGATCATTAGAAGGGTTTTCAGATTCCGTGTCTGATTACAATTAAAAAAACAATACAAAAACTTATTTAAACGGGCTAATTTTTATATAGAAAACTATAAATTTCTGTTAAAAAATAATAAAAACAATAAAAATTTGAAGATTGAACTTACCTTAGATTGAAGAAAAATTGGATAGGGGATTCCAAACCAGATATCCAAAATCCGTAGCCATGTTCACATTTTCACAATGAAAATGTTGAACGTGGCTGGGGAAATCAAATATATAATTACTAGAAAATATCGGATATCTAATTAAGCCTTTGCATTGGGTTTTGGATTGGCCAGGTGTAATGACACCCATGCCTACTAAAAATTCAACAAATCCCTTTTTGCACTTTTGGACGAGTGAAAATAGGTTCTTTTCACATCGCCACTTTTTGGCATACCATGATCCTGCACATACTCTTAAACATGTTTGTAATGTTTTGATGATCATTGTGTAACATTGATAAAGACCTTGAAGGTCAACATTGATTGTAATGTGGCCAATAGAGCCATTAAAATCATGTAAATGCACTAAATGTGCTAAAATGGTGTAATAGTGCCTTATTGGCAAAATAAGCCTTAAGGGTCAGTTTGTGATTGTTCTAGACAGTTTTACAATAGTTTTTATCAGTTTGAGAGTGTTTGGGGATCTATTAGAGGAGATCCACATAAGTATGGTTTACTATGTAGAGTGGTGTGATAGAGAACCAATGCAAATGGTTCCAAATCATTAAAAACATTTATATTCTTGCAAACTGGTTCACTGGCCCATGGGTACAATCATTAAACCAAGGCATTTCAATGCATTGTAGAATGTGTTTGTGATTGGAAATGGATTAAATTGATTATCTATTATCTTGTTATCACTTCCATGCCTGTATTACATAATTTCCTTGGCATTTGAAGGCAATGAATTAACTGGTGTCTTCTACAATAGTGTCTGGTTGTAGGGATATGCTAGATATGGTGGTGGAGAGACCACAAATGGTGGTAAATATTGATTGAAGGTGCATGAAGCAGCACCAGTCATTATTGTGAGAATATTCTCCAAAGGGTGAGTATATTTTGTGATGGATCTATCCTATTGGGGTCCATAGGGATGTGTTAGATCCATTGGGGGGATCTAGAGAGGTTTGCAAGAGTCTTTTTGAACAATCCCTAGCCTGGAGACCCTAGAAAGGAGGGTTTGGTACCTAGAATGATAGGTCATTATTTTCTCAATAACAATTTGACAAAATCTTAATGTAGAAGCATCATTCCATGAATTTTCTTACTGATTCTCATGGAATGATGTGTCTTTGACATGTATAATATAGTTCTAACATGATACATTAAATAGAAGAGTTGATTTGACAAGGTGATCACCAGATTTGTGGAGTGAACTTTGAAGGATTTTCTTGGTTGAGGGCATCACATACATATTAATACAATGTAGCACATAAAGCATGAATTCACTTAAATGATGAATTACACATTTGAACACATGTAGCACATAAAGCGTACACATAAGTTTTCTTAAGTCATGAAGCATACATGTAGCCCATAGATTATAAAGCATACACATGAATCCACTTAAGTCATGCACGTAGCCTGTTAGGCCATTTTTCTATCATAGAAAAATCTTGTGAAATTGGCCTGTTCCATGCGAAGTGTGTGTCAAATGTCCTACCCTGTGTTCTTCATGTTGTCACCTAGCTCTGGTCCAATTTGCACCTGATGAATCATAAAACCCAAAAAGTTATTTAAATTCTAAAGCTTGCTGGAAATATTTCAAAATTTGCCATAGTGTCGAAAACCCACAGTGTTTCTAAAAATCCATGATGTTTTCGACCTGTGTGTTGTTTTTGACCCTGTGCTTCCTGCTTTTGTGCGCTTATCCTTTTGCGTCGAAAATTTTGTGTGTTTTCGGTCTTTCTCTGTGTCAAAAACTTTGTGTGTTTTCATCCTCAGTCTTAACTACGCAGGTGCGATGGATGGTGGGGCCCAGTCTTTGCAGGGTGTTAGTCACACTTTCTCCAAGTCTCCGGGTGGTTACATCTTTTATTCAGTGATCTGGCGACTGTGCTATTGCGAGATCTCTTCATGCTTGGCGGTTGGTGCCTAACCTTCAGTGACCTAATGGGCGGTCTATTTCTCTTCAGTCGCGTGATCTCCAAATATCTGGCGGTTATCTACTAGCATCTCATGATCATGCAGGTGGTTTGTCGCGTAGTTGCTGAATGCCTAACATTCATGTGGTGGTCTTCATTCTTCATGCTTTAGCACGGTTAAAGTTTGGAGAGGATCGGCGGTTGTCGTATGTTCACATGGTGAAGTTGTGCGATGTTTATCCTTCACACTCTTGCGACAGCCGTTGGATTTCTCTAGCAGGGTAGAGATGTGGGTCTAGATCTGTGCATGTTCTTATTGGTTGTCACATGGCCGCATGTCAGAGTTTCCTGACATGCGATCATGTGACCACTTGCCACTTGTCCGCATGGGTCCCAGTTCTTCCTATTGTTCAACTTGCCTGGCGGTTAATTTCTCATTCCATGACCTGGCGATTAACTATTATCTCCTTGTCACTTGATTCTGGCGGTTATTCCCTTAGCACTCAGTGACTTGGCTAGCAATTTTCTATGCTTCAGTCGCGATGTCGCGTAATGGTGGTAGTCTTATGGCCTTGTCACATGATCGTAAGGGCCATTTTCACAGCTTGCGATCATGCGACAAGGTTCTTCCTTGCTAAGGCCTGGTGGGAGATGGTGATGTGCTGGGTTCCAGTTGGTTGGCGGTGTACCGAGGTGGCCAAGGGTTTGCAGGAGGGTCCTATGGCATGTGTGACTCTATGGTTGTAGCGAGTGGAGGCATGACAGGTGGCGTCAGGCATCACGGTTGTGGGGTTAAAGGTGAGATCTAGTGGTTGTCAGAGTGGATAAAG
Organism: Chamaecyparis obtusa; assembly: GCA_027943335.1. Classification (NCBI taxonomy): domain Eukaryota; kingdom Viridiplantae; phylum Streptophyta; class Pinopsida; order Cupressales; family Cupressaceae; genus Chamaecyparis; species Chamaecyparis obtusa. Next base: position 2,759,607 of record BSBK01000682.1, on the reverse strand, counting down.
TTTAGCGGCCCAACAAATTTGCTTCTTGTCGTGGATTCGGGGGATGATTTGGCGGCAGTGCTATTCTTTCCGTGAACTAGTGAAAGTCCTTTGTCGCCAGTTCACTAGATGACTTAAAGTGGGCTATTTTAACATGTGCGGTCATGTGGTCACTGAGTATAACTGTGGTTAAGCTTTTCATTCTGCAACTAGGTTTTCACCTTGTTGCTAGTTCACTGAAGGTTAACCCATGGTGCTTGATGAGTTAGAAGATCTGAAGCCCAGGAAAGATGAGAGATCTATGGTCGGGACTTATTACTGATCTCCGATCGAATCAGGACCGCCGATTTGCTGCTGGTGCCAAGAAGTAGCCATTGGCATTCAAATTTGAATCTCAGAGATGTTTCCAGTGACTAGTAAGGACTAAAATTGATGACAGAGGGGGCCAGAGTTGGTGAAATTGAACTTCTCCACCGTTCCAGTGTGGTCCAAGGTGCCATGAGTGTTTGCGGGATCTATACCATGTAAGGATTGACTTGGAATGGCTCGAGCAACGAATGTAGGGTGGTTGATTTGATTTTCTCTTTTGATAGACCTGTGCTCTTCTATGCTCTGTTCTAAGAATTATGATGATTGGAGATCTTCTTCGATCTGTTTCTCTGAGATTGCTTGGTTTCCTGCCCCTCTAATGAATTCTGATAATTTTTGGTTGGTTGGGTAGTTGAAACCCTAGCCCTAGCTGTCCATAGCTTGTTGCATTCTCTCTGAGAATTCCAAGGCAGCTAGTGGTATAAATTGTAGGTGGTTTGATTTTGTAAGGGTTCCTTCTTCTGTAAATTTTTGAGGAGAATTGGTTCCAAGTGAAGGTTTTGTCCTGTAGATTTTCTCCTTCTTTCTGCATATAGGGTGTTCTATTTCCATTGCTGGTTCAGAGAATACAATGCATGCTGTAGCAGATTTGTCTTATGTATGAGGACTCAATTTATTCTTACTGTCACCAAGCTATCTCCATTTGAATTCTGAATGCATTAATCATACATCAAGGGTGTTTGATTTGTCTATTTTCATTGCCTACGTGTTTGCAAGTGGAGTTATCTTTGTAGAGGTAACTAGTTCAGGATTAGTGTTTATGCATGTATGAGCTGAGATATCAAGGATAGGTCATGCTTGTCTTCCAGTGGATGCTGGTTAATGTATTGTCCTTTCATAGGTCTCTTCTAAGGGGAGGGTCAAAATCCTTTGATGGATAATAGCATGCTTGATTGCACAGGTGGGTGTTGAGTTGAGGTTTGGTCATGGTGTGTGATTGATGTCAGGCATCAACACATTGAGCATATTGTGTTCTTGTTTCATAACTGTCTCTTGCAGTAGGGTGTTTGACTCTGTGGCCCATTGGAGAAGGCACTGGTCTATCAGAGACTTAGGGCATCTCAGGGGACCTTTCAATCCATTTTAAAATCATTTCCTTTCAGTTCCATCCTTTCCCTTTCATGTTGTTAGGATAAGTTTCTGGCTTTCAATCTCATTCCATGCAAGTAGGGCTATTGCATGAGACTTTCTATCATTGGGGTACAGGATACCTATAGGAGATTGATTGTTATTCCACATTAATCTGTCTGTAGGCCTTTAGTTTTTTAATGAGGTGTCTTTAGTGTGTAGATAAGGGAATACCCGCCCGAGTGAATGTGGAGCTCAAAGAAGAAGGAGGATTTCTCTCTATCCTCATCAATTGGTTTGTTTTTCTTATCAAGCTTGAGTGCTTAACCTGTGAGTCTAAGCCCAACTATTTGATTCAAGCTTGGTCCTGCAAGGAAAAGATCCAACATAGCCCATATAAATGAATTTAGGTTATGAAGAATATACTTGAATATACATGAATATAGTTAAGGCATAAATCCTACACATGAGTACATACACACAAGCATATTTACATACTAATAATGAACAAATGAACACACAATTAACAAATTGGATCGAATATCAAGTTTCATATATATCAAAATGAATAATAATTTTATACATATTTACAAAATTAACATATCTAGGTATAATGTGGCATACGCCATCTCAAAATGTGTCATATGGCATCTCAAAATAAGAAGTTCAACTACAAATATTTCTAGGACATCCTATTCTACTAGTGGATTATCAAAATGTAGCCTCTTTAACATACTCTTTGGCTCTGATGGATCCTACATTCAAACACAAAAGTGAAACCCCGAGTTGCATTACATAATTTATATGGTTTCTATAAATAAAACATAAAAATTCAAAATCACAGTCAACAATAATAAATAAATAAAATTTAAAATTGAACTCTCATGTACCTCGCCTCTCTATCTCCTCACATGGACATGAGACCTAATATATGTCCTTGGCAGAGAAGGGACAATGCCACCAATGTTGACTCTAACCTATATATGTTTGTGAACATGAGATTGATCTACGAGTTATACTATTTAATGTTAAATCATTGGTAGCAAATATATGTTTACAAAATAACTGAATTAACATTAAAACTTACTTGTGTTGAACTTTTTTTTATGAAATGTTGGTTGAGTCATCAACGATACAAACCCTTGGCATTGTACCTCCCTCAAACTAGGGGTGACCTACAAAATGTAAATAGATACTTCGCACAATTATGACTTGATTATATTATATATACTTGATAGTAAAATACACACAAATAACTTCAGAAATATACGTACCATGGGGCTATCACTGCGAATTGAGATGCAAGTGAATCTATTGTGGCGAAAGGGTCTCATGACATCATCGGACACCACCCTCTATAAAATAAACCATGTAGATTAAAAATGAGTACCCACAACTGACAAGTATGCATGTATGCATAAACAATCTAAAATACTTAATTACCTTCCCCTTGTCAATGTCAGATACCCGAACCCCTCACATTTCCCCTTAGTGGAAAATGATGACACCTCCATCACTATGTAATAAGATTCATAAAAATTATAAATCACATTTATATAATTAAAATCAAAATAAAAAATTATAATTAATTGAAAAAAACAATAAAAAATATCATTTAAACCCTTGTTTTTTATTAAAAAACTACAAATTTCAATTAAAAAATTAAAAAAACATAAAAAATTGAACTTACTTCTCAATCTTGAGAGAATCAAATATCAGATTATTTCTGATATGCAAAATCCTTTGGGTTGTGTTCAACGTTTTTACAATGAAAATGTTGAACGTGGTCACGGGCTACAAATACAATTTACTGGTGAAAATTCGATATCCGATTAGGCTTGTGCTTTAGCTTTTGGCTTGGCCAGGTGTACTGACACCTAGGCCTACTTAAAAGTCAACAAAATTTTTAGTGTGCTTTTGGACAAGTGAAAAGTTTAGTTTTTCACATCGCCACTTTTTGGCATATCATGATACTGCATGTACCCAGTTCATGTTGATTCAATTGAAGTTGCATACAAATCATTGGTGTATCACTCCATTTAGGTTCTAAATATTCATATTTCTCTCATCCCTTTCCCCACATACACATTTAGTTTTAGGTGAGCACTATTTAGGAACCGGCCCATCTTTCGTAGATTCTTCTCTCATTTTAGGACAATCCACCACCCGAGAAAGTTTCCATGTTCGACAGGATAGCTAGATTTCATATCAAGTTACAAGCGCAATCTTAATTGACAACAATTTGACAATTAAAATAGTAGAAGGAGAACATGCTTTTTTCTATCAGTCAAAGGAATCAAACAATAACATTAATGTATAATCCTTTCCTACAAGATAAAAATGCCATAATAAAATGTGTTGTGATCAAGGAACTGAAAAAGGTCAAGATGAGAAAAGAGAAATTTCTACTCTAATGCACATGTAGTTAACATGTGTTCCGATGAAGACATAGTGATGGTGCCTATTTTAAAGATCCATTTTGTCTTGAGTGCCAGTCTCTAAAAAATACTTGGGCCATTGTATGCACTTATTAGATGTTGCATGTGCCAAAAAGGAAAAACCTATCTTGGATTCTTATGATAACATAGCTCAACTTATGCAAGTCAACTCTGATGAGAATGTATTTTGAAATCCAAACTATTATTTGAAAGGTTCAACTAAAATCATGAAAATTGAAGAAAAAGAGTCTTAGGTATTGAGTAAGAATCAGAGAACCAATATTGAACAATCAAGGAAAACACAAGAAGAAGATTTGTCTCATGGTACTTTTACTTGTATACTTGAGATGTTGGAAAATAATTCATTTTATTCTAATGATCTCTTTTATACTAATCCAATGTTTAAAATAGAATATTCAAGCCACCAAGTTATAGTTCCAAATTTTTAGAGGTCCATTAGGAATCTTGAAATTCTAATACTTCAACTCATTCAATAAAAATCCATTGATATCATGCAAAAGGAAGTTGAGTTTATTCCAAATTTAAATGTCTTCAATGAAGAATGAATATTTGGATAAGTTTCGTCACATAGGAAAGATGCAAATGTTAAAAAATATTGGATTCAAGTTCAAGGAGCAAGCTTACAACTGATTTCATAGGTACTCCAAGGTCACCACATGCTTATATTACACCATGTCATTTATTTTTTCTTAGCGAGTTGATGGGTTTTCATAGCTCATCTAGAGTCATCTATGGTATGGGTACCTACCTTGCACATATTTTAGGTAGAAGCTATTGTTGTTTTAGTTTCATTTTCATCTTGCTTCTAGTGTCTCAATCAATTTTCTATATTGTCCCCTTTCGACTCAATTTCCAATTGAATAATGCACTAATCTATGAAAAGATTCACGATTCATCTAGAATTCTTTATAGTCCTTATCCCTAGTTGTAGCTAGTTGTTGCCCTGATTTTGACATAGGCATAATCAAAGCTTTTACTTTCAAAAAGATGTCATTTGAGGTTCAATATGTGTTCCCAAATAATATATATGAAAACATGTGCCCCTGATATCCTAGATAAGTATCATTTTGATTATCATTATGGTCAACCCTAAAATACACTAACAAGCACAAAAAGTGATGTACTTGAAAAGTATCAAGTTTTAGGTAGATTTATTTTATGAGTGTGTCTTAGTCATCATTTTATGTCATGTATCTAGGTTTTGTCCTAACCTAGTTCATGGTCCGTAAAGTTTTAAACCTTCAATTTTTTTATGTCCCACACTTAGAAAGTGTTAGAATCTCTTGTCTTAGGCTTCATCATGAAGATCAAACTCTGGGTTATGCTAACTTGGCCATCCCCAACCTACAATTCAAATTTTAGAGCTTAACTTATCTACAATCAAAAGCTATGGACATTTTTCAAAAATGAGTACTAAGTTTCAAAAGAGGAAATATTAAATTATTTAATAAAATCATTTCAATATTTGTAATTAATTAATACAATATTCATCCCTTCTCATGATTTTTAATTTAATTTTTTTAAAACACTTCTCTTTCCAAAAAAAAATTGTAGGTTAACCATCCTCCTATTTTTGCATGAAAAATCCAAAATCATTAAGCTTTCTTAACCATACAAAAATAGAATGTTAATTAACCTCTCCAAACTATGAAAAAAAATAAAAAATTAATTAACCTCTTTTTGGTTAAGCTCCCATCCTCTTTTGCATGTTTTCAAAAACATCCCAGCTCGTGAAAAATTGGAAATGTTGGAGCAAGTTGTAGACATCCATCAAAGCATGATAGAAAGAGAGATTCATCAAACATTACAATCAGCTCCGTAGACATGCATACAAAATGATAAAACAATATATGGATATGGATTAAAATGCAGAAAAAGATTATAATGTTTTTGCTAATGTTATTAGCCTACATACAACCTTATCTTCTATAGGCTCTCCACACTATTTATATAATTAAACCCCTAAAAGTAAAGAAGATGAACTATGATCAAAACTTCCCACACTATTTCTATCACCACCCTAAAGTTAAAAGTATAGAAGTATAGAAGCAAACTATGGTCAAAACTTTTATAATTTTGACTATTAGAAATAGAAACACACATTTATATATATAAATATTTATACATTATTGTAAATGTAGCATTTTTATTAACACTCTCCTCAGAAATATCCTAAATTAAATTTTAGCGTAATAAAAATCCAAAAAAACCCTAATTGGTCAAGCGGGTAGCGAGTTTGCATTGCGTGAGGAAGAAGAAACGTGACAGTGGGGAAGATGAAGAGAAAGAGGTCGGAAATGGATGGAAAGGGTGGCCCATTTTCAGGTAGGCAATCACTCTCAGATGTCACACATGATTCTCAAATACTGCAGTGCTGCGTATTTAATGTTTATACCTTGTATGCCTGCATGTAGATCGAAATCGACAGAAACAGAATGGACACAATGGGATCCCATATTTAGGTACGCAATCAGTCTCAGATGTCTATCATCTTACTAAAATTATCAGATCTCAACAATACAATATGTTCATCCCTTGTATGCCTCTATTTATACTTGTTATAATATATCAGCTATTGGATTTCACTTTGCACCCTAATTATAATATTGTCTATCGATGTATTTACACAATTTGGGTTGATATGATACTCATTTTTCGATTCATTCCGTTGAACAAGTATTGTGTTTTTCCTTGTTTTTCGAGTCATTCTGTCAGATGGTTGATATGATGATCATCTTCCGATTCTCTTCCTTCATTGAGTCAGCCTGTGCAATTTTATCAACTTGTTATTATCCTATGCTCGTGATTCGATATAACCTATTTTCACAAAGCGTGGTTATAATAGTAATTGATTGCAGTAGATGCGGTTTGATTTAAGGGATGTGTTTTGGCTTCATCGTTGATTTTAGAACACTGTTTCGGGGCTTTTCAAACAGATCTATTTGTGCATGCATATCCAAGCCATCATATCTTGGAACGCATCTTGTTAACAGAGTCTGCATGCCAATAATGCTTCCTTCCTTATGTTCACCACTATCTTCTGATTTTCTTTTTCAAATGCTTGATCTATATGTTGGATGGGTTTGTTTGTTCTTTATATCTACTCCTGATAAAGCCTAATACATTGAGTTTTTATAATAAACATTTAGAGAATCTCAGGTGAGACATCATTATTTCAAATTCAGCATGCTAATAATCCTTCCTCCGATTTTCTTTTTCAAATGCATGATTTTTATGTTGGATGGGTTTGTTTCTTCTTTATATCTACTCCTGATAAAGCCTAATACATTGAATTTTTATAATAAACATTTAGAGAATATCAGGTGAGACATCATTATTTCAAATTCAGCATGCTAATAATCCTTCCTTCCTCGTGATTACCAAATCTTTTGATTTTCTTTTCCAAATTATTGATCTTTATGTTGGATGGGTTGTTTGATCTTTATATCTACTCTTAAATAATGACAAAATCTAATTTATGATTTTTTTGAATAAATATTTCTCAATAGAAAATAGAGAATGTCAAGGTGAGACATCTTATGAACTAATTCCACATACTAGTAATGCTTTCTCATGTTCAGCACAATCTTTTTATTTTATTTTTTTCAAATTATTGATGTTTATGTTTAATGAGTCTATTTGATCTTTATATTTACTCTTAAGTTAGATGATGACAAAATCTAAATCATGAATTTTTGGATTAAATATTTTTCAATTCAAATCTAAATTTTAATTAGTTAATATAATTGATAGGGAGATAAAATAAAATGTGGTCCTAGAAAGATTAGATCATCTTCTTTATTATAAACAAGATATCTTATTAATATTTTTGATAAAGGTAAAAATAGGTTTTGAATGGAACCTGAAATCATTTACAATATAGGAGAAATTTTTTTCAATTCAGCCCTTACATAATTCGAGAGCCCGCTAAACATCAGACAACAGGACCCCAACCATCCCAAAAAGATAACATAAAAAACAAAACAAGCGGCGAGAAAAAAAAAATCTAGCACAAAAACCAACAACCACCCAGCGACCAACCAACAAAAGCTACTTTATTTTTTCCATGGCCTTCTCTGCCTATTTATACAAATCCTCCATCTTTTGAATGGAGTCTTTAAGACCTTTCAGCTCCTTAGGGGTATCAAGCAATTTCCTTCTGAGGCCACTTCTAGTTCTAGTTCCCGGCCCTGAGCTCCCAGCATCACCATCCACCGTAATAGTTGTATTCTCTAGCATGCTATTCTCCAGATGGTTGTACAGAGCCTTAAGGTTCATCACTGAAACACTAAGGCCCTCATTGATATGCTTAAGAACTTCATTGATGATATGCCCATTGTAGCTAATTTTCTCGGTCAGGTCCTTAAGATTCTCATCCACCATTGCTTTGATTTCTGTAGTATTTTCATGATTCTCTTTTTAATTTTTTACCTTCATCAAGACTACAAGAGCTTGAAACAAGGGTGCAAACTTAGTGTATAACAATTCTGGCATGCCTAGTGGGACCCTAACATAGTTCATTCTTTGAAGGTTATGCTATCTCTGATATACAGATTGCATAATATAGGCTTGTAGAAGTTGTTCTATCAAGTATATCTAGCGACTCCATTGGTGGAAGGACTCAAGATAACCTTGTTCAAAGTTTATGAAAAAGATTGAGACTAGGAGCTCAAAGCCTACTAAATTTTTAGAGTTACCCTTGAAAAGAGGCTACAAAGGTAGGTCAACTCAAAGAACATCCCCTGCAAGGAGAGTTCAATCAACACCTCTTGATATTGCAGAAAGGAGACCTTTTCCCTTTCATTCCAGAAGAAGAGGCAGATCTCTAACCAGAGATCTAGAGGAGGATTCAAATCTAGCAGCAAATACAGCTCACATAGTTGTTAATCTTCAGATTCCAACTCCTGCAATGGCTAGGCAGTTTTCCTTTGCACCTTTCAACTAGGGAAGTCCATTGACTTTTGTTGTACATCATGATGTGCCCTTGGTGGCACTAAAGAGCTTACCTAATTTCATAGGTGAAGGGAAAACAACTACTTTTGAGCACATAAGAGATGTGAACACTATCTCCAGCATACATAACATAAGCCAAGAAGATGTGGCCACCAAATTATTAGCAGCCTCTCTAAAAGGTAAAGCTTTTGAATGGTTTAGAACTTTAACTGTTGGCTCCATTACTTCATGGGATGAGTTAGGAGATGCATTGAGTAAGCATTTTGAGGATAAATCAGATAACTTGTCTTTGGTAGAGCAGTTAACAACCATTAAGAGAGACCCTCAAGAGAAAATGACAGATTACAATAGTAGATTCCTCAAAACATGGAATAGAATTCCAGTCTCTGTAAGGCCATCAGCTGACCATGATTTTGTATACTACTTGCAAAGTTTGAATGGTCAAATCTCTATCATGATCCAGTCTATGGGTGGTACTTCTTTACCCCAAGCTTTTGACATAGCTGTCAGGGCTGAAAATTGTTTGATCCAAGCAGGCATGATACAAAGAAGGCCACCCATGCCCATTTTTCCTAGCCTTCAACCAATTGCACCTACACAAGTACCCCCATTTACCCCTATTCCCACCATATTAGCACCTCAGGCTAGTACTAGTGGCCAGGAGCTAACAACAAGTTTCTCTTAAGAGCTGCAAGAGATGAAGAATAGCTAACAAAGTAGTCAGCAAGAGATGACAAACTTATTGCAGACCTTAACTAAAGAGGTCACAAATTTGAAGAGGCAAGGTCAAGGAATCAAACCACCCTTTCAACCACAAGGCCAAGGTCCTAATTAAAAATATCAAAATCAAGGATAGACTTACCAACAAAATAGGCCAGCATACCAAGGAGGCTATCAAGGACAAAGACAAAATTTTAATCAAAGACCATTCCAACCATATAACCCTGCACCTCTTAATTCTGCAAATCCAGTAAGGGATATGGTTCCTAGTCAAAATAATATGGCTATGGACAATGAATGGTTTTTTCCTTGTAATTAGCCTCATAATCAGGCTACATGTTCAAATGGATGGATGAACCAAGCTCTAATGGTTGAAAATGCCTCACATGCTCAATCAGAGGCTTCATCCAGTGGCTTAGTTCCTCAACAAGAATCACAAGAGAATGAGATTTCTCTTTTCAAATGGGAGCAACCAGACTTCAATGGAGTCAATGATGAAGTTTCTTTTGTTGCCTATACAAGAGCAAAGAGAAGAGCTCAAGACATGGAGCGAGAAGATTCCAGTGCCAAAGCTACTACATCAGCAGAACCAGTGCAACAAACTACTCCCATCACACCTAAGGAGACTCCTGCCATTACAAGTAAAGAGGTTCAGACTTTCAAAGAAGTGGAGCCCATCATAGTGAAAGCACAAAAAAGAGTACACAGTGTAACACCTTTTAATATTGTAGACAACATGAAGAAGGTGAATGTCACCATGTCCATGTGGGACTCTCTGGCTATTCCGGGGTAGTCTGAAATTTTGAAAAAGGCCATAACTGAGGTAGCAAATCCTCAGCCTGCAAAAGAAGCTGCAAGGCCAGTGTTGGTTAACACTGATCAAGAAAAGGAGGCTCCAAGTAGCAACTCCAAGGCCAATGCCATGCAAGGTAGGAATTCAAAGCCACCTCCCTTTTATGTATCCTTAATCATTGGAAAATCTTTAGTGCATAATTGTATGGTAGATAGTGGAGCTACTAGCACTATAATGCCCAAGAAAGTAGCTGACCAATTAGGACTGAAATATGAGCCCTTTCAAAAGAAGGTTACACAACTTGATGGATCCTCAGTCAATACTATAGGTGTGGCCAAGGATACCAGTCTAATCCTTCATGCTAGTCCTAATTTTTCCATCCTTCTTGATATATATATCATAGATCTCCCTGCATTATTTGCTATATGTCTATCAAAGGAGTTTACAGCCAAGATTGGAGGTTACTTATCTTCTGACTAGTCTCACATGCTATTCCATACAAGGTATGGGACCAAGGTCACCATTAAGTTAGAACCATTGGCAGCACACCATATAGAACCATATGTGTCGAATAACATCAATGTAAATGTTGCCCAAAATCTCCTATTCTGCAAATTTGGCCATGTCCTATTCTTGTGTCTCTATTTTTGTTCTGTCAAGCACCTCAAAATATTTCATGGTGTTATGTCTTGTCCTCTGGCCTCTGTAATTTATCTTGGCCTCTGGTCTACAAGTTTAAAATTTTGAAAAGTAGTCGTTACCCTAAAAAGGCCCAAACAATCCCTAAGCCCTGTTATATTTCCTTGTTACTTTATCGGCAACTTAAGTGATCAAAAAAGGCATGTGCATATTAGGTTTCTTCTTGTTTTCCAATTTGCTATTTCCTTCTAGCTGTGTTTTAAGTCATTCAGTGATTCCATGAAAATGCCCTCAGTTGACCATTCACTTAATCAAACCCTGGGTTCACATGTAATTCAGCGAACTAGCAAAGCCCCTCTGTTCGCGTATTCACCTAGCTCAACCATGGTTTATCAAAGTATCTCACGAATAAGAAGCCTTTGGTCACTAAATCACCAGGTGAAGGTGGGGTTAGTTCTTTAGGTAGTAGTGAGATTCTGCATCGAACGGTTGTCTTATAGTCTGAAGGAATATTCCAGGAGCATCAGATCATATGCCCGCCATAGATTTGGTATCAGGATTACTTGTCAGAGTGGGGTCCCGATTAGGAAGATCTAGTGGCTGGCGTATCTTCACATAGGCCATTGTCAAAGCATGAGATCTTCAGATGACCATTGATTTTCCCCTTTTGCTCAGCACTGCAGTGTATTATGGGTCCAATGCCACGTATTTTGATTTGGCAACTCCTGGTTGGTCCACATGTACCGAGTCAGATTAATTGTCAGTGGGTCCATTGTTAGAGGGTCTGTGGAGACATCAACAAGATTCAAGATCTACGGTTGTCTAGTAATCTGATGGAATCTTCGGGGGCTATCAGATCATGAACCCACTATTAGATTTGAATCCAGTCTTAGGTGGGTCCAAAGTTCTTAGAGTAGGCAATCAAACCGCTGGTGTGTGTTCTCATGAATTGTGTCAGAGGTATAAGATCTTACGATGACCGTCTGATCAAAGGTATGTCAGCTGGGTGATTCGGCGATTTGGCGACTAAGAGAATTTAGTGCTCCTTATGTCTGGCGGTCTCGATAAAGTTTTATGTGTTCGCTTGTTCACGGAATAGTTTAGTAGTGCTCCAAATGACTTGGCGATTCAGTGAATGCTTTGTTTGCTGAATCTCTAAATAAATTGGTGGGGGTGGAAAGTATTCATCAAATCAGCTATTAAAGTGCCATTTTCATGTTCGCTGAATTGGTCGACTAGACTGGGGTTAGCCAAGGTATTAAATGATTCTGTGATAAGGGGAAATTGAAACCCAAGGTAAAGGCTAAGTTAGTTTTGTAGTCAAGTGCCGATCTCGGGTAAAAAGGAAGATCTAACGTTCACATTTTAAAATAAGATTAAAGTTTGAATACCGATCGTCGATAGGGTTTTTTAGCACCACCTGTGACCATTTTATCATTTTTTAAAGTCAAATATCTCAAAATATCAGATTTCAATAGTTATGGTGAGACCGAGTTGCAGGTAGGTAGATGGATCATGGTGGCTGGATTTTTTACAGTTATAAACATGAAATGGACACACAAACACAGATATTTGATTAGCTGGGATATTTTCATGTACATTTATGGCTGAATTAGATAGGTTTAGGGTTTGATTATTATAATAAAAAAAATTATGTAAACCCTAATTAGATTTTTTCTCTTTCCTACGTGGAAGGGGAGGTGTATGTATTATTTTTTGAGAGCTTTAGAGGGTAGAGAGTTCACATTTTGTAAAGAGAAAAAATATCTTTTCTTAGAAGGCCATCTGAGACATTTTTCTGTCCTCTGGTTTTCTACATTTTGTAACCTCCCATTGATAATTTAGATATTGAAGGTGTTTTTGTGACATTCTTCATGTCCCTATGCCTTCTTGTGTGAGTTATTTCTTAATGAATTCAGTATTTACATGCTTCTTAGTGATATCTTAGGATTCTTGATCCCTCTTTCTTTCTGCAATTTTGTGTATCATTGTGGATGATTTGATGTGAGTACTTTTGTGGGTATACTTCAACCCGTTAACTATTTTGTCTCATTCCTATACCTAGTTGTAGAGGTGAATGTTTGTTTGTAGGTCATAGATTGTTGTCTAATTCCAAGGGGTGTTATTGTTTGTGAAAGAATCTCTCTTTCCCTAAATAAATCTTTTTATCTACAGATCCTTTTATGAAGTACTTATGAAAACCTATTCAGTGAGTTGTGATCACCTAGGCCTAAGTCTATTCATTGATTTCATCTTTTATATTGTAATTCATACCATGTTTTTGATGTATCACCTAGTAGGATAGTTTGCTTTTAGTCATTTCCCTTTCAAGCATTCCTTCTATCCCTTTCCCTCAAAATATTTACTTTTCTATCAAGAAGAAAATTAAGGTGATTATCCAAGAGGAACCAGCCTAGAACCTAGAGGTCTCATCTTAGTTAGCATAGGTTCCACAACCTGGAGATGATTCCCATGTTATACTAGGTTATCAAGACTATGAGAGCTTGAGAGAAAGGTGCAAACTTAGTGTATAACAGTAAAGTACCCTATATTTGATAATAGTGACTTCCAAACCATTGCAAAAGTAGACACTAAGATAGAGAATATCCCTAATATTCTACTAGATGAAAGAGCTTCAGAGGCCCAAGAAAATCTAATCTGGGATTTTGGTTTGGGAAGTTATTTAATACAAGAAAGTGGAGCCATAGAACCAAGCCTTCTCAAAGAAGACACTGATTCAGAGGATCAGAATAATTAGGTTTGGGAACTATTTTTTGATGGAGCTAGAAGTAGACATGGTTCTGGTGGTGGTGCTATGCTAGTGTCCCCAAAGGGAGAAAGGTATTACACTACCTTTAGATTTAGTTTCTCTGGTACTAGCAACACTATAGAGTATGAAAGCCTTGTGAATGGACTGGAGTGGGCTAGGAAAAGAGGACTTAAGGCGCTAAAAGTTTATGGTGACAGTGAGTTAGTTGTCAGCCAAGTAAGAGGGATAAGTGCAACCAAAAATGACACTTTGAAAGCATACAAACATAGAGTTTGGGATGCAATTGAAGACTTTTGTGCTTTAAATATTGTTGCGATCCCTAGGAAACTAAAGCAAAATGCATATAGATTAGCTATTGTTGAATCTCAATATAATATTCCAAATAGCATTTCAAAAGAAATAGATCAACAACATATCAAAGTGATTGTCAGACCCTCTATTCCTGATAATGATTTCAATTGGTAGGTGTTTGACAATGACAAACAAATTCTATAGTTCTTATTTAAAGAGGATGTCTTTTCAAAGCATAATCAAGAGAGGTTATCACAGAACTATGTTGATAAAGTGATACAACTTAAGTCCAATAAGGTGCCTAGAGGTCTTGTCACCTTAGAGACAGTCTTCGACAAGGATGATCAAGTTAAGAAGAGAAAAGCTCACCTGGTAGTTCAACAAGAACATTGTGTTGAATTAGAGTTGGAACCAGGTAAGAGTTTACAATTTGGAAAAGTAAACACTGAATTGGAAAAGTAAGCTTACACTCAATTATTCAAGGAATTCAGTGATGTATTTGCATGGCAATATGAAGACCTCAAAGGTTTTGATCCAGCGCTTGCCCATCACACTATTGAATTAGAGCCTAATGCTAAACCAGTGAGGCAAAAACAAAGGCCTATTAATCCAAAGCTTGAGCCACTTATGCATAAAGAAGTGCCCAAATTGATAGAAAGTGGTATCATCTACCCCATTAAGCATACTAGTTGGGTTTCCAACCTTTTTCCTTTCAGGAAGAAGAATGGGGAGTTGAGATTATGTGTTGACTTTAGGGATCTTAACAGAGCCTCCTTAAAAGACCTCCATCCACTACCTTCTATGGAACAAATCTTACAATGTGTCTCTGGATCTGAGAGATTTTCATTATTGGATGGCTATTCAAGATACAATCAGATCCTGGTTAATGAAGAGGATCAATATAAGACTACATTTACAACCAAATGGGGAACCATGGCTTATCAAAAGATGCCCTTTGGTTTGTCAAATGCAGGTGCTACATTTTAGAAGGCAATGGATATGGCCTTTAAAAGCCTCATGTAAAAGTTTGTATTGGTCTACTTAGATGACATAACTGTCTATTCTAAACATGCAGTAGATCACACCAAGCATTTGAGGCAAATCTTTGAAAGGTGTAGAGAATTTGGGATATCTCTTAATCCCAAGAAATGTATGTTTGCTGTTCATGAAGGAAAATTGTTGGGATATGTAGTATCCAAAGAAGGGATCATAGTAGATCCTGAGAGAATTGCAGCCATCTTAGAGCTACCATTGCCACATCATAAGAAAGGTCTCCAATCTTTCATAGGAAAGATTAACTTTGTTAGGCATTTCTTGCCTAATATTGTAGATTTATTGAAGCCTTTGACAGCCATGTTAAAGAAGAGTTCAACTTTCAGTTGGACTAAAGAAGGAAAAGCTAATTTCTAGGCTATCAAAGAGGCCTTAATAGAAGCTCATGCTCTCCTAAACCCAAATTTTAGTAAGGATTTTATCCTTTATGCTTATGGGGGTCATGATGCTATGTCTACAATGCTGACTCAAGAAAATTCAGAAGGATTGGAGCAGCCCATTGCTTTCTTTAGCAAAGGTTTAGAAGAGTATGAATAGAGATACTCTTTTGTAGAAAAACATGTACTTTCTATGGTAAAGAGCCTTAAAAAGTTCAGATATCTATTGACCCATAGCAAGGTACACTTGAAAGTTATTCATCCAAGTGTCAAAGAATTTTTTCTTTCTAAGGACCTAAATGAGAAAAGAGCTGGTTGGATCACCAAGGTAATGGAGTATGACATTGATATCCAAACCACCAAGCTAGTTAGAGGAAGAGGTCTTTGTGAGCATTTGGCAGGGGATGAAGGTTCAAAGAGACCAGAAGAAATGGATGCATCTTTGGTTGTGCATTCTACAGAAGAACATACCTAGGCATCAAGTTGGTTACCTAACATGGTTCATTTTTTGAAGATAGGACAGTGTTCTGTAGGTTTGGATTCAGCAAAAAGAAGGTATTATAGATTGCAATCTATTCTTTTTGTGCTGATAGATGAGGTTCTTTTTAGAAAGGATCACAATGGTGTCCTTTTAAGATGCATAGATTCAGAAAAGATAGCTGATGTCCTATTTGAATTTCATGATGGACCTTCTGGAGGTCACTTCTCCCCTAGGACTACTGCTTTTAAAATCATGAGGGTTGGATACTATTGGCCATCTATCTTTAAAGATAGTCATGAGTATGTGAGAAAATGCATCAAATGTGCTATGTTTGCATCAAAAGAAAGGCTTGCAGCCTTACCCCTACAGCCAGTTAGAACAGAGAAACCTTTCATGAAATGGGGTATAGATTTTATTGGAATGATTAATCCTCCATCTAGTGTAGGAAACAAGTGGATAATCACCACAACAGATTATTTCACTAGATGGACAAAAGAAATTTCTTTAAAAGAAGCAAATGAGAATGATGTATTGAGTTTTTATGATGACATAATTCACAGATTTGGCATTCCAGACTCCATAATATCAAATAATGTATTAGCATTCACAGGCCTCAAAGTCTCAGAGTGGGCAATTAGGAGTGGCATTTATCTAAATACAAGCTCAAACTATTACCCTCAGGGCAATGGCTTAGCAGAATCAACAAACAAGAACTTGATTAGGATAATCAAGAAGACCCTGCAGGATAACCAAAGGAGTTGGCATACTAAGTTGAAGTATGCCTTGTGGTTAGACAGGATTACCCCAAAGAAGATCATTGGAAATTCTCCTTATATGCTAGTATATGGAAGAGAGGCTAAGCTGTCCATTTCAACGGAATTACCAGCTCTGGACTTAGCTACTCAATATGCCCTATTTGAAGAAAGAGATCCTCTACATATCAGGTATGCTCAGCTCATGAAGCTTGAGGAACTGAGGCAAATCCATGAAATATATGGAGTTTCATCAGATTCAAACAAAGAAGAGTTTTGATAAAAGAGCCAGGGTCAAAAATTTCAAGGTCGAGGATGTAGTCCTCAAGTGGGATGAATTCAGATCCAGACCTGGCAGACATACAAAGTTTGACTCATTTTGTGGTGGACCATTTGTTATAATGGAGTGCAGGGGACCCAATGCTTTTCAACTATCAACTCTTGAAGGAGATGCCTTGCCAATATTAGTCAATGGTTTCCACCTGAAGCCCTATTTTGAGGTTAATCCCTCTCTATGAATTTTGTAAAAATGCTTTCTTGCTTTCTTCCTATTTTCTAGGTTAGTTTCCTACTTTTCAAGAAGTGTTTGTGCACAAGTTCATCCTTCTGGTTCTAGTTTTGTCCCTCTATCAAGTTTTGTGCTTAAATGATGACCCCATGCCCAATGAATTATGTCAAGGCCACTGGTTTTCCATGTCTAGTAGGCTGACATCCAGCAGAAATCACCAAAATGTTACCCTAATTTTCCTGTGCATGCAAGTTTGGCTGATATCTATCCCAAGGTCTTTGTTTTTATCCTGCTAAACATCCCTAAAATTTTCATGAAATTATGCCTTGTCTTCTGGCCTCTGTAATTTGTTTTATTCCCTAGTCTGCAGTTTAAATATTTGAAAAAAGTAGCCATTGCCAAGAAGTAACCGTGCAAACCCTAGCCTTCATTCTATTTTCATGTTACTTTATCGGCCACTTATATTTCCTCAATTCCCATGTGCATTTTAATTCCTTTGGTCACCAGTTCTCTAAGATCTCTGGTGGTGGTCTTTCTTATTCGACGAACTGGCGACGGCTCTTCCTTCAATAGCGTAATATCTTAATCCTGGTGGTTAACTCCTCGATGGCTTGCGACTCAGTGAACATTACCCTTTCTTCAGTCACATAATCGCTTAAATTTTTGGTGGTCTCAGACTTGTGTGGGGTCCCAGTTGATGCGATCAATGGTTGTCATAATATCTCATAGGGTCTGTCAGAAGCTTGTGATCTTACGACAGCCGTCAATCTTCCCTTTTATGCGGCGCTTCAAAGTTGAGTGGGTCCATTGCTAGGTGTACACAGTTGGCGTATTCTAATTGGTCGACATGTGAATGAGTCATTTCTTGTCAGTGGGACTGGGCTCTTTTAGCAATCAGAGGTTTTGATAGTCCTCAGAGGATCAACGGTTGTCATATCTTTGCAAGGGTTGTGTCAGAGGTATGAGATCTTCAAACGACCGACGATCTTGCTTTTTGTCAGGGTTTCATCAGTGGGTCCTCATTCGCTGATGTGCTTGAGTATGATTGCTCCACGTGGTGATGATGGGGTTTGCAGTGGGTCCATTTGTCAGAGGGTCCCTAGTTTAATAAAGATCTATGGTGGTTATATGATCTAAAAGAATATTTAGGGGCCATGAGATCATGCACCCACCGTTAGATTGGAATCTCATTTACAGTGGGTCCGATGTCAGAGAGGCATCGAGGTGTCTGCTGATGGAGTGGTCAAGGGTGAATAAAAGGTTGACAAGTGGCAAGTCTAGGCCCAGGGTTAGTAAAGTATTCTATGAATCAGTGACTACAGAGCCATTTTCATGTTCACCAAACTTAACCGGGGTTAGCTAAAGTATTAAACGATTCTGCAACTGAAGGAAAATTGGAACTTGATGTAAATGCGGAGTTAGTTTGCAATCAAGTGTTGAGCCCAGGTAAAAAGGAGGATCTAATGGCTGCGTTTTAAAGTTGGATTAAGTTTGAATATCGGTCATCGATAGAAAATTTTAGTGCTACCTGTGACCGTTTTATCAATTTTTAAATTCAAATATCTAAAAATATCAAATTTCAATAGTTATGGCAAGCCCAAGTTGCAGGTAGGTAGATGGATCATGGCGGCTAGATTTTTTATGGGTATAAACATGAAATAGACGTGAAAACATAGATATCTAATCAGCTGGGATATTTTCATGTGCATTTATGGCCGAATTTGATAGAATTAGGGTTTGATTATTATATGAAAATCCAAGTGACCCTAATTTAGATTTTTTGCTCCTACCTATATGCACTAGAGGAGATGTATATAATGTTTTTTGAGAGTTTTAGAGCTCAGAGTTGACATTTTGTAAAAAAGAAAAGTCTCTTTTCTTAGAAGGCTATCTATGACATTTTTTTGTCCTCTGATTTTCTACATTCTGTAACCTCCCATTGATAATTTAGATATTGAAGATATTTTGTGACATTCCTCATGTTCCTATGCCTTCTTGTGTGAGTTATTTCTTAATGAATTCAGTATTTACATACTTCTCAGTGATATCTTAAGGTTCTTGATCCCTCTTTCTTTCTGTGATTTTGTGTATCATTGTGGATGATTTGATGTGAATTCTTTTGTGGGTATACTTCAACCCCTTAACTATCTTGTCTCATTCCTATACTGAGTTGTAGAGGTAAATGTTTGTTTGTAGGTCATAGATTGTTGTCTAACTCCAAAGAGTGTTATTGTTTGTGAAAGAATCTCTTTTTTTCCCTAAATACCCTCTTTATTTGCAGACCCTTCTATGAAATATTTATGCAAGCCTATTCAGTAAGTTGTGATCTCCTAGACCTAAGTTTGTGCATTGAATCCATCTTTTATACTATAATTCATAAGTTCATTTCAATGCATCACCTAGTACATAGTTTGCTTTCAGTCATTTCCCTTTCAAGCATTCCTTCTATCCCTTTCCCTCAGAAGTTTTAATTTTCATGTCATGAAGAAAATTAAGGTGATTGTCCAAGAGGAACCAGCCTAGAACCTGGAGGTCTCATCTCAGTTAGCGTAGGTCCCACAACCTAGAGATGATTCCCATGTTATACTAGGTTATCAAGACTATGAGAGCTTGAAACAAGGGTGCAAACTTAGTGTATAACAGTTACCTTTTTGTCAAATCCATGAAGCTTTTCCAAGTATGGGGTAAGACCACCTCTTTCCCATTTTTTCCACTCTTTTTTCTCCTAACTCAATTTCTTGCAATCTAGGGGCTCCCTTCTCAGACCACGTCCCATTTTCTCAGAGCTTAGACAACACTAGTTTCTCAAGATACCAAATCAAAACAAAGAAATCTTCATCTATTTCTTACAAATCAAGTTGTTTAAAATCACCCACAATTCATTTGTCATTAACTCCCTAATGATTTTATCACACCTTACCTGGCAACTTGCTTTCCTCGGTAAATTAATTATCCTTGTCATCATTAACTTTAATTATGTTTCCCTCCTTGTGATTAAGTTTATCATAGTTGATAAGACTTAAGATCTCAGAATTGAGATTCACTTCCCCATTCTAAATTTTTGTGACGTCATTATGGGCTCCCACATTAGCTATACTATCTATAGGCTTATTTCCTTCCTGGTAAATGTGAGTTATGAAGCTTTCCTCAAAATTTTGTAAAGTCATTTTAATTTTTTCAATTATGTGGGCTATAGTCCAGGAGGTCTCACTTTTACCTTTTATGCAGTTAATGATATTAAGAGAATATCCTTCCAGCCAAAACTTCACACAACCCAGCTCTTTTTCTAGCAACACAACATGTAAAGCCACCTTAGCTTCAACAACATGATTGGTTTGGATTCCCAAAGGATCAACCATAGCTCCCAAGCAATTAACAGCCTAGTCTCTTATTAATCCTCCCACCCTAGCCCTTCCAAGATTCCCCTTAGCAACTCCATCAAATTTTCCTTTGAACCATCCCATAGGGGGAGCAGTCCAAATGATATAATCTCTAGGGTTGGGATCTTCATTTCTTTAATGACTATCCTAGGAAAGAATATTTTTAAAATTTTGAGAATTGTTCCATAGCTGAGAGTTTTTAGGAATGGTGTTTCTAAAATTCTCCATGAGACTTCTACAAACAAGAATAGTCATCTTTTCATAAGGAGTGTGTTTATCTGTAAAGACTCTATTGTTTCTCTCCTTCCAGATTCTCCAAGTGAAGTGAGGAAGGATGAGATCCCAAAGAACTTTCTCTTCTTTGCCAGGAAGAGGACATTGCCACTAAAGAACAAGATCTTGTAGGCTCTGAGGTTTCACCCACTCCAAATAATTTTTTTTTATAAAATAATCCAACACATTTCTAGTATAGGAGTAGTGTATCATCATGTGATTACACAATTCAACCACTTCACAGCACATGAAATATATATTGGGCAAGTAACAGCCCCTTCTTGTGAGGTTATCCAAGGTAAGGATTTTATTCTGGATAAGCAACCAGAAAAAAATGTTAATTTTTAGGATAAAGCTTTTGTTCCATACCTGGGAGCAGAGAGGTTGATCTTCTTCGGTAGTAAGAAGAGAAAAAGCTGAAGAGACGGAGTATTTACCATTATTTTATGGGGCCCATATCAATTCATCATGCACACTTTCTATAATGAACCAATTATTGAGTTGTTTACTCACTTATTTAAATTTTTCATCTTTTTGGCTAAGATCTATCCTATCATCATCTATCAAATATTCCAACACCATTTCCCCAATTGTCTCTTTGCATTCATGAATGGCATTTAGCCATTCTTAATTTTCATTTAGAGGATTTTCTATCAGCCAACTAGAACTAAATCTTCCTGCCATTTCCCAACTTCCATCTAACACCTTTTCTGACCAAGTTATTGCCCTTACTGATACTATTCCAAATAAAGGATCCGTAAATATCCTACTGGGAATTTAAAGTGTTATCTAAAGAGGTAAGATAGTATTTACTCTTTATTATGGAGTTCCATTCTTTTTCTTCTTCAAAGATCCTCGAGCATTGTTTTTCCAACAATTCCTTATTGGGATTAATTATACTTCTAATGCCCATCCCCCCATATTTATTAGGTTTGCAAACCTTCTCCCACACAACAAGGCTGAGTCTTTTTTTTTCCTCTACCTCAGTCCAAAGAAATCTTTTTTACATTTTTCAATCATTTTAGCATACTTATGAGGGATTTTGAACAAACTTAGAGCATAAACCAGAAGGTTTTGGAGTGTAGCCTATTGGCTCTTTTCCTTGTAGGACCAAACTTGAATCAAATAGTTGGGCTTAACACACTGGTTAGGCACTCAAGCTTGACAAGAAAAAAAAATCAATTGATGAGGATAGAGAGAAATCCTCCTTCTCCTTTGAGCTCCACATTCACTCAAGTGGGTATTGTCTTATCTACACACTCAAGACACCTCATGACAAACCAAAGGCCTGTAGACAAATTAATGTGGAATAATAATCAATCTCCTATAGGTATCATGTACCCCAATGATAGAAAGTCTCATGCAATAGCCCTACTTGCATGGAATGAGATTGAAAGCTAGAAACCTATCCTAACAACATGAAAGGGAAAGGGTGGGATAGAAAGGAAATGATTTTAAATGGATTTGAAGGGTTCCCTGAGTTACCCTAAGTCCCTGATAGACCAGTGCCTTGTCCAATGGGCCACAGAGTCAAATACCCTACTGCAAGAGATAGTTATGAAATAAGAACACAATATGCTCAATGTGTTGATGCCTAACATCAATCACACACCATGACCAAACTTCAACTTAACACCCACCTGTGCATTCAAGCATGTTATTATCCATCAAAGGATTTTAACCCTCCCCTTAGAAGAGACCTATAAATAGATAATACATTGACCAACATCCACTAGAAGACAAGCATGAAACATCTTTGACACCTCAGCTCATACATGCATAAAAACTAGCCCTGAACTAGTTACCTCTGCGAAGATAGCTCCACTTGCAAACACATAGGCAATACAAGCAGACAAATCAAACACCCTTGATGCATGATCAATGAATTCAAAGCTCAAATGGAGATAGCTTGGTAACAGTAAGAACAAACTGAGTTCTCATGCATAAAATAAATCTGTTACAATATGTATTGTATTCTCTGAACTAGTAAGGAGAGAAGAACACTGTATATGTAGAGAGAAGGAGAAAATCTACAGGAAAAAGACCCTTCACTTGGAACCAATTCTCCTCAAAAATTTGCAAAAGAAGGAACCCTTACAAAGTCAAAAAAATGACTACTTATACCACTAGCTACCTTGGGATTCTCTAGGAGAATGCAACAAGCTTAGGGATAGCTAGCATTAGGGTTTCAACTACCCGACCAACCAAAAATTATCAGAATTCACTACAAGGGCAGGAAACCAAGAAACTTCATAGAAATAGATCAAAGACGATCTCCAATCATGAAAATTCTCAGAATAGTGCATAGAAGATCACAGGTCTATCAAGAAAGAAAATCAAAACAACCACCCTAAAATCACGCCTCGAGCCATTCCATGTCAATCCTTACATGGTACAGATCCCCACAAACACTCATGGCACCCTGGACCACATTGGAATGGCAAAGAAGATCAAACTCACCAAATCTGGCCCCCTCTATCATTAATTTTAGTCCTTCCTGGTCACTGGAAATGCCTCTGAGATTCAAATTCAAACTCCAATGGCTAAGTCTTGGTGCCAGCAGCACACCGGCGGTCCTGATTCGATTAGAGATTGGCAATTAAGTCCCGACCGTTAGATCTCATCTTCCTGGGATTCATATCTTAACCCATCAAGCACCTCAGGTTTCATTCTGTGAACTGGTGATAAGGCAAAAACCTAGTCGCAGGATGAAATACTTAACTCCAATTGAACTCCGCGAACACATGACTGCACGTGTTGAAAAAGCACTTTTAAGTCATCTGGAAAATTGGTGACAAAGGAACCTTTGCCAATTCATGGAATACTTCCTGCCTCCACTAAAGAATCTAGCGATCCCATGACCGCTCATTCACCAAGTCGCCAGACCAACTAGCAAACCACCAAATCATCTCGCGAACTAGCGACAAGACTACATCTTATTGGCACTCCCACCTTTTTATCTAGACTACCAAACCAGACTCCAATCGGGCCCACTTGAAGCCACATGTCACTAAACCATTCACTGATCCATGCCTAGTCACTTGCACAGGACCCACCTTCCATAAGCCTTTGAAAATGAATAGCTGGCGTAAGATCTCATGGCTCTGACAAATCGCATGAGAACTTACGCTGACCATTAGATATATCCTTGTCACAGACCCTTCTGACAACAGCCCCACTCCTGAGCACATCCATGTCAACCAATAGGAACACAGCAACTAAGCACCACATGGCAAACGGTCCCACTGAGCACAATAGGCAACCTGGCAAAATGGAATAAAATCTGACAGATGGCGCATGATCTCAAAGGCTTGGAATATTCCTTGAGATCATACGCCAACCATTAGATTAAAAGCTTTCAATGTGGGCACCTCTAACAAGCCAAGTCATCACCATGTGAACAAATGAAAACCCACCAACTTAGATCACTATAACCACCACTGAACTGCAACCAGCACCATTCTACCTATGGGCCCCAGGGACACATGGCAGGCAGTCGCATGATCGCATAGCCAAAAACTACGCTATGCGATCATGTGATAGCCAATCACAGGCTACCACATCACCACCTGCTGCAAACGGGTCCACTGGGCAGTCTCCTCATAAACTAGAATCAACGGTTGTCACTATACCGTGATGTTAAAAAGTGAGCACATCCACTCAGCGGTATAACGAAAACCACCAAATCTGTCCACACTTTAACCTCCTCAGAAGACTATGGACCCACCGATGCTATCCAACTTGTCAATTTTCCAACCAATCAAAAGATGCCAACTCGCTCCACCCCGACAACAGACCCACTACCAAAAGCCAAGCATTCAGTGACTACGCGACGAACCATTTGCCAAGTCGTGAGATGTTAATAGATAACCGCCAACCTTTCAGAGATCATGCGACTAACAGTCACTGAGTCACTGGATAGAAGATGTAACCACCTGGAGACTTGGAGAATCAGTGACAAGAAACTTTGAAGGACTGGGCTCCACCATCCGTCGCACCTGTGCACTAAAGCAAAGCAAACCGCCAGGTAGTTGAATAGAAACTGGGACCCGCATGGCTAGGTGGCAAGCGGTTGCATGATCACATGTCAAAAAATTCTGACATGCAGCCATGTGATAGCCAATCAGGAAGAGCCTGGACCCACCACCCACGTCGAACTTGCACAGTTGAGGGAATGCCAGCAAACAGGGAACTAGTGCGAGGTCGAAAACACACAATGTTTTCAGTGAAAGAGGATTGAAAACACACAAAGTTTCTGACACGTCAATAGATAAGCACACAAAGCTGGAAGACAAAGGGTCAAAAACAACATAGGTTGTCGGTCAAAGATTGAAAACATAATGGATTTTTGAAAACACTGTGGGTTTTCGACACTGTGGCAGATTTTGACAAAATTTCCAGCAGACTATAGAATTTGAATATCTTTCTGGGTTTGGTGAATTAGGAGATGCAGTTTGGACTGAAGCAAGGCAATAACAATAAAGAGCATGAGGCAGGACATTTATAAAAAACATTGCAGGGAATAGGCCAATTTCACAAGATTTTGCTATGACAGAAAAATTGGCCTAACATAGCCTTCAACAATTGAACTTTACTAGCTTGGCTTAACATAGCCCCTTTCCAACGAGCCAACTTATGATGAAATATGTCTATTATGTCATTCCAAAAGGAGGCTTTAGGTTTCAGACAAAGCGGCAACCCCAGATAGGATGCTGGAAGAATCCCAAACTTTCAACCTAAAACAAAAGAGATCTTTTTCCCTCTATCTTCCGATGTATTACTAAAGTAAAGAATGCTTTCCTCCCAGTTTATAAGTTGACCAGTAGCATTACAGTAGATATTCAGTGCCTTTTTTAGATTCCTTTCTTCTTTTATAGAGGATTCCCCCATCATAATTGTATCATCAACGAATTGTTCATGTGAGCACTTTTCACAAGAGGAAGATGGTTGAAGACCAACAATCTTCCTTGTCAACACCAAACTGTTAATATATCTCCCAAGGCTTTCATCCATGATAGCAAAGAGGATAGGGGACATAGGGTCTCCTTGTCTCAATCCTCTAGAAGGCCAAAAAAAATTAGAGGAGCCACCACTAACAATGACAGAGTAAGAGACCGTACTAATCAACTCCATAATTAGTCTGACCACCCACAAGTCACATCCAAAGGCCTGAAGGATTTTAGATAGAAAAGCCCAATCAAATATGTCATAGGCTTTCAATAGATCCAGCTTCATCAGGAAACCTTATTTTTTGGATTTTTCCAAGGAGTGAATATTCTCATGCACAACCATAATAGAATCCAAAATTTGCCTCCCTAGGACAAAGCCATTCTTTTGAGGAGATATAAGAGAAGGAAGAAGAAGCAGCAATCTAGAAGTAAGAACCTTAAACATGATCTTGTATAGAAAATTACAAAGACTTATGGGCCTAAAACCATCAGCAGTATTTTCCCCAAGCTTCTTTAGAATGAGATCCATAAAAGTGGAGTTGAGTTCTTTTAGAATTGTCTTGGATCCGAAAAACTCCTTTACTGCAGAGAAAACATCATTTCCAGTATTATCTTATTAATGTTGATTACTCATTTTCTCTTATTTACAATCCTCAAGTAATATTTCTAATTCTGATAATATTAATTAAATTAATTAATTCAGTTTTCCAAAAATAATAAAAATTGAAAGTAATAGTATTTACCTTTCACTTTATTTAATAATGTTCTTCTCACCCTGAAGAAATAAATGTAGGCCTATCCTCTAGAAGGCTAGTGGGAGTTTTTAAAAGTAAAATTTTGTGGATGAATTGAAGATGTTCAAACTCTTATTGAAATTGATATGTATTTCATTTCCTTTCTTGGGAGGAGTGAAGTTTTTGAGATGCAAATATTTAGAGTTTGAAGGTTTCGACAAAAACCCAACCATTCTCTTTGGAGTGATTGGAGGTCAAGACAATCACTACAAAGTAAATTTGTAAAGTCTTCCTTTAATGAAAAAATTTGGTAATAAATACATTTTCCATTATATTAACTCAAACAAATCTGGAAGTATAGTTGTTTGTACATGTTAAACTAAAGGGGTCAAGTTAATTAATATTCAAATTTGAGCATGATGGAATGTGGGTTATGTTAATGTTTAAGCCTTTCTATTTGGGTGTGGATACATCCCTACAATTGGCATGGACTTCTAGATAACTGTGTTACATTTTCCCTTTACTTGGTCGTGGGACTCTTATTATTCTCACATAGTATGTTCAAGAGATACATTTTTTGGAAAATACAATCTGGAATACTTTATGTGTTCGTTGTACACAACTACCATTCATTTTTTAGTGTTGCATTGTATGAATTTCTTGAGTAATTGCATAAGTAAGGCATACTACTACTGTCAACATATAATAAAAATTATCTACTTCATTACTTATTAACTTATTTGAATTCTAGAGATCACATATTTAATGAGAAATATTGTCATTATGATCAATATGTTATATACTTTCTATTATGCAATAGATGATATTAAACTTATGTAAACTTTGTTCATGGCTATTGATTATGAAAGTTCTGAAGAAATTAGAGATGATGAAGATGATGAAGTAGACCTTGAAATTGAATTGATTTCAGCTCTATCTAAGATTAAGAAACTGAAAAAGAAAAATCTAAGTCTTGTGGATCTTCTACAAGTTGAGAGTGTTGAAAAGATGAAGATTGCTACATCTCTTAGAGAGGCTAAAACTCAGCTTGCTAATTCTAAATTGCTGAATGAGGAGGCCAAAAATATTCATGAAGATTTGTAAAATCATATTCAAATAAAGGAAAGGATAACATTGCCAAGCTAGAAGCTGAAATTGTTTCTCTTAGAAACATTGGTAAAACCTCTATGCTCTCAAGTGAAGAACTATCTTTCAACAGTGGTAAAGTCACATTAGATGATGTCCTTAGCTCTCAAAGACCCACCAAAGATAAAAGAAGAGTTTGCATGCAATCTAATCTAAACTCTTCACCACCGGAAAGTAGTTAGCCTACTCCTAACAAGGTAAATAAACCTTTTTTCTATGGCTACTATTTTGCATGTAATTACTTTGGACATAGAGCTATTGATTGTAGTGTTTCTCCCTACAAGAATTATTTTCAGCATGAAAAAAATGTTTTTAGGAAGTACAACTTGATTTTCTACATCTGTAATAAGTTTGGCCATACATCAAGATTTTGTAACAGCTATAGTGCAGATTTGTTTTATAATGTTGAACCTAAAAGAAGAACTAAAGTGACTAAGGTTTGGAGAAGAAGAGTTCAAGAGACTCCTCTTAAAGATCTAGTTGTTCAAATAGCTCTTCTAGCTAGCAATGAGAAGGATATATGGTATGTTGACAATGGCTGCTCCCAACATATGACAGGTGACTTGAGTAAGTTTCATTCTCTCAAGAAAATGAAAGGTGGTAAAGTTAGATTTGGTGGTAGCTCTTTTGCAAAGGTTTCTCGTATAGGTACAGTCCTAGTTAATAATGATGAAACTATTTTTGAGAATGTTCTTTATGTAGAAGGTTTGAAACACAATTTTCTAAATGTAAGCCAGCTATGTGATCAAGGTTATGATCTTATTTTTAACTCGAATGCTTGCACTATTAAAAGGGAATTGAAGTCATAGCTAAGGAAACTAGAGAAGCTAATAATCTCTTCATTCTTGATGATTCTAATGATGATACATGCTATTTGAGGAAGGTAGAGGATGCTTGGCTTTAGCACAAGCGGTTTGAGCATATTAACTTTGACAATCTTATCAAAATCAGCAAAAAGGAGGTTGTTAGAGATATGCGTATGCTAGAAAAAATAGTTGATGTTGTTTGCAAAAATTGTCAAGAGGGAAAAAAAACTAGAGCTTCCTTCAAACCAAAAGATGAGTTCAGAAGTAGGCCACTTGAGCTTCTCCATACAGATCTTTATGGACCAACAAGGGCAGAAAGTCTTCAAGGTGAGAAATATTTTATGCTCCTTATTGATGACTTTACTCGCATGACATGGGTTACATTTCTAAAAGAAAAATCAAAGGCTTTAGAAAAGTTCAAGATTTTTAAAAATCTAGTTCAAAATGAAATGGATATGAAAATAAAATGTTTGCATTCTGATAATGGGGGACAATTCACTTCTAATGAGTTTGTTAAGTTTTGTGAGCAACATGGTATCAAGAAACAGGTTTCAGTGCCAAGAACACCACAATAAAATGGTGTTGTGGAAAGAAAAAATAGAACCGTTCAAGAAATGGCACATTGCATGATGAACGAAAGAAAGGTGAAAGATGTTTTTTGGAGAGAGGTTGTCCACATAGCAATTTATATTCAAAATAGAACATTTTTGAGACCCAAGCTCAAAAAGACTCCATATGAACTCTGGAAAGGTAAACCAGCTACTGTTAAGTACTTTAAAATTTTTGGGAGTCCATGCTACATTAGGAGAGATGAAGATAATTTGGGTAAGTTTGAATCGAGAGCTGATGAGGGAATTTTTATTGGTTATTCCTCTAAAAGTAAGGCATTCAAATGTTACAATAAAAGACTTCATAAATTAGTAGAGAGTGCAAATGTTAAGGTTCATGAGGTTACTAATCAATTTGGTGAGAATGATGACAGCCCTGAAGAAGGTAAAACTCAAACTAGCACTATGGTATCTTCTAAAACTCAAACTAGCACTATTGTACCCTCTTCTCCTCTACATGTTCAAGTTGGAATAGCTAGCAAGAGTGGTGAGAATGACAAAGGTAAAGTACAATCTTCTCATGAAGAAATAGTTCCTACTTCTAATGATGTTGAAAATTTACATGATAATTCTGGGAATGATTCTCAAGATGATCGTGACATGCTTCTAATTTCAAAACTCCTAAGTTTTTGCAAAAGAATCATCCTATTGATCAAGTTATAGGTGGACAGAAGTCTAGAAATGCTAGGAAAAATGTTAACTATTTTGAGGATGATGATTTCTCACTTATTTCCATGATTGAGCCTAAGTGTTTTGAAGAGGCAGTTGTAGATGAACATTGGGTGGCTGCTATGAAAGAGGAATTAGATCAAATCAAAAGGAGCAATACTTGGGACCGTGTACCAAGACCCATCAACAAGAATGTGATAGGTACAAAATGGGTTTTTCGGAACAAGGTAAATGAAGATGGTAAGATAATCCGAAACAAGGCTCATCTAGTTTGCAAAGGTTATTCTCAAATTGAAGGTGTGGATTTTAGTGAGACCTTTGCACTGTTTGCAAGGTTAGAAGCAATCGGAATTTTTCTTGCATTTTCTTCTTTCAAAGGCTTTAAATTTTTCCAAATGGATGTTAAATCTACCTTCTTAAAAGGAGATTTAGTTGAAGAAATTTATGTCGAACAACCGGAAGGCCTAATTTCTAACAATGTAGACTATGTATGCAAGCTAAAAAAGGCATTATACGGACTCAAAAAAGCTCCTAGAGCTTGGTATGATAGGCTGGATAATTATTTGTAGTAGCAGGGCTTCAAAAAGGGATATGTAGACAGCAACTTATATGTTAAAGAAGAAGGTAACAACATTCTTATTGTTGTTGTTTATGTTGATGATCTAATTTTTGGGAGTGGCATTGTCAATATGTCTAAGACATTTGCTTCTTGTATAAAGAATGTGTTCGAGATGTCTATGATGGGTGAGTTAATGTACTTTCTTGGGCTACAAATTAATTAATCTTCTAAAGGTATTTTCATTTCCCAAGCTAAGTATGTTAGAGAGTTACTTAAGAGATTTAGGATGGAAGATTGCAATTTGGTTAGCACTCCTATGGAAACTAGATGTAAGCTAAGTAAGGAGGATGTGTCGCCTTCATTTTATCAATCTATTTATAGATCTATGGTAGGAAGTCTGTTGTTTGTGACAGCCACTAGACCAGATATTATGCAGGTTGTGGGATATTTTGCTAGATTTCAAGCCTCTCAAAAATAGAGACATGTTCAAGTTGTTAAGAGAATTTTTAAATATCTGAAAGGCATAGTTGATCTTGGTCTTTGGTTTCCAAAGAGTTCTGATTTCTCTCTTACAGCCTATACAGATGTAGATTGGGGTGGCTCCATGGATGACAAGAAAAGTACCAGTGGTTGTAGTTTCTTTTTAGGTGGTTGTTTGGTCTCATGGCTTAGCAAGAAACAGTCTTGCACTTCATTATCCACCACTGAGGCTGAATATGTTGTAGCAGTTTCATGTTGCACTTAGGTAATTTGGATGAAGAATACCTTATGTGATTATAAGCTTGAGTTTACTGATCTTATTTGTATTTTTTGTAACAACACAAGGGTCATTGATATCTCAAAGAATCCAGTGACACACTCTTGAACCAAGAACATTCCAATCAAATATCACTATCTGAAGGAGCAATTTGCAAATAACACTGTTAAGCTAGACTATGTTTGTTCAAAGGAACAACTCGCTGATGTGTTTACCAAACCTCTACCCTGAGATCACTTCGAGTATCTTTGAAGCAAGCTTGGTGTTGTTTCACCTGAGTGAAAGGTTTGTTTTCAGCAGATGCTCTTCATTGTTACATCTTTTGAACTATTGTTGTATTTCAAAGATTACATGGTCATTGATGACAAAGGGGGAGTAGATCTTCAAGGAGAATTGTTTTTAGTTGGCTCAGTTTTGTGGGGGAGATATTTTAGATTTACTTCAGATGTTTCAGTTGGTTTAGCTATTTAGGGGGAGTTGTTTCAAATTTGCAACTATTCAATGGTGTTTTCAGTGAGCTTTCCATCAATGACAAAAAGGGGGAGATTGTTAAGTTTTTGTCAGTGATGAATGCATATTTTTTGTGTTGTTTCCTTCTGCCATCCTTCATCATATTCTTTCAGCTGCAAGCTCTAAGTCTGTTAGATTGGCTGGCATAGTCAAGCACTCTCAAGCCATGTGTTTTGTTTGAATGCATGTTCTATTTTAAAAGAAAATTCTTATATGTTGTGATTTGTGCCTGAGCTCATGTCGTGTGTTAATAAAGTGAGTGTTGATTATGAAAAATGCCAGGCTTTCATTTATAACGGCATGTTTATGTGAAGATTGAGTGGAGAGATAAAAAAAAAATTTGTGTGTGGTTCTATGGAGTGAAGTAATGTATGGAATCTCTGCTACATTCGAGTGTTGTGCAGAAGCGTTCTTCTTCCTGAACCAAATACGCAAAGAAAAACTCAGTCTAGGAGTTTCTTATTGCAATCACACTTTTGGATTTTTTTACAGGTGTTAGAAATGTCAAGCATCCCAAACACTTGCCTTCTGGGAAGTATTCAAGTATTTTCATTGCACCGTAAATAAAAAATGACATGATAAGCTAGAACGGACATAAAAAATGAAAGAGACCAGCCGTTTTAAAAAGAAGAAATTATTTAGTTTTGGATTGCATTTTTATGACGAAAAGTATTGACCTATAGTAGAGTAAAAGGAATGGTAAGACACGTATATAAAAAAATAGTATGATGTGTAATAGGAAATACAATCAAATATAGAAAATGTGATGAATGAATACGAAAAAAGTAACAGGCAAGTAGTTTTGAAAAGAAGAGGTCATCCCGACATGAAGAATAGATTGTGTGATGATCGTGCATGAATATAGTGGTATCATCTTGAACAGGAAGTTCCTTTTTTCTTAAAAAGGAGTGTAATGTAAAAACCACGTATTGTGATATGAAAAAATGACTAAGGCACATACTGTCATGTGGTATTTTAGATAAAAATTAACACTATACCAGGTCTCAAGAATCTCAGGTAGAACAGTATCCTTTTTGAGAGATGGAAGTGGTAGCAATTTTTTTCGGGGAGACTGTAGAGTTTGAAAAAGGATGCGATGGAGGATTTAGAAAAAATAGTAAAAATTAGAGGTGATATACTGTGAAAGGGAGAACAGTCACATAAAGCTTTACTTTATCTTGAAGATTACTACAGGACATAAGGTTATGACAAGAGGTCTATAGGAAACAAGAAGAGGTAGGATTAGTAGTGATCGGGGGACTCTCTATTCTGCATGAAAAGGAAAATATCAAAATATTGAAGATTGCTATATCAACAGTGATAGCTCGAAAATCAAAGAGAGGTAGTTGTTCGAAAGAAAGAATCAATATAAGGTGCATTGGGTGTGGGGGAGTTTTTAAGTAACAATATATTGACTGTGAGAGGTTAGGATCAAAAAACTTTGTGATATCTCAAAAATGGATGGTGCTACCAGTAAACTAAAAGTGAAAGGATATTCTTTAGTAGCAGCACTCTTTGAGGCAACCTCCAAGTAACGGCATCTTCATGCTTAGTGAAGACAAAGAAAAAACTTGTGTTTTTGTCCCATCATTTACCTCTGGTAAGGAAGGTAGTTTCCTTCTAAATCAGGTTGGAGCCTAATCTTCAAAGTTTGAGGAGAGTTGTAGCTCTCAGTTGTAATGGATAGTTTCCCATCTGATTAGTGATGTCCTAGTTTTTACCCGCCTTGGCTTTCCACGAGATAATTCTAGGTGTCTTATTTTCTTTGTCGTGTGCCCTTTTAAATTTTGCTTCTTAGTTGTTAAAGTCTTCAGAAAATATTGATTCACCCCCTCCCCCTCTCAGTATTGTTCGATTTTAAAACTTCACATTAAATACAAAAATCCAAAATTTACACAAACTCGCAACTCAAAAGTTTTGGAAAAAAAGAAATAGGTAGCATAAGTGACATTGGTAAGGGACCTTACAGGAGTATCAGAGCTAGAAGCATAATATCTTGTCAATCATGGAATCCCTTATGAGATATTTTGTCCAATATATCTATATAGAAAGGGTCAACATGCTGCAATAGTAATCCTCTTAAAACCTTGAGTTGTAGAAAATATGAAAAGGTATAAAAAATTATTACATTTCTTGGAAAAGTTGAAGCCACCTATCTCCTTTTCAAAATAAGAAGAACTAACAATAAAGATATCAAAAAAGAAATTGAAAAGAAAGAGTCTAAATATCTTGTCATAATAGATTATTTTGTTTCTTGTTACAACATATACAATGATCTTATTGAAAAGATTAAAGATATGAAAGGAAAAATAACTTTTCCTCTTTTTGTAAATTCTATTAGAACAATGGGATCTATATTGTATTCCATTACAAGAGACCATGTCTCAATCCACTACTCAAGAGAATGAGGAAGAATATTCAAAACATAAACCAATTAGTGATGAAGTCTTGGGAGAGAAAACGTTGCATCAATTTTAACCGAAAACGTGTTTCCACCCTTGATGGCCACATTCTAGAAATGAAAATAGTTGCAAGGATAGGGGGACGACAAGACATATTTCCAAGTTGTCCCTAACTCAGAAAAATTTCCAAAAACTATTTTGGAAATGTGAGAAATCATCCACATGTTTCCAATTTACATTGACCATCCCCCACATGGTTAGGGATGGTCAAGCCATCCCCCAATCATCCCAAGGATGAGATGTCATTTCTAACTATAGGAGGCAATACAAAAATCATTGTATTAAGTATTTGTAAATTTTTTTTAGATGCACGATCCCTACATGTTATGCAACCATAAAAACTATTAAAATAGTATTTTATAACTAATAATATTACAAAATATAATAATGATTCAAAATGTTATAAAATTGCATATTCAAATATACTATTTTTTTCATTTTCCTTTAATGGCTCACATTTTTCCTTCTACCTATGGAGCCTTTGAATGTGTATGAAAATGTTGTAAGTCTATGAGAAGAGAAGAAAACATAGTTTGTAGAGAAGACATTAGGGTTTGTAGAGAAGAAGAGTAAACTTCAAGACACGTTGGTGTGAGAAAAGAAGTATTTACTATTAGGTATTCTGATTCATTTATTGATTATTTAGAAAAGTTCATAGTTTCAAGTAAAAATGGTAAGAAGGCTATTGAAAGTGAGCAGCCAAGCTCATTTACAAATCTATTCAATGTATAGGCATGGAAACTGACATGGAGTTCTATTGCACATTTCTTGTTTTCCCATGTCATCTCATTTCATGTGGCTCATTCTCCCTTCTACAAGAAAATGATCAAATACATATGTAATATTGGTCCCTCTTTTTTATAGCACGGAGATCATAAACTACATACTACCATCCTTGATAAAGCATATTTAAAGGTGAATTTGGTGATGGAGGATATGAGGCATACTTGGATGAAGAGTGGTTATTCCATTGTGATGGCTGGGTGGACTGATATTAGTCACCAACCACTCATCGACAACATGGTCACATGCATAGAAGGATCTTATTTTCTTAGAGTTGTTTATTATTCAGGGAAATGCAATGATGAAGATTTTAAGTTTAGTATTCTGAGAGAGGCCATGGAGGAATTTGGGCCCTCATATGTGGTTTCTAGGTGATCACTAATTCAACACATGTATGCAAATTGGCTAGTATGATTGTGGAGGGTTCTTGTACAAGCACATATTTTGGACTTTGTATTGTGTTCATGCATTGAAGGACATGGGAAAATTATTTTGGTTAAAGAAAGTGGTGACACAAGAGATATTCGAATGTTCACTTGCAACCACCAAATCTCACTCTCTTAAAGATATTTTAAAAGAAGGAATTTATCAAGCATGTAGAGACAAGATATGTCAGTTACTACAATTTTTTAGAGAGGATAGTTGAGGTGCATTGTGCTCTACAAATTATGGTAGTGACTTCATAGTGGAATAGATGGCCTACTCCAAACACTCATGAAGGAAAAGCCATCAAATAGAGGATCCTTGATGGCAATAGGAGATCCAATGTGAGGCACGACATTGTTGATTCTTATTTAATTAAAACTTCAAAATTTCTTTCAATTTTCAAATTTATGATTTTAATTAAAAATATATATTTTTTGTTCATTTAATTTAAAAAATCAGATTTTTATATTTTTTTCTTATTCATTGCAGATATGTTTTCTCCATTATCTCTCCTATTATATATGTCATCAAATATGTTGATACAGACTCTCCTAACCTTAGAGAGATATAGGAGACTATGTACACTATGCTTTAGAAGATGAAGAAAATAATTTTGGCTCAAGATAAGCAATTGGACTTATGTGAGGAGTACATTAAGCCAATTTTCATGTAGAGGTGGAACACTATGAATACTCCAATGCATATATATAAATATATGCACTAAATTAAAAATTGTATTAGCCTAGGCCTGGAAGGTGCACTCCTATTGAAGATGATCAGATGAGACATGGGCTTATGAAGGCCCTTCAAAAGATGTATTTAGCTCAGGACTCTGGTACACTTCATGAGCAATAGGTTTCCTTAATGGATAGAGTAGTACATGGCATAAAAAAATCCCCCATTGAATGGTGGTAATGGTATGGGACAGATGCACCATAGTTGAGGACACTTGCAATTCATCTCCTCTTACAAGTTGTTAATTCCTCTATTAAAGAGAGGAATTGGTCTATATTTATCTTTATCCACTTTGTGAAGAGGAATATGCTTACATATAAATGAGAAGATAAATTAGTGGCTATGCATAGTGCTCTATGACTTATGGATTGTAAGAATCTATAATATCAACAAACTCTAGCTTTACGATGGGATATTAATCTTGAAGATGCCACACAGGTTAATGAGGATGACACCCTGTTGGGATCATTTGGCGTACCATTAGATGATGCAACCTTTGAGGGAGAGGCTGACAATTATAGTGACTCTAATATGGATGTGAACTAGGGGCAACTCCCATACTATCTTTGTTTTCATTTTGACTTTGAAGTTTCATTTTTTTATTCTTTTGACATTGTATGATATATTGGTGCAATGATAATTGAATCTTGATATATGATACATGATACATGATACTTTAAGTCTTTACCTTTTCCTTTTGTTGAAACTTGTAGCCTTTGTGCATTTGATATATGATATGATACTTTTCATTGTTTCAATGAATTTTATCTACGAATATATAAAATTGAAGTTTTAACTCTCATTTCATTCATTTGATGTTATCCTATGTTCCTATTGTATGATGATTTAATTTTATTCATTTGATGTTATGTTCTATGATGATTTGATGAATGCCATTTATCATTAAAATAATAATTTTAGATTAATACATTTTATTATGTTGCTATGATGAATGTTACAATATTATATAATGTTTCAAATTTCATGAATATATATAGGTCTCAACTTCCTTCCCCCCCTCCGATAAAATAGAAACTTGTTTCCCCATCTCAAAAACTCAAGGTAACATAGTCTTGCATTAAACATGAAGAGGCCAAGATGAAAGCAAATGTTCCAATTCATGAATCATTAACAGATATGCCATTGTGTGATAATTTTGAACAAGATCATCTCTTTGTGACAACTTGGTTTTCATGAGATGGATGTCTTGGTGAAAGTGCGTGAGTAGAAAATGTCTAAAGAGCCAATTTTTATATTGCAGTAGTCAAATATCTATGTACACTATGAGGTTTGAAGGTTTTCCTATGCCATAAAAAACATTTCTTCTCTATAGCTACCCTAATCACTTTCATTGGATGAGCTATAACCTCTATAAGCATTGAGGCTCTTCTTTTAGTCATGCAAGGCTTGTTTTGATTCTTATCGCATTTGTGATTGGATATGTTTTCCTTGTATAAGGTTTTTCTTCTTTGTCACTATTACTTTCTCTTAAATATGGGCAATTTGTAATGAACTATACAACTTTTCCACAACTAAAGCATATAAATGGTAGTTTTCGCATGTTCTTTCTTCTTAACTTCCAAACAAAAAGAGATTCCACATTAATTTGTTTCTTCCTAAGAACTTTTACTTGTCATAGGTTCTTTATGCTTCGATATTCTTGTGCCTTTGAAGGTTGATTCCCCTTTTGATATTTTTATGGTCCCCATTACATATGTTGTAAAGATACCATGTAACTAATCCATGGTTAATTTATCCAAGTTCCTAATTTCTATAGCAGAGACTTTAGCATCAATTCTCATGAGAAGAAATCTAAATATCTATTGAACTATTGTTTATTCTTCTATTTTTCCTCCAAGAACCCTTATGGTATTCACTATCTCGTCAACTCTAATTAGATATGCAGCAATATTTTCTTCTTCAAGTGACTTTAGGCTTTCAAATTCCCCTCCATGGGTTTGATGTTTACCTTTGATCACTTTGTTGTAAATTGCACAAGTTATAAAATCACTCCTCTTCATTTTTTGAGTATTTGGGAAATGGACTAGAATTAAGTAAATTCTTTATCAAAATTATTCTAACATTAATGACAACTTTCCAACAGTTGGAATAAAAAGGGTACCAACTTATAGGGATTTTCTTGCAGTGACATCAAATAGAAGGGTACTATAGCTATATCAAATTGTTGCATGATTAAATAGAAGGCAGCTATCATTTAATTCAGCTGCATTGAGTTAAGAGAGAAACCATTCGTAATCATTTTCTATGGCATCTCCTGATATCTTATTGTTGACCTTTAAGATCATAATTATTTATAAGTGGTGTGTGTGAAAAAATTTTAGTTGGAGAACTAAAACTTATAATTTTGGTTATATTTCTGTTGAGAAAACCATTGTAAATATTTGATGGTTAAAAGTTATGTCAAAAGAGTGCAATGATGATTCTACAAGGTGCTAATAAGCTGAGTTATGCTATCCATTTCACTATGGAATTAAGTTTGTGTGAATCAAGGTAATTATGTTTTGAGTAATAAGACTAACCTCGTCCATCGATATGACTAACCTTAGGAAGTTCAAGCTGATTTATCAATTAATAATAATAAGTGGTGTTTGATTTGAGGCATCTACATCCTTAAAGGAAGTGTTAGAATATTACTAAATTGTGAGTTTACTTATGTGTTATAGAGGAAATGAAATATAAAGATATCAATCTTTCATGAAATTCAAACACAAATAGGTCTAACTGAAATATCATCAAGGGAGCGCTATGCTTTGGGATTTTAATCCTTTGTTCCAAAAGATTGTGAATGTGAAGTGTGTATGAATGAACTAGACTAACAATGGTAAAATGACTAATTCCAACATAATGCAACAAATATATAATGAAATATAAAAGTAGCAAGACAAATCTAAGATGGAGACAAAGAAAGGAACCTAGAACTTAAATTTGGAGTTGATTGTGTTGAACAAAAGTAGTAGTTGCCCATGTCAACAAGGTGACACAAGATCAAGAGATGGATGACAATAGAATGAAGAAGCTTTGTGCACTTGTTCCCTAAAATATTGGGTAAGACTAGTAGGACAAGGGTATTGGATGCCCTAGTCTTAGGGTCTTAATTGATCTAAAGTTTGGTAATGTCTATCATTATCTTCTTTTCTTGTCTGCAACCTTGGTTTCCAACACCCTTTCATGAGCCTTCAAGGTTCCCAAAGCCTTTTGTTGGCAATATTTCTAGTTGGTTTCAAAACCATGGTCTAGAGATGACAAGGTTCTCACTTGACCTTGTCAGCACCAACTCACAAGTCAGGACTTCAAAGACTCTAACCTCCAAAGAAGAAAAAGTTTCCCAAAAGACTTGAAGGCTAGATTCTAAAAGAATTGTGTGTTCAAAACATCATGCAAGGATTGATTAGATTTTCATCACCTTGTTGGCACTCAATATTCAAGTCACAACTAATTTTCTCTCAAAAGTGAAGTTCTTGAGGCTACCAAAGATAAGTGAGGAAGAAATAAAAGCATGTACAAAGAGGTTTGGAAACCTTTGGCAGGCTCAAAGATGGTTTTGACAATAAATTAAAAAGTTATGTCTTTGCATCAAAATGTTACTTTTGAGAGTTGGTGCAAAGAGAGACTATATGTACAACATTAATGATGTTGTCAGAGCTAAAGGAAATCAATGCCAAATAGGGGAAAAAAATTCAAAGGGAGTCCATTTGCATGTAATTCACAAGAATATTTTCATAAAGGGTTTGAGAGAAAAAAGGAAAAAAAAAGTAGGTGTAAAACATTGAAGAAACTCATTAGAAAGCAAAATCAGTCACAAAGAGGTTTTTAGCATAGTAGATTGGTAGGCTCACAACTCTTCCAAATCCATAGTCATAGAAAAAAGTGTTGTTATATGAATTTAATATTTGAAAATTGTGCTCCACTATCATTACGCCACCAAAAATTTTCCAATTTTAGAGACATTTTCCTGAGTTGCATTTCAATCAAAATGAAGTAGATGTTCCTATAATACAAGCATTTATAAAAAATAATTTACAATTAGGTTAAGGTTTCCACCCCATTCAACATGTTCAAGATTATAGGGTTGATTGTTTATATAACTATGAGGTGAGGAAAATGAGTTGGATTAGGATTGCACTCCACAAATAGTCACCTTCAAGTTAAATTGGGACATCTTAGATGTAGAGGATGATGAATCGGACCTATTGGACCCAACTTACATCAATTAAATTCAAATCTAGACAATTGTGCTCTTGGATTAGGATCTCCAGGAGCCAAAGGATAATAAAACAAAAAAAAATTGTAGTTATAATAACACAAGTATGCCTTGCCAAAAAGAAAATTGGATCTTCAAAGGTGCAACCAAAAGGTGAGAGAAATAATTCAGATTTAAGAAAACATAATAATATAGTGGCTTCATTAAGCATTACACTTCTTTCTACTTGAGAAGTGACTACACTATGAGAAGGTGATGGAGAAGAACCTTCTCAAGGAAGAAAGGAACCTAAAAAGACTTGAAGAAAAAGAAACAAAAAAGGAAAAGGAAAAAAAGGAAGTCTAGGAAGTTGAGATTGAAGAGATAACTCTCGATTCATTTGGTACTCAACTTCCTAACCCACTTAAAATATAATTGATAAGTCTTCTATGAATAATAAGTATTCATCACTCTTCCCTTTTGATTTACAAAACATCACTAAAATCCATCCTTTGAGGAGAGCTTTGCGATTTAAATATACTATTTCCTAATCATATATTAGAGCTATAGATACTTCTCATTCATGATTGGAAAATTCTCTTTCAAAGAAGAGTAAAATAGTGCCAATGAAATTTCATGGTGCCAACATTGTGGGACAATTGGTACAGATTATTCCTAAGTCTAAAAAGTTGAAATCCACATCTACATTAATGTGGGATCATAATAGCTAGGGTCGTGTTTGTAGGAATGATTTTCAAGTAACAACTTCTAGATTAGTAGAAAGAGCAACAAAAGACAAGCAAGACAAGGATGATTTGAAAAGGTTTGTTCAACTCCTAAGGAGTTGTTTGGATTCCCTAGTTGATTGTACTCCTCAACCAATGAGTGAAACTAGTAAATCCTATAACCCAAGTTCAGCAATTGGCAAGGAAATGGTATGCAAGGTGCAAAAAGATAAGTCTTGTAGAAGGATCACTCAGGAGTATGTAAAGAATATAAAAGCTAAAAGTCTCACTTTCATTAAACAAATTGGGAAAATATATGATGATTCAAGCTTATTGAGGAATGCTATAAATATAGAAATAGTGAACACTAAGCATGAAGAATTGTCGTGGTTACAAGATGACCAATAGTAATAGGAGATTTGGATATGTGCTTAGACAAGGAAATAATAAAATAGATTGGTCACAGTTCAAATGATCCTTAGTGTATTTTTGGATTAGTCATCATTTGCTTGATTAGCTGAGGTGAATGATTACTATGAACTATCTTAGATTTGATATGAAAACAACTACATGGGTAGTTACCCTACTATGTGCATAACAATAATTGAAGCTAACCATTGTATCAAGAGGATTAGCAGGCAATCACCTATAGCATGAGGGTGATTGATGTCAAGAGCTACCCAAGATTGTGAAGAAAATAGTTAACATTATTAATAAGGTCACTATGTGGCATATATTATCAATAAGGTCATGTATATCACATGGATAACCGATGCCAAGTGCTACCCAAGATGGTGAAGTAGATAGTTGACATTATTACTAAGGTCACTAGGTGGTATATATAATGGAAGCTACTACTTCACAGGTAGACAAAATCAATACAATTGGTTCACTACTTGTGGAAATCCTTGGGATGGATGGTGGACAATTCGTGTAGTATGGGATGCACGCTATTGTTAAAGAGTATAACTAACTTTTTTGGGTAGGGGAGAAACCCACTGATGAAGGGTGCTCCCCTTAATACCACAAACACATAACAGAAATAGAGAAACAACAACAATATGCAAGAACAAAAAATTGGCTTCTTATTATCTCCACAAATGTGGAATTACAAACTTTCAGAATTACAATATGCAAAGCCACATGGGCATTCCCTTACAATATTTTGTAGGACAAAGCCTCGAGCTATTACCCAGATCTACTACCCAGAACTATTCTGAACTGCCTAAGACAATAATACAGCCTTCCTTATATAGACAATTTTCCACCGCCTGGGAAGGTTCCAGAATTTTAGCCAATAAGGCCGACCAACTTAGAATTATTTTATTTTACATTTTATTACATCATAGTCGGCTCAAGATAACCTTTGAAACCTGAACAGAAATTTTGAAGAAAATTATTTTCTGCCATTTCAGGTGGCCCAACTTCCGAAGACCATAAGTCATCACCAGTTGACCCACTCGGCTATTATAACCCTATTTCAGAAACACCACGAAGTGCTCTACAGGCTTGACCTGCGCAAGCGCCCGTCACCCAAATTTTCAACCTCATCCGGGGCCTCTAAAGCCTTCAAAACTGAGTTCAAAGTTTCTGTACCCTGCTGCCAATACCGAAAATCTTCAATATCTTCCAATATACACTTGATCTGGCAATGAAACTTTACTGGCAGGCTTATATGACCAAAGTGAACCTCCAAGAAAGAAATTAGATCATTCTGAGCTCATACAAAAATTACCAAAAATAGTAACTTTCCATAAATAGCAGCTCTGCACAAAATAGCCCTTATTGAATACAAAAATAGAAATATTTTTGGGTGATGCAAGATTGCTCTTACACCCAGGATGCTCCTGCATCAGACACCCGGGGTAATTTGAGAAGTGACCCTGTCACGACTCAGGTGTGCAAAGGAAAACCAAGACGGCTAACCTCCTCCTTTGTCAACCATGATGAATCTTCAATAGGTCATCCTTTCCATTTGACCAAATATTCTTCATATGTCATGTTCCTTGTGCTTCTGCCAACACGACTGTCCAGTATATCTTTGATCTCCTTAGTGTCTAAACTAGTTGCTGGAATACTCCACTGTGCTGTTGTGATCTCATCTTCAACACCTCCTTCATGATACTCTGTCAGATCTGAAATGTTAAACACTGGCGAAATATTTAGCTCAGTAGGTAATTCTACCTCATATGCATTTCCTGAATCATGTTTCTTCAGTATCCTACATGGTCCAAACTTCTTCATTTTCAGCTTGTTATATGTACCAACTGGAAACCGCTCCTTTCGCAAATGAACCATGACTTCATCACCAACCTGAAATTCCTTATACCTCCTTTTCTCATCTGCCCTAGCCTTATACTGTGCATTCATCTTGGCAATATGCTTCCTCACCTCCTCATGGATGTTCTTCAAGTGTTCTGCAAAATCCTCAGCTTCAGCACTACTTATTTCTCCTTTATCTATCTTCCTCAATTCAGATGCATTTCTTGGACTACTTCCATATACAATCTGGAATGGTGATTTACCAGTGCTTCTATTGACAGAATTATTGTATGCAAATTCCACCTGTGATAAAATCAAATCCCATCCTGTTAGCTTATCTCCAACCAAACATCTCAGCAAATTTTCCAAGCTCCTATTCACCACCTCTATCTGTCCATCAATCTGTGGATGATGTGATGAACTAAACTTCAAATCTGTCTTCAACTTCTTCCACAATGTACGCCAGAAATATCCAACAAACTTAGTGTCCCAATCTGAAACTATGGTCGTTGGCAAACCATGAAGTCTCACTACTTCTCTGAAAAACAATTCTGCTACATGAACAGCATCATTAGTCTTCTTGCAGGGAATAAAATGTGCCATCTTTGAAAATCTATCAACTACCACAAAAATTGAATCATGTCCCCGCTGTGTCCTCGGTAAACCAAGAACAAAGTCCATGCTGATATCCTCCCAAGGCTTCTCTGGTACAGATAATGGCTGATACAACCCTGTATTCTGCTTCACTCCTTTTGCCATCTGACATACTCTGCAACTCTGTACAAACTTCTTCACATCTTGCTGCAACTGTGGCCAATAATAATTCTCACTAACCAAACCAAGGGTTTTGTCACAACCAAAATGTCCAGCCAATCCTCCGCTATGCTTCTCCTTGATGAGATTCTCCCTCATAGAACTTCGT
This sequence comes from Chamaecyparis obtusa, assembly GCA_027943335.1. Taxonomy (NCBI): domain Eukaryota; kingdom Viridiplantae; phylum Streptophyta; class Pinopsida; order Cupressales; family Cupressaceae; genus Chamaecyparis; species Chamaecyparis obtusa. Next base: position 2,715,488 of record BSBK01000682.1, on the reverse strand, counting down.
GGAATGCACAACTGACTTCCTCTGAATAGCATATCATCCTGGATGATGAAATCCAACCATTTCATCCTGTCTAGAGTAACAGGTTCTGTACAAGCTTTCCAAGCTTCACCAAAATCAGGATCCTCTGGATATAAATTCTTGAGTTCCTTGAACCCAACCACCTCAATCTGCATTTCTGTTAGCAATAGTTGTCTTCTGCTAAGAGCATCTGCAACCCTGTTAGACTTTCCACTCCTGTGTTTCAAAACAAATGTATAACTCTGCAAAAACTCAACCCATTTCAAATGCCTTTGATTCAATTTTCCTTGACTATTCAAATATTGCAAAGCTTGATGATCAGTATACAAAACAAACTCCTTAGGAAGTAGATAATGTCTCCACTTCTTTAATGCCTGAACTATAGCATAAAATTCTTGATCATAAATAGAATATTTATTCTTGGCATCATTTAACTTCTCACTGAAATAAGCAACAGGTTTACCTTCTTGGCTCATAACAGCTCCTATTGCAGTACCACTAGCATCACAATCTACTTGAAACACCTTATTGAAATCTGGAAGTGCTAAAACAGGTTATTCTGTAACTTTTTGTTTCAATAATTGAAAACTCTTTTCTGCTCCTTTAGTCCACTTAAACTCTTTTCTATCCCCTCTCATTGTTTCAGTCAAGGGTCCACAAATACTGCTAAAATTTCTGATAAACTTTCTGTAAAAGCTAGCTAGACCATGAAAAGATCTTACCTCAGTAGCACTCCTTGGAGTAGGCCATTCAAGGATAGTCTGTACCTTCTCTAGGTTCATTTTTAGACCTTCTACTGAAACTACAAGTCCCAAATACACTAACTCTTTCTTCACAAAACTGCACTTCTTCAAATTAATCAACAATTTCTCTTCTCTCAACTTCTCAAATACCATACAAATATACATCATATGCTCATCCAATGTCTTACTAAAGATCAAAATATCATCTAGGTAAACAATGACAAACTTACCCAGAAATTCTTTCAGAACCTCGTTCATGAGCCACATGAAAGTGCTCGCTGCATTGGTTAGCCCAAAAGGCATGACTAACCACTCATATAGTCCTTCCTTTGTCTTGAAGGTAGTCTTCCATTCATCTCCTTCTCTGATCCGAATCTGGTGATATCCACTTTTCAGATCTATCTTTGAGAAATACACAGCTCCACTCAAACAGTCCATAATATCATCCATTCATGGCAATGGAAACCTGTACTTGATTGTGATCTTGTTTATTGCCCTAGAATTTGTACACATCCTCCACTCTCCATTCTTCTTTGGTGCTAATACCGCTGGTACAGCACAGGGACTCAGACTCTCACGGATCAATCTTTTCTGTAACAGTTCATGTACTTGTCTGTTCAACTCCTCACTTTCTACAGGTGTCATTCTATGTGCTGCCTTATTCGGCAAACTCGCTCCTGGGATCAAGTCCATCTGATGACTGATCTTCCTGACCGGTGGTAATCCATCAGACACGTTATCGGATACAATATCCTGAAACTCATTCAACAAATCTGCAACTTCTACAGGAACATCTTCTACTTCCTCTTTACCAGCTTTTGGAATTAAAGCAAAACATACATGCTCATGCCTCATACCATCTAGGAAATTTCTTCCATCAACAAAAGTTATCCTTGCATTACCACATACCTTTTCTTCGGTCTCCTTCAATGGTTTTAGCTTATGTCGCACTCCATCCTTTGTCAGGGAATAGGTATTCACACGACCATCATGTACAGCAAATCTGTCAAACTGCCACGGTCTACCTAATAACATATGACATACATCCATAGAGATGATATCACATAGTACCTCATCTTGGTACCCGTCGATCTTGAACTTTACTAGGCACTGTTCACTGACCATGACCTTGTGGTCATCCTGCACCCAGGCAATCCGATACGGATGTGGGTGTTTCTGTCTCTTGAGCTTCAACTTTGTCACCATCTCTTCTGACACCAAATTGTCAGTGCTTCCACTATCAATGATCACATCACAACATTTACCTTCACACTTGCACCTGGTGCGAAACAGGCTCCTCCTTTGTTCAGGTTCATTCTCACCACTCAGCAAGACTCTTCTGTTAATTAGCATTTCTCCTCTTTCAGCATCTTCAGAATTTGATGATCTAACATCTTCATCTAGATGTGCAATTCTGGCCTGGCCTTCATTTCTTCTGTCTGTTCGGCCTTGGCGCTGAGGACATTCAAATGCCCTATGACCTTCTTCTCCACAGTGAAAACATGTTCCACGAAAGCCTCCTCTTCCAGATCCTTGTCCTCTTCCTCTTCCTCTCTGATCTCTATTATTTTGATCCTGGAAGCGATTGGAATTATTTCCACGCTGATTCTGACTGCTACTGGCCTCATCCTTCTTTTTCAGATCTTCATTTCGGCCACCATATGACCGTCCACCAGATCATCCACCGCGACCTCTTCCATTTTGTCTGCTCTCGAACTTCTTGTTCAGCTTTTCCTCTACTTTTAGGGCAAATTGGTATGCCTCCTCAATACTGCTCATTCGAACCAGATTCAACTCCTCTTGAATGCTTGGCCTTAACCCATTAAGGTATCGGGCAACTTTCTCCTTATCAGCTTCTGCATGGCCTGTTCTGATGAGGAGTCAATAGAACTCGTCTGTATACTCTTGAACAGATCTTCCTGCTTGCTTCAAACTTTGCATTTTCTTTAGTAGATCAAGCTCATAATCAACAGGAATGAACTGTCGCTTCAATTTATCCACCATCCGATCCCATCTTGTGATTTTATCTTTCCCTCTTCTATTTCGCTCCAATTGAATTTCTTGCCACCAGATCTTCGCATGACCTTTCAGTCTGGCCTTCGCAAATTTGACCCTATCAGGATCCTCAACATCTTCATACTCAAAATATTTCTCACATTCATTGATCCAGTCGATCAATTCCTCTGGGTTAAGATTTTCAGAAAATGTAGGAACCTCAATCTTAGGTCTTTTCCCAATCTTGGAAATCGCCCGAAAAAGTCTTTCTTCCTCCTGGTTCACAATTTCAGCTTCTCCTTCTTGATATTCTTCTTCGGCTTCATCCTCGCTTTCGTCTCTGACATTAAGATTCATTCCTCTACGAATCTCTTCTTGTAATGCTCGCACTTGTCTCTGCAGCTCTCTAACCTCAGGTGTTACAACACCAGCTCTTCCGCCACGTTCCCTTCGTGGAGGCATTTTCGCGATGCGCGCTGAAACCCTAGCCACGGTCCTGGTGCAAACTGCCTCACAGTCAGCGATCTGTTTACACACTCAAGAACTCCTGCTCTGATACCCACTGATGAAGGGTGCTCCCCTTAATACCACAAACACATAACAGAAATAGAGAAACAACAACAATATGCAAGAACAGAAAATTGGCTTCTTATTATCTCCACAAATGTGGAATTACAAACTTTCAGAATTACAATATGCAAAGCCACATGGGCATTCCCTTACAATATTCTGTAGGACAAAGCCTCGAGCTATTACCCAGATCTACTACCCAGAACTATTCTGAACTGTCTAAGACAATAATACAGCCTTCCTTATATAGACAATTTTCCACCGCCTGGGAAGGTTCCAGAATTTTACCCAATAAGGCCGACCAACTTAGAATTATTTTATTTTACATTTTATTACATCATAGTCGGCTCAAGATAACCTTTGAAACCCGAACAGAAATTTTGAAGAAAATTATTTTAAGCCATTTCAGGTGGCCCAACTTCCGAAGACCATAAGTCATCACCAGTTGACCCGCTCGGCTATTATAACCCCATTTCAGAAATGCCACGAAGTGCTCTACAGGCTTGACCTGCGCAAGCACTCGTCACCCAAATTTTCAACCTCATCCGAGGCCTCTAAAGCCTTCAAAATTGAGTTCAAAGTTTCTGTACCCTGCTGCCAATACCGAAAATCTTCAATATCTTCCAATATACACTTGATCTGGCAATGAAACTTTACTGGCAGGCTTATATGACCAAAGTGAACCTCCAAAAAAGAAATCAGATCATTCTGAGCTCATACGAAAATTACCAAAAATAGTAACTTTCCATAAATAGCAGCTCTGCACAAAATAGCCCTTATTGAATACAAAAACAGAAATATTTTTGGGTGATGCAAGATTGCTCTTACACCCAGGATGCTCCTGCATCACCCACAATGTAATATGAGTTTCATTGAATCCTCTTTCCAATTGTCATTGGTGCAAAAGAGCAAGGAAAAGAAGGAGACGCATGATGTAGTGCACAATGCACAAACATTCCTTTTCTTTCTAGGATACATTGTGGATAAGTGTGTGTTATCCATTGTCTATGAGCCAATCACTATTGTCTTTGCGATTCTTAGATGAGCCACTCACTATGTATTTGTGGTGTAAGTATAAGTTGTTCACTATGCATTTGTGATGTACGATAGAGCTAGTTACCATAAATTTGTGATAAGTGGTAAAGATTGTCATTGTGTATTTGTGATGTATAGGATTGCTAGTCCTTGCTAATATTTAGGTTTCTGATGGCTAGATAGAGTTGGCTTGTTTTCCATGCATATCGAACAAGAACTTCAGAAAAAGGAAACAACACTTAGGAATTATTCATAATGTATAAAAGGTAAACGTTGTGCAGAGGAAAACTCCTTTAACTTGAACGCTAAAGTGTGAAGCTAATTTGGAATATTGTGGAGACAAGTGCTAAGTTACATTCAAATCCTTCATGATGCATAACTTAAACTAGGCCTTCAATGGTCCCATGCTAGGTCGAAAAGAAATAGCACGCCCTCTTTATCAACTTACCTGGTCCTATTTTAAAGTTCTCCCTGCTGATCAGTAACTTTAATAAACATTCAATAGTCAAATAAGACATGGAGGTGGGGGCAGGGCGGGGGAAGGTTTGGCACGCATTTGTGAGTTTCCCTCGTGAACATTTTCCTAGTAACATATAATAGTAACTTTACTAAACAAGCATTCTATCTCAGGTAAAGAGAATTATTTAACTGCACACATGTAAAATCTGGATGTGTAAATTTGGTCAACCAGAGCAGAGTTCTTGGAACAAAACACTTAATAATTATTATTGTGGGAACTTCTTTATATACAACACATGATGCAACAGGTGTGAACTCTAAAGCTGAAAAAGAATCTTGAATAATACTGCATGCCCTCATTGAAGTTGCCAACACAGACTCCTCACAAATGAGGAAAGCAGGAGCTCGTTAGCTGCTATTTCTGTCTTGCAGAGGCTTTGCTTCTAATGTTGTCACTACCATTGCAGTGCTTCTTTGTACTTCTATCAAAAGCTGACTAACATTCGTATTCCAATTTTATTGATCAGTACATGAATTAGAGCTCATGATCTCTGCTTCGCATGTGGGTATTAATCTTGAGAGAAACCACAAAAAGAATAGGTAGTATTAAGTTCTAACTATAATATTCAAACCAACCCCAAAAAAATTTATGTTCTAAAGGTTTCAAATGAAGAGAAAAAGAAAATACCTGGCATGTGCAAGTATTTGCACTAGTGTACAAAGGACTAGTATAAATGCATATACCAACATGTAATTTATAGCTTTCGAGAATTAACGACGAGGTAACTAATAAAAACATATCTAAATTGGTTTACATAGGATTCAAACCTGATTAATTTCTTTTTAAACCCAACATATAGCATGGACAGTTCTTATCGATAAGAAAACTTAAGGGGAAAACAATAACTAGATCTGAAATTAACAAATAACTGATTGGAAGAAACCACAATCCAACAGTCTTGTGTGCAATAGTTTCTCAAATGTACACCTAAGTATCTAAAATCACTTTTATTCACTCAGCTAACCATACAGATTAGTGGTAACAAGAAGGAAGACAAAATTGCATGATAACCCTATGTGCCTGAGCCTTTACATAGCATTTCACTTGATAAATCTCACAATTAACAGAAGTACATTGTAAGAGAGCCAGCAAATGAAATCAAATTTGTATATTCCATTTCAGGTTATAGAGGAGCTCGTTGAAAGCCTTTATCTCCAAGCTTTTTCTGCTTTGTCCATGTAATCTTGATGGGACTGATGTTTTTTACCTGTCAAATGGATAAATAGATCATTGTAAATGAATACTGAAATCTCCTGTTGTTGTTTGGCCATATATGATCATTTCAACAACTGGGAATTAACTTCATTATGAAGTTTATTAAAAATTTGTACATGAACCAAGCAAGACAGCTTGAGAAAATCCAGAAAATTGCCCAAGAATAAAAAGCAATTTCAAAATGTAGGATAATATTAACAAAGAAGAAAAATATAAACCCTATCAACATTTGAAGCAACTATTTATCATGGTGTTCAACCTCTGGCATGCGGATATCATTATGGAATATGGGGGAAATAGGACTGAGGTATTGAGTTCCAATATTACAAAGGTTAAAATGTTATGAAAGTAACTAATATTTAAAATTTTCCCCTACAACAACAAGAATGATCTCAGGAGTAAGACTAGAATCAACACAGGTACCAATCAAGTTATAAATGGGCAATTCTAGTGGAAAGAAAGAAACTTCAACAGAACCTCCAAAACAGTCCAAGACTGGTCAGTGCTAGTCATATAAGCAGAGGGAGTAAAGCTGATGACGTTCACTCATACTGAAATCCAGCATTGTAAATATCCTCCTTTATTGCAAATATCCACATGTAAAATACCTAATCGATGTGCATTTTTTATCCGATAGTGGAAACGGTCGCTTGAATTACAGAGGTTCTTTTTGAAATGCTTCATTGAGCCTTTGTAGAAATGTGAGGCTGCCTTGGAGTTCAGGACTGTTCAATGAATTTATTCCTGCAATTTAATACTCAATTGGTATTTGTAGTTCTGAGCAATAAGTAATATTTCAGACTCAGCTTTGATTCAAGTTCTTTAGTTTTTGGGATATGAGGGCAAATCAGAGATTGAAGATTGCAAATATGGAGGGAGTAGACTTCTACCTTTGTTTCTCTTTAGTTCTGAGTTTTGTATATAAGCAGTGCACCTTTTCCTTGTCCCTTATTCAGTTTACTGATCATTTCATGAGGAAACATTAGAGTTAATGTGTGTAGCTTTCCCAAGGCACTCCAAACTGATTTCAAGGTCAGAAAATGTAATCATGCTTAATTGTGACTTCTATAATCTTAGCGGCAGTTGAAGCTCAATTAATGTTCTGAAAATCAGATATTCTAAGTTTTTCAAGATTGATTTTTGTCATGGTTTCATTGTCGTTATGCTATGAATCTTTATACACAAGTTTGGAGTTTTAAATGCATTAAACTAAACCGTATACACAAGAAAGGCAACCCTGCGAGTTCTTCACAGCAAGTGGTTGAAGAGTTAGTGTTTGATAGAAGTGTCTGAAGCAAATTGTAAACCTAGGCAAGGGTTTTTACAGAGGCGAGGAATAAAAAATGTCAATACAAACTATGCAACCTAGTATTTCTTTGCGTACCCAAACCATACATAATGGATTCACAGGGAAAAGGGTTCTACCAAGTAAAGAAAAGGGCTACTAGTGTCCCCAAAATGTTTAAATCTCAATCATGAGAGGTGTCCAAATCTTATATTGCTAAATTTTTCTTTGCCCATGCTGTATCATTTCATGTGGCACATTCTCTCCCCAATTCAAACTGTTGGAATTGTTTGCCATTGATGCCAAGATAGGTTACTATTGCTGTCAAAATATTATTGTCATTTATGCAATGATGAAATCAATAAATACTAAGAGCAGAAAACAGAAATTGTTTGATTCACAAATGATAACAGTAAAATGCTTGGAGACAACATCAATTGTAATAAAAGGAATATTGAGCAACGGTTGTAAGAAAAGGAAATAGCAATTTCTTTAAGGAAGACAATGTTCATTAAGAAGAAAGTCAACGAAGTAAACAAAAGAACAAATACTGAATATTTAACATTGTCATGTCGACTCTGTGTATTTCTGATTTCTCTGTACAGGAATATCAAGAGGAAATAAGTTTTGGAGTTTTGGAGGAAATAAGTAACTATGATTCATATCCTTTGACGTGACTTTCACAGCGATTCATTTTTGTCTACCCAAGAACATATATGATATGCTTTAGAGATTAAAGGAACGCATGAATCAGTTCTGCCACAACAGCATTCAGTTTGTTTTGTTTTATACACTTCTTCTTTATTGTATTTACACGTCATATAGAAGGGTCGATGATTTGTTTGAGGAGGTATAACAAACATGAGCAAACCAGTTGGTTAGTTTTCTAACTGTTCCTGCGCCCGATGGAGATAGAGGAGTGTGGTGGATGTGAATGAAAATATCACGAAGGTGATAAAGCATCATACAAAGTATTTAAAAGAACTTTTATTGAGTGGTGTGTGAAGGATAAGAAGTTAAGTTATACATTGACGGCATTCAATATGTGCATTGGAGTTAATAGAGAGATTTCAAAGGTACACATGTGCATTGGAGTTAATACAGAGATTTCAAAGGTACACTTGCATATATATTCTTTCTGACTATATATAGATAGCAGAAGACGCATGTTTATTTTTCAGATTGGAATCAATTTGCAGAAATTATATTCTTATTATGTTGGTTAAATTTAGTTTACAAAGAGGTTATTGGCATTTCAGATTGAAGTCATTTTGCAGAGAGATAATCAGAATTATGTTGTTGTATCAGATTCCCAGTTTATTCACATTTGAAAAAGGAAATTACAAAGTTGTAACTATCTGTAAATCATGTACATTATGAGTTGGTGCTCAGATTATTGACGAGTTGGTGCTCATATATAGGGGTTTGGTGAATCCTTAGGTTGGTGCCCTTAAACATTGTAATTGGATTTATTCCTGAGGTTAGGTTAGGACAGTAGATTCTAGCATCATTTCTGACCATGGTTTTCCCATTGTGGGTCTCCACATCAACTCTTGTGCACTATCTTTATTGTAGGGTGTTTCTTTTTAGTTTTCAATTTAATGCTTTCATTTCAATTTTCAATTAAAAGTAATTAATCAAAGGATTTAATTGAATAATATTTTAATATTTATTTACTACTGATTCACCCCCTCCCCCTCAGTAGTAAATTTGTGTTCTACGCAAACAAAAGTTCAAAAATGCAACTGTGTTGATCCCTCATTTGCCCCCTTGAAAACATAAGCTAGAGACCACCCTTCTTGATAAAGAATATTCTCTAGTGTGAATCATGATAATGGAGGAAATGAAGAAAACTTCGATAAGAGATGGATACTCTATTGTCATGGATGGGTGGAGAAGTATCAAGAATTGAAAATTGAAGATGCAATAGATGAAACAGAGAATATTTTTAAGGGCAATGTCAAGGATGAGCAACAAACTAAGAAAAATACTCCTTGCTAGTGTGGTAGTTTAAAGCCAAAATCGCTCAGAGATAGGGTATCAGAAATGAAAAATATTTTGATTATGAATCAATAGAATATCCAAAAAAGTGAAACATACATTTACAAAACTAAAAGGTGTGCCCCAATGGTGCAATCACATCCAAATAGAGGAGAAAGGAAGGGGTAGGACAAAATTAAGTTTTGGATCAGAATGGCCCCAGGCTCGAATTATAGTCCCTGCCAATGGATTGTCAAATTAGTTTAGTTAGAGAATTCTAAAATTTAAAATAAAAAAAGATGAATGTCAAAGATGGTATTAAGGAATCCTACAAGCTCAACATTAGTGTTGATTATTTGGAAGATAATGAAGAGAAGATTTCAAGGTACGTTGATGGACTCCGTAATTCTATTCAAGATGGATTTAGTTTGATGACATGATGATCAATAGAAAAGACCTTCCAATGTGATTTAAGAAAAAAGAAATTGTCTACAAGACAACAAAATAATGTAAGGGGAATGGAATCTTTTTTAAAGGAAGAGAACAAGTTGACAATGATGAAGGGCAGAATTTTAAGGAAAAGAAACGGGTACTCCTCAAGATGCTTGAGGAAGAGCATTTTTCAAGATAAAGAGGCATAGGGTACAAAGATAGTTCTCACAGGCATAGAAGCAATAAACAAGAATAAATTATAACTATTCATGACTAATAGTGAACCAAGGCAGAACCTGATTTTCCCTGATGAAATTATTGACCACAAGTTTCAGCAGTTTTTGGTGTTTAGACGTGTTTAAATTGCCAATAAAAAAGTCCCACGAGATTTACCTTCATAGTTTTTTCCCTTTTTAAATCCCTTCACTAGCTTTGTACACTATTTTCAAACAAAAAATGTAACATAACTAAATAGTAAAAATGCAAGGTATTTCTCTCTATATTCTACAATCCATTAAAATTCAAGTAAAGACAATTTTTCATAATCTATTCAATCATTGAATGATTCAATAAAAAGGACACATAATTACTAATTATGGTAGAAGATTTATGGTTTTAGGTGAAGTACGTGGCCCTACTCAAGCTTCCCAAGATCTTAGCTTTTGTTATTGGATATTGGATCTTCTTTTTACCTATCTTAGCATTTTAATAATACATCACTGACTTAATGTGTGCTCACAACATAGCAAATCAATGGTGGGCAATTGCCTTTTATTTTCTAATATTTCAATTTTCTTACCTTTTTGAGAAAAATTAATCACAAGCCTTTCTTACTATTAGCGTATTTAGAAAATAAACATTACCCTATCAATGCTCTCATTCAAAATTTCAAATTCATAATTATGGGCATGTATTTAAGCACATCTAAAAGGTCATTTAAAGAAACATTCTTTTTATGAATAATTGAGGGCACTATTCCTTGACCGCACTAAGGTCATTGCCCCAAAACTCCCACAAAGCAATTGCATCTCGACATGCAATAGGTACGTAAAAGAGTTATGGAAGGCTGATTAATGATCTATTTTCCTTGTTTTACATGCAATCATGCAATACATTAGATCAAATGGAAGGCTATTAAGAAAATGAACTTGTTTGTGATCAATGACTTGATGAGCACATGACAACTTTGGATTGCGTGTTCATGCAATAAAAATCTGTATACCCTCAATTTTATTTTCTCTCTATATCATTGTGCTATGGAAATACCTTTAAATTTCAAGAACAAGAAGATTTTTAATTTTTATACATTTTTTATGTTTATTCAAAAAAACCTAGGAATGCATACTCACTGTTTCTCGGGTCGTCCCATTTCTAAAATATTCCAAGGGCATTGGGATGCCTAGGAGATGTCCTCAAATTGTCTGTGAATTTTAAAAAGAATGCAACTCCTTGGCCTTCCACCCTTTGGCTATGCTTAGCGTAGGTGATTCAAATATCAATGTACATTTAGATAATCTTGGCAAGCCTTAGCTTGCCAAAAATTGTGTATGACAATTCTGTTAGAACCCCTTATTCAATTGGGTTGAATACAATCAACCAAAGAGTAATTGCACTTTCTTGGAGCTTAACAAAACATCAATACTCCATAACATTTCACAAAATATGATTCAAGAAATCTCAATGAATTTCTACTACTTATTGATGATCTCATGCATTCCAATATAGATTAAAACAAAGAGAGATACACGTGTCTACTAGAAATCACATGATCAAGGAAGAATGAGATAGATCAAAAGTAGAATAAAATAACACTGTACCCAACTCCACAAAAGCCAAAGGTTCAAGGAGTCCACTACACATAGAAAATAACTAGAGAGATGCACAGAGCCGAACCCCAAGCACTTACACACAAAAAAAACATTTCTCTTCTTTCCTAGGCTATGCTGCCCGACTAGTGATAAACAATAATGAATCCTCACTTGCCTGTCCCCCAAGTCTCATAGCTTGAGTGACATGAAGTAACTCCTTGTCAAGGTGGCAAGAGGGAGTTACTCTTGCCACCTACAAAGAGTAGCTCAAGAAACAAAGGAACAAATGTGTGAATATGTTATGGATCTAACTACAAAAGGGCTGGAAAAATAATTTATCATATGAATATTGTACGTGTGAGTATATGTATACATTAGCACATAGAAAAGAATGTGTAATAAATGATTAATTGAGAGTGAAATAGAAAAACATATTTATATATGTATATTTATGTGCATATATATGTATATATATATATATATATATATATATATATATATATATATATATATATATATATATATATATATATATATATATATATATATATATATATATATATATATATATATATATATATATATAGATATATATATAGATATATATATATAGATATATATATATATATATATATATAATATATATATATATATATATATAGATATATAGATATATATATAGATATATATATATATAGATATATATATATATATAGATATATATATATATATATATATAGATATATAGATATATATATATTTATATATATAGATATATATATATATATATAGATATATATATATATATATATATATATATATATATATATATATATATATATATATATATATATAGATATATATATATATATATATATATATATATATATATATATATATATATATATATATATATATATATATATATATATATATATATCTATATATATATACACACACACACACACACACACACACACATATATATATATATACATACATACACTTGTTTGTGTGTGTATACATATATAAATATATTTACCCAAGGATAAAGCAAAGCATAAGAGAAATATTCCAAATGGAAATTAAATGTAAAACATATAAAGACATAAGATCAATTAATTAATGACTAAGGTTGTTTATTAAAATTGATGAGGAACTTCTATGCCTAGAATACTAGCTAGACCAACTATGCATCAAAATAACACACCCCCAACTTAAGCAACTCATAACAGTCAAGGTCCTAGCTTGGATGGGATTCCTAACTTTTATTGCCTTCTTGTGCGCTCTTATGCTAATGATACTCTTTTCCCACTCGCAAGATGGTTTCTCCTCCTATATCCACTAATATGGAAGGATTAGATATCCACTTCATTGAAATTATAATCTCATGCCATCTAAAATCAATATAAATATGCATTAATTTTCCAAAGAATTTCTATTGCATTTTATTTCCAGAAATTCCACATAACAAATATATAAATCCTCTTAGTATTATTTCCATTAAGAACAAGATATACATATCTATTCTCATTAGAAAATATACTTAACTGAAACTAATTGAAAACCAATAAACTGTTATTATCACCCTTCACATCAAATAGTTAAACAGTCAAAAGGGATGTAACAAGCTCACCTCAAAATGAGTTGAAAAACTAGTTGCATTTCATAGTGCCTTGAGACTTTATGACCAAAAAGATGGTACTTAGATACAATAACCCATTCAAAATAACCCATGAAAAAATAACCCGGTCATAATGACAAAATAACCCAAGGTAATAATAACCCAACAACAAAATAACCCTACATTAAATTGCCACGTGGATCAAAAATTTGGCACACAATTACTTATTTATGCCTTATCTTTGCCTGAAGATCAATGTTAACTATTATTTGGTTGTAACATGTATTTGGATATGTGGTGATTTAATGTAGGGTTATTTTGTCAATGGGTTGTTATTACCCCCAAAATATTTTGTCATTGGGTTATTTTGTTGCGAGTTATTTTGTCCTATAATCCAATAGGATATTGAATATTGAAAGATTTCAGGAGTGCATAGAGAAGTTAGGCAGATTGATAGGCACGAGGACCACTAAGAATCGTTGGGCGGCCACTAGATGATACAATTGAGGGAGAGAATGATAGTGACACATATAATTCAGAGTGTTTTGATATTGACAACCCAAACAATGCTTACTCTCATAGGTTTGTATTTTGATGTTTGAGACTGTTGTTATACTACTTTGTTCAAGTTTATTATGTTTCTATACTATCACTCTTGTGATTTGTTTACCTATTAATAGTGTGATTACCTATTATTAACATAGCTCTCTCTCTCTATAATATGTTTTGAAAAATTCATATGTATATATATCATTGTCCCCTCACCATCTCCAAAAAATGACCCTCCAACTACTATCCCTAAAATGCATCCCCTATCGTCTCCCCATCCCTATCCCAAAAACATCATGGAACCTTGGTTTCAACATAAGAGCTTCTCTTTGCTTTGTTTCCTCCACATAGATGATGCAACACTTTCCTCATTTGCTTGAGCAATATCATTTCTAGGTCAACTTCTATTGCTATCTTGTTGTGGACAATCAAATGCCTTATGGAAAACGTTTCCACACCTATAACCTTATTAGCAAAAAATCTTTTAAGAAAAAAATTGGTGAACCAAAAGTACAAGTTTTCTTGAGCAATATCATTTCTAGGTCAACTTCTATTGCTATCTTGTTGGGTTTGTGGGCACTCAAATTCCTTATGGAAAACTTTTCCACACCTATAATCTTATTAGCCAAAAATCTTTTAAGAAAAAAATTGGTGAGCCAAAAGTATAAGATTGTTTGAAAAATTTGGGAAAAATAAAATCTATCACCAAGTTTTCAAGACAGGGATGGTAGGGGATGGGGGTGTTGAACTTAAGGGATGACTCTTTGTGATCTATTTTTAGGGATGGAAAAAGGTACGATTACACACAAAATAGGGAAAATTTAAAATATATAGGGGAATTTCAAACATTCATATGATATTGATAAAGCATTTATCATATACATTAGGGATCCTTAATACATAACATGTTTAAATTGAGAGTTGACATTAGTGTTGAAGAAATTAACAAATGTCAAAATTTAATTGCTTTCATAATTTATTGTCAATATTCAAGTGATCTTGAAAAATAGTGTACAAATTACAATAAAATGCTTAACAATTACATGTTTAACTTTCGACTACAATATGAAAATACAAAAACAAAGAAAGTTTTATTTTATTTCCTCCCAATTTTGAGCAAGTTGGGGTGTGGAGGCTGTTGGTATCTAAAATCAGTTTTCTTTGTCCAACATCAATCAAATAGTTGATGACAAGTACCGTGGTAGTTACAAATTTCAAACATATATTATGTCACTAGTCATTTACTTCTCATTAAGTATCACATCAGGTTATGGAGTAGCCAGCCTATGTGTAATGTCCTGAACTAAAACAATCATGCAAATGTAATTCTTGAGCTTCCACAAATATTTAATAATTGAATAACAACACTAGCGGGCCATATTAATTAATCATATCTTGGACAACTCAGATTTAAATTACAGTTTATACATCAGCATATCGGCACTTTCATCACACACCAATCAACAATGGCAACCTAACACCCGAACTTCTTATTATAATGAACAACAAACACAAATGTAATTCCTGCTCTCTTTCTTATTGCATTAATGCCTATCTTACATCCAAATGATTCTGCAACAACAGCAATTGATAACAACACTAATGACAAATAGGATCAATATATTGTAGCAGGAGTGCACATCCAATAAAGCTCAAATGCGAACTTTGTGTGAGATTTCCCTCCAAAACCATTAAGGTCTTCATTAGAGGATTCCCACACTTGAACACAAGTGCATATAATGATTTATGAATGGAATTTGGTTAACTGTAGACGATGATCCCAAATGAAACATTCACTCTTTTATATCCTCCACAAACAGAATAGGTCATTCACCATTCAAATCTGCAATTTTAAATTTGCAGTCATCATAGGCAGGAAACGTTCCATTTTGAAAATATGGAAACATTCCATTTTGAATATATGGCACCAAAAAATAGACTACTGGAAACAATACAACACATTCTGAAAAGTTAGGAGGGGAATGGAAGCATATGTGAAAATATCGAGGATCAGGTGCTGGCCATAACACAAGACTCAAACTATAGGACGAGGTGTCAGGGGTTGAGTAATGAGCACGCTGGTAAGGGAACTTTGAAAGAAAAAGCATACTCGTGAATGGAAAATATATACTAATAGAAACAGAGAAGATGCAAGCACAAACCTAATATGTAGAGACTTAGATTGACTGGAAAACAAGAAAAAACACTAGGGCATGCGTAACCTTTTAGTACCTCCTATCCGAGCCAACAAGCATCTACCCCCCATCCAAACATCATCGCATCTGTCTCTTTTAATAGTTTTCAAATTTTACATTTTCTATGAAGTCAGCTTTATTGGGGCTTGCTGAATACCCCGACCTAATGTCATTTGTAGACTATCGTAATCATGACATATTTGCTTGCAATAAAAGATTTTATAAGAGGAGTTATCGAATTCTAAGGATACATTTGTAGTCCTTTCTTTGGAAGAATACATACCATCATAGAAAATAATTTCAAGTTGATTGTTTGTTCTTTTTGCATCAACATTTTGGATCATACTTTATTATCCATCATTGAGATGAGAGATTGCAAAAGAGTGAAAAGATGGATTATAGAGTATGATCCATAACATTCATTCACAAATGAACACACAATGGAAACTAATGCATTCAATTTCAAATTGCCATGGGAATGATCAGATTCAAGAAGAACATATTCATATCCTATGTTTTCATAAACCGAAAGCTTGACTTTTTCTCCAAACAATAATTAATTAGAATACAGGAAAATATACATGTATAGGAATAACAAGACATATGCCAAAAAAGGCACCTTCAAAGGATGACATCTATGTGGATAACAATTGACAGCCTATGTAGTATCAATGAAGAGTTTTAAAATCACATTAAACATATTAATTACAATGCATCTTATTCCTCTTTAACTGAACTGATAGTACTTCGTACTAGTGAATTTATTTTTTATATAGAGAAATCAATGTGTAATTATAATTATAATGTGAATTATATATAATATATATATATAAAATCATGCAAAGAAAGTTGACTTAGAAGAGATGAAATTTAAAGCATCCAAACAATAGTAACATGAAATTGGATAAATGCAGCTATAAGAACGAATTGAATCTTTCCTATAAAATAGAAATCCCACGCATGGGCAAACTTTAAGCTGATGCTGAGAAGAGGCGTCTATTGACAGCTAGGATGACATCTTTTTTAAATTTCTCAATTTAACCAAAAAAGATATGGACCATCTATTTGCATAAGATTTTACAGATTTAATAATTTTTCATCTAGATTTTTCCACTTCACCCAAAATATCTCAGCCACCTTATATAATCTCCTTACAGTGATATGAATGCAAAGAGCCGTGCTAACTTAGAGGCAATATAAATAAGGAACCGGGAGAGAGAAAGATCCCCCAGAATAAATTCAATACATTGTTTGTTTCTAATCGAAGCAGTAAAAATTAGTAAATAAGGGTTTGAGGATGCATAAAAAATGAGTGACAAAATGTGTCGATGGGTATTCTGAACTTTTCATAAAATCCCAAAAATAAAATAACTTATCTCTGTTCATGTAGAACCAGAAAACGCTGAAAACAGTGGCGAGTATTGCAGTCCCCACGGCTACATGTTTTTTTTGTCGCCGCTGTACATGCTTCCTTTCAAATCTTCTGCTGCTCCATTTTCAGAACCTTCACTTGGTGTATTAAAAATAGTGTTGTAGGTGTTTATTTTCACTTGGTTTTAGGACCTTCACTTCTTTTGAGATAAATGGTATTTTTATGTTGTAAAATGAAATAAGCAATGCATTTGAGATGGATCATTATTTTTATTATTATTAATAAAGAAGAAATGTATCTGAATGGTAATAATGAGTTCTTGATATTAGGTAGTTGTGGCAAATTTTAGGAAGTGATGTTCTTGATCTAATATTACTATTAATATGCGTTGACGTCATCGGGCATAAATGATATTAGGTGATGTGATTTAAATTAACAGACAGATTGGAGTGATTAGGAGTATGGTTTGTTCACTAGTTATTTGTTTGTTTGGTTAATCACATAAACATGTTTTGAATCTGCATATCTTTCAGATTATAATTATGATTTTATGTAATTTTCAGCAGAGGAAATGTGTTTAGAGATTCTGAAAAAACTAAAATTGAAAGATGCTGTTCGCTCTTCTGTGGTTTCTAAACAATGGTTTGCACTAGTCAAATCATTAAGAACAATCAGTTGTTCTGATTCTGATTTGCTTTATGTCGATGACCTTAAGCATTTACAAAGTTTTCCTGAAATGGAACATTTGTGCATCAACAATCTGCGAGTCCCATATAGAGCGGTTACTCTTTTCTTTTTCTTTGCTTTGTTTTGTACTCTTTTTCTTTGAATTAAAGTGCTTGAATTATTTGTCGTGGTTGATTTGTGATTTTTATGTATTTTTTTGAAATCAGATGTGGCCACTGCGGAAGCTGGATCTGTCACTTGGAAATTTGAGGACATTAATACTGAATATCGATGATGCACGTGAGCAATATCTTGCAGGTTCTGTGGCGTTATTGTATTGCATTCTGAGAGGTTCTCATTCGCTGAGAACATTCAAAATTAATGGCTTGGGACAAAAGGTAGATGACGAATTTGAATATGATGTTGAGAACCTTAGACTGGTATTTTCGCAAGCTGAGATAACTATCATAAAGAATCAAGAAGAGTCCTAGCTCAACAACCTTCTTTCTTCAGAGGATGAAGATGATGGGAACATGAAATAATTGAAGAGAGAAAAGAGTCAATAATGAAACTTTCAATTTTGAATACAAACTTTTATGGGTGCAAGTATTTTATATTTGATATCGTTAAATAAAGATTGTATAGAGAACAAGTACTTCACTGTTTAAATAATTAAAGACTTAAAATAACTTAAAATAAGCTCTTGTCTCATGTCTCCAAGCTAATAAATAGTTGGAGTGTTTCTATACAATGTTTTAATTTTAGGAAAAGGATAAAGTGGAATCTTTTCTTATTTGATTGAAAATTTAATTTAAAAATAGTATTTGAGAGTCTCTTAAAAATAAGTTGCTAAGCACAACATGAGGATGGGCCCTTTGTCTGATCTTCAATCTTAGCAATGTGAGTGAAATATGTAATGTGGAGTTTATGAATATGGTTCCATAGCTATAGTTATGATTATTAGTTATTTATATATTCTAAATTTGAGCATTTTAATAAAAAAATTATTATTTCAATAGAAATGTTATTTTTTTGTGAAGTTGTAAAATATAAAGATGTAGTTAGTATAATAATAATAATTATACACAAAATGTTGAAGTTTTTACTATTGAATAAACAATTTATTTCTTGTACATTTGGTAAATGATATTTGTTTGTCAAATGTTATGGAGTCCAAATTGTAAAGCTATTTGGTATTGTACTTGAAATTACTTGTGTAAAACAAATTTGCAAACTTTGTGAAGTACATTTCATTTTCCTAGATTTATTAGACTTTGTACTATTTACCTTTAGAAATTTTTAATGATATGGAACTATGAGAAAGAAAGAAAACATGGGAATTGGAAGAAATTTGTAAAAATAATTATAGTATTTGTGGCTTGGGTAAAAATAAAGGAACAATGGGCTATTATAAGTTATATAAGATTTTATTTGTTAATATGAATTTATTGATTATTTGTTTGAAATGAGCTAAATTCTTTTCTAATATTATTGTTTTGACAAATTTATTTATGAGGTTTACAACTTTGTGTGTTCTTGTTGAAAGGTGATTTGGCTACAATACAACATTATAATATATTAGTTCAAGAAAAATAATGAAGATAGTTACATGTTGATATGATGCAAATAATTTTAGCTTAATAATGTTAGTTTTTTCCTAGATTTGATATAGAAAAAGATCTTAAAAGAGTTTTCAAAATCTATGAATCAAATATGAGTAGGTTTTGGCATTGAATATCGCATCTTCTTTTCATCTATGTTCTTATTTTAATAATATGCTCATGCTCTAATGTGTACTCACAAGAGAGAAATTCTATGGTGGGCAATTGACATTGACTCTCTAGTATTTGCTTACCTTTTTTAAGAAAATTTAAGATCAGGAGTCTTTCTTTTTTGTTAATTTAATAGCTTCTATGGGCCAACTCCATTTTCATTAATATCAAATAAGCACATTACATTGCCCTCATTTCCTATAGCTTCTTAGGCTCCTAGGCTTCATAATAGAATAGAGCATGAACAATTTTAATTACATAAGCTAATCACCATTATCTATTGAACTTTGTTAGCACTATGGAGCTGATATTGCTAACATATATACCAAACAACGACATAATACCACAACAAAATTTCTACCAATATACCAAAATGTACAAGTAGTAGTGCATATTCTATACTATTAATTAGCTAACACTTTAACAAACTATGTAGACACGATGAGAGGCACTCTTATCTACTCTTCTTCTTAACTTATAGATTTTGTAACTAGCGTAGCCTTTGCAACCACTGGGCACTCCAAACCACATGCATGATGGGTCGGGCTCCTTATAATTTCCTCCACATCCGAGCAATCATTTTCCTTCCATTCCTCACCATACACTGGGAGCTCAACCAACTCATCAATACCATTATCTTCCTCATCATCTTTGAACAATCCTTCCTCCCTCATATAATTCATCAGCCACTCGTCCTTTAGGTAGGAAACAATGTGAGATGACTACTACAGAAAGATAATGCTCCACTCCATATCACCTCATCTATCTTCCAGTAGGTCTAATCCAGAGTCATTGTTGGGTGGCTAAAAGAAGTTGAGCACCATTTTTGGGCAAAAAGTGGAAGTATTTTCCTTGTTTTTCAAATTTTTTCTCAATTGATGTTGAAAATTGAGGAACCTAAAGATTGAATCGCAAAAGATTTCAAGAGTAGAAAATGTAGTGCTCATAGTCTACTTTTCAAATATCTAATTTATTTCAATACCCACATAGTAGAAATTACTTTTTGGTGGGCATGTCTAAAAACTACTTTTTTAAAATGAATGTTTCAAGAACATACCATACACGTGTACAACCACCATATTTTGACCTAAACAAAGGAATTTTTGTGAATTCTTTTCGGGGAAGATACATAAGACACCTAAGATTGATGAGCATATTTTTTTCTAAATTAATTTTTGATTGACTATAAAGTCTATTTTTGAAACCTCTAGTATATGACCGCCATAAATTAATGTAAACTTAACATTTTTTCAAATTTTTTTTTTTTATCTTCAAGGAAATTCTATGTAGATTTATATCATATAATTTATTTTCCAAAAAACATAAAAACAAAAAACTTATTAAAATTTTAGTGAACCTCACTATGTCAAGTTTACATAACAAATTCAATAATAATAAATAATGCAAAAATAGTAAAATTAATCAAATCACCACAAACATTACATTTTTGAATTCTACACAGTAAGAAGTCCAATGGGTTTTTATTTCATCAAAAATTCAATCAAGAAGGCCTACAAAATTTTTTAGCAAGGTAGAAATCAAGGATTTCATTACTTTAGCCATTATTTTGCAAGTCCAAAATATACGCTTGGTCCCACCAATGAAATCCAAAGTGGGGGGATGTGTTCCACCACAAAATATAAGAAACATGTACGCATTATTTAAAATTAAAATAACATGTACCTATTTTGTTTATTTACCATTAAGTTAGAAACGAGTGCCCATTTTTAAACACATACCCATTTGGTTTAAAAATAATGCATACATATTTCTTATATATCCATTGCCTGCAAAAAATAGACCAAAAATATAAATTTCAATGGTTGAATGATTATTTAATCATTGTTTGAATGATCTACAATAGTAGAAGGAATTTTTGGTTTATGGGGACTGATCGGATAAGTATTGTACGCTTTTGAGTTGACACATCAAACATTTCCCTTGGTTGAATCGTTAAGCTTTTCCCTAGGTTGCCTCGTCAAGTATTTTTAGGGTTAACTTGTTAACCAAAATAAGTCTTGTTATAATGTGATGTAGAGTGGCAGGGAAGCCTACAAGGTTGTATGTCTTGGGGTTAGCCTTAACAAAGGAGATAGTTTATGTTTTTCTATTGCCCAATCAGACCCAATAGGATATTGGTTCTGAGACAAAGTCCTTTACTGATGACTATAGTTCAAGTACCTAGGCTCGGGTTTTGGTACACAGAGGTGGGAACTAGTGATAGGGAGTGGAATGGTTCCCCTTTATAAAATAGATTATCCAACAATAACCCTTAGTGTTTGAGGAAGGCTGGATCAAGTGGATGGCAAAACTGGCTTAAATCACGCCTATTTCTAGTAGCCCTCGGGCATAGGTTTTAGGGGATCAATTCACAGGGGGTTTGTCATCAAGACAACCCGATCACCCTTAGGAGTACCTTTTTTAGAGGTGCAAAAGGATATGGAATTATGAGGAATGGATCTCACAGCAGACCTTCCTATCCTTAGGGGTATCCTGAACCTATTAGGCCTAATTTGGGTCCCTTATTGAAGAAATCTTCACCATTCGATGATCTCCATCTTGCCAGAACTTCCAATGATTGCCTTCAGGTTCCTCATCACTGAATCCACAACTAGTTTATGGGTTTCCACTCCCAAAACTCTGCTACATTGGAGAGGTGGTTTAGACACCAAAAACAAAAAAGTGCAACAATTGACAAAAGTTGTTGAGCAACATTTTTGAAACTTTTTAGCAATTGTTGCCAATTTCAAAAACTTAGAGACGAGCCTAATCTTCTAGGTCCTAGATGACCCTAAGACAAGACCTATGACTAAAACAAATAAAAATGATCATCTGACCAACTTTGACCAAGAGATTTATATGAGCATATACTTGGCAAAGGGCCTCCAAATGGATCTTATTACAAAGCCACAAGGTCCAAATCAAATCAATATGAACCTAATAGGTCCAAATCAAATCAATATGAACCTAATAGGTCCAAATCAAATCAATATGCTTCCTTGCACAAAAAATTACATAGAAATCAATAGGAAGCCAGAATTCTAAATATTTACAGCCTTGGGGCCTTATGGAGGTGCTCTTGCACCATACTCCCCCTGTTGGTTTGAGCTCAAGTTCCCACTTGAGAGGAGATCTTTGAGAGAGACTCCATGCTTGGAAATGGTTGGTTCATCCATCTAGTTGCATCAATATCTGGAAGTCCCTTTCATTTGATAAGGTATTGAAGGTAAATGTTTTTCCTTGTCTTCTTGAGGACTTTGCTATCAAGAATACTTTGAATCTAAGCAGGCTGACTTGGTGGAAGATCTGTAACCCACTCCTCATTTTCTGGTGTAACTCCTTGGTCTAAAGTACCTACAACAACCTTACAAAGTGTTAAATTAAAAACATTAAAAATGGGTGAGATGTTGAGAGTAGGTGGCAAAGTGATCTCGTAAGTGTTCTCCCCAAATTTGTGTAGTATAGCGCATGGGCCCACTTTCTTCATCTGTAGCTTTGAGTAATTTCCTTTGGGTAGCCTTTCTTTCCTAAGGTAAGTCCACACCTTGTCTCCTTCTTTAAAATGAACTTCCATTCTCCTTTTATCTGTTGTTGCTTTGTATTTGGTAGAGGCTTGTTGGAGACTGATTTTATCCTTCTCTTGGACCTATTTAATGAGTTGTGCCAACTCTTCACCTTGAGCACTGATTGGTGTGTCATTAGGTAGGTCTCTTAACTCCATTATACCCCTTGGGTGAGTGCCATAGACTTTTTGCAAAGGGTTCTTGCATGTGGATCTATTTATGGAGTCATTGAATGCATATTCAGCTTGTGGAAGTATTGTGTCCCATGTTGTCCCATACTATTTTATGAGGAATCTAAGAAGGTTTCACAATGATCTATTGACAACTTCAATTTTCCCATCCATTTGAGGATGGTAGGCAGAGCTATATGATAAATTAGTGCCTAGTTTTCACCATAAAGTACTCCAAAAATTCCCTTGAAATGTTACATCTATGTCAGAGATAATGTTGAGGGGTAGGCCATGAATCCTGATCACTACTTCCCTCAATAAGAGGTGAGCAATGTGAGAGGCATCATGTATACTTTTGCAAGGGATGAAGTGAGCCATTTTGTTGAACCTATCCACCACCACAAAGACATTGGCATAGCCCTCTTTAGTTCTAGTAAGACCCATAACAAAATCCATATAAATACTTTCCCAAGGTTTTCTAGGAATAGGGAGAGGTTGGTATAAGCCTTGGTTTATTGATACACCTTTGTCTCTCTGACCAATTACACAACCTTTAATAAACTTCCTTACATCAGTCTGTAATTTTGGCCAATGGTAATGCCTTTTGACTTATTCCAATGTTTTATCTAGCCCAAAGTAGCCTCCCATGCCTCCATAATGTTTCTCTTGAATTAGACTGGTCCTCATTGAGCATTTAGGTATGCATAGTTGACTGTCTTTGAAGAGTAAGCCATCTTGATTCAGTAATTCTAAAAAATTAGTATGATATCTATTTATGATTTTAGTACAAACCTCATAGGCCTCACCAAAATTTGAGTCTCTAGCATATAGGTCCTTCAAGGCATCAATACCCATGCTTTTGATTTGAACTTCTTGAATTATAACCACTCTCCTACTTAGTGCATCTGCCACTTTGCTGGCTTGCCCTTTTTCAAGCTTGATTGTGAAAGTGTAGGCCTGCAATTGTTCTATCCACTTTATATGTATGCAACTCAACTTGTCTTGAGAATTTAGATAGCTTAGGGCATGGTTATCTATGAAAACCACAAATTATTTTGGGAGAAGACCTAGTGTCTCCATTTTTTAGTGCTTGTACCATGGCATATAGTTCTCGACCATAGGTAGAATATTTTTTCTTTGCCTCATTCAGATTTTCTAAAAAGAAAGCTATTGCTCTGCCTTCATATCTTAGGACAACCCCTATGGCTAGATTACTAGCATTGGTTTGAATAGTGAACACCTTATGGAAATCAGGGAGCACAAGTATAGGGTATTGAGAGACTCAAGACTTCAAATATTCAAATAAATTATCGGCTTCTTCTGTCCAAGAAAATTTTACCTTTTTGCCTCCTTTTATGGTTTCTAAAATTGGTGCACAAATGTGGCTAAAGTCCTTGATGAACTTGTAAAATGTGGCCAATCCATGGAATCTTTTGACCTCAAAAGGGTTCTTTGTAGGTGGCCAATTGAGAATAGCTTCTACCTTTGTCTTTTCCATCTTCAAGGTGCCCTTGGCTATCACAAAACCCAAAAATATCAGTTCTTCCTACATGAAATTATATTTTTCCAAATTGATTAGTAATTGTGTATCATGAAACCTTTTAAGAACTTGTTCAATATGCTTGAGGTGTTCATCTTTATTACTATTGTAAATAAGAATATCATCAAGATAGACTACTTCAAATTTTCCAATCATATCATGCAGGAGTTCATTCATGAGTCTCATAAATGTACTTGGAGCATTGCTAAGCCCAAATGGAATTACAAGCCATTCATACACCCCTTCAGTAGTCTTGAATTTCATCTTCCATTCATCCCCTAGCCTTATCCTTATTTGGTGGTATCCTGATTTTAGATCCATCTTTGTGAAGTAACATGCCTCTCCTAGTTGATCCAAAAGATCTTCAATCCTGGGTATTGGAAACCTATACCCGGTTTATCCAATTGTTTTGTCAAACAATTTATTTCTTGAACATTTGGTAAATGATATTTATTTGTCAAATGTTATGGAGTCCAAATTGTAAAGCTATTTGGTATTGTATTTGAAATTACTTGTGTAAAACAAATTTGCAAACTTTGTGAAGTACATTTCATTTTCCTAGATTTATTAGACTTTCTACTTGTTACCCAAATTTTCCTATGCATACAAATTTGGTAGAAAACCATCCCTAGGCCTCTATTTTTATCTTGTCAAACACCCCAAAAAATTTCATGAGTCTACCTCTTTTCCCCTGGTCTCTGCAATATCTTTTAGGTCTCTAGCTAGAAGAAAAACCCTTAGAAAAATTCATAAACTAGCCGTTACCCTACAAAACCCTTTGGCCGCGTTATATTTCTATGTTACTTTATCTCGGTCACTTAAGTTCTCATATTTCCATATGCCTTTTTAAATCCTTCATTCACCAAGTCTTTGATTCCCAGTGGTTAACCCATTAACACTCAGCGATCCCACGAGCGGTTACCATTTCCTTTGGTGGTCTCAGATCGGAAGCCAGGTCCAAATTCTAGATCTGACAATTGTCGCATGATCTCATGGCCCTAAAAGATTCCATGAGATCTTGCGATGATTATCAATCTTCCTACCTAAAAAGTACATCTTGTCAGTAGGACCGGTGCCACCTCATCCGATTTGGCAGCTCCTGATTTGTCGGTGGTGTCTGACTCGACAAGTTGTCAGTGGGGCCATCTTCTTTGGCAGGTTAAGTTCTGACTTAATCATGTGGTTGTTGTTATACCGGAGGCTCAAGATGCACATGTTTTATCATGGTGGTATAGCCACAGCCATTGATCCTTCTCCATCGCCTGGCTTCTAACAGTGGTTCCTATGTCAAAGATAGATGCTAAATGTATCTCAGCTGTCAATTTCTCATTGGCTAGTGGTGTGTGATGTGGAAATCTGTCAGTGGAACCAGCCCCTTTTGGCAGTCAGAGGCTCTGACATCTGTAGAGGATCGACGGTCAGCGTATGTTCGCAAGGGTTTGTGTCAGGGCTCATGATCATGAGACAACCATGGATCTTTCTTTATCTCTGAGCTCTGTCAGGTGGGTCTAATATCAAAAGGTATGCAACATGTATCCGAAATGGTGCAGTTTGATTGGTTGGTTGGTATGCTACATGGCGGTTGTCAATGGGCCCATGGGGTCAAGCCTTTCTAAAGTGATTAACTCTCAACAAGATATCATAGCTATCATTACACCGCAGATCCAAAAAGCTTGATCATTACGATCACGGCATAGTGACAGTCGTCCGATGGTGTTCTCAGGGACATGGGTCCAAAGTCTGCCAGGTGCGATGACATGCTCGATTTTTATCGGCTACTGACTTCAAGGTGGCGTTTGACTTGTCAGTGGGGGATTTTAAGTTGTTTTCTTAGTGCATCATGGTTGTTCATCTGCCAGGAAGGGTTTCTCATCGATGGTTGCATATTAAAAATTTTCCGCTAGCTGTTATATTTAAAAAATTTGAATGCTTTCTACTAGTTTTTCTAGGGTTTTGGGTTCTTTCAACAATTCACGACATCAGTTAGCTCAGGAATTGATTTCTCAAGACTGTTGTGGTTGAGAGGGGGATGGAGGTGATTGTTGGTTAGTGTTGTAGACTCCTTTTCCGCATTTTCATGGCAGGAAGTGCTAGAAAGAGTTGGCGCCACCTTTTCAAGTGGTACTGTTATCCAGAGATTTGTGATTGGATTTGAAGCCTTCATGGCATAGCGGAGTTGCAGATGGGTTGGTGGGCCAAGGTTGTTGCATCTGCAGGTGTTTTCAGTTCAAAAGGATCAACATGTAAGAGAGATATGATTTGATCATCGGTTCTCAGAGATTTTCATTAATAGGTGATCAGTACCCTAGGGTATGATATCATTGTTTAACCTTGTAACCCTACTTAGGGTTTTTGACTCCTACCTGCATGTAGCTGAGTATGTATATAATGTATTTTTGGAGCTTTTAAGCTCAGAGTTGGACAATTGTAAAAGGAGAAATTCACCTTTCTTGAGAGTCATCTGTGGCATTTTTTCTTCCCTCTGGCTTCTACAATTGTATTTCTCCCATTGATTATCCAAACACTGCAGAGGTATTTTGTGACAATTTCTCATGTCCCTATGCTTCCTTGTTTGTATTCTCTCTTATTGAATTGAATTATATGTATGTTTTTGAATGATATCTCAGGTTTCTTGATCCCTCTTTCTTTCTACAATTTTGTGTATCATTGTGGATGACTTGATGTGAGTGCTTTTGTGGGTATACTTCAACCCCTTAACTATCTTGTCTCATTCCTATACCTAGTTGCAGAGGTGAATGTTTGTTTGCAGGTCATAGATTGTTGTCTAATTCCAAAGGGTGTTATTGTTTGTGAAATAATCTCTCTTTCCCTGAATAACTCTTTTTATCTTCAAGCCCTCCTATGAAATACTTATGCAAATCTATTTAGTGAGTTGTGATCTCCTAGACCTGAGTTTCTCATTTGATTTCATCCCATATACTGAGATCCAAAACCTAGTTTTGGTGCATCACCTAGTAGGTAGTTTTCTTTCAGTCATTTCCCTTTCCAAGCATTCTTTCTATCCCTTTCCCTCAAAAGTTTTACTTTTCATGTCAAGGAGAAAATTAAGGTGATTATCCAAGAGGAACTAGCCTAGAACCTAGAGGTCTCATCTCAATTAGCAAAGGTCCCACAACCTAGAGATGATTCCCATGTTATAATGAGTTATCAAGACCAAGAGAGCTTCAAACATAGGCACAAACTTAGTGTATAACAATTCTGGCATGCCCTGTGGAACTAAAAAGAAGTTCATTGTTTGAAGATTATGTTATCTCTAATATACAAGTTGCATAAAATAGGCTTTTAGAAGTCATTCTACTAAGTATATCTAGTGGCTCCACTCATTTCAAGGATTAGGGCTAACTTTGTTCAAGGTTTATGAGAAAGATTGAGACTAGGAGCTCAAAGCCCACTAAATTTTTAGAGTTTCCCTCAAGAAGAAGTCACAAAGGGAGGTCAACTCAAAGAACATCCCCTGCAAGAAGAGTTCAATCAACACCTCCTAATACTTCAGAAAGGAGACCTTTTCCCTTTCATTCCAGAAGAAGAGGTAGATCTCTAACTAGAGATCTAGAGGAGGATTCAAATCCAATAGTAAATACAACTCATATAGTTGTTAATCTTTAGATTCCAACTCACTTTTCCCCTAGGACTACTACTTATAAAATCATGAGGGCTGGATACTATTGGCCATCTATCTTTAAGGATAGTCATGATTATGTTAGAAAATGTATCAAGTTTTCCATGTTTGCAGGAAAAGAAAGGCTTGCAGCCTTGCCCCTACAACCAATCAGAATAGAGCAACCCTTCATGAAGTGGGGTATAGATTTCATTGGCATGATCAACCCTCCATCTAGTGCAAGCCATAAATGGATAATTACTGCAATAGATTACTTCACCAGATGGAATGAGGTAGTTGCATTAAAAGAGGCCAATGAGAGTGTTGTCCTAAGCTTTTATGATGATATAATTCATAGGTTTGGCACTCCCGATTCCATAATTTCAGATAATGCCTTAGCATTCACAGGCCTCAAAGTCTCAGAGTGGGCGGTCAAGAATGGCATCTATCTGAATACCAGTTCCAATTACTACCCTCAAGGCAATGGCTTGGTAGAATCCACAAATAAGAACCTGATTAGGATAATCAAGAAGACTCTGCAAGATAATCAGAGAGATTAGCATACTAAGTTGAGGTCTACATTGTGGTTAGAGATAATTACCCCAAAGAAAATCATTGGTAATTCTCCTTATGTGCTAGTATATGGCAGAGAGACAAAGTTTTCCATTTCAACTAAATTACTAGCTTTGGACCTAGCTACTCAGTATGCCCTATTTGATGAAGGAGATCCCTTGCAGGTTAAGTATGCTCAATTGATGGAATTAGAGGAACACAAAGACAAATCAATGCCAGATATAGAATTCCATCAAATTTAGACAAAGAGGAGCTTTGATAAAAGGGCCAGAGTCAAAAATTTCAAGGTTGGAGATATAGTCCTCAAGTGGGATGAGTTCAGTTCTAGACCTGGCAGGCACACAACATTTGACTCCTTTTGGGGTGGACCATTTGTAATCACAGAGTGCAAGGGATCTAATTCTTTTCATCTATCAACTCTTGAAGGATCTGCCTTACCTATCTCTATGAATGGTTTCCACTTGAAGCCTTATTTTGAGGTTAACCCCTCTGTAAATTTTGTAAAAAAGTTTCCATGTTTTCTTTCCTTGCTTTCTAGTTTAGTTTCCTACTTTTCAAGAAGTGCTTTGAGCACATTTTTCAATTTTGGCCCTCTGAGGAGATTTTTGTTCCTATAATAACCCCATGCCCAATGGAGTGTCAAGGTCACTGGTTTCCCATGTCTAGTAGGTTGACATCCAGTTGAAATCGCCAAAATGTTACCCAAATTTTCCTATGGATACAAATTTGGCAGAAAACCATCCCCAGGCCTTTGTTTTTATTTTGTTAAACACCCCAAAAAATTTCATGAGTCTACCTATTTTCCCCTGGTCTCTGCAATATCTTTTAGGTCTCTGGCTAGAAGAAAAACCCATAGAAAAAATCATAAACTAGTTGTTACCCTACAAAAACCTTTGACCGCGTTATATTTCTATGTTAATTTATCCCGGTCACTTAAGTTCTCATATTTCCACATGCCTTTTTAAATCCTTCAGTCGCCAAGTCTTTGATTCCTGACGGTTAACCCCTTAACACTCAGTGATCCTATGAACGGTTACCATTTCATTTGGCGGTCTCAGATCGGCAAACAGGTCAAGATTCTAGATCTGACGGTTGTCACATGATCTCATGGCCTTGAAAGATTCCATGAGATCTTGCGATGATTATCGATCTTCCTACCTGCAGAGTTCATCTTGTCAGTAGGACTAGTGCCACCTCATCTGATTTGGTAGCTCCTAATTTGTCAGCAGTGTCTGATTCGGCAGGTTGTCTGTGGGGCCGTCTTTTTTGGTGGGTTAAGTTCTAACTTAATCATGTGGTCATCATTATACCGGAGGCTCAAGATGCACACGTTTTAACATGGTAGTATAGTGATAGCTGTTGATCCTTCTCCATCACCTAGCTTCTGACAGTGGGTCTTGTGTTAGAGACAGATGCTACGTGTATCTCAGTTGTTAGTTTCTCATTGGCTAGTGGTGTGCGATGTGGAAATGTGTCAGTGGGACCGGCCCCTGTAGACAGTCAGAGGCTCTAACATCTATAGAGGATCGATAGTCAACATATGTTCACAAGGGTTTGTGTTAGGGCTCACGATCATGAGATAGCCATGGATCTTGCTTTATCTTTGGGCTTTGTCAGGTGGGTCTGATGTCAGAAGGTATGCAACATGTATTCGAAATGGCATAGTTTGATTGGTTGGTTGGTATGCTATGTGGCGGTTGTTAGTGGGCCCATGGGGTCAAGGCTTTCTAAAGTGATTAACTGTTAATAGGATCTCACGGCTTTCATTACACTGTAGATCCAAAAAGCTAGATCGTTACGATCGTGGTATAGCAAAAGCCATCTGATGGTGTTCTCAGGGACATGGGTCCAAGGTTTGTGAGGTGTGATGATGTGCTTGATTTTTATTGGTTGCTGACTTCCAGGTGGCATTTGACTTGTCAGAGGGGGATTTTAAGTTGTTTTCTTAGTGCATCATGGCCATTCATCTGCTGGGAAGGGTTTATCATCAATGGTTGCATTTTGAAAATTTTCCGCTAGCCATTATATTTAAAAATTTTGAATTATTTCTGCTAGTTTTGCTAGGGTTTTGTGTTCTTTCATCCATGCATGACATTGGTTAGCTCAGGAATTGATTTCTTAGGATAGTTGTGGTTGAGAGGGGGATGGAGATGACTATTGGTTGGTTTTGCAGAGTCCTTTGCCATTTTTTCATGGCAGGAAGTGCTGGAAAGAGTTGGCACCACCTTTTCAAGCGGTACTGTTATCTAGAGATTTGTGATCAGATTTGAAGCCTTCATGGCTTAGTGGAGTTCCAGATGGGTTGGTGGGCCAAGGTTGTTGTGTCTATAGGTATTTTTAGTTTAGAAGGATTAGCATGCAAGAGAGATATGATTTGATCACCGGTTCTCAGAGATTTTCATTAATAGGTGATCAGTTTCCTAGGGTTTGATATCATTGTTTAACCTTGTAACCCTACTTAGGTTTTTGACTCCTGCCTGTGTGTAGTTGAGTATGTATATAATGTATTTTTGGAGCTTTTAAGCTCAAATTTGGACAATTGTAAAAGGAGAAATTCACCTTTCTTGAGAGTCATCTGTGGCATTTTTTCTACCCTCTGGCTTCTACAATTGTATTCCTCCCATTGATTATCCAAACACTGCAGAGGTATTTTGTGACAATTTCTCATGTCCCTATGCTTCCTTGTTTGTATTCTCTCTTATTGAATTGAATTATATGTATGTTTTTGAATGATATCTCAAGTTTCCTGATCCCTCTTTCTTTCTGCAATTTTGTGTATCATTGTGGATGACTTGATGTGAGTACTTTTGTGGGTATACTTCAACCCCTTAACTATCTTGTCTCATTCCTATACCTAGTTTCAGAGGTGAATGTTTGTTTGCAGGTCATAGATTGTTGTCTAATTCCAAAGGGTGTTATTGTTTGTGAAATAATCTCTCTTTCCCTAAATAACTCTTTTTATCTTCAGGCCCTCCTATGAAATACTTATGCAAACCTATTTAGTGAGTTGTGATCTCCTAGACCTAAGTTGCTCATTTGCTTTCATCCCATATACTAAGATCCAAAACCTAGTTTTGGTGCATCACCTAGTAGGTAGTTTTCTTTCAGTAAATTCCCTTTCCAAGCATTCCATCTATCCCCTTCCCTCAAAATTTTTACTTTTCATTTCAAGGAGTAAATTAAGGTGATTATCCAAGAGGAACCAGCCTAGAACCTGGAGGTCTCATCTCAGTTAGCAAAGGTCCCACAACCTAGAGATGATTCCCATGTTATACTAAGTTATCAAGACCAAGAGAGCTTGAAACAAAGGCGCAAACTTAGTGTATAAAAATTATGGCACGCCCGGTGGGACTTAAAAGAAGTTCATTTTTTGAAGATTATGCTATCTCTGATATACATATTGCATAAAGCAGGTTTTTAGAAGTCATTCTACCAAGTATATCTGGTGACTCCACTCATTTCAAGGATCAGGGCTAACCTTGTTCAAGGTTTATGAGAAAGATTGAGACTAGGAGCTCAAAGCCCACTAAATTTTTTGAATTTCCCTCAAGAAGAAGTCACAAAGGCATGTCAACTCAAAGAACATTCCCTACAAGAAGAGTTCAATCAACACCTCCTGATACTTTAGAAAGGAGACCTTTTCCCTTTCATTCCAAAAGAAGAGGCAGATCTCTAACCAGAGATCTCCTTAAGAGCCTATAGGCCTAAGCCATGGATCCTAATGATCCCAAACATTATAAAAACATTAAAATAAACAAAACACCTAAAATTTCCTTTATACCATAGTCAAAAACCCATGGTTTATAACCACATCGATGGTGACTAGGTCTTACAAGTTGGCTTGCTAGACAAAATTTGAAAATTCTAAAAATTCCCTTAGGCATGAATGGCCTTGGGTGAATCATTTTACGACCATAGAAATGTGGATATTTTGAATTTTTGAGGGTGTGCTCCTACGTACTCCCTTGTTTTGAAAACTCAAGTCCCACTTGAGAGTATTTTTTAATCAAGGATCCATGCTAGTTGATACACCCTTTTTTGAGTTGCATCTATCCTCTAGATCACAAGATCTCAACCAACTCGGACTATGTCAAACAATTCCTGACCCACTAGTCCTAATAGGGCTAATTCACTCAGTTACTTAAGGAAAAGTTCACCAGTCAATTATCCAAGGCAAACCACTAATTGAAATGATACTAGGAATCCCAAAGAGACAAAAATCTACTATTATATTGCATTTATCCACCCCTGAAGTGTTGTTGTCACTTCACTCTTCCATTTCCTCCACCAAGCACATAGAGATGCTTGGTCTAGAACCTACAAACATACTTCTCAAAACAATCCCTTATTTCATGTGCTGCTAAGGATTTAGATTACATTGACCCTACTTTAATTTCCCCACTTTGTATGGGAATCCCATGAAGCTAAGGCAAGTTAGGGCACTATTTGTTTAGAACCCTGGTTCAAGAGGGTTTCCTGGAAATCTGGAACACAAAATCTTCTAACTCTCGACTCCAATGTCCAAACTAATTCAGACCAAAAGAATTGGAGCCCTAATACATGTCATATGTTGGATTTAAAAATTTCCTTCTTCTCATGTCTGTACCAATCCATACACGTATTTTTTCATAGTCCAAAACGTAGAGAAAAATATGGATTTTTATTGATTGAATGTAAAATAACATAAGTTTCATCACCTTCCACCATCATTTGTTTTCCACCCACCTGCAAGGGCTATTTGAAGACCTTCCCCAATAGATCCAACCATTTTCAAAGGTTGTGGCCATTGGGAGGTGGTTTTACAATTTAGTAGCAACTTTCCAAAGAAGTTGCCAAACAACATTTCTTACATTTTTGCAAGTTTTTCAAAATGTTGCAATCTTTCTCATAATGAGCCTATAGGCATAAGAAATGGATCCTAATGATCCCAAACATTAAAAAAACATTAAAATAAACAAAACACATACAAGTTCCTTTGGACCATAGTCAAAATCCCATAGTTTATAACCACACCAAAGGTGACTAGGTCTTACAAGTTGGCTTGCTACACAAATTAATTTGAAAATTCTAAAAGTCCCTTAGGCATGAATGCCCTTGGGTGAATCCTTTGAGGACAATAGAAATGTGGATGTTTTAAAGAGTGGAGGGGGTGCTTCTACACTAGTTTCTTATTAACTAGTGTTTTTTGTCCCTTAGTGAGTCATGATACATTATATGGGAAAGGGTGTGGAGAGGTGGGCAATTTCAGTTTCTTAATCATTTCAATGGAAACCAAATTCTCTATGGAACCATAATCAATTAGGAGTTTGCATACCTTGCCTTGGCACTTACAATTTTTTTTGAAGAGGGTCTTTCTTTGAGGTGTCTCTTGTTTAGGTGGAACTTGCAGCAGTGCTTGCCTCAACATCAAGCATACTCCTTCCTCAGGATCTAGATCTTTTGATGGGGAGTTTAAACTTTTGGTGTCATCTTGCACAAGTTGAGTCCTTCTTTGACCATGGTTATTGGACCCCACCCTTTCCAGACATTTTTTTGGGTAGTTTGGACAAACTAATTGCAGTTGTAACACTTGAATTTCCCCCCATTTCTTCCTCATGATCTGCCCCTTCCATTGGGTCTCCTGCCCCAATAACCACCCCTTTGGCTACTTTCACCATGAGATTTTTCTTGGTTTTCCTCATTATGAGGGTTGTAACTATGCCCCCTACCATTAGAGGTTCCCTTGCCTCTTCCATTAAATTATGCCCTTGCCTTACCTTTAGAGTTATGGTCTTGTTTCCTTTTCCATTTCTCCTCACCTTTTAGTGCCAATTGATAGAACTTGTGGATAGTAGTGGGAGTATGAAGAGTTAGGTCCTCTTGGATTGATAATTTCAACCCATTTATATATCTTGCTAACTTTTCTTCTTCACTTTTAGCAATTTGTGCCTTAATGCACAACTTCATGAACTCCTTTGTATAGGTTCTCATGTCCAAGTCTTTTTGTTTGAGGTTTTGTTTCCTCCTATGGAGTTACACTCCATAATCTTCGAGTGCATAATGTTCCTTGATCAGGGATGACAATATTTTCCATGATGTGATCATGTTTCTGTCATTGTTCACCCTTTCACTTTGGATGAAGTTCCACCAAGTTAAGGCTACCCCCTTCAACTTGGATTTGGCTATTTTTACCCTCTCTCTTTTCGGAGTGTCTTCACAATCAAAAGAGTTTGACAAAGCCTCCACCCAATCCAATGCAAGGTCAAGATCCATCTTTCCATTAAAGGTAGGTAGTTCCATCTTTTCATCAATGGTTCTCATCCCCTTCTTCCTTATCAGATTATTTTGCCCCTCTTTTTTCCAACTGGCTCATTAGCTTAGCCACATTTTCCTTCAACCTTCTATTATTTTCCATTTTCTCTTTCACAATTCTTTCCAACTCCATGTTGGTCATTCTCTAAGGGATATCCTCTTCCCCATCAGCCATTCTGACAAACCTCGCAATCTTCTATCCCAAGGTGTACTTGGCTCTGATACCACTTTAATGCAAAGTGTTAGGGAAGCTTACAAGGCTGTAAGTCTCAGGGTTAGCCTTAACAAAGGAGATAGTTTATGTTTTGCAATTGCCCAATTAGACCCAAAAGGATATTGGTTCTGAGACAAAGTCATTTATTGATGACTATAGTTCAAGTACCTAGGCTCGAGTTTTGGTACATAGAGGTTGGAACCAGTGATAGGGATTGGAATGGTTCCCCTTCATAAACCATATTTTCCAACAACAACACTTAGTGTTTGAAGAAGGCTAGATCAAGTGGATGGCAAAACTAGCTTGAATCAAGCCTATTTCTAGTAGCCCTCGGGCATAGGTTTTAGGGGATCAATTCACAGGGGGTTTTTCATTAGGAAAACTTGATCACCCTTAGGAGTACCCTTTTTAGAGGTGCAAAAGGATATGGAATAATGAGGACTAGATCCCACAATGGACCTTCCTATCCTTAGGGGTATCTTGAACCTATTAGGCCTAATTTGGGTCCCTTATTAAAGAATTCTTCACCAGTCGACGATCTCCATCTTGCCATCACTTCCACTGATTTCCTTCAAGTTCCTCATCACTAAATCCATAGTTATTTTGTGGGTTTCCACTCCCAGAACTATGCTACATGCTCAATTACCCATCTCCTGAGCCAAGCACATGAGGATATTTGGGCTAGGGATCACTGGAAAATGCATTAAGATAGGTCTTTGTAGCCTCATTATTTGGAATACATAAGCATGATGCCTGAAATCACATCCCTCATGTTTTGAGCTTAAACCATTAGAGGAAGCCCAAGTTAGGGCCAAAAAAATTTACCAGCCTCACAATTCCCTAGTTTCAGACAGTCCAGAGGAGGTTGTAGATATCTCTCCCTAGGAATTGATTCAGGCTTTCAAAATTGTTGCATAGGGACAAAAACACACTTTTCAACTGAAATAAAAATGATCCTCAACAATCAACAATACTGCACATACGTACCAGGTAGAGAAACATAGAAAAAACATAGAAAAACTAGTGAAAAATATATTTTGTTGCCAAAAACTATTCTTCTCATTCATCCATGTTATTTTATCATCCATGAGGTTGCATACAAATAACCATCCCAATGCTCCCAACTAAAATTTAGGTGGTTGTAGCCGTTGGAGAGGTGGTTTAGACACCAAAAAAAAAAAAGTGCAATGGTTGACAAAAGTTGTTGAGCAACATTTTTGCAACTTTTTAGCAATTGTTGCTAGTTTCAAAAACTTAGAGACTAGCCTAATCTTCTAGGTCCTAGATGACCCTAAGACAAGACCTATGACTAAAACAAATAAAAATGATCCTCTTACCAACTTTGACCAAGAGATTTATATGAGCATCTACTTGGCAAAGGGCCTACAAATGGATCTTATTACAAAGCAACAAGGTCCAAATCTTCAAAGAGGTAACTAGTTCAGGATTAGTCTTTATGCATGTATGAGCTGAGATATCAAGGATAGGTCATGCTTGTCTTCCAGTGGATGCTGGTTAATGTATTGTTCTTTCATAGGTCTCTTCTAAGGGGAGGGTCAAAATCCTTTGATGGATAATAGCATGCTTGAATGCATAGGTGGGTGTTTAGTTGAGGTTTGGTCATGGTGTGTGATTGATGTCAA
The DNA here is from genome assembly GCA_027943335.1 of Chamaecyparis obtusa. NCBI lineage: Eukaryota > Viridiplantae > Streptophyta > Pinopsida > Cupressales > Cupressaceae > Chamaecyparis > Chamaecyparis obtusa. The sequence goes on along the minus strand of BSBK01000682.1, from coordinate 2,678,096 downwards.
GCATCAACACATTGAGCATATTGTGTTCTTGTTTCATAACTGTCTCTCACAGTAGGGTGTTTGACTCTGTGGCCCATTAGAGAAGGCACTAGTCTATCAAAGACTTAGGGCATCTTAGCAGACCTTTCAATCCATTTTAAAATCATTTCCTTTCAGTTCCATCCTTTCCCTTTCATGTTGTTAGGATAAGTTTCTAGCTTTCAATCTCATTCCATGCAAGTAGGGCTATTGCATGAGACTTTCTATCATTGGGGTATAGGATACCTATAGGATATTGATTGCTATTCCACATTAATCTGTCTGCAAGCCTTTGGTTTTGTCATGAGGTGTCTTGAGTGTGTAGATAAGGCAATACCCAACTGAGTGAATGTGGAGCTCGAAGAAGGAGGATTTATCTCTATCCTCATCAATTGGTTTGTTTTTCTTGTCAAGCTTGAGTGCCTAACCTATGAGTCTAAGCCCAACTATTTGATTCAAGGTTGGTCTTGCAAGGAAAAGATCCAACAAAATGGTGACTCTGCTAGGGAGAACATAAGGAAAACCTATTAAGGAGCTCTGGTTGCTGTCATATTGAAGTAGTCAAAATCTTTTGACCAGATTGGTTTGGCCCATCTGAGTCACCAACAAAATGGTGACTCTGCTGGGGAGAGTCTAGAGCAGAGTCAGATAAACAAAAGGCATTGACTATATCTTCTCACTAAGTGTTGAGTGGTGACTCTGAGTTCTCTGTTTGATCAGTGTATTTCCTGATAGACAGTGTATTGATCCTGGTTAAGTTTTGGTTGGAAGAAGAAACAAAGTATTTCTTTCCTCTCAACAAGGTGGCAACTCTACACTATCATTTTCTGATGGAGCTACATGGAGAGCTCTAGATCTACCTTGCTTCCAGCCAAAGGTCTTCTGCTACAAAACTTCTAGGTATTCTTTTGTTGAAATGTATCCCTATCAAGTGTTAAGCACTATTGCAGGGGGATGATCTGTAGTGGGTAGTTCCTCATGGAGGAATATAGGCCCTTTTATTTTGATGGCATTGAAGGTGCCCCTAATGAGTTCTCTGTTGAGGATGGGAAGTTCTTGCCAAGATTCATGGCTGGTGGATCTATTTTTGCAAGCCAGCATGTTGATGTTGTCATGGGTATTTTTGGAGATATGAATGTTAAACATGAGGATGTTGCCATGAAGTTATTTGTGCACACATTTTATGATGGTGCAAGGAAGTGGTTCTTGTCCTTGCCTTCATGTTCAATCCCTTCTTGGGATGTGTTGAGAGCTAAGTTTGTTGAGCATTTTGATAAAGTTGCTGCTCTCAAGAAGGAATTAGCAAGGCTTAAAATGGTGAACTGGTAGTTAGCAAAGGACATAAGATTGCTAAGACTAGTGGCTCCTGATGATGTTCATGAGGAGGCTGGTGTTTCTGATGTTGAATCTCACTATGTAGAGAGTGTTGACTATGAAGCTGATTTTGAGATCAATGCATATGAGGATGTTGAAGATGAATCTGAGGATGACAATATTGCCTTTTTGTCTATAGATTTTTCTTCTTGTCAACATGAGAAGGCAATTTTCTTGTCCTAGATTGATGATGTTTTGTATGAAGAGGAGAATATTGGATATGATGTAGATGATCACTAATACATTTGGGGGCATTTTGCGACGGCTATGTGTCACAATTGTGACAGCTATGTGTTGCAATAGCAACACCCATAGACGTCGCTATTTTTTAGTCGCAAATTGCGACGTCTATGGGTAGCCGTCGCAATTGCGACACATATCCCGTCACAATGTGACTAAGATTTGTTAGCGGCATGGGCGTCGCCCCCCCGTCGCATGGCTTCGAAGGGCTGTCGCAATCACGATGGGCCTCCCAAGCAATTGCGACGGGCGCCTGCATCGCATTACGACGGGTTGCCGTCGCAATTGCGACGCCCGTGGGTGGATTAAAAAAAATAAAATTATTTAATACATTGCTAATGAACCACATTAATGATTTTTTCTTTCAACAAATGAGGACAGCCACTGTAAAGACAACATGATAATGTACACTCACTGTAAGGATAGTCACAAATGAGGACATCTCACAGTGACTGTCCCTTGTGTAATTGCCACTTGAATGTATTGCTATTCAGCCACATTAATGCTTTTCTTCTTCAACAAATGAGGATAGTCACTCTAAAGACAACATGATAATGTACACGGGCTGTAAGTGTACATTATCATGTTGTCTTTACAGTGACTGTCCTCCTTCAAGTGGCAATTACACAAGGGATAGTCACTGTAAAGGCAACATGATAATGTAGAGAAACGTTGTCATTTGTATTTTCAACAGTGCCGAGAGAGATTCCCTCCGCGAAATCACAGCTACAATTTCTGAGTACGTTGGGTTTATTTTTCTTTTGTCATTATTATGTAATCTGGTATTCAGCTGTTACAGAGCTAAAATACCCAGAAATGAGGACATATCTGTGTTGAATTTATTGTTAGCGGCTTTGGTTATTTAGAAGTTTAATTTTATTTGTTCATCTTTCAAGCACAAACGTTTTGTGGACCGTAACATCTTCATTGTTTTGGGTATGCAATGAAACAACCGTAACTTGCAACTACCTTCACGGTACTTGTGTACATTATCATGTTGTCTTTACAATGACTGTCCTCATTCAAGTGGCAATTACACAAGGGACAGTCACTGTGAGATGTCCTCATTTGTGACAAGGACAGTCACACATGAGGACATCTCACAGTGACTGTCCCTTGTGTAATTGCCACTTGAATGTATTGCTATTCAACCACATTTATGGGCCCGTTTGGACCACAGCACACAGTAGCATCTACAGAGAAGAATATCCTAGGTGTAACAAGTTGTAAGAATATACCAACAGTTCTAAGAAGTTCCCTAGCACATAGTAGCATCTACAAAGAAGAATATACAACATGAGGGCAGCCACTGTAAAGACAACATGATAATGTACACTCATTGTATGTGTACATTATCATGTTGTCTTTACAGTGACTGTCCTCATTCAAGTGGAAATTACACAAGGGACAGTCACTGTGAGATGTCCTCATTTGTGACAAGGACAGTCACACATGAGGACATCTCACAGTGACTGTCCCTTGTGTAATTGCCACTTGAATGTATTGCTATTCAACCACATTTATGGGCCCGTTTGGACCGCGGCACATAGTAGCATCTACAGAGAAGAATATCCCAGGTGTAACAAGTTGTAAGAATATACCAACAGTTCTAAGAAGTTCCCTAGCACATAGTAGCATCTACAGAGAAGAATATGGGTCAACGAGGTTGACTTCAAAGCCATGCAATCTAATGGTAATAGTAATATCATAATTTGACATACTATCAGAAATACTTCCTAAATAGACTATTCAATCTTATAAGAGATGGATTCATGAGAACTATTATTTATGAAATATGAGTCAATGACTTTAATTAAAAAAATTACACAATCTAATTCTTGTAAAAATATCAAAATTTGACACATTGAAAATACCTTCCAAAAGTATCGTTAATTGATTAATATGAATCACTACTCATGAAATATAATTTTATAAACCTAATCTAAAAACTACACAATAAAAATCTTAATAGCAATATTGTAAGAAACTATTCCCAAAAGCAAGCCTAACAAAATTTGATGAAAATAATTTTTGTTTCACTCAACTTTGACATTCACAACTTCCTCTTTTATTATAATAAGAAAAAAAATGTCTTTTTAGATATACCTCATGAACCATACTCGAATAATCTATCATTTTTCTTCTCAAAAACATATTTGCAGAGCCTGCTTCTTTTACTTGTTTGTACTTTTATCTCTCTGATGGAAAGGGTTCCTTCAGGACACATTTTTCCAAGTTCACTGCTTGAGATATTTGAGGAGGGTTCCCCTGCTTGAGTATCCATCCAACCCATATTCGAGTAGTTCTACAATTGCACAGTCTAAATTAATAATACTGAAAATTGAATGACGAATGATGATACATAGAATTGATATAAACTAATCCTAAAAACACTAAAACATTATTAATATATTTATATTTCATAAATAAAATTGATATAAAAGATCTGGAAAGATACATTAAAAAATAGAAAAATAGTAATTTATAATAGAAGGAAACTTAAATTGCTATTTTAAAAAAAAACAAGAGTCTTAAATCTTATCATTTTGTTTCATTATCATCCATAAGTACACACCTCTAGCATAATAATTATATTTTACCACCCATAAAATGAAAAAAAGATTTTCACAAGAGAAATTGAAGCTAGATTATAAAAATGAACCATCTTATTGGAAACTGGAACTGTTATCATACCCAAAAGGACTACAAAATTTCACCTTATCATACCCAGATTGTTGCTTTGCCTGGCGGAGGGAAATTTGATCAGTAAAATTGACACAGAGTATGTTGTCTCCATTGTCATGCTGGATAACAAAACACCAACTTTAATGGGCATGTACTGTCCCTTGTGTAATTGCCACTTGAATGCATTGCTATTTGATGCAGGGGCATCCCTAATGCAAGCCAAAGACACCATGATTGAAGAAGTTTCCATGAAGCCAAGGAGTCAAATCCTATCAATTGGAACATAAGATTTTCACCTTGGAGCTTTGAAGGATTGACTGGTGAAAGGTCCTTTTGATTGACAAATCAGAGTCTTTTTGAATGACAAATCAGAGTCTTTTTGAATGACAATAAATTAGAATAGGAGTTTTAGATGTTTTCTTGGTTTGTAATAAATATTAAGGATTGATTTTATCTCCTTATAAACATCCACTTGTTGGACACAAGACCCCTTGGTGACTTATAAACCTTGGGCATCTTTTGAGTCCTTGGATGAAATGAGCATAGTAAGTGTTTATTAGGTGTCTTTTAGATGTTGTTAAGAAGTTTGAAGGTCCAAAATAACTTTAATAAGGTTCTTAAAGTTTCACAACACATTTTTAACCTTCTCGGCAAAGTTGTTTGCAAAGTTGTAATGCAACTTTAAAAGTTGCTTAGCAAAGTTGACATTTGTTGGATAAACTGTTCTAACCACCTAGATGGTTGAACCAACATTTGGAGAGCCTATTTTAGGCTTCAAATGGTCGAAGACAGACAGAGAACCAGTATTGTAATCATTTTGCTTTCATAAAAAATAAAAATAACCCTGTTTTAGTGCATTTCTGGTGAAAAATGAACTCTGTACGGCTGTACGGATGGTGGTTGGATGATAAAATTTTCTTGGAAGTTGTAATAGTGACATCTGATGCTTTGGAAGTTGGTTTGATTGATTCTCTTTGTTTTATATCTAAGTTATTTCAAATTTTTTGTGCATTGTTTACAAACCCTCATTTTCAGGGTTTGACTGATGTAAAGACCTTAACTAACATTTCAACCATTGGAATTCCTTCTTCCTTGGTGGAATGAGAGTTAAGGATGTATATTTGTATATTCTAAAAGCCCTGACTACTCTGCATCACTATTGAACCACATTAATGCTTTTTTCCTTCAACAAATGAGGACAGTCACTGTAAAGACAACATGATAATGTACACTCACTGTAAGGATAGTCACAAATGAGGAAATCTCAGAGTGATTATCCCTTGTGTAATTGCCACTTGAATACATTACTATTGAACCACATTAATGCTTTTTTCCTTCAAGTGGCAATTACACAAGGGACAGTCACTGTGAGATGTCCTCATTTGTGACAAGGACAGTCACACATGAGGACATCTCACAGTGACTGTCCCTTGTGTAATTGCCACTTAAATGTATTGCTATTCAACCACATTTATGGGCCTGTTTGGACCACGGCACACAATAGCATCTACAGAGAAGAATATCCCAGGTGTAACAAGTTGTAAGAATATACCAACAGTTCTAAGAAGTTCCCTAGCACATAGTAGCATCTACAGAGAAGAATATACAACATGAGGGCAGCCACTGTAAAGACAACATGATAATGTACACTCATTTTATGTGTACATTATCATGTTGTCTTTATAGTGACTGTCCTCATTCAAGTGGCAATTACAGAAGGGACAGTCATTGTGAGATGTCCTCATTTGTGACAAGGATAGTCACACATGAGGACATCTCACAGTGATCGATTGTCCCTTGTGTAATTGCCACTTGAATGTATTGCTATTGAACCACATTAATGCTTTTCTTCTTCAAAAAATGAGGACAGTCACTCTAAAGACAACATGATAATGTACACTCATTGTAAGGACAGTCACAAATGAGGACATCTCACAGTGACTGTCCCTTGTGTAATTGCCACTTGAATTACACAAGGGACAGCCATTGTGAGATGTCCTCATTTGTGACAAGGATAGTCACACATGAGGACATCTCACAGTGATCGATTGTCCCTTGTGTAATTGCCACTTGAATGTATTGCTATTGAACCACATTAATGCTTTTCTTCTTCAACAAATGAGGACAGTCACTCTAAAGACAACATGATAATGTACACTCACTGTAAGGATAGTCACAAATGAGGACATCTCACAGTGACTGTCCCTTGTGTGATTGCCACTTGAATGTATTGCTATTCAACCACATTAATGCTTTTCTTCTTCAACAAATGAGGATAGTCACTCTAAAGACAACATGATAATGTACACTCACTGTAAGTGTACATTATCATGTTGTCTTTACAGTGACTATCCTCCTTCAAGTGGCCATTACACAAGGGATTTGTGTTTTCATTTGTGTTTTCAACAGCGCCGTAACCCTCCGCGAAATCACATCGGGATATAAGGGCAAAACAAACAAGAACGTTGTCATTTGTATTTTCAACAGCGCCGAGAGAGATAAACAAACTTAAAACTCAGACTTAAGAAAGATGAAGGCAATGCTTCAAAAGGCCGATGCCCTAAATACGGGAAAACACAATACCACCATTAAACGATGCCCTAGTCACCGTATCAATGCTGCCAGCTCTGTACCAGTATGCTGACTGCTCACTTTCATCCTGTGATAAAGGTAACTTCATTAATCATACTTGAAATGGCAGCATACGAACTAAAGCTGATGAACATTTATAAACTAAAAGTTTAAAACTACAGATTACAAATGTAGTAGTTTCATACGAAAAGAACTTGATGTCTGAAATTTACCATTAGAAGTATCCAAAGGAATACCACAGTACTGTTGAACTTGGAGAATCGGAGATGATCTACACAGCAAGGTTCAATAGCTGTAAGGACTGTTACACCATCTTTAGCATTTGAATACATTTTCTCCTTGGCTTCTGGTGGATCCTCAAAGACCCCCAATGACGTTTTCCCTACAATTATCAATTGTTTGTCAGTATGAGATATTAATAAATAAACATTAATCACAATATTAGGCAAACAATGATCTTGATGTCTGAATCTAAATCACAGAAAGCTCTAATAAATTAGTTCTTAGTTTCACATTAAACTAAGTTTCAATTTCAAATGGTTATAATAATTTTTGCAAGTTATAAGTAGCTGGTTACAGTATATGACATAAAAAGAAAAAAAATCATTTCTATTCTTTTCTTCTTTTTCTCTTTCAACGAAGCTTTTGCACCACACAAATGCATACCAAGAATTTCTCAGGAGGTTTCAAGACCATTGCATACCAAACTTCTTCTCTATAGATGCTACTGTGTGTCATGGTCCAAACGGGTCCAAATAGACCTAGTGACTCTAGTAGGTCTCCAAAACCTGTTCTGCAGCAATAACTCTTCAATTTGACAAAGGACCTTATGAAATTATATGTTTTTTGAGTACCCTTTTTGATGTTCTAACAATCGTCCAACTCCCAGACCTTGACTCCACTCTAGCATATCAATGTCCTTATTGAGTCCGTAGACCTAATGCATGCCTTTGGGTGTGGGTTCCAAAACAAGGCATTGAAAATGGGTGCATGAAACCAAGATCAAAGTTTGAAGATGTCCACCATGCTCTAAAGATCTAGATTCAACAAGCTTTGAGGTCCTTTACTTGCCGCTACCCTCTGATCTTGCATAATCCATCAACTCCTAGTCAAGAACATTGAGATTCTTGACCTAGGGCTTGCTCTTGAAATTCTCTAGCTTAGTATCCTGTTCCAAAGCTTTTAAAATATGAAAATAAACCCCCTTAACTTGCATTTTACAAAGAACAGAGGATATCCTATGGTTTATTTGCAAGTTAAGGCCATTTGAATGCAATAACCCAAAAAATGAGGGTTTGACAGAACAACAGATAAGAAAAAGGAATAACTTTGATATAAGGTGTCTTGAATCTACCAAATAAACTCTCAAAGCATAAGATATAAATACTCTAACTTCCACACTGGTCTGCCCTCCCTTTCACATCCGTACACTGTACAGTGCTTGAAGGAAATGCACAGAAAAGGCTCTGAAATAGTGGCTCTATCTGACAGAGAGTCCATGCTAGGCTTCATGACTAACCTAGAGCACATTCCTTGTTATGGAGGAAGTTTGAATGGTGAAGAACTTATGGAATGGATAGAGGACCTAGATAACCATTTTGACTACAAGTATCTTATTAATAACCATTTTGACTACAAGTATCTTATGGATAGAGGACCTTGATAACCATTTTGACTCATTTAGTATCTTATTGAGCTTCACTTTGTTTCGAGAATATAGTTTAATATTCTCTACTAAACAGGGCCAACCACGTGAAGGTGGAAGCTCATTTGGCCCCACCCCCCTCCCCCTAACATCACTCTACATTCCCCGTTAACATCTAACATTCATTCATTCTTTCAATTATTAATAAAATGTAACATTCAATCAATATCACATGATAACATTCATTAACACATTAGATTCGTTAACACGCAACATTCATCAATATGAAAATAAACACATAATTCATGAACATTCATTAGCACATAATTAAATTCATTGAGACATAAAATTCAGTCATTATCAATTAAGGTATTTAGATGACAATCATTTCTTTTTTCTCTTTCTAATTTTTTTTCTATGTAAGCTCTAAGAGGAGCATCAGTGTTATCATCAATACCCCCCTCATCAGTTGTTTTGTTCTCTATTCTTGATGATCTCAAATTCCTATGCTGCTGCAAAGGGGGGTCCTCTACAATAACAAATAAAAGAGTTAAATTTAAAATATTTAATTATAATTGTTACAAGTATTTAATTATTTTAAAGAACATAACTGTGGCGCTCTTTAATTACCTGATCTGGCCACATCATTTTGTCTAGACTCAACCTCAACATGCTCATGGGCACCGACCCCTCGATCCTCTACAGTTGCTATACAAAATGTTACATTAATCCAAACACCAATTGTAATTACATATAAAAATTTTAATAGCAAATGTATACCTCCACCACTAGGATGCACATCATGCGAACCTTCATTATGCATAGATTGTGTAGAAGGATTGTCAGGCTGCATTCCAATATCCTACACATTGTTATCATTGCTTTCTTAAAACAGATATACTCACTTTATATTAGAACTTAACATCAAATAGACTAATTGGTAAAGTATTCAATTTGAAATAAATTTCATTTAGCTTATTTACCTGTGGCTCAGATGCATCATTATTTGAACCTTGCACACTGATTTCAGCTCGTAGGCGTTCAGCCACGGCTCTATAGCCTTGTTGGAAGCCAATTCTCTTGTCCTCTTCTGTGAGGCATCTATTGAACTCTGACCCCTACATTTTTTCTTGGTATGGTGAATTTTACTTGCATTGTTTGATCAAAAAAAATTTCCTTGCAATATATAAAAAAATTGATACAAGTTTTCATTTACTAATACTTACAACTCGTGCTTGAAGTTTGGAAAAACCACCAGAGCCGAGCTTGTGTGTCCCGTGCTTTTCTAATCTTGCCTTTGTTGCCTTTGATGTGTCAAGCAATCTATGAAAAGTTTGAAATATGTTAGAGACCAGTATAGGAAAAATTTAGAGGTTAATTAGTACATAATTACATTCTCAAAAGTATCACATACCTTGCTCTACTCTCTACTGGCGTAATTCCTTTTTTCATGTCAGCTTTATACTTTCCATCCAAAATCAAACCCTGCCACTCAGCCTCAAGAACACAGGGCGGACGCTCGTGCCTTGGGTTAACCTCTAAATATTTCCTGTACTGGTCCCTAATATACTTCAAACATAAACTAGCTCTTTCAAGGAGCTTGTTTCTCTCAAATGCACGAGGTCCAAAAAGCTAGGTCATACTATGTACAAGATCATCCTTCAACTTTTTATCTTGGTTATTCCAACTTTTAAGTAAAAAAAAACATGTTAGACTCATAAATGAAGAGAAGCTACCTTTAATATAGTTCAAGAAATTGATGAAAAGGAAAACTATTCTAGCAATGATATGAAATCAAAATAGTGGTTTGGGGTTTTAGTTAGGATATGATGTTCCACCATGTATGTATGGTGGGCTCGAATATCCGCAAACACTAGTCACCAAGTTTTCGCCAAAAAATATCATTCCCTACAAAATAATCATGGGATCATTAGTCGATGAAGAGTGATCAAAAACTAAATTACTATTATATCACTATAGAATAATAATAAATTTAAAGTACCTAGAAGTTTGGATACTTTTAAGGGAATGCCTTCATCGTCGCTGATGATCAATACGCAATCCTTCACCATTCCCGTACTAGGAACACGGGAACATCCAGGAAATGATGTTGCATCGGGACTTGTTGCATCTCCTATTGCAAAAAATGAAAACCATTATCAAATGCCTCCAAGAAATAATACTTCAAGGGAAATAAATTGGTGCAGAGCACCCATGGCACAAACACAATCAAGGGATCTACATCATAAACACATAACACTTAAACACATAACAAAAGAGAGAAAAAGAGGGATTTGTGTACCAGTAGATGGTGCAACAGTTGGTGCATTTAGGCTGTGTGTTGTTGACATGGCAGTCGGCAAGACATTTGTGGCTATCCTGGATGGAGGTGGCGTTGTCATATCATCATGGAAAGGAGCTGAAGAATAAAATTGTTAGAGCATGCATAAATATAGAACGCATGGACTAGCATGGACAAGATTGTTAGAGCATTAAAAAAAAAGATTGTTTGAGCATGTATTGTCAATGATTATGATCATTCCTATATATATTCAGTGGAAAACACAAGTGGGGAATGGAACATGTGATCTACCTGAACCACTTGCAATACCGGCCTCATCATGGGAATGGGGTTCAAAATTACGCAAATAAATCTGTAAAGACAATGCATCCATAGTTTAATTAATGTCATAAAAGAGCATAACATAAAAACCATTATTGAACTCTTGTAATAATTAAAAATTTCATTAATACTTACTTTAAAGTTTTCAGAAGTGCGCAACAACTCAGCTGCCCTGTCTTTTATTTCCTGAGTCTGAAGATGTATGGATACCAAACGTAGAAGTTCTTTCCCAATTTTCTTTAGAAGCTTTTTAATGGAACCGATTGGGTCATCGGTCTCTGCTAAATCAATAAAAAAAGGGTCCACAAGGGGGGACTCCTGAGGGACTGCAGGTTGCTTTCCCTCTCTCCGACCACCGGCCCTCTATGACAACAATAGTATTAGTATTATCAAAATTACTCCAAAATAATGAAGAAAATAACATTAAAAAAAATAACATTTTGCTTCTATCTAGTTTGCACAATTACAATGAGTTTTACCTGCTCATGTGTAGATGAGCTAGGAATATCATCACCATCACCTTCGGGCGGTTGCTCCATATTGTGCCCCTGTGTCAAAGATCAAGTATAAAAATGTTAGCCAAAAATTTAATAACTAAATGGTATGTTGGAGTCATTGATTAGAAGTTGGTTTAATAGTATGTACCACCCCCATGATAGTAGCCTCGTTTGTATCTATGCGGTTCAAATTGTAATCAATAAGCAGCTCTTCCCCTGCACGTATTGATTTTATCGCACAGATGAATACACGATTTCCCTCGCGCGCCTCAAATATGCAATTGGGTTTCTTTATAGTTGACCCAGGTCATGTACTATTTATAAAACCCGCAATATTCCCTATTGCTTTTGGCCTTCCATCAATGTATATAGCCACACTTTTACTTTGATTATTGTCTTGCTGTTGTATATAATTTGCCGAGAGTGCATAACTACGCATACTTCTTTTATATTGAACAATATGCATCCAAATTTTGTAATCATAACATGGTCCAACATACTCCATCAATTTAGAAACTTTGTTGTAAGACACCTTTATGCCATCCATAGAAAATAGGCCCAAACCATGTAATGATGATGGTGCTATGCGATATATCCTCTCATTAACACAAAAATCAGTGTTTATTGGAGGAAGTTCCTTGGGTACCCAATGTTTTTGTAGATGTTGGTACCTCAAGGGCACCTCGATGTCGCCTTTCATCTCATCATCATAAGAACATGACCCCCCTTGAGCAAGGAAAAATTTCATGTGTTTATTGAATTTCCTTCTAGTCCTTTGACCTCTAGTTAATCTCCCTATTCTAGATAAACTGCATGTCTCACTTTCCTCTTCTATTCCTATATTTCCCTCACTCGAGGAAGACACTTCTGACAAATACCTATTTGCTGGTACCTGCAAATGGGAGAGATCTTAGAAGACATCAATCTTACTATTGATAAGTGTATTAAATAGACTTTCTATAAGGTGTATTGACTTATACCTGTCGATCCATGAGACTGTGCGGGATGCTCTTGAAAGGGGTTCAATTTCCTGCAAATGTAATTCAATTATCGTGAGCATAATCACATCATAATCATAATCACATCCATCATAAGCATCACATAAAAATTAAAAACATTAAAACGTACACATTATAACACTTATAGCTTTTAAATAGATAATGAATAAACTATGTAACCATTTAAGACAAATATATTTCTATCAAGAAATGAATATTAAATACATTAAGGATTGATGGCATACCTTTAAATTTCATCATCATCATCCTCATCATCATCATCATCATCATCATCATCATCATCATCATCATCATCATCATCATCATCATCATCATCATCATCATCCTCGTCATCGTCGTCATCATCATCGTCGTCGTCGTCGTCGTTGTCGTCGTTGTCGTCATCATCAACATCATCATCATCAACATCAACATCATCTTCATCATCATCATCAGTAGCAGCATCATCTTCTTCTTCTTCTTCATGAAAATTTGTCTCAGGAACATCATCCAATAATTGTCGATCGTGATCATCATCTACATCATCTTCTACTTCTTCGGTATCTTCTTCTTCCATCGCATTATACTTTATCGGCCTTCCTCTCGGTTCATGTCTAACAACAAATGACCAACCCGGTTTATGTGAAACCTCTGAGTAAAATACCTACTCACATTGGCTTGGAAGAACATAGGGCTCATCCCCAACTGGCTCAAACGACCTTGTATTAACCATTGTAAATCCATTATCATGTTCAATAACAGTTCTATTAGGATCATTTGGATTAAGTCGTAGCCTGTACCATTTGACAATGAAGAGTACTAATTTGAAGGAACTAAAGTCGCACTCAAGTATATCATCCAAAATGCCATAGTATTGATTTTTAGACTCTTGAGGATCTAAGTCATTTCTAGATGAAATATTAGTCACTTGAAAGACTGCAGTTATTCCAGAATCACAAGTTTTCTTCGTGTCATCCAACACTTTGACGCAAAATTTTTGACCATTACAAAACATACCCTTGTGGTGTTTAACCTGCAATAATATGTGAAACATGTCAAAATTATTATATCGTGAGTTGATAAACATACGGGTGATTAATAATTTTGTACGTACCTGGAAATCTCTTAAACCATATGCTAAATCTATTTCCCTTTGCGTAACATTAGAATCTCCATTACGATGAGCTTCTTTAACCAATGAAGATACACCTTCCCATGTTAATGTGTGACCAGAATGTTGACATCGTTCAATCCATACCGTCATCCAATCAAGATTGTTTGCAATATACAAATGTAGTGCATCCCACTCTTGAGCAACTGTACAAAAAAAAAATAGATGACTTACAACCGATTTATTTTGAAGATTAAGAAATAATTTATTACAATAACATCTTATAATTTATTACCTGTCACTTTCCTCAATCTACCTTTCCCCATCAAGTACTCCCCTTTGAATTTTTTAAAATGGTCGAGATCCCAAATGCGATCTACATGGATATTTGAAGCAAACTTAGGAAGATATTCAGTAATGTACACCATAGTCTGGTATACCATGTATCCCTCTACCATAGAACCCTCAGGATGTGCTCTTTGTCGAACCAAAGCCTTCAAAGATTTTAAGTGCCTCTCAACCATCCACATTGACCTAGTGTGTGCAGGTCCACACAATTCAATCTCCTCAACTTGGTGTATGAGGTAGTGTTCTTGTGCATTGAAAAAAGTTGGAGGTAGACACTTTTGCATTTCACACAATAAATGAGAAATTATTCTCTTCCAATAGTTTATATCTTCTTTATGGATTTCTTTAGATGACAACCACCTACATTAAGAGATTCAAGTCACAAAAAATATATAAATACGAGACTTTACAAAATAATATACAATAGATTACATAGCAAGAAAAACAAATCGTGAATATAATAAATATATACAACAAATTGAACAGATATTACTACTTACCTCATGTATTTTCCAAGATCATATATCACTTGTTTGATGTTATTGTTGAAGTGCTCTGGGAGAGATAGAGGTAGCACGTACTGCAGTAATTATAAACCAATCATTTCATTATTTTCTAACATAACATAATGAATAGTACACGTAGTTTATGAATATATTGTAAATACAGAAGAACATAACTTACCTTGATGAAAGTATGCCAATCATGCATTTTGAGCCCTGGCCCAAATTCACTTTTCTTTGATATGAGATTGCTTATGTTCCCAGCAAATCCTGTGGGAAATCGAATTTTTCGTATGACTTCTTTTATGGCATCACTTTGCTGCTCCGTTAATAACCAAGGAAGGGCACTTATATTAATCTGATCTCTATTGCTATTTGAGTGAATGAAATTCTTCAGTGCATGATTGGATTCATGAATGTCATTACAAATTTTGACAATTTTTTCTTTGTCACGCCTTCCATCCAGTATTTTCCACAATGTCTCTGTTATATTCTTTCCAACATGCATAAGATCAAACAAATGCACAATTTGTAGGTCCTCGTAGTAGGGCAACCTACTAAATTGTCTGGGATAGCTTTTTAGTCCCTTTGGAAGGTTGTCAGTAGTGCCTTGACGACCTTCACGATCATCAATTACATAATTAGTAAACAAAAATCACAATAGAAATATATAAATTACAAACATAAACCATTAAGTGGAACGACATTACCTCGACGATTAATTCTATTATATTCCAACTTCCATAGGCGAGGTGTCATTCTTCGTGGCTTTGATGTAGTCTCTTCTTTCCCATTGAAAAGATGTTTTTCCATACTTCGATACTTATGATTCCTGTGGAGGAAGTGTCTGTACTCATCAAACACATGGTTTCCTAAACTTTTTGAATGACGAGATTTCATCTTTGGACCACAAACTGGACATGCAAATTTTCCCTTTGTTTGAAGACCTACAAGATAATGATATAATTGGATTATTAAATATGTTGATTTTTATAATTAGAATTATCATGCGCAACTTGAATTCACTATAACATACCACAAAAATGTGTTAGCCCTGGGGCATCATGTATTGTCCATACAAGTATTGCATGGAATTGAAATTGTCTTTGTCCTATTGGTCTAGACATGTCATACATAGTGACACCGTTCCATAACTCCACCAACTCGTCAATAAGAGGCTCAATATATACATTTATATCTTTAACTTGATATTTACCTACTTGAATGAACAGTAACATTACATAATTATTAAGACCATTTTACTGTAAGATTTGTAAGTACATGTAAATTAATAACTATCAAATGATAAAATACTTGGAACAATCATTGCCAACATAATGTGCTCCCTCTTTATTGACATCCACGGAGGAATGTTATTGTTGATAACAAAAATAGGCCACACCGAGCAAACAGATCTCATCTCTCCAAATGGATTGACACCATCCGCTGCCAATGAAAGCCTAAGATTATGAGGTTCTTCTTTGAAGTGTTTCCACTTTTCCTCTATGTGCATAAATGCTGAACCATCCGCAGGGATTCGAATAATGTCATCTCGACTTCTATTGCGTGCATGGTAATCCATAAATTGTGCCAAGCTAGTACACCTGAATAATTGTCGCATCCGTGGAATAATGGGGATGTAACGAAGAACCTTGTGAGGCACCTTTTTTGTTATTCGATCTGTTCAATATCTACTCGTATGACATACAGGGCATTGTGTTGCAAATTCATGTTCTTTATAATATATAATATGATCATTGGGACAAGCATGTATTGCTTGATACTCCATTCCAATATCTTTCATAATAGCAGATAATTCTCGATATGAGCGAGGTAGAATATTTGATGGTGGTAACAAAAACTCGCCTATCAATCTACAGCAAAAAATATAAGTTGTTAATATAAACAATATTAGTGGTACATTATTCACCCTTTGTTAACTATAAAGACATATATGACATACCTTAACATACGTGACATTGTTATGTTGGATAAACCATTCATAACCTTCAAGTTCAACAACAACAATACAGCAGAGAGAAGAGTTTTTTGGGAGTCTTTGTATAGGGGCTCGTATGCCTTCTCAAGTAGAGGTACATCAAGGCTATCATCATCATCATGATCAGATCCGCTTGGACTAAATGTGTCATGGATCAATGTATTTATACCATCATCTTCAATTGTGTTTTCTGGCGCATGATCGTCATCTTCCATGGGATCATTATCTTCACCTTGGATATTCGCACCCCCATGTTCCTCCATATCATGTACTTCCCTGGGGAGATCAACCTATATAAAATTGATTAACATAAATAAACCATGATCTTCAACTCATCATCAAGTGATTTCATATGTATATAAATTGTTAAAATGATATAATGAACAACTTACCAGTGGATGATAGTCATGCCCCCCTTCAATGTGACCATTCTCCCTACAATGTCTCTTAACTGTTTTGATTAGCAATCTTCTACGGTTTAAGCCCTTACAAATTTTGCAGGGACAATAACATTTTCCATCACCTTTTCTTTTCAAGTTAGACCACAATCTAGCGATTGTCTCCCTATTTTGTTCTTCACTTATATTATCTGACATGATCGTTCTTCACAGTAAGCAAAAATTGGGCTATGAAAACTTCGGTCTACAACTTTCAGTGACTAAGAAAAATTGTCAAAAGTACACAAATCTTCTTAGACCTAGTTAAATCCTTTAATATTTTAAAAGTCTAGTTAAAATATACATTAGATTAAAAAATATACAATTTTCATGCTTGAGCACACGGCTACGACTAGTGCAATGGTCTTCTTGCTTAGCTCTAGAAGCTCTCTAGCAATCAAAACATATAAGCTACAAGGCCTAACAGCAATTTCAAAACATATAAGCTACAAGGCAAGACATATTACATGACATGGCAAAAGGATTAAAATATACATTAGATTAAAATATATACAATTTTCAAACCTGAGCGCGCGGCTATAACTCATGCAATGGTCTTCTTGCTTAGCTCTAGAAGCTCTCCAGCAATCAAAACATATAAGCTATTAGAATTCATTAACTTTCTGTAATTGGAAAACTCTATTTGATATTAGACCGTAAACTACTACTATTCTCTCCATAAGAACTAAGTACAAAATTCTTTCAAGTTCACATCCATGATTCCCTTTAGATTAAAATATACAGCAAAAATAAGCTAAAAGTCTAGTTAAAATATACATTAGATTAAAAAATATACAATTTTCAAACCTGAACGCGTGGCTATAACTCGTGCAATGGTCTTCTTGCTTAGCTTTAGAAGCTCTCCAGCAATCAAAACATATAAGCTACAAGGCCTAATAGCAATTTCAAAACAAGGGTCATCAAAAGAACCAAAAACAATGTGTGCAAACAATACCTTGTGAAGTGGTATAGACAATTAGAAGATGCTACTATGTGCTAGGGAACTTCTTAGAACTGTTGGTATATTCTTACAACTTGTTACACCTGGGATATTCTTCTCTGTAGATGCTACTGTGTGCCGTGGTCCAAACGGGCCCATAAATGTGGTTGAATAGCAATACATTCAAGTGGCTTACACAAGGGACAGTCACTATGAGATATCCTCATGTGTGACTGTCCTTGTCACAAATGAGGACATCTCACAGTGACTGTCCCTTGTGTAATTGCCACTTGAATGAGGTCAGTCAGTGTAAAGACAACATGATAATGTACACATACAATGAGTGTACATTATCATGTTGTCTTTACAGTGGCTGCCCTCATGTTGTATATTCTTCTCTGTAGATGCTACTACGTGCTAGGGAACTTCTTAGAACTGTTGGTATATTCTTACAACTTGTTACACCTGGGATATTCTTCTCTGTAGATGCTACTGTGTGTCGTGGTCCAAACGGGCCCATAAATGTGGTTGAATAGCAATACATTCAAGTGGCAATTACACAAGGGACAGTCACTGTGAGATGTCCTCATGTGTGACTGTCCTTGTCACAAATGAGGACATCTCACAGTGACTATCCCTTGTGTAATTAAGTATTGTGGGGAAGCATTCTAAATAACCAAAGCCGCTAACAATAAATTCAACACAGATATGTCCTCATTTCTGGGTATTTTAGCTCTCTAACAGCTGAATACCAGATTAAATAATAATGACAAAAGAAAAATAAACACATCGTACTCAGAAATTGTAGCTATGATTTTGCGGAGGGAATCTCTCTCGGCGCTGTTGAAAACACAAATGACAACCCGCTTGATTTCGTGGAGGGAATCTCTCTCGGTGCTGTTCAAAACACAAATGACAACCCGCTTTGTTCAAAACACAAATGATAACCCGCTTGATTTCGTGGAGGGAATCTCTCTCGGCGCTGTTGAAAACACAAATGACAACGTTCCTTTTTTTTTTTGCACTTATATCCTGACCAACATAAGGTCCATTTGTAATACAACATGATAATGTACACTTACAGTGAGTGTACATTATCATGTTGTCCTTAGAGTGACTATCCTCATTTGTTGAAGAAGAAAAGCATTAATGTGGCTGAATAGCAATACATTCAAGTGGCAATTACACAAGGGACAGTCACTATGAGATGTCCTCATTTGTGACTGTCCTTACAGTGAGTGTACATTATCATGGTGTCTTTAGAGTGACTGTCCTCATTTGTTGAAGAAGAAAAGCATTAATGTGGTTCAATAGCAATACATTCAAGTGGCAATTACACAAGGGACAATCACTGTGAGATGTCCTCATGTGTGACTGTCCTTGTCACAAATGAGGACATCTCACAATGACTGTCCCTTGTGTAATTCAAGTGGCAATTACACAAGGGACAGTCACTGTGAGATGTCCTCATTTGTGACTGTCCTTACAATGAGTGTACATTATCATGTTGTCTTTAGAGTGACTGTCCTCATTTGTTGAAGAAGAAAAGCATTAATGTGGTTCAATAGCAATACATTCAAGTGGCAATTACACAAGGGACAATGTCATGAGCCATGACATATTGAACTTAGTATAATAATAAAATGATTAGATGATATATAATAATCTATTATTAACGGTATATAACAATAATATATAATTATTATCAAAAGATAATAATAATATATAGTTAGCATAATAAGTAATATGTTAATTAAATAATATTAAAATATTAATAAATAATATAATTATGATTATAATTATAATATAAATTAATAATAAATAATTATTAATAAATTATATATATTATATTATAATAATATATTAAGTAATAATATTAAATCAATTATTGATATAATAATTTTAATATATAAATAATATTAATAAACCTCTCAATATAAAACAATATGTTATCACTATAATAATATTTATTATAATATTATTAATATTACTAACATCATTAATTATAATATTTAATAATAACAATAACATTAATAATAATAATAATAATAATAACGTTTAAAGCAATATCGAATATCTGTAATCGATATACATCTACATTAAACATCAACATTATCTATCACGATGAGGAATGAAGAAGTGATACAACAATCACTAGCCATTACACATCGATACCATGAGAGGATGATTAATGAACCAAATACTATGAAGTCAAGATCAGCATGATATGAATAAGGGATAGGTCGCTATGTGTTTCAGAAGATGTATTGATAAGCAAGAAGGATAACCATTCATATATTATAAATAATCATTAATTGCACAAGTTTAGACAATGACATATCCGATAAAGCAATATCAAACATGAAGACCCGCTAGCAAATATGCACCATCACTTCCTATGTTATCATGACAATAACATAAACTAGATTGAATTCTACTATCTATATCAATAGACACCACATAGGAGGATATCGACTAAAGGATTGAAAGATTATCGATTGTCTGAGATAAACCACATCTTGTAGAAACACAAAAGCATCAGTGATTATATCACAAGCTATTGATGAATGAGGCATCAGTCATGGATAATAAGTACAATGTATCCTTAAGTATTAATAGGAATGGAAGTCAATTTGAAGATCAAACTCCATTACCAGCAATCAACCAAGAAATGGACAATTATCAGAAAATGATATCGACTTATATCAGAGTAGAAAGATTGGATATCATCATAACAATATGGGATAAGGCAAGAGTTAATATCGATTGACTAAATACTAATGATAGTTAGACCAAACTAATACAAACACAATGGATGTTAACTACTGGTTGCACTACCAATTAGGGAAGATTACGTTCATAAAAAGATTTGATATTGAGTCAATCTGGGAGTTATCTATGATCAGAAAATAATGAAATAATATTATGTGAACTGTCGGATTATGGAAAGGTGTGATTAACAAAGGGACATGGAGGAAGAAACAAGACACATCTCATTCATAGCATCTCTTCATTCGTTAAAGACAATATAAGAATGCATTCTCGTCAGTCACTCAAGGCATCATTAGAACTTTATTTACTTATCCATATTTGGATATACTCAATAGAGCATCTACCTTTGGCAGTTTGGTTTCAAGTTTATCATTGCAGATCAGAGACAACACCATGATTGCACAGATAGAAAGGATGGTCAGAAACAGCATCAATATTTGAAGTTGCAAGCATATAATTTAGAATTTGAAATAGCAACATATCACTCATAGCGATATTACACATTTGCATAATTACATCATCATATCAGACACAGCAAATACATTGCTGTAAGCAATACTTATTGATTGTATATCGATATTGTTTATATCAGACATACCATCATTATACTATCACTATAAGTGATAGGAAACATCATATTCATAGCATATTTCATATCATTATATCTGACAGTGCTATTAAACATATTGGTATCAATATCATCTTGCACACATATTGTGATTGAATCTGAAATAGCGGTTGATATCTTAAGTAACCTCCATTACTTAGTTTAATTGTAAGTATCTGATAGAGTAAATCTGAGAAGTGGAGTAATTGTTCCTGTTTTCCAAGTTAGCCAAAAAGGGGACATTACAAACAATCACTGTGAGATGTCCTCATGTGTGACTGTCCTTGTCACAAATGAGGACATCTCACAATGACTGTCCCTTGTGTAATTCAAGCGGCAATTACACAAGGGACAGTCACTGTGAGATGTCCTCATTTGTGACTGTCCTTACAGTGAGTGTACATTATCATGTTGTCTTTAGAGTGACTGTCCTCATTTGTTGAAGAAGAAAAGCATTAATGTGGTTCAATAGCAATACATTCAAGTGACAATTACACAAGGGACAATCACTGTGAGATGTCCTCATGTGTGACTATCCTTGTCACAAATGAGGACATATCACAATGACTGTCCCTTATGTAATTCAAGCGGAAATTACACAAGGGACAGTCACTGTGAGATGTCCTCATTTGTGACTGTCCTTACAGTGAGTGTACATTATCATGTTGTCTTTAGAGTGACTGTCCTCATTTGTTGAAGAAGAAAAGCATTAATGTGGTTCAATAGCAATACATTCAAGTGGCAATTACACAAGGGACAATCACTGTGAGATGTCCTCATGTGTGACTGTCCTTGTCACAAATGAGGACATCTCACAATGACTGTCCCTTGTGTAATTCAAGCAGCAATTACACAAGGGACAGTCACTGTGAGATGTCCTCATTTGTGACTATCCTTACAGTGAGTGTACATTATCATGTTGTCTTTAGAGTGACTGTCCTCATTTGTTGAAGAAGAAAACCATTAATGTGGTTCAATAGCAATACATTCAAGCGGCAATTACACAAGGGACAGTCACTGTGAGATGTCCTCATTTGTGACTGTCCTTACAGTGAGTGTACATTATCATGTTGTCTTTAGAGTGACTATCCTCATTTGTTGAAGAAGAAAAGCATTAATGTGGTTCAATAGAAATACATTCAAGTGGAAATTACACAAGGGACAATCGATCACTGTGAGATGTCCTCATGTGTGACCTTTGTGAAGGCAAGTGCCAATTTGTACCCAAGTTACCAATATTGTGGCAAAAGTGGGAATGAAGCATTTAGGGGTAAAATTGGGCAAAGAAGTGTAGAAGTGGCCTATGTGAGGTCTAAATATCCTAACTAAGTCATGGTTAGGGTCTTATGGTGTTTGAACAATAAGTTTTGAACCAAAATCCCAAAGGTTGTAACAAGTTGTCAATGTTGTCATTCACAACATTGACAACATTTGTGCAAGGGAGCATTTTCGAGTAAGATGGTTATGTAACTATATGAAACCATTGAATTAGGCATCAGATCAACTATAAGAGGCCTCCATCGATCTGTGCAAAAGGTTGGGGGGAAAAACATTTGGAATTAAGAAGATTTGTAGAGTAACACGGTTTTAGTGAATTCTTGAGTTTTTTTGTTTCTTTGTTTTCAGTTGATTAATGGATTAGATAGCTCGCAGTGTCTATTGGAAAAGTTAGTACAAGTTGTTTTTTTATTCTGTGTTGTGTTTTTTTTGAGTTTTAAAGCATTCCAACTAGTTTGTTAATTCTTTTGTTAAGTACCCTATCATTGGTTTGAACCAGGCAGGTTGAACAAATGGAGTCTTAGCTCATCATTCCATTGTCAATTTTGTACGGGCTCTTGGAATGGGTGAGGTGACTCCATGTACTATATGTTTGGAAGGAGGGGCCCTGGGAAGCTCATTTTCTATGTTTGCAATGATGTCCTAGGTGAGTCAGTTGAGCACAGTTAGGGATGACAAATCATTACAAGAAGATTACAACAAGTTGAATGCATTGGTTGCTTCAACTAAAATATCATGGAGAGGTAGACACACATCTAAAGAAGCCCCAAGTCAAATTAGAAGATTGGGTGAGTTTCTTTGGCTGCTAAGAAAACAAACTCTTAGTCAGACTGTCCAAGTTGTGTCAAAATACTTGTTTTCAGGCATGGCTGTAGCAGTTGGTGTACAAAAAATCTAGGAGGAGAAGACCTTAGATATCTTGGAGTTCTCAATAAAGGGCATCTGAATCCTAAGCCCTTTAGGTGGCTTAATATAAACAAAAAGGCTTGACAAAGGCCTAATTGCTAGCAGCCTATTTTTGGGTGCAATTGGCATGGTTTGATGAACCGGATTGAAGTACTGATGAAAAGTATAGGTGAAGGAGTAATATTGAAACCAATAGAGGTCCTAGTGGCCAGCCTCTCCATGGAGTAAAGTTCTAGTTGAATGTGTTTCAATTTGTGAAGACAAGACTAGGAGTGTCCTAGTAGCTAGATTGGTATTGAGCAGAGTTCGTTGTATTTCTTGTTGGTGTGCACTAGTTGAAGGAGTGGGATCTTGGGTAGAGATACCTAAAGAGTGTAGGGATAGTTAAGTACCCTATCAAGTCAAAACATTGGCCTAAAGAGACCCTAGTGAAGGATAGGGAGTGAGCAAGACAAAGTGTTACATCAATTAACAAGATCATTTTTTGGTAATTGTGTACATTATCATGTTGTCTTTACAGTGACTGTCCTCATTTGTTGAAGAAGAAAAGCATTAATGTGGTTCAATAGCAATACATTCAAGTGGAAATTACACAAGGGAATATCACTATGAGATGTCCTAAGTGTGACTGTCCTTGTCAAAAATGAGGACATCTCACAGTGACTGTCCCTTGTGTAATTGCCACTTGAATGAGGACAGTCACTGTAAAGACAACATGATAATGTACACAAGTACCGTGAAGGTAGTCGCAAGTTAGGGCTGTTTCACTGCATACCCGAAACAATGAAGATGTTACGGTCCACAAAACGTTTGTGCTTGAAAGATGAACAAATAAAATTAAACTTCTAAATAACCAAAGCCGCTAACAATAAATTCAACATAGATATGTCCTCATTTCTGGGTATTTTAGCTCTCTAACAGCTGAATACCAGATTACATAATAATGACAAAAGAAAAATAAACCCAACGTACTCAGAAATTGTAGCTGTGATTTCGCGGAGGGTTACGGCGCTGTTGAAAACACAAATGACAACGTTCTTTTTTTTTTTTCCCTTATATCCCGATGTGATTTCGCGGAGGGTTACGGCGCTGTTGAAAACACAAATGACAACGTTCTTATTTTTTTTGCCCTTATATCCTAATGTGATTTCGCGGAGGGTTACGGCACTGTTGAAAACACACATGACAACGTTCCTTTTTAATTTTGCGCTTATATCCCAACAACGTCGCAATTGCGACAGTGCCAAATGTATTGTCGTCGCAAATTGCGACGGTGTCGGGCTATATTTGAAAAAAAAAGGCCAAAACCGCATGACATTTGCCTGCCATCGCAAATTGCCGTCGCAATTTCACCCCAAATGTATTAGTGGATGATTCTTGCATAGATTGCTTCACACAAAATGATCTAAGGCCAGAGATGTCTATCCTTGTTCCTCACAAGGATGATATTCGTAGCACCAGGGGTGAAGCTGAGGAAGATGAAGAAGAAGTCCAAAGTCCATTGAGCAATGAAAGGATTTTAGTACTCTTGGCTGAAGAATTTCAGAGGTATGCCCCTGCTTTGGATTTTGATTTGCAGCCCTCCTATGATGTGGTCTTTGACACTGATAATGAGGCCAGTGTTCAAAGTGATAGTGATGATCCTTTTTCATCAGAGATCTCCTCATGTAATGACCCTACACAAGAAGAGGTAGAAGGACATGATAGTGTGTTTTCCTATCATCAAGATTGCAGTGATGAACAAGTTCCTTGTTCAAGCCCTTTCCCTTCTTTTGCCAAGTATGATAATGATGGTGACAGTATTGAGGACCTTGTCTTCAATAGTTGGGATAGAAATTCTTTTGGTGAAGATGATGATGTAGTGTTCCCCTGTCATAGAAATTTTAAAGAAGACCTTCACTTGGCTCATGACCCAATTCATGAAGACATCATTGAAGAACCAAGTTGCTTAGTGGCTGAAGCAATACATGAAGGCAAATCAGAGGATCTAATTCTTTGTTAGCCAGGTAATTTTATGGTAATGCTTGACAGTCAATATTCTGCATTACTAGATCAAATTTTTGTTTCTAGTCATCAAGGAGAAGTAGATGATGTTCCCTACTTCTTAGAGTTTGAATATGAATATGATAGTCATGGCTGGAAAAACATGGGTGGTGATTAGTGCAAGTTTATTTTTCAGGCCATGAGTACTCACATATGTGTGCAGCAGAATGGTAAAGAATTTTTTAGACTTGGGGTCACATATGTGGATGAAAACCAGATTTTTGATGTAGGAGGGTCACTGGTTTTCTTTTGAGGCCTTGAGCCTAGTTGTACATATTTGTAAATCTTTGTATAGTCTTTCCCCTTTCCTGTCGTGTGCTCTTCCTTCCTGTTCCCTGCATTTTTGAGGTCCCTGCCTTTTTGTCCTGTTGGTGGTCTGCTTCTACTAGTGATTCTGAATTCTTGTCATGCCTGCAAGAGCCATGCATCCCCAGACAGAGCCACTATTAGTCCATTTTCCTGTCATTGCAAAATCTTATGAGATTGGCCTCTCCCCTGCAAGTGTTTGTCA
The DNA here is from genome assembly GCA_027943335.1 of Chamaecyparis obtusa. NCBI lineage: Eukaryota > Viridiplantae > Streptophyta > Pinopsida > Cupressales > Cupressaceae > Chamaecyparis > Chamaecyparis obtusa. Next base: position 2,651,969 of record BSBK01000682.1, on the reverse strand, counting down.
AGTGTCCTACCCCTTGTATTTTATGTTGTCGCCAGGTTCCACTCCATGTTGCGTCTGCTAATTCACCAAACCCAAAAGTTTTTCAAATTCTAAGGTCCACGGGAAGCATTTTTAAAATTCTACCACAGTGTCAAAAACCCATAGTGTTTTCAAAAATCTATGATGTTTTTGATCCTTTAGGCCCCGTTTGGTTGGGGAAGATGGGGAAAGATGGATTTGGTGCAAAACCTTATTATCCCATAATAAGGTTTTGAAAACTAAGAAGATGGTGGACTGTTTGGTTAACCAGGAAGATGAGGTCCAAGGTTCTAGTAAAATGATTAAAATATCTTGACATCACATGAAAATAAAGTGATTTTCAAATTTACTTTTCCCTCTCATCACATAACCTGGTTATGATTTGTATTCCACCTATTTTGGTGGAAGATGCACATCCACCTTTTTGGACAAAATGGGGAGATGAAAACCATCTTCCCATTCCGGTCCAAATATCAAGGCATAACCCAAACGGCGGATTTGAGAGCAAAACCAGGTTATGGGTCGCATAACCCGGTTTTGGGGTGCAACCAAATGGGCCCTTACCGATAACCTGCATTGTTTTTGACCCCTTGTCTTCCATCTTTGTGCACTTATCTGTTGATGTGTCAAAAACCTTGTGTGTTTTTGATCCTTTGCTATTGAGAAAACTTTGTGTGTTTTTGACCTCCTAGTTCCCTGTTTGCCGGCTTTTCTTAAGTGTGCAAGTGCGATGATAGGTGGGTCTGGGCCTTCAAATGCTCTTCCTGATTGGTTGTCACATGGCCACATGTCAAACTTCTCTGACATGCGATCATGCAACCACTTGCCACCTATCTGTGTGGGTCTGGTTCTTCCTATTGTTCATCTTGGCTGGCGGTTATGTCTTCTTCTAGTGATCTGGCGACTATGTAGTCACATGCTCTCTTCTCTTTTGGTGGTTAGCGGCTAGCATCTCACGACTTGGCGAGTGGTTTGTCACGTAGTCGCTGAATGCCTGGCGGTTAGTGGGCTCAATTCTTCAAGTGGCAGAGGAGGGAGATCGACGGTCGGCATGTGATCGTGAGGAATATTCTTTCCCCTTGTGATCATGCACCTGTCATTGATTCTGTTTGCAGAGTGCGGTGGTCCCGGTGTTAGAGGGGAGGCAAGCATGTATTCTGATTGGTTATCGCATGGTTGCATAGCCCAATTTTTGGCTATGTGATCATGCGACCACTTGCCATGTGTCCTCGGGGCCCATCGATAGAGTCGTACTAGTGCAGAGGAGGTGGTGATGTGGTGGTCTCATGGCTATCACATGATCACATAGCCCAAAAATTGGTTATGCGATCATGCGACAAACCCCTTCCGGTTGGTTGCTAGTGTACCGAGGTGGCCAAGGGTTTGTAGGAGGGTCCTATGGCATGTGTGACTTGGTGGTTTTAGCGAGTGGCATGATGGCAGGTGGCATTAGGCATCGCGGTTGTGGAGTTAAAGGTGAGATCTAGTGGTTGGCGGAGTGGATAAAGTTTAGCATCCTAACAAAATTCCTTCTTGTCGCTGGTTTGCGAGATGATTTGGTGGTTTGCTAGTTGGTCTGGCGACTTGGCGATGAGTGGTTGTGTGGTCACTGAGTATAACTGGAGTTAAGGTTTTCATCCCGCGACTAGGTTTTCACCTTGTTACCAGTTCACAGAATGTTAACCCGAGGTGCTTAATGGATTAGGATCTGAAGCCTGGGAAGATGAGAGATCTAACAGTCAGGACTTATTACTGATCTCTAATCGAATCAAGACCATTGATTCACTGCTGGTGCTAAGAAGTAACCGTTGGCATTCAAATTTGAATCTTAGAAGCATTTCCAGCGACCAGTAAGGACTAAAATTGATTTCAGAAGGGACCAGAGTTGGTGAAATTGATCTTCTCCACCGTTCCATTATGGTCCAGGGTGCCTTGAGGGTTTGCAGGGATTTATGTCATGTGGTGATGGGCAATTTCTTTTGGCTCAAGGTGTTTTGATGGTCTGATCAGTATGGTTTGCATGGTAAATTTATGATCTTCCTATCCTTCTCAGAGATTCTTCTCAAGTGTGAAGATCATTCTTATTGTTGACAGATTGGTGTTGGTTTTCCCTCTAACAGTGTTTTTGAAATTTTGTTAAAAAACTAGCCCTAGCTGTCCCTAAGCTTGTTGCATTCTCCTAGAGAATTCCAAGGCAGCTAGTGGTATAAGTAGTTGAGTTTTTGACTTTGTAAGGGTTCCTTCTTCTGCAAATTTTTGAGGAGAATTGGTTTCAAGTGAAGGTTTTGTCCTATAGATTTTCTCCTTCTTTTTGCATATAGGTTGTTCTATTTCCATTGCTAGTTCAGAGAATACAATGCATGCTGCAGCAGATTTGTCTTATGTATGAGGACTCAATTTATTCTTACTATCACCGAGCTATCTCCATTTGAATTCTAAATGCATTAATCATACATCAAGGGTGTTTGATTTGTCTATTTGCATTGCCTACGTGTTTGCAAGTGGAGTTATCTTCACAGAGGTAACTTGTTCAGGATTAGTGTTTATGCATGTATGAGCTGAGATATCAAGGATAGGTCATGCTTATCTTCCAATGGATGCTAGTTAATGTATTGTTCTTTCATAGGTCTCTTCTAAGGGGAGGGTCAAAATCCTTTGATGGATAATAGCATACTTGAATGCATAGGTGGGTGTTGAGTTGAGGTTTGGTCATGGTGTGTGATTGATGTTAGGCATCAACACGTTGAGCATATTGTGTTCTTGTTTCATAATTGTCTCTTGCAGTAGGGTGTTTGACTCTGTGGCCCATTGGAGAAGGCGCTGGTCTATCAGAGACTTAGGGCATCTCAGGGGACCTTTCAATCCATTTTAAAATCATTTCCTTTCAGTTCCATCCTTTCCCTTTCATGTTGTTAGGATAAGTTTCTAGCTTTCAATCTCATTCCATGCAAGTAGGGCTATTGCATGAGACTTTCTATCATTGGGGTATAGGATACCTATAGGAGATTGATTGCTATTCCACATTAATCTATCTGCAGGCCTTTGGTTTTGTCATGAGGTGTCTTGAGTGTGCAGATAAGGCAATACCCGCTTGAGTGAATGTGGAGCTCAAAGAAGAAGGAGGATTTCTCTCTATCCTCATCAATTGGTTTGTTTTTCTTGTCAAGCTTGAGTGCCTAACCTGTGAGTCTAAGCCCAACTATTTGATTCAAGCTTGGTCCTGCAAGAAAAAGATCCAACAGAGATAGATTAGGACACATGCAAGTAGATTATTTAGGAAAAAAATTATAATGAAAAAAATGGTATTAATGTCGACTAATGTTAAAACTAACATATAATGATAAAAATTTGAAAAGTGATGAAGAGGTTAGGCATTTATGTTAAACCCAAGAAGAAGGATAAGTCTTTTAAAAAGTTGTATCAACTATTGCTAGCACCTTTGATAAAATTGGAAGAAATATCATTCCAAAGATAGGAATGTGGCACAACAAGGAATAACAACAACTTTAGTAAACAAAACTACTTCTGATAAAAGAATGATGACTAACATAAATGGTTATCTTAATATCAATCATAAAACTTTCACAGGAGTTGTAAAGAGAAGAGTTAACTTCAAAAATATCTGGCAAACCAATTATAGAGTTTTAGTGGTAGACTCTTGAGGTTCGACATGAAACTTAATGGTGAATTTAAAACTTTGATTAAAAAAATTGGCACAATAATACAACAGTATCACCTAATGCTAGAGATGTTCTAAAATTAAGAGTCACGTCAAAAATTTGTGATGCACATCCAAAATACCTCTTGGACATGACTCAAACTGAACTGTACAAAACAAAATGGATGATAAGGTGCTATCAAATATTAAAGCATTAGTCAAAGATCTTTTGAAAAATACTAACCCTACTATGTAAAAATTAACAAGGAAATAATCTCCTACTATTGCAAAACTCATGTTAGTTTCGTTACCATTATGATGTATTTTAATGTATACATTCTACCATGCATACTAATGAATGTTGTAGGGATGTGGTATAAATATACCATCTCAAACTGTAAAGGAGTTTATATCAAGTTTGTTTTATAAACCACGGGTTAATGAGCAATTATTTCATTTGAATGCACATGTTTCTAGTGTATGTGATATCTGTGGAAACTTTTCTTTGTTAGGTGAATGTTTGCATGAGAATCTTTCAATTGGTTTTGGCTAGAAATTAGTTGATGTAAAAATATTTTAAAATGTTGAGTATCCATTAAAGGATAGAAATTTTGGAAGACACTGTGAACTAATTACTGAAAATGTTGGTGTTCATGGATTTATGAATGTATTTAAGAGTAAGATCATACCCAATTATGTGAAAAACTCCCAAAATGCTTGATGGATTGATGGGAAGTTTCACATATGCAAGAATACATTTCCAGTTGGTATTATACTTTTGGTCATTTACTTTGTAGAGAATTACACGCTTTTAGCACAAGATGAGTGCCAAGAGCAATATTATAATTCAGTGCAAGTAGCAATTTTTGTTCATATTGTCTATAGGCATGCACCTGATAGTACATAAGAGAATCAAAGATTTTTGAGGGAGTACCATTTCTATTTGAGTGATAGTAAATTACATTTATCAGAGTTTGTTCAGTATTGCTTTAAAACCTTTTATGACAATTTAAGTGAAAGAGAAATTCAAATGAAACAATATCTAATATGGTCAAATAATTGTATAGGACAATTCAAGAATGCTAGAATGTTTTATTGGTTGAGTAGGACACATAAGAAAACTAATATCCAACATATGTGTATATTTTTTCATGCTAAACATGAGAAAGGAGAACACGATGGATCCAATGCATGTGTTAAGAGATCCTTTTGCAAAGAGCAAATCAAATTCAAGGAAAAATCCAAATTTAAAGATGTGTGTGCAATTGTGGAAGAGTGTGATTTAATTTTATCTACAGGATCAAGTCAGAACTCTACAATCAAACACTTCTCCTAGCTATTTGAAGATAAGAATATCATTTCAAGATATGAGTATTATATAGTCAGTGGGTCGACTAAATGATGTTCATTTAAGAGTTATAATTCTAACACTTGGACTATATGGCCTAGGGAGATTGCATGTTTTTTTTTCCAATTTTGTGTTGCGGATGATTAGAAAGCACATGAGAATACAAAATGGGTTCAAGAATAGCAATAGAAGTCCTTAATACTCGGTGAGGCACAAGTTCAAGATGATACAAGAAGTGAAGACCTAGATCATGCATTTGAATTAGAAGATAAAGATCATGTTTCAAACCTCATACAACTTGGTAATTTATTTCAATTTCTTCTTTTTTTAAATTATATTATTTATGTATACATCATATAATATGATCATATTTGGATTAAATCTAACACTTTATGTATGCTCAATTTTGGTTTGCAAGACATGTGTATGTTGGTGTTGCACCTAAGGACAATGAAAAGTTGATTGAGTATTGGTTAGCTCAAAGTGTAGAACCTAAAAAAAGTTAATATTTCATTGAGTAGATGATGATGGTTTTGAGTATCCAATTGGGCATGTTGTGGTAGTTGGTACATGGCTATGAAAATACCTAATACTTGAAGGAATGGTTTGCCAACTTTTGAAGACTACCAAATAGAAAAGAAAATTATACACAATTCCCATTTGGTGGTGGCAACAAATATTAAATTAGAAAGATATAAAGGGAGATCTAATAAAATATTATGGGCACTGTCTCTAGTGTAGTGCCCACTCATAGTTTTCTTTTTCATTTTTTATATTGCCAAACTCTTTTAGGCGACTTTCATGTGTATGTTGATTATTTCATCCTTATTATGCATTTTTTGGATGTATGACATTACATGGTGATTTGATATTGGATAGTTACAAGATATCATACATGTGTAGTTAGATGATGTTAGTTACTTTGATGATGATTATTTATATATTTAAAATATTATTTATATTCATGATTTTAATTACCCCATACTTGCATGTGTATGGCTATCTTGTATGTTTTACCTTTATGTTTAACGTGTTTGATGTGGTTGAGGTATGGAGTCATAGTAACCTACTTACGAGATCCACACGATGTCTCGATCCTCGCCATTGCTTGTTGTATATAGATATGGATGTACATGTTTGTCTTTTATGTAGGTTTACAAGTATCGAGCATCAACTTCCCTAAATTGTCAGGAAGAGTATGCCCTATCGCAATGTCTCAATGGTAAGAGAGGGAAGATAACATTTAGGTCTGAGTCCCAACCTAAGCCATTTATTGTCCTGAAATAGTGGACAAGTTTATGATATCTTACCTTTTTGAAATCATCCAGGTGACGTGAATTCATAAGCCTTTACCTTGACCATGATTATTGTTTTATTACGTTCTGTTAGTTTTTTCTGTTCTTTGGCTAGTTATGTGGGTGGTGTGATTGTTGTGAAATGATTAAGTGATTTACTAAGTTTGATTATGTGATTTAATAATTAAATCTCACAAAATATAGAAATTATTAAATGTGAGAGTATTTAATTAATAGAGATTAATTAAATATATTTATTAATTTAAAGTCTTAATTAAAAGTCTAATTGTAAAACTTAAGGATTTAATTAATTATTAAATTCAAAATTTTAATTAAAGATAAAGTCATTAATTGATGATAAATTATTAATTTGATAAATAATAATATGATTAAAACAATATTATTTTAGTTTAAAATGATATGTAATTAAGTTGCACATGTTAGAATAACTGAGAGGGGGGTAAATCAGTTATCTAGTGTCCAAAAACAAAATGTATAATTCAAAACAACTTCTTTAATTTCTGCTCCTTGATAAACACTAAATACTTTCACTGTCTGTGCTTTTACCGATTACCAATCAAATACTATAACAGTTACCAATCAAATCTAACATGTAACATGTAAAGAATGGTAACAAACAAATATCACAAGAGATTTAATGTGGAAACCCTGTAAAGGGAAAAAGCACTTGGGACCAGCAACCCAAAAATTGTTCACTCTTCTAAAGTGAGGTCAGTTAAGACCCAACCCTGTTAAAGGTTTACAAACACACTGTCAGGTGTGACCTTGTTAGAGGATTTTAGACTAGAATTTATCATCCAACCAACATTCACTATGGGGTTGACAGGATAACAATGTTCATTCTATGAATGATACATCATAAGACTTTTAGAGTCCACTCGGTTAAGAGATTTTGACTATAGACAATGGTTAAAGGGGGATCAAATCCTAAAGAAAGTCAAAGAAGACCTCATCTCTGACCTAGGTTAGGGATGACCTAGATCCTAACCTAGCTCAAGGATGACCTCGTCGTTGACCCGAGGGTCCAAATCCTTCCAGAATAAGAAACAGGAGGTCCCGGGGATGCCTAGTGACCTAGAAATGATATCAGAATAGGGCAGAGTGCTAGGAAGAGGCACAAATTCCTATGATGAACATGATGAAGGCCAGGAGGACCTATTCCTAAGTCTTACCTAGAAAATAGAGCCACAAAGAAGGAAAATTAAGGAGAATCCTAGGGATCCTAACCCTAATTTCACCTAAAATAAAGGAAATAAGTGCAAAATGCATCCTAAATGAAAGTTTATCATGATAAATGCACTAAAAGAGGGTGCTAAACCTATCAAGATGGAAGTTCTTCCATTTTAAGATGATACAATAATAAATAAAGGGTTTGTAAAATGGTCAAGTTGACAACTTCGTTGTCAACTCCATGATTCATTACTAGTTTAGTTAGTATACCATCAGATTACAAATCGGTCATTGGAGTCGATTAGAGTAGTGGAAGTTAGAAATTAGTTATGTGAGTTAGTTTTGGGAGTTATCAGGTTCTTTTGGAAAATCTTTATCTTGTATTCGGTAGCCAATGAATGGAAGAGAAGAGGGAAGAGAAATCGATGGGAAAAGAGATGATCAATCTCATACGAATGAAGATGAATGAATTTATATTTCATATTTACATTTGATTTCTCTCTATGACTGTTCGGTTTTTGAATGTTTCATATACTGATTTGCAATTTATTTTGTTTACACTCCCTCGTTCATATGATAGTCTATTATCCATAATACCCTCATGATCAAGCATGTCCTTTAATATGCGAATGGTGGTGGAACTCGATAGAGGAGAATTAATATTCATTTTAATGTTCTGTGTTGATTGATCTTTTATACTTCAAATCTATTTGATTTGGTCACTCTGTAAGGACAACAAGAACTGGCTTGTCTTTTTATGAAAATGCATTGTAAGAAAACCGCACCAAGGGTTTGAATAAAGAGTTGGAAATAAGTGCAGGATATCATGATTGTCAAGTAGACCCATGAGCATTATGATTACAGAGGAATGATTCAAATGACAACTGATATCTTATGTTTGTATTTGTCATTGATGAGATGGTAAAAGGTTGTGAAGATTTCTATATGTTTAACTCATCCCTAGCAGTGGTAAAAAGGTGGTAGACCCATGCTGTAGAACTCGAGACAGAAAAAACCATGAACCTCCATATTATAGATTCAGTCGTTAACATTGATTCATGGTTTGAATCGACATTATTATTCTATTGCTATTGACTATTGACAGAAAAGGTGGCAAACATAATATATTTGTAGCGATAGTCTTGCAAGTTGATTGTATTCAAACTTGGCCATGGAAGACCCGCGAGGCACCAAGGAACATTAAATACAATTACTGTTTTATAATCCTTGGGTGCGAAATGTCAACTTGGTGTTGTATACCCATTCATGAGTGATTTTTTTGGGAGACCTGATTCATCCTTGCCAAATGAATGTGCATTTCTCTTCAAGAATTTAGGAGTGTTGAAGTATCGTCAAGTTTGGGAATTGTTAGGAGGTATCAGATTATAGATTCTGATTAGGCTTATTCATCTTCATTTGCCAAGCTCTACATCATAGAAACATCAGGACAAGGAGGCAACAATTTCATGCTCTGCATAACCAATAGATCACTCAAGGTGTGAATAGCTCAAATAGTATGTGAGGTAGCCTCAGCAATAATGTCATGATGTTGCACTGTGGGAGGTGGTGAGATCTCAGGAGTGGGGACATATGTGTGGGATTTCACCTATTGTTCCCATGGCTTGTCCTGAGGAGAACCTAAACCTACACCCTGGTTTGGTCTCATACTCTAATAATTGACCTTGTGACCTAGCACAAATTTAGCATACAATTTTTTAATAAAATAAATTGGGACATCCAAATTGTTGTGAGGTGGTCTATCAAAAACCATCCACCGGCGGTCCCAAAACTTGTATCGTATTGCACTATTTGTGTACCATTTAATTGACAACTTAGTTTTTTTAAGGTCCACTTTTAGACCGGTTTTAGGATCTACAAAAATATTACATATGTCATGTTTTGTTATGTTTAGGTTCATGACTTGATCATAGTCGAGCCCATCGTCAAACTGGGCGCGCATGGAATCACGCCAAAGAAGTGTAGAACTATGTTGCTTTGTAAGTTTTTCCATTTTTTCAATAATTGACTTCAATGTTGTAAACATAGGGCACAATGTGGGGACATTGGCATAGGTGGTTTTAAATCCTCTAAGTTCATTTAGATTGGCTCCTAATAGATCCTCTAAACAGTGAGGGTTTGAGACAGGTACATCTTTTGGAAGTGGGGGATTGTTGGGAGGTGGCTCTAGATTGTTTGTGGGATCATTAGAAGGGTTTTCAGATTCCATGTCTGATTACAATTAAAAAACAAATAGATAATTACAATGAATTTAAAAAACAATACAAAAACTCATTTAAACGGGCTAATTTTTATATACAAAACTATAAATTTCTGTTAAAAAACAATAAAAACAATAAAAAATTGAAGATTGAACTTACCTTAGATTGAAGAAAAATTGGATAGGGGATTCCAAACCGGATATCCAAAATCCCTAGCCATGTTCACGTTTTCACAATGAAAATGTTGAACACGGCTGGGGAAAGCAAATATATAATTACTAGAAAATATTGGATATCCGATTAAGCCTTTGCATTGGCTTTTGGATTGGCTAGGTGTAATGACACTTAGGCCTACTAAAAAGTCAACAAATCCCTTTGTGCACTTTTGGACGAGTGAAAATAGGTTCTTTTCACATCACCACTTTTTGGCATACCATGATCCTGCACATACCCTTAAACATGTTTGTAATGTTTTGATGATCATTGTGTAACATTGATAAAGACCTTGAAGGTCAACATTGATTGTAATGTGGCCAATAGAGCCATTAAAATCATGTAAATGCACTAAATGTGCTAAAATGGGGTAATAGTGCCTTATTGGCAAAATAAGCCTTAAGGGTCAGTTTGTGATTGTTCTAGACAGTTTTACAGTAGTTTTTATCAGTTTGAGAGTGTTTGGGGATCTATTAGAGGAGATCCACATGGGTATGGTTTACTATGTAGAGTGGTGTGATAGAGAACCAATGCAAATGGCTCCAAATCATTAAAAACATTTATATTCTTGCAAACTGGCTCACTGGCCCATGGGTACAATCATTAAACCAAGGCATTTCAATGCATTGTAGAATGTGTTTGTGATTGGAAAAGGATTAAATTGATTATCTATTATCTTGTTATCACTTCCATGCCTGTATTACATAATTTCCTTGGCATTTGAAGGCAACGAATTAACTGGTGTCTTCTATAATAGTGTCTGGTTGTAGGGATATGCTAGATATGGTGGTGGAGAGACCACAAATGGTGGTAAATATTGATTGAAGGTGCATGAAGCAGCACCAGTCATTATTGTGAGAATATTCTCCAAAGGGTGAGTATATTTTGTGATGGATCTATCCTATTGGGGTCCATAGGGATGTGTTAGATCCATTGGGGGGATCTAGAGAGGTTTGCAAGAGTCTTTTTGAACAATCCCTAGCCTGGAGACCCTAGAAAGGAGGGTTTGGTACCTAGAATGATAGGTCATTATTTTCTCAATAACAATTTGACAAAATCTTAATGTAGAAGCATCATTCCATGAATTTTCTTACTGATTCTCATGGAATGATGTGTCTTTGACATGTATAATATAGTTCTAACATGATACATTAAATAGAAGAGTTGATTTGACAAGGTGATCACCAGATTTGTGGAGTGAACTTTGAAGGATTTTCTTGGTTGAGGCAATCAGATACACATTAATACAATGTAGCACATAAAGCATGAATTATCTTAAATGATGAATTACACATTTGAACACATGTAGCACATAAAGCGTACACATAAGTTTTCTTAAGTCATGAAGCATACATGTAGCCCATAGATTATAAAGCATACACATGAATTCACTTAAGTCATGCACGTAGCCCATATAAATGAATTTAGGTTATGAAGAATATACTTGAAGATACATGAAAATAGTTAAGGCATAAATCCTACACATGAGTACATACACACAAGCATATTTACATACTAATAATGAACAAATGAACACACAATTAACAAATTGGATCGAATATCAAGTTTCATATATATCAAAATGAATAATAATTTTATACATATTTACAAAATTAACATATCTAGGTATAATGTGGCATACGCCATCTCAAAATGTGTCATATGGCATCTCAAAATAAGAAGTTCAACTACAAATATTTCTAGGACATCCTATTCTACTAGTGGATCATCAAAATGTAGCCTCTTTGACATACTCTTTGGCTCTGATGGATCCTACATTCAAATACAAAAGTGAAACCCCGAGTTGCATTACATAATTTATATGGTTTCTATAAATAAAACATAAAAAATCAAAATCACAGTCAACAATAATAAATAAATAAAATTTAAAATTGAACTCTCATGTACCTCGCCTCTCTATCTCCTCACACAAACATGAGACCTAATAAATATGTCCTTGGTAGAGAAGGAACAATGCCACCAATGTCGACTCTGACCTATATATGTTTGCGAACATGAGATTGATCTAGGAGTTATACTAGTTAATGTTAAATCCTTGGTAGCAAATATATGTTTACAAAATAACTGAATTAACATTAAAACTTACTTGTGTTGAATTTTTTTTAGGAAATGTTGGTTGAGTCATCAACGATACAAACCCTTGGCATTGTACCTCCCTCAAACTAGGGGTGACCTAAAAAATCTAAATAGATACTTCACACAATTATGACTTGATTATATTATATACTTGATAGTAAAATACACACAAATAACTTTAGAAATATACGTACCATGGGGCTATCACTATGAATTGAGATGCAAGTGAATCTATTGTGGCGAAAGGGTCTCATGACATCATCGAACACCACCCTCTATAAAATAAACCATGTAGATTAAAAATGAGTACGCACAACTGACAAGTATGCATGTATGCATAAACAATCTAAAATACTTAATTACCTTCCCCTTGTCAACGTCAGATACCCGAACCCCCTCACATTTCCCCTTAGTGGAAAATGATGACACCTCCATCACTATGTAATAAGATTCATAAAAATTAGAAATCACATGTATATAATTAAAATCAAAATAAAAAATTATAATTAATTGAAAAAAATAATAAAAAATATCATTTAAACCCTTATTTTTTATTAAAAAACTACAAAATTCAATTAAAAAATAATAAAAACATAAAAAATTTAACTTACTATTCAATCTTGAGAGAATCAAATATCAGATTATTTTTGATATGCAAAATCCTTTGGGTTGTGTTCAACGTTTTTACAATGAAAATGTTGAATGTGGTCACGGGCTACAAATACAATTTATTGGTGAAAATTCGATATCCGATTAGGCTTGTGCTTTAGCTTTTGGCTTGGCCAGGTGTACTGACACCTAGGCCTACTTAAAAGTCAACAAAAATTTTAGTGTGCTTTTGGACAAGTGAAAAGTTCAATTTTTCACATCGCCACTTTTTGGCATATCATGATACTGCATGTACCCAGTTCATGTTGATTCAATTGAAGTTGCATACAAATCATTGGTGTATCACTCCATTTAGGTTCTAAATATTCATATTTCTCTCATCCCTTTCCCCACAAACACATTTAGTTTTAGGTGAGCACTATTTAGGAACCGGCCCATCTTTCGTAGATTCTTCTCTCATTTTAGGACAACCCACCACCCGAGAAAGTTTCCATGTTTGACAGGATAGCTAGATTTCATATCAAGTTACAGGCGCAATCTTAATTGACAACAATTTGACAATTAAAATAGTAGAAGGAGAACATGCTTTTTTCTATCATTCAAAGGAATCAAACAAGAACATTAATGTATAATCCTTTCCTACAAGATAAAAATGCCATAATAAAATGTGTTGTGATCAAGGAACTGAAAAAGGTGAAGATGAGAAAAGAGAAATTTCTACTCTAATGCACATGTAGTTAACATGTGTTCCGATGAAGACATAGTGATGGTGCCTATTTTAAAGATCTATTTTGTCTTGAGTGCCTGTCTCTAAAAAATACTCGGGCCATTGTATGCACTTATTAGATGTTGCATGTGCCAAAAAAGAAAAACCTATCTTGGATTCTTATGATGACATAGCTCAACTTATGCAAGTCAACTCTGATGAGAATGTATTTTCAAATCCAAACTATTATTTGAAAGGTTCAACTAAAATCATGAAAATTGAAGAAAAAGAGTCTTAGGTACTGAGTAAGAATCAAAGAACCAATATTGAACAATCAAGGAAAACACAAGAAGAAGATTTGTCTTGTGGTACTTTTACTTGTATACTTGAGATGTTGGAAAATAATTCATTTTATTCTAATGATCTCTTTTATACTAATCCAATGTTTAAAAGAGAATATTCAAGCCACCAAGTTATAGTTCCAAATTTTTAGAGGTCCATTAGGAATCTTGAAATTCTAATACTTCAACTCATTCAATAAAAATCCATTGATATCATGCAAAAGGAAGTTGAGTTTATTCCAAATTTAAATGTCTTCAATGAAGAATGAATATTTGGATAAGTTTCGTCACATAGGAAAGATGCAAATGCTAAAAAATATTGGATTCAAGTTCAAGGAGCAAGCTTACAACTGATTTCATAGGTACTCCAAGGTCACCACATGCTTATATTACACCATGTCATTTATTTTTTCTTAGCGAGTTGATGGGTTTTCATAGCTCATCTAGAGTCATCTATGGTACGGGTACCTACCTTGCACATATTTTAGGTAGAAGCTATTGTTGTTTTAGTTTCATTTTCATCTTGCTTCTAGTGTCTCAATCAATTTTCTATATTGTCCCCTTTCGACTCAATTTCCAATTGAATAATGCACTAATCTGTGAAAAGATTCATGATTCATCTAGAATTCTTTATAGTCCTTATCCCTAGTTGTAGCTAGTTGTTGCCCTAATTTTGACATAGGCATAATCAAAGCTTTTACTTTCAAAAAGATGTCATTTGAGGTTCAATATGTGTTCCCAAATAATATATATGAAAACATGTGCCCCTGATATCCTAGATAAGTATCATTTTGATTATCATTATGGTCAACCCTAAAATGCACTAACAAGCACAAAAAGTGATGTACTTGAAAAGTATCAAGTTTTAGGTAGATTTATTTTATGAGTGTGTCTTAGTCATCATTTTATGTCATGTATCTAGGTTTTTTCCTAACCTAGTTCATGGTCCGTAAAATTTTAAAACTTCAATTTTTTTATGTCCCACACTTAGAAAGTGTTAGAATCTCTTGTCTTAGGCTTCATCATGAAGATCAAACTCTGGGTTATGCTAACTTGGCCATCCCCAACCTATAATTCAAATTTTAGAGCTTAACTTATCTACAATCAAAAGCTATGGACGTTTTTCAAAAATGAGTACTAAGTTTCAAAAGAGGAAATATTAAATTATTTAATAAAATCATTTCAATATTTGTAATTAATTAATACAATATTCATCCCTTCTCATGATTTTTAATTTTTTTTTTTTTAAAGACTTCTCTTTCCAAAAAAAAATTGTAGGTTAACCATCCTCCTATTTTTGCATGAAAAATCCAAAATCATTAAGCTTTCTTAACCATACAAAAATAGAATGTTAATTAACCTCTCCAAAGTATGAAAAAAAATAAAAAATTAATTAACCTCTTTTTGGTTAAGCTCACATCCTCTTTTGCATGTTTTCAAAAACATCCCAGCTCGTGAAAAATTGGAAATGTTGGAGCAAGTTGTAGACATCCATCAAAGCATGATAGAAAGAGAGATTCATCAAACATTACAATCAACTCCGTAGACATGCATACAAAATGATAAAACAATATATGGATATGGATTAAAATGCAGACAAAGATTATAATGTTTTTGCTAATGTTATTAGCCTACATACAACCTTATCTTCTATAGGCTCTCCACACTATTTATATAATTAAACCCCTAAAAGTAAAGAAGATGAACTATGATCAAAACTTCCCACACTATTTCTATCACCACCCTAAAGTTAAAAGTATAGAAGTGTAGAGGCAAACTATGGTCAAAACTTTTATAATTTTGACTATTAGAAATAGAAACACACATTTATATATATAAATATTTATACATTATTGTAAATGTAGCATTTTTATTAACACTCTCCTCGAAAATGTCCTAAATTAAATTTTAGCGTAATAAAAATCCAAAAAAACCCTAATTGGTCAAGCGGGTGGCGAGTTTGCATTGCGTGAGGAAGAAGAAACGTGACAGTGGGGAAGATGAAGAGAAAGAGGTCGGAAATGGATGGAAAGGGTGGCCCATTTTCAGGTAGGCAATCACTCTCAGATGTCACACATGATTCTCAAGTACTGCATTGCTGCGTATTTAATGTTTATACCTTGTATGCCTGCATGTAGATCGAAATCGACAGAAACAGAATGGACACAATGGGATCCCATATTTAGGTACGCAATCAGTCTCAGATGTCTATCATCTTACTAAAATTATCAGATCTCAACAATACAATATGTTCATCCCTTGTATGCCTCTATTTATACTTGTTATAATATATCAGCTATTGGATTTCACTTTGCACCCTAATTAGAATATTGTCTATCGATGTATTTACACAATTTGGGTTGATATGATACTCATTTTTCGATTCATTCCGTTGAACAAGTATTGTGTTTTTTCTTGTTTTTCGAGTCATTCTGTCAGATGGTTGATATGATGATCATCTTCCGATTCTCTTCCTTCATTGAGTCAGCCTGTGCAATTTTATCAACTTGTTATTATTCTATGCTCGTGATTCGATATAACCTATTTTCACAAACCGTGGTTATAATAGTAATTGATTGCAGTAGATGCGGTTTGATTTAAGGGATGTGTTTTCGCTTCATCGTTGATTTTAGAACACTGTTTCGGGGCTTTTCAAACAGATCTATTTGTGCATGCATATCCAAGCCATCATATCTTGGAACGCATCTTGTTAACAGAGTCTGCATGCCAATAATGCTTCCTTCCTTATGTTCACCACTATCTTCTGATTTTCTTTTTCAAATGCTTGATCTATATGTTGGATGGGTTTGTTTGTTCTTTATATCTACTCCTGATAAAGCCTAATACATTGAGTTTTTATAATAAACATTTAGAGAATCTCAGGTGAGACATCATTATTTAAAATTCAGCATGCTAATAATCCTTCCTCGGATTTTCTTTTTCAAATGCATGATTTTTATGTTGGATGGGTTTGTTTGTTCTTTATATCTACTCCTGATAAAGCCTAATACATTGAATTTTTATAATAAACATTTAGAGAATATCAGGTGAGTTGGATGGGCTTGTTTGTTCTTTATATCTAC
The DNA here is from genome assembly GCA_027943335.1 of Chamaecyparis obtusa. NCBI lineage: Eukaryota > Viridiplantae > Streptophyta > Pinopsida > Cupressales > Cupressaceae > Chamaecyparis > Chamaecyparis obtusa. Next base: position 2,635,191 of record BSBK01000682.1, on the reverse strand, counting down.
TCCTGATAAAGCCTAATACATTGAATTTTTATAATAATCATTTAGAGAATATCAGGTGAGACATCATTATTTCAAATTCAGCATGCTAATAATCCTTCCTCGTGATTACCAAATCTTTTGATTTTCTTTTCCAAATTATTGATCTTTATGTTGGATGGGTTGTTTGATCTTTATATCTACTCTTAAATAATGACAAAATCTAATTTATGAGTTTTTTTGAAAAAATATTTCTCAATAGAAAATAGAGAATGTCAAGGTGAGACATCTTATGAACTAATTCCACATACTAGTAATGCTTCCTCATGTTCAGCACAATCTTTTTATTTTATTTTTTTCAAATTATTGATGTTTATGTTTAATGAGTCTATTTGATCTTTATATTTACTCTTAAGTTAGATGATGACAAAATCTAAATCATGAATTTTTGGTTTAAATATTTTTCAATTCAAATCTAAATTTTAATTAGTTAATATAATTGATAGGGAGATAAAATAAATCATGGTCCTAGAAAGATTAGATCATTTTCTTTATTATAAACAAGATATCTTATTAATATTTTTGATAAAGGTAAAAACAAGTTTTGAATGGAACCTGAAATCATTTACAATATAGGAGAAAAAAATTTCAATTCAGCCTTACATAATTCGAAAGCCCGCTAAACATCAAACAACACGACCCCAACCATCCCAAAAAGATAACATAAAAAAACAAAACAAGCGGTGACAAAAAACAAAAATCTAGCACAAAAACCAACAACCACCTAGCGACCAACCAACAAAAGCTACTTTATCTTTTCCATGGCCTTCTCTGCCTATTTATACATATCCTCCATCTTTTGAATGGAGTCTTTAAGACCTTTTAGCTCCTTAGGGGTATCAAGCAGTTTCCTTCTGAGGCCACTTCTAGTTCTAGTTCCCGGCCCTGAGCTCCCAGCATCACCATCCACCGTAATAGTTGTATTCTCCAACATGCTATTCTCCAGATGGTTGTACAGAGCCTTAAGGTTCATCACTGAAACACTAAGGCCCTCATTGATATGCTTAAGAACTTCATTGATGATATGCCCATTGTAGCTAATTTTCTCGGTCAGGTCCTTAAGATTCTCATCCACCATTGCTTTGATTTCTGCAGTCTTTTCCTTATTCTCTTTTTAATTTTTTACCTTCATCAAGACTACAAGAGCTTGAAACAAGGGTGCAAACTTAGTGTATAACAATTTTGGCATGCCCAGTGGGACCCTAACATAGTTCATTCTTTGAAGGTTATGCTATCTCTGATATACAGATTGTATAATATAGGCTTTTAGAAGTTGTTCTATCAAGTATATCTAACGACTCCATTGGTGGAAGGACTCAGGATAACCTTGTTCAAAGTTTATGAAAAAGATTGAGACAGGAGCTCAAAGCCTACTAAATTTTTAGAGTTACCCTTGAAAAGAGGCTACAAAGGTAGGTCAACTCAAAGAACATCCCCTGCAAGGAGAGTTCAACCAACACCTCTTGATACTACAAAAAGGAGACCTTTGCCCTTTCATTCAAGAAGAAGAGGCAGATCTCTAACTAGAGATCTAGAGGAGGATTCAAATCTAGCAGCAAATACAGCTCACATAGTTGTTAATCTTCAGATTCCAACTCCTGCAATGGCTAGGCAGTTTGCCTTTGTACCTTTCAACCAGGGAAGTCCATTGACTTTCACTATACATCATGATGTGCCCTTGGCGGCACTAAAGAGCCTACCTAATTTCATAGGTGAAGGGAAAACAACTACTTTTGAGCACATAAGAGATGTGAACACCATCTGCAGCATACACAACATAAGCCAGGAAGATGTGGCCACCAAATTATTAGCAGCCTCTCTAAAAGGTAAAGCTTTTGAATGGTTTAGAACTTTAACTGTTGGCTCCATTACTTCATGGGATGAGTTAGGAGATTCATTGAGTAAGTATTTTGAGGATAAATCAAATAACTTGTCTTTGGTAGAGCAGTTAACAACCATTAAGAGAGATCCTCAAGAGAAAATGACAAATTACAATAGTAGATTCCTTAAAACATGGAATAGAATTCCAGTCTCTGTAAGGCCATCAGCTGACCATGTTTTTCTATACTACTTGCAAATTTTGAATGGTCAAATCTCTATCATGATCCAGTCTATGGGTGGTACTTCTTTACCCCAATCTTTTGACATAGTTGTTAGGGCTGAAAATTGTTTGATCCAAGCAGGCATGATACAAAGAAGGCCACCCATGCCCATTTTTCCTAGCCTTCAACCCATTGCACCTGCACAAGTACCCCCATTTACCCCTATTCCCACCATATTAGCACCTCAGGCTAGTACTAGTGGCCAGGAGCTAACAACAAGTTTCTCTCAAGAGCTGCAAGAGATGAAGAATAGCCAACAAAGTAGTCAGCAAGAGATGACAAACTTATTGGAGACCTTAACTAAAGAGGTCACAAATTTGAAGAGGCAAGGTCAAGGAATCAAACCACCCTTTCAGCCACAAGGCCAAGGTCCTAATCAACAATATCAAAATCAAGGACAGACTTACCAACAAAATAGGCCACCATACCAAGGAGGCTATCAAGGACAAAGACAAAATTTTAATCAAAGACCATTCCAACCATATAACCCTGCACCTCTTAATTCTACAAATCCACTAAGGGATATGGTTCCTAGTCAAAATAATATGGCTATGGATAATGAATGGTTTTTTCCTTGTAATTAGCCTCATAATCAAGCTACATGTTCAAATGGATGGATGAACCAAGCTCTAATGGTTGAAAATGCCTCACATGCTCAATCAGAGGCTTCATCCAGTGGCTTAGTTCCTCAACAAGAATCACAAGAGAATGAGACTGCTCTTTTCAATTGGGAGCAACCAGACTTCAATGGAGTCAATGATGAAGTTTCTTTTGTTGCCTATACAAGAGCAAAGAGAAGAGCTCAAGACATGGAGCGAGAAGATTCCAGTGCCAAAGCTACTACATCAGCAGAACCAGTGCAACAAACTACTCCCATCACACCTAAGGAGACTCCTGCCATTACAAGTAAAGAGGTTCAGACTTTCAAAGAAGTGGAGCCCATCATAGTGAAAGCACAAAAAAGAGTACACAGTGTAACACCTTTTAATATTGTAGACAACATGAAGAAGGTGAATGTCACCATGTCCATGTGGGACTCTCTGGCTATTCCGGGGTAGTCTGAAGTTTTGAAAAAGGCCATAACTGAGGTAGCAACTCCTCAGCCTGCAAAAGAAGCTGCAAGGCCAGTGTTGGTTAACACTAATCAAGAAAAGGAGGCTCCAAGTAGCAACTCTAAGGCCAATGCCGTGCAAGGTAGGAATTCAAAGCCACCTCCCTTTTATGTATCTTTAATCATTGGAAAATCTTTAGTGCATAATTGTATGGTAGATAGTGGAGCTACTAGCACTGTAATGCCCAAGAAAGTAGCTGACCAATTAGGACTGAAATATGAGCCCTTTTAAAAGAAGGTTACACAACTTGATGGATCCTCAGTCAATACTATAGGTGTGGCCAAGGATACCAGTCTAATCCTTCATGCTAGTCCTAATTTTTCCATCCTTCTTGATATATATATCATAGATCTCCCTGCGTTATTTGCTATATGTCTGTCAAGGGAGTTTACAGCCAAGATTGGAGGTTACTTATCCTCTAACTAGTCTCACATGCTATTCCATACAAGGTATGGGACCAAGGTCACCATTAAGTTAGAACCATTGGCAGCACACCATATAGAACCATATGTGTCCAATAACATCAATGTAAATGTTGCCCAAAATTTCCTATTCTACAAATTTGGCCAAGTCCTATTCCTGGGTCTCTATTTTTGTTCTGTCAAGCACCTCAAAATATTTAATGGTGTTATGTCTTGTCCTCTGGCCTCTGTAATTTATCTTAGCCTCTAGTATGCAAGTTTAAAATTTTGAAAAGTAGTCGTTTCCCTAAAAAGGACCAAAAAAGCCCTAAGCCCTGTTATATTTCCTTGTTACTTTATCGGCAACTTAAGTGATCAAAAAAGGCATGTGCATATTAGGTTTCTTCTTGTTTTCCAGTTCGCTATTTCCTTCCAACTGTGTTTTAAGTCATTCAGCGATTCTGTGAAAATGCCCTCAGTTGGGCATTCACTTAATCAAACCCTGGGTTCACATGTAATTCGGTGAACTAGCAAAGCCCCTCTGTTCGTGTATTCACCTAGCTCAACCATGGTTTATCAAAGTATCTCATGAATAAGAAGCCTTTGGTCACTAAATCACCAGGTCAAGGTGGGGTTTGTTCTGCAGGTAGCAGTGAGATTCTGCATCAGATGGTTGTCTTATAGTCTGAAGGAATATTCCAGGAGCATCATATCATATGCCTGCCATAGATTTGGTATCAGGATTACTTGTCAGAGTGGGGTCCCAGTTAGGAAGATCTAGTGGCTAGCGTATCTTCGCATAGGCCATTGTCAGAGCATGAGATCTTTAGATGACCATTAATTTTCCCCTTTTGCTCAGCGCTGCAATGTATTGTGGGTCCAATGCCACGTATTATGATTTGGTAGCTCCTGGTTGGTCCACGTGTGCTGAGTCGGATTACTTGTTAGTGGGTCCATTGTTAGAGGGTCTGCGGAGACGTCAGCAAGATTCAAGATCTATGGTTGTCTGGTAATCTGATGGAATCTTTGGGGGCTATCAGATCATGAACCCACTATTAGATTTGAATCCAGTCTTCGGTGGGTCCAAATTTCTCAGAGTAGGCAATCAAACGGCTAGTGTGTGTTCTCATGAATTGTGTCAGAGGTATAAGAACTTACGACGACCGTCCGATAAAAGGTATGTTAGCTGGGTGATTCGGCGATTTGGCAACTAAGAGAATTTAGTGCTCCTTATTTCTGGCGGTCTCGATAAATTTTTATGTGTTTTCTTGTTCATGAAATAGTTTAGTAGTGCTCCAAATGACTTGGCGATTCAGCGAATGCTTTGTTCATTGAATCTCTAAATAAATTGGTGAGGGTGGAAAGTATTCATCAAATCAGCGATTAAAGTGCCATTTTCATGTTCACTTGATCGCTCAACCAGAATGGCGTTAGCCAAGGTATTAAATGATTCTGTGACAAGGGGAAATTGAAACCCAAAGTAAAGGCTGAGTTAGTGTTGTAGTCAAGTGCCGATCCTGGGTAAAAAGGAAGATCTAACAGTCGCATTTTAAAATAAGATTAAAGTTTGAATACTGACCATCGATAGGGTTTTTTAGCACCACCTATGACCATTTTATCATTTTTTAAAGTCAAATATCTCAAAATATCAGATTTCAACAGTTATGGTGAGACTGAGTTGTAGGTAGGTAGATGGATCATGGTGGCTAGATTTTTTACAGGTATAAACATGAAATGGACACACCAACATAGATATTTGATTAGCTGGGATATTTTCATGTGCATTTAAGGCTGAATTAGATAGGTTTAGGGTTTGATTATTATATTAAAAAAATTTATGTAAACCCTAATTAGATTTTTGCTCCTGCCTGCGTGCAAGGGGAGGTGTATGTATTGTTTTTTGAGAGCTTTAGAGGGTAGAGAGTTCACATTTTGTAAAGAGAAAAAATATCTTTTCTTAGAAGGCCATCTGGGACTTTTTTTTGTCCTCTGGTTTTCTACATTTTGTAACCTCCCATTGATAATTTAGATATTGAAGGTGTTTTTGTGACATTCTTCATGTCCCTATGCCTTCTTGTGTGAGTTATTTCTTAATCAATTCAATATTTACATGCTTCATAGTGATATCTTAGGATTCTTGATCCCTCTTTCTTTCTGCAATTTTGTGTATCATTATGGATGATTTGATGTGAGTACTTTTGTGGGTATACTTCAACCCCTTAACTATCTTGTCTCATTCCTATACCTAGTTGCAGAGGTGAATGTTTGTTTGCAAGTCATAGATTATTGTCTAATTCCAAGGGGTGTTATTGTTTGTGAAAGAATCTCTCTTTCCCTGAATAAATATTTTTATCTATAGACCCTTTTATGAAGTACTTATGAAAACCTATTCAGTGAGTTGTGATCACCTAGGCCTAAGTCTATTCATTGATTTCATCTTTTATACTGTAATTCATACCATATTTTTGATGTATCACCTAGTAGGATAGTTTTCTTTTAGTCATTTCCCTTTCAAGCATTCCTTCTATCCCTTTCCCTCAAAAGATTTACTTTTCTATCAAGAAGAAAATTAAGGTGATTATCCAAGAGGAACCAACCTAAAACCTGGAGGTCTCATCTCAATTAGCATAGGTCCCACAACCTGGAGATGATTCCCATTTTATACTAGGTTATCAAGACTACGAGAGCTTGAGACAAAAGTGCAAACTTAGTGTATAACAGTAAACTACCCTATATTTGATAATAGTGACTTCCAAACCATTGCAGAAGAAGACACTAAGATAGAGAATATCCCTAATATTCTACTAGATGAAAGAGCTTCAGAGGCCCAAGAAAATCTAATCTGGGATTTTGGTTTGGGAAGTTATTTAATACAAGAAAGTGGAGCCATAGAACCAAGCCTTCTCAAAGAAGACACTGATTCAGAGGATCAGAATAATTAGGTTTGGGAACTATTTTTTGATGGAGCTAGAAGTAGACATGGTTCTGGTGGTGGTGCTATGCTAGTGTCCCCAAAGGTAGAAAGGTATTACACTACCTTTAGATTCAGTTTCTCTTGTACTAGCAACACTGCAGAGTATGAAAGCCTTGTGAATGGGCTAGAGTGGGCTAGGAAAAGAGGACTTAAGGCCCTAAAAGTTTATGGTGATAGTGAGTTAGTTGTCAGCCAAGTAAGAGGGATAAGTGCAACCAAAAATGACACTTTGAAAGAATACAAACATAGAGTTTGGGATGCAATTGAAGACTTTTGTGCTTTAAATATTGTTGCTATCCCTAGGAAACTAAACCAAAATGCATATAGATTAGCTACTAGTGGATCTCAATATAAAATTCCAAATAGCATTTCAAAAGAAATAGATCAATAGCATATCAAAGTGATTGTCAGACCCTCTCTTCCTGATAATGATGTCAATCGGCAGGTGTTTGACAATGATGAACAAATTCTACAGTTCTTGTTTAAAGAGGATGTCTTTTCAAAGCATAATCAAGAGAGGTTATCACAGAACTATGGTGATCAAGTGATACAACTTAACTCCAATAAGGTGCCTAGAGGTCTTGTCACCTTAGAGACAGTCTTCGACAAGGATGATCAAGTTAAGAAGAGCAAAGCTGGCTTGGTAGTTCAACAGGAACATTGTGTTGAATTAGAGTTGGAACCAGGTAAGAGTTTACAATTTGGAAAAGTAAACTTTGAATTGGAAAAGCAAGCTTACACCCAATTATTCAAGGAATTTAGTGATGTATTTGCATGGCAATATGAAGACCTCAAAGGTTTTGATCCAGCCCTTGCCCAACACACTATTAAATTAGAGCCTAATGCTAAACCAGTGAGGCAAAAACAAAGTCCTGTTTATCCCAAGCTTGAGCCACTTATGCATAAAGAAGTGCCCAAATTGATAGAAAGTGGTATCATCTACCCCATTAAGCATACTAGTTGGGTTTCCAACCTTGTTCCTGTTAGGAAGAAGAATGAGGAGTTGAGATTATGTGTTGACTTTAGGGATCTTAACAGAGCCTCCTTAAAAGACCACCATCCGCTACCTTCTATGGAACAAATCTTACAATGTGTCTCTGGATCCAAGAGATTTTCATTATTGGATGGCTATTCAAGATACAATCAGATCCTGGTTAATGAAGAGGATCAATATAAGACTACATTTACAACCAAATGGGGAACCATGGCTTATCAAAAGATGCCCTTTGTTTTGTCAAATGCAGGTGCTACATTTCAGAAGGCAATGGATATGGCCTTTAAAAGCCTCATGTAAAAGTTTGTATTGGTCTACTTAGATGACATAACTATCTATTCTAAACATGCAATAGATCACATCAAGCATTTGAGGCAAATCTTTGAAAGGTGTAGAGAATTTGGGATATCTCTTAATCCCAAGAAATGTATGTTTGCAATTCATGAAGGAAAATTGTTGGGATATGTAGTATCCAAAGAAGGGATCATAGTAGATCCTGAGAGAATTGCAGCCATCTTAGAGCTACCATTGCCACATCATAAGAAAGGTCTCCAATCTTTCATAGGAAAGATTAACTTTGTTAGGCATTTCTTGCCTAATATTGCAGATTTATTGAAGCCTTTGTAGCCATGTTAAAGAAGAGTTCAACTTTCAGTTAGACTAAAGAAGGAAAATCTAATTTCTAGGCTATCAAAGAGGCCTTAACAGAAGCTCCTTCTCTCCTAAACCCAAATTTTAGTAAGGATTTTATCCTTTATGCTTATGGGGGTCATGATGCTATGTCTACAATGCTTACTCGAGAAAATTCAATAGGATTGGAGCAACCCATTGCTTTCTTTAGCAAAGGTTTAGAAGAGTATGAATAGAGATACTCTTTTGTAGAAAAACATGTACTTGTTGTGGTAAAGAGCCTTAAAAAGTTCAAATATCTATTGACCCATAGCAAGGTACACTTGAAAGTTATTCATCCAAGTGTCAAAGAATTTTTGCTTTCCAAGGACCTAATGAGAAAAGAGCTAGTTGGATCACCAAGGTAATGGAGTATGACATTGATATCCAAACCACCAAGCTAGTTAGAGGAAGAGGTCTTTGTGAGCATTTGGCAGGGGATGAAGGTTCAAAGAGACCAGAACAAATGGATGCATCTTTGGTTGTGCATTCTACAGAAGAACATGCCCAGGCATCAAGTTGGTTGCCTAACATGGTTCATTTTTTGAAGATAGGACAGTATCCTATAGGTTTGGATTTAGCAAAAAGAAGGTATTATAGATCACAATCTGTTCTTTTTGTGCTGATAGATGAGGTTCTTTTTAGAAAGGATCACAACAGTGTCCTTTTAAGACGCATAGATTCAAAAAAGATAGCTAATGTCCTATTTGAATTTCATGATGGACCTTCTGGAGGTCACTTGTCCCCTAGGACTACTGCTTTTAAAATCATGAGGGTTGGATACTATTGGTCATCTATCTTTAAAGATAGTCATGAGTATGTGAGAAAATGCATCAAATGTGCTATGTTTGCATCAAAAAAAAGGCTTACAGCCTTACCCCTACAGCCAGTCAGAACAAAGCAACCTTTCATGAAATGGGGTATAGATTTTATTGGAATGATTAATCCTCCATCTAGTGCAGGACATAAGTCGATAATCACCGCAATAGATTATTTCACTAGATGGACAAAAGAAATTGCTTTAAAAGAAGCAAATGAGAATGATGTATTGAGTTTTTATGATGACATAATTCACAAATTTGGCATTCCAGACTCCATAATATTAGATAATGCATTGGCATTCATAGGCCTCAAAGTCTCAGAGTGGGAAATTAGGAGTGGCATTTATCTGAATACAAGCTCAAACTATTACCCTCAGGGCAATGGCTTAGCAGAATCAACAAACAAGAACTTGATTAGGATAATCAAGAAGACCCTGCAGGATAACCAAAGGATTTGGCATACTAAGTTGAAGTCTTCCTTGTGGTTAGACAAGATTACCCCAAAGAAGATCATTGGAAATTCTCCTTATATGCTAGTATATGGAAGAGAGGCTAAGTTGTCCATTTCAACAGAATTACCAGCTCTAGAATTAGCTACTCAATATGCCCTATTTGAAGAAAGAGATCCTCTACAGATCAGGTATGCTCATCTCATGGAGCTTGAGGAACTCAGAGGCAAATCCATGAAAGATACAGAGTTTCATCAGATTCAAACAAAGAAGATTTTTGATAAAAGAGCCAGGGTAAAAAATTTCAAGGTTGGGGATGTAGTCCTCAAGTGGGATGAATTCAGATCCAGACCTAGCAGACATACAAATTTTGACTCATTTTTTGGTGGACCATTTGTTATAACAGAGTGCAGGGGACCCAATGCTTTTCAACTATCAACTCTTGAAGGAGATGCCTTGCCAATATTAGTCAATGGTTTCCACCTGAAGCCCTATTTTGAGGTTAATCCCTCTTTGTGAATTTTGTAAAAATGTTTTCCTACTTTCTTCCTATTTTCTAGGTTAGTTTCCTACTTTTCAAGAAGTGTCTGTGCACAAGTTCATCCTTCTAGTTCTAGTTTTGTCCCTCTGTGAAGTTTTGTGCTTAAATGATGACCCCATGCCCAATGAATTATGTCAAGGCCACTGGTTTTTCATGTCTAGTAGGTTGACATCTAGCAAAAATCACCAAAATGTTACCCTAATTTTCCTGTGCATGCAAGTTTGGCCGATATCTATCCCAAGGTCTTTGTTTTTGTCCTGCTAAACATCCCTAAAATTTTCATGAAATTATGCCTTGTATTCTGGCCTCTGCAATTTGTTTTATTCCCTAGTCTGTAGTTTAAATATTTGAAAAAAGTAGTTGTTGCCAAGAAGTAACCATGCAAACCCTAGCCTTCATTCTATTTTCATGTTACTTTATCGGCCACTTATATTTCCTCAATTCCCATGTGCATTTTTATTCCTTTGGTCACCAGTTCTCTAAGATCTCTGGTGGTGGTCTTTCTTATTTGACGAACTGGCGGCGGCTCTTCCTTCAGTTGCATAATATCTTAATCTTGGCGGTTAACTCCTCGATGGCTTGTGACTCAATGAACGTTACCCTTTCTTCAGTCACATAATCGCTTAAATTTTTGGTGGTCTCAAACTTGTGTGGGGTCCCAGTTGATGAGATCAATGGTTGTCGTAAGATCTCAAAGGGTCTATCAGAAGCTTACGATGTTACGATAGCCATCAATCTTCCCTTTTATGCAGCGATTCAAAGTTCAGTGGGTCCATTGCTAGGTGTACACAGTTGGCGTATTCTAATTGGTCTACATGTGAATGAGTCATTTCTTGTCAGTGGGACCGGGCTCTTTCAGCAGTCAGAGGTTTTGATAGTCATCAGAGGATCAATGATTGTCGTATCTTCGCAAGGGTTGTGCCAGAGGTATGAGATCTTCAGATGACCGACAATCTTGCTTTTTGTCAAGGCTTCATCAGTGGGTCCTCGTTCACTGATGTGCTTGAGTATGATTGTTCCACGTGGTGATGATGGGGTTTGCAGTGGGTCCATTTGTCAGAGGGTCCCTGGTTTAATAAAGATCTATGGTGGTCGTATGATCTGAAAGAATATTCAGGGGCCATGAGATCATGCACCCACCGTTAGATTGGAATCTTGTTTGTAGTGGGTCCGATGTCAGAGAGGCATCGAGGTGTCTGCTGATGGAGCGGTCAAGGGTGAATAAAAGGTTGACAAGTGGCAAGTCTAGGCCTAGGGTTAGTAAAGTATTCTATGAATCAGTGACTATAGAGCCATTTTCATGTTCGCCAAAGTTAACCGGGGTTAGCTAAAGTATTAAATGATTCTACAACTGAAGGAAAATTGGAACCCAACGTAAATGCCAAGTTAGTTTGCAGTCAAGTGCCGAGCCCAGGTAAAAAGGAGGATCTAATGGCTGCATTTTAAAGTTGGATTAAGTTTGAATATCAGTCACCGATAGAAAATTTTAGTGCCACCTGTGACCGTTTTGTCAATTTTTAAATTCAAATATCTAAAAATATCAGATTTCAACAGTTATGGAAAGCCCAAGTTGCAGGTAGGTAGATGGATCATGGTGGCTAGATTTTTTATGGGTATAAACATGAAATGGATGTGCAAACATAGGTATCTAATCAGCTGGGATATTTTCATGTGCATTTATGGCCGAATTTGATAGAATTAGGGTTTGATTATTATATGAAAATCCAAGTGACCCTAATTTAGATTTTTTGCTCCTACCTATATGCATTAGAGGAGATGTATATAATTTTTTTTGAGAGCTTTAGAGCTCAGAGTTGACATTTTGTAAAAAAGAAAAGTCTCTTTTCTTAGAAGGCTATCTGTGACATTTTTTTGTCCTCTGGTTTTCTACATTCTGTAACCTCCCATTGATAATTTAGTTATTGAAGATATTTTGTGACATTCCTCATGTCCCTATGCCTTCTTGTGTGAGTTATTTCTTAATGAATTTAGTATTTACATGCTTCTTAGTGATATCTTAAGGTTCTTGATCCCTCTTTCTTTCTGCAATTTTGTGTATCATTGTGGATGATTTGATGTGAATGCTTTTGTGGGTATACTTCAACCCCTTAACTATCTTGTCTCATTCCTATACCGAGTTGCAGAGGTAAATGTTTGTTTGCAAGTCATAGATTGTTGTCTAACTCCAAAGAGTGTTATTGTTTGTAAAAGAATCTCTTTCTTTCCCTAAATACCCTCTTTATTTGCAGACCCTTCTATGAAATATTTATGCAAGCCTATTCAGTAAGTTGTGATCTCCTAGACCTAAGTTTGTGCATTGAATCCATCTTTTATACTATAATTCATACCTTCATTTCAATGCATCACCTAGTAGGTAGTTTGCTTTCAGTCATTTCCCTTTCAAGCATTCCTTCTATCCCTTTCCCTCAGAAGTTTTACTTTTCATGTCAAGAAGAAAATTAAGGTGATTGTCCAAGAGGAACCAACCTAGAACCTGGAGGTCTCATCTCAGTTAGCATAGGTCCCACAACCTAGAGATGATTCCCATGTTATACTAGGTTATCAAGACTACAAGAGCTTGAAACAAGGGTGCAAACTTAGTGTATAATAGTTACCTTTTTTTCAAATCCATGAAGCTTTTCCAAGTACGGGGTAAGACTACCTCTTTCCCATTTTCTCCACACTTTTTTCTCCTAACTCAATTTCTTGAAATCTAGGGGCTCCCTTCTCAGACCACCTCCCATTTTCTCAGAGCTTAGACAACACTGGTTTCTCAAGATACCATATCAAAAAAAAGCAATGTTCATTTATTTATTACAAATCAAGTTGTTTAAAATCACCCACAATCCATGTGTCATTAACTCCGTAATGATTTTCTTGCACCTTACCTGGCAACTTGCTTTCCTCGGTAAATTAATTGTCCTTGTCATCATTAATTTTAATTATGTTTCCCTCCTTGTGATTAAGTTTATCATAGTTGATAAGACTTAAGATCTCAGAATTGAGATTCACTTCCCCATTCTAAATTTTTGTGACATCATTATGGGCTCCCACATTAGCTATACTATCTGTAGGCTTATTTCCTTCCTAGTAAATGTGGGTTATGAAGCTTTCCTCAAAATTTTGTAAAATCATTTTAATTTTTTCAATTATGTGGGCTATAGTCCAGGAGGTCTCACTTTTACCTTTTATGCAGTTAATGATATTAAGAGAATATCCTTCCAGCCAAAACTTCACACAACCCAGCTCTTTTTCTAGCAACACAACATGTAAAGCCACCTTAGCTTCAACAACATGATTGGTTTGGATTCCCAAAGGGGCTACCATAGCTCCTAGGAAATTACCAAGCTAGTCTCTTATTAATCCTCCCACCCCAGCCCTTCCAAGATTCCCCTTAGCAACTCCATCAAATTTTCCTTTGAGCCATCCCATAGGGGGAGAGTCCAAATGATATTATCTCTGGGGTTGGGGTCTTCGTTTCTTTTATGACTATCCCAGGAAAGAATATTTTTGAAATTTTGAGAAATGTTCCATAGCTGAGAGTTTTTAGGAATGGTGTTTCTAAAATTCTCCATGAGACTTATACAAATAAGAATAGTCATCTTTTCATAAGGAGTGTGTTTATCTGTAAAGACTCTATTGTTTCTCTCCTTCCACATTCTCCAAGTGAAGTGAGGAAGGATGAGATCCCAAAGAACTTTCTCTTCTTTGCCAGGAAGAGGACATTGCCACTGAAGAACAAGATCTTGCAGGCTCTGAGGTTTCACCCACTCCAAATAAAAAAATTTTATAAAATAATCCAACACATTTCTAGTATAGGAGCAGTGTATCATCATGTGATTACATAATTCAACCACTTTACGGCATAGGAAATATATATTGGGCAAGTAACAGCCCCTTCTTGTGAGGTTATCCAAGGTAAGGATTTTATTCTGGACAAGCAACCAAAAAAAAATGTTAATTTTTGGGATAAAGTTTTTGTTCCATACCTGGGAGCAAAGAGGTTGATCTTCTTCAGCAATAAGAAGAGCAAAAGCTGAAGAGACGGAGTATTTACCATTATTTTATGGTGCCCATATCAATTCATCATGCACATTTTCTATAATGAACCAATTGTTGAGTTGTTTACTCACTTATTTAAATTTTTCATCTTTTTGGCTAGGATCTATCCTATCATCATTTATCAAATAGTCCGACACCATTTCCCCAATCATCTCTTTGCATTCATGAATGGCATTTAGCCATTCTTGGTTTTCATTTAGAGGATTTTCTATCAGCCAACCAGAACTAAATCTTCCTGCCATTTTCCAACTTCCATCTAACACCTTTTCTAACCAGGTTATTGCCCTTACTAATACTATTCCAAATAAAGGATCCCTAAATATCCTGCTGGGAATTTAAAGTGTTATCTAAAGAGGTAAGATAGTATTTACTCTTTATTATGGAGTTTCATTCTTTTTCTTCTTCAAAGATACTCAAGCATTGTTTTTCCAATAATTCCTTGTTGGTATTAATTATACTTCTAATGCCCAGCCCCCCATATTTATTAGGTTTGCAAACCTTCTCCCACACAACAAGGCTGAGTCTTTTTTTTTCCTCTACCTCAGTGCAAAGAAATCTTTTTTACATTTTTCAATCATTTTACCATACTTATGAGGGATTTTGAACAAACTTAGAGCATAAACTAGAAGGTTTTGGAGTGTAGCCTATTGGCTCTTTTCCTTGCAGGACCAAACTTGAATCAAATAGTTGGGCTTAAAACACTGGTTAGGCACTCAAGCTTGACAAGAAAAACAAACCAATTGATGAGGATAGAGAGAAATCCTCCTTCTTCTTTGAGCTCCACATTCACTCAGGTGGGTATTACCTTATCTGCACACTCAAGACACCTCATGACAAACCAAAGGCCTATAGATAGATTAATATGGAATAACAATCAATCTCCTATAGGTATCCTATACCCCAATGATAGAAAGTCTCATGCAATAGCCCTACTTGCATGGAATGAGATTGAAAGCTAGAAACCTATCCTAACAAAATGAAAGGGAAAGGGTGGGATAGAAAGGAAATGATTTTAAATGGATTTGAAGGGACCCTTGAGATACCCTAAGTCCCTGATAGACCAGTGCCTTGTCCAATGGGCCACAGAGTCAAATACCCTACTGCAAGAGATAGCTATGAAATAAGAACACAATATGCTCAATCTGTTGATGCCTAACATCAATCACACACCATGACCAAACCTCAACTTAACACCCACCTGTGCATTCAAGCATGTTATTATCCATCAAAGGATTTTAACCCTCCCCTTAGAAGAGACCTATAAATAGATAATGCATTGACCAGCATCCACTAGAAGACAAGCATGAAACATCTTTGACACCTCAGCTCATACATGCATAAACACTAGCCCTGAACCAGTTACCTTTGTGAAGATAACTCCACTTGCAAACACATAGGCAATACAAGCAGACAAATTAAACACCCTTGATGCATGATCAATGAATTCAAAGCTCAAATGGAGACAACTTGGTAACAGTAAGAACAAACTGAGTTCTCATGCATAAAATAAATCTGTTACAATATGTATTGTATTCTCTGAACCAGCAAGGAGAGAAGAACACTCTATATGCAGAGAGAAGGAGAAAATCTACAGGAAAAAGACCCTTCACTTGGAACCAATTCTCCTCAAAAATTTGTAGAAGTAACCCTTACAAAGTCAAAAACTTGACTACTTATACCACTAGCTGCCTTGGAATTCTCTAGGAGAATGTAACAAGCTTAGGGACAGCTAGGGTTAGGGTTTCAACTACCTGACCAACCAAAAATTATTAGAATTCACTACATGGGCAGGAAACCAAGAAACCTCAGAGAAATAGATCAAAGATGATCTCCAATCATGAAAATTCTCATAACAGTGCATAGAAGATCACAGGTCTATCAAGAGAGAAAATCAAAACAACCACCCTAAAATCATGCCTCAAGCCATTCCATGTCAATCCTTACATGGTACAGATCCCTAAAAACACTCATGGCACCCTGGACCACACTGGAATGGTGGAGAAGATCAAACTCACCAACTCTGGCCCCCTCTGTCATCAATTTTAGTCCTTCCTGGTCGCTGGAAATGCCTCTAAGATTCAAATTCAAACTCCAATGGCTAAGTCCTGGCACCAGTAGCACACCGACGGTCCTGATTCAATCAGAGATTGGATATTAAGTCCCGACTATTAGATATCATCTTCTCAGGCTTCAAATCTTAACCCATCAAGCACCTCAGGTTTCATTCCGTGAACTAGCGACAAGGCAAAAACCTAGTCGCGGGATGAAATACTTAACTCTAGTTGAACTCCGCGAACACATGACTGCACGTGTTAAAAAGCACTTTTAAGTCATCTGGTGAATTGGTGACAAAGGAACCTTCGCCAATTCATGGAATACTTCCTACCTTCACTAAAGAATCTAGTGATCCCACTACCGCTCATTCGCCAAGTCGCCAAACCAACTAGCGAACCGCCAAATCATCTCGTGAAGTAGCGACAAGACTACATCTTATCGGCACCACCACCTTTTTATCCAGACTGCCAAACCAGACTCCAACCAGGCCCGCTCGAAGCCACATTTCACTAAACCATTCCCTAATCCATGCCCAGTCACTTGCACAAGACCCACCTTCCATAAGCCTTTGAAAATGAACGACTGGCATAAGATCTCATGGCTCTGACAAATCACATGAGAACTTATGCCGACCGTTAGATCTATCCTTGTCATAGACCCTTCTAACAATGGCCCCACTCCTAAGCACATCCATGTTGACCAATAGGAACATAGCAACTAAGCACCACATGGCAAACGGTCCCACTGAGCACAACAGGCAACCTGGCAAAATGGAATAAAATCCGACGAATGGCGCATGATCTCAAAGGCTTGGAATATTCCTTGAGATCATACGCCGACCATTAGATTAAAAGCTTTCAATGTGGGTACCTCTGATAAGCCAATTCATCACCACGCGGATGAATGAAAACCCGCCATCTCAGATCACTGTAACTGCCACCGAACTGCAACCAGCACCATTCTACCGATGGGCCCTAGGGACATGTGGCAGGCAGTCGCATGATCACATAGCCAAAAACTGGGCTATGTGATCATGTGACAACCAATCATAGGCTGTCACATCACCACCTACTGTAAACAGGTCCACCAGGCAATCTCCTCATAAACTAGAATCGACGGTTGTCACTATACCGCGATATTAAAAAGTGAGCACCTCCGCTCAACCGGATAACGACAACCACCAGATCTATCCACGCTTTAACCTCCTCAGAAGACTGCAGACCCACCGATGCTATCCAACTTGTCAATCTGCCAACCAATCAAAAGATGCCAACTTGCTCCACTGTGACAACGGACCCACTGAAAAAAGCCAAGCATTCAGCGACTACGCGACTAACCATTTGCCAAGTCATGAGATGTTAGTAGATAACTGCCAACCTTTCAGAGATCACATGACTAATAGTTGCCAAGTCACTGGGTAGAAGATGTAACCACCCGGAGACTTGGAGAATCAGTGACAAGAAACTTTGAAGGATTGGGCTCCACCATCTGTCGCACCTGCGCACTAAAGCAAAGCAAACCGCCAGGCAGCTGAACAGAAACTAGGACCCGCACGGCTAGGTGGCGAGCAATTGCATGATCACATGTCAAAAAAGTTTGACATGCAGCCATGTGACAGCCAATGAGGAAGAGCCTAGACCCACCACCTACGTCGGACTTGCACAGTTGAGGGAATGCCAGCAAACAGGGAACTAGTGCGAGGTCGAAAACACATAATGTTTTCAGTGAAAGAGGATAAAAAATACGCAAAGTTTCTAACACGTCAATAGATAAGCACACAAAGATGGAAGACAAAAGGTCAAAAATAATGTAGGTTGTTGGTCAAAGATCGAAAACATCATGGATTTTTGAAAACACTGTGGGTTTTCGACACTGTGGCAGATTTTGACAAAATTTCCAACAGACTCTAGAATTTGAATATCTTTCTGGGTTTGGTGAATTAGGAGATGCAGTTTGGACTGAAGCAAGGTGATAACAATAAAGAGCATGAGGCAGGACATTTATAAAAAACATTGCAGGGAACAAGCCAATTTCACAAGATTTTGCTATGACAGAAAAATTGGCCTAACATAGCCTTCAACAATTGAACTTTACCAGCTTGGCTTAACATAGCCCCTTTCCAACCAGCCAACTTATGATGAAATATGTCTATTATGTCATTCCAAAAGGAGGCTTTAGGTTTCAGACAAAGTGGCAACCCCAGATAAGATGCTAGAAGAATCCCAAACTTGCAACCTAAAATAGAAGAGATATTTTTCCTTCTATCTTCCGATGTATTACTGAAGTAAAGAATGCTTTCCTCCCAGTTTATAAGTTGACCAATAGCATTACAGTAGATATTCAGTGCCTTTTTTAGATTCCTTTCTTCTTTTATAGAGGATTCCCCCATCATAATTGTATCATCAACGAATTGTTCATGTGAGCACTTTTGACAAGAGGAAGATGGTTGAAGACCAACAATCTTCCCTGTCAACACCAAACTATTAATATATCTCCCAAGGCTTTCATCCATGATAGCAAAGAGGATAGGGGACATAGGATCTCCTTGTCTCAATCCTCTAGAAGGCCGAAAAAAATTAGAGGAGCCACCACTAACAATGATAGAGTAAGAGACCGTACTAACCAACTGCATAATTAGTCTGACCACCCCCAAGTCACATCCAAAGGCCTGAAGGTTTTTAGATAGAAAAGCCCAATCAAATATGTCATAAGCTTTCAAAAAATCTAGCTTCATCAGGAAACCTTATTTTTTGGATTTTTCCAACGAGTGAATATTCTCGTGCACAACCATAATAGAATCCAAAATTTGCCTCCCCGGGACAAAGCCATTCTTTTGAGGAGATATAAGAGAAGGAAGAAGAAACAGCAATCTAGAAGTAAGAACCTTAAACATGATCTTTTATAGAAAATTACAAAGACTTATGGGCCTAAAACCATCAGCAATATTTGCCCCAGGCTTCTTCAGAATGAGATCCATAAAAGTGGAGTTGAGTTCTTTTAGAATTGTCTTGGATCCGAAAAACTCCTTTACTGCAGAGAAAACTTCATTTCCAGTATTATCTTATTAATGTTGATTACTCATTTTCTCTTATTTACAATCCTCAAGTAATATTTCTAATTTTGATAATATTAATTAAATTAATTAATTCAGTTTTCCAAAAATAATAAAAATTGAAAGTAATAGTATTTACCTTTCACTTTATTTAATAATGTTCTTCTCACCCTCAAGAAATAAATGTAGGCCTATCCTCTAGAAGGCTAGTGGGAGTTTTTAAAAGGAAAATTTTTTGGATGAATTGAAGATGTTCAAACTCTTATTGAAATTGATATGTATTTCATTTCCTTTCTTGGGAGGAGTGAAGTTTTTGAGATGCAAATATTTAAAGTTTGAAGGTTTCGACAAAAACCCAACCATTCTCTTTGGAGTGATTGTAGGTCAAGACAATCACTACAAAGTAAATTTTTAAAGTCTTCCTTTAAAGAAAAAATTTGGTAATAAATACATTTTCCATTATATTAACTCAAAAAAATCTGGAAGTATAGTTGTTTGTACATGTTAAACTAAAGGGGTCGAGTTAATTAATATTCAAATTTGAGCATGATGGAATGTGGGTTATGTTAATGTTTAAGCCTTGCTATTTGGGTGTGGATACATCCCTACAATTGGCATGGACTTCTAGATAACCGTGTCACATTTTCCCTTTACTTGGTCGTGAGACTCTTATTATTCTCACATAGTATGTTGGAGAGATACATTTTTTGGAAAATACAATCTGGAATACTTTATGTGTTCATTGTACACAACTGTCATTTATTTTTTAGTGTTGCATTCTATGAATTTCTTGAGTAAGTGCATAAGTAAGGCATACTACTACTGTCAACATATAATAAAAGTTATCTACTTCATTACTTATTAACTTATTTGAATTCTAGAGATCACATATTTAATGAGAAATATTGTCACTATGATCAATATGTTATATACTTTCTATTATGCAATAGATGATATTAAACTTATGTAAACTTTGTTCATGGCTATTGATTATGAAAGTTCTGAAGAAAATGGAGATGATGAAGATGATGAAGTAGACCTTGAAATTGAATTGATTTCAGCTCTATCTAAGATTAAGAAACTGAAAAAGAAAAATCTAAGTCTTGTGGATCTTCTACAAGTTGAGAGTGCTGAAAAGATGAAGATTGCTACATCTTTTAGAGAGGCTAAAACTCAGCTTGTTGATTCTAAATTTCTGAATGAGGAGGCCAAAAATATTCGTGAAGATTTGTAAAATCATATTCAAATAAAGGAAAGGATAACATTGCCAAGCTAGAAGCTGAAATTGTTTCTCTTAGAAACATTGGTAAAACCTCTATGCTCTCAAGTGAAGAACTATCTTTCAATAGTGGTAAAGTCACATTAGATGACGTCCTTAGCTTTCAAAGACCCACCAAAGATAAAAGAGGAGTTGGCATGCAATCTAATCTAAACTCTTCACCACCGAAAAGTAGTTAGCCTACTCCTAACAAGGTAAATAAACCTTTTTTCTATGGCTACTGTTTTGCATGTAATTACTTTGGGCATAGAGCTGTTGATTGTAGTTTTGCTCCCTACAAGAATTATTTTCAGCATGAAAGAAATATTTTTAGGAAGTACAACTTGATTTTCTATATCTATAATAAGTTTGGCCATACATCAAGATTTTGTAACAGCTATAGTGCAGATTTATTTTATAATGTTGAACCTAAAAGAAGAACTAAAGTGACTAAGGTTTGGAGAAGAAAAATTCAAGAGACTCCTCTTAAAGCTTTAGTTGTTCAAATAGCTTTTCTAGCTAGCAATGAGAAGGATATATGGTATGTTGACAATGGCTGCTCCCAACATATGACAGGTGACTTGAGTAAGTTTCATTCTCTCAAGAAAATGAAAGGTGGTAAAGTTAGATTTGGTGGTAGCTCTTCTGCAAAGGTTTCTTGTATAGGTACAGTCCTAGTTAATAATGATGAAACTATTTTTGAGAATGTTTTTTATGTAGAAGGTTTGAAACACAATTTTCTAAATGTAAGCCAACTATGTGATCAAGGTTATGATCTTAGTTTTAACTCTAATGCTTGCACTATTAAAAGGGAATTGAAGTCATAGCTAAGGCAACTAGAGCAGCTAATAATCTCTTCATTCTTGATGATTCTAATGATGATACATGCTATTTGAGCAAGGTAGAGGATACTTGGCTTTGGCACAAGCGGTTTGAGCATGTTAACTTTGACAATCTTATCAAAATCAGCAAAAAGGAGGTTGTTAGAGATATGCCTATGCTAGAAAAAATAGTTGATGTTGTTTGCAAAAATTGTCAAGAGAGCAAACAAACTAGAGCTTCCTTCAAACCAAAAGATGAGTTCAGTGGTAGGCCACTTGAGCTTCTCCATACGGATCTTTATGGACCAACAAGGGCAGAAAGTCTTCAAGGTGAGAAATATTTTATGCTCCTTATTGATGACTTTACTCGCATGACATGGGTTACATTTCTAAAAGAAAAATCAAAGGCTTTAGAAAAGTTCAAGATTTTTAAAAATCTAGTTCAAAATGAAATGCGTATGAAAATCAAATGTTTGCATTCTGATAGTGGGGGACAATTCACTTCTAATGAGTTTGCTAAGTTTTGTGAGCAACATGGTATCAAGAAACAGGTTTCAGTCCCAAGAACACCACAATAAAATGGTGTTGTGGAAAGGAAAAATAGAACCGTTTAAGAAATGGCACGTTGCATGATGAACAAAAGAAAGGTGAAAGATGTTTTTTGGAGAGAGGTTGTCCACATAGCAATTTATATTCAAAATAGAACATTTTTGAGACCCAAGCTCAAAAAGACTCCATATGAACTCTGGAAAGGTAAACCAGCTAATGTTAAGTACTTTAAAAATTTTGGGAGTCCATGCTACATTAGGAGAGATGAAGATAATTTGGGTAAGTTTGAATCAAGAGCTGATGAGGGAATTTTTATTGGTTATTCCTCTAAAAGTAAGGCATTCAAATGCTACAATAAAAGGCTTCATAAATTAGTAGAGAGTGCAAATGTTAAGGTTCATGAGGTTACTAATCAATTTGGTGAGAATGATGACAGCCCTGAAGAAGGTAAAACTCAAACTAGCACTATGGTATCTTCTAAAACTCAAACTAGCACTATTGTACCCTCTTCTCCTCTACATGTTCAAGTTGGAATAGCTAGCAAGAGTGGTGAGAATGACAAAGGTAAAGTACAATCTTCTCATGAAGAAATAGTTCCTACTTCTAATGATGTTGAAAATTTACATGATAATTCTAGGAATGATTCTCAAAATGATTGTGACATGCTTCTAATTTCAAAAATCCTAAGTTTTTGCAAAAGAATCATCCTATTGATCAAGTTAGAGGTGAACAGAAGTCCAAAAATGCTAGGAAAAATGTTAACTATTTTGAGGATGATGATTTCTCACTTATTTCCATGATTGAGCCTAAGTGTTTTGAAGAGGCAGTTGTAGATGAACATTGGGTGGCTGCTATGAAAGAGGAATTAGATCAAATCAAAAGGAGCAATACTTGGGACCGTGTACCAAGACCCATCAACAAGAATGTGATAGGTACAAAATGGGTTTTCCGGAACAAGGTAAATGAAGATGGTAAGATAATCCGAAACAAGGCTCGTCTAGTTTGCAAAGGTTATTCTCAAATTGAAGGTGTGGATTTTAGTGAGACCTTTGCACTGGTTGCAAGGTTAGAAGCAATCAAAATTTTTCTTGCATTTTCTTCTTTCAAAGGCTTTAAATTTTTCCAAATGGATGTTAAATCTGCCTTCTGAAAAAGAGATTTAGTTGAAGAAATTTATGTCGAACAACCGGAAGGCCTAATTTCTAACAATGTAGACTATGTATGCAAGCTGAAAAAGGCATTATACGGACTCAAAAAAGCTCCTAGAGCTTGGTATGATAGGCTGGATAATTATTTGTAGTAGTAGGGCTTTAAAAAGGGATATGTAGACAACAACTTGTATGTTAAAGAAGAAGGTAACAACATTCTTATTGTTGTTGTTTATGTTGATGATCTGATTTTTGGGAGTGACAGTGTCAATATGTCTAAGACATTTGCTTCTTGTATGAAGAATGAGTTCGAGATGTCTATGATGGGTGAGTTAATGTACTTTCTTGGGCTACAAATTAATCAATCTTCTAAAGGTATTTTCATTTCCCAAGCTAAGTATGTTAGAGAGTTACTTAAGAGATTTAGGATGGAAGATTGCAATTTGGTTAGCACTCCTATGGAAACTAGATGTAAGCTATGTAAGGAGGATGTGTCTCCTTCATTTTATCAATCTATTTATAGATCTATGGTAGGAAGTCTGTTGTTTGTGACAGCCGCTAGACCAGATATTATGGAGGTTGTGGGATATGTTGCTAGATTTCAAGCCTCTCCAAAATAGAGACATGTTCAAGTTGTTAAGAGAATTTTTAAATATCTGAAAGGCACAGTTGATCTTGGTCTTTGGTTTCCAAAGAGTTCTGATTTCTCTCTTACAGCCTATACAGATGTATATTGGGGTGGCTCCGTGGATGACAAGAAAAGTACCAGTGGTTGCACTTTCTTTTTAGGTGGTTGTTTGGTCTCATGGCTTAGAAAGAAACAGTCTTGCACTTCATTATCCACCGTTGAGGCTGAATATGTTGTAGCAGTTTCATGCTGCACTTAGGTAATTTGGATGAAGAATACCTTATGTGATTATAAGCTTGAGTTTACTGATCTTATTTGTATTTTTTGTGACAACACAAGGGTCATTGATATCTCGAAGAATCCAGTGATGCACTCTTCAACCAAGCACATTCCAATCAAATATCACTATCTGAAGGAGCAATTTACAAATAACATTGTTAAGCTAGACTATGTTTGTTCAAAGGAACAACTCGTTGATGTGTTTACCAAACCTCTACCCTGAGATCACTTCGAGTATCTTCAAAGCAAGCTTGGTGTTGTTTCACCTTAGTGAAAGGTTTGTTTTTAGCAGATGCTCTTCATTGTTACATCTTTTGAACTATTGTTGTAATCCAAAGATTACATGGTCATTGATGACAAAGGGGGAGTAGATCTTCGGGGAGAATTGTTTTTAGTTGGCTCAGTTTTGCGGGGCAGCTATTTCAGATTTGCTTTAGATGTTTCAATTGGTTTAGCTATTTAGGGGGAGTTGTTTCAAATTTGAAACTATTCAATGGTGTTTTTAGTGAGCTTTCCATCAATGATAAAAAGGGGGAGATTGTTAAGTTTTTGTCAGTGATGAATGTGTATTTTTTGTGTTGTTTCCTTCTGCCATCATTCATCATATTCTTTCAGCTACAAGCTCTAAGCCTTTTAGATCGGCTAGCATAGTCAAGCACTCTCAAGCCATGTGTTTTGTTTGAATGCATGTTCTATTTTAAAAGAAAATTCTTATATGTTGTGTTTTGTGCTTGAGCTCATGTTGTGTGTTAATAAAGTGAGTGTTGATTATGAAAAATGCCAGGCTTTCATTTATAACGGCATGTTTATGTGAAGAGTGAGTGGAGAGATAAAACAAAAAGTTGTGTGTGGTTCTATGGAGTGAAGTAATGTATGGAATCTCTGCTACATTCGAGTGTTGTGCATAAGCATTCTTCTTCCTGAACCAAACACGCAAAGAAAAACTCAATCTGGGAGTTTCTTATTGCAATCACACTTTTAGATTTTTTACAGGTGTTAGAAATGTCAAGCATCCCAAACACTTGCCTTCTGGGAAGTATTCAAGTATTTTCATTGCACCGTAAATAAAAAATGACATGATAAGCTGGAACGGACATAAAAAATGAAAGAGACTAGCCGTTTTAAAAAGAAGAAATTCTTTAGTTTTGGATTGCATTTTTATGAAGAAAAGTATTGACCTACAATAGAGTAAAAGGAATGGTAAGACACGTATATAAAAAAAATAGTATGATGTGTAATAGGAAATACAGTCGAATATAGAAAATGTGATGAATGAATACGAAAAAAGTAACAGTCAAGTAGTTTTGAAAAGAAGAGGTCGTCCCGACATGAAGAGTAGACTATGTGATGATCGTGCGTGAATATAGTGGTATCATTTTGAACAGGAAGTTCCTTTTTTCTTAAAAAGGAGTGTAATGTAAAAACCACGTATTGTGATATGAAAAAATGACTAAGGCACAAGCTGTCATGTGGTGTTTTAGACAAAAATTAACACTATACCGGGTGTCGAGAATCTCAGGTAGAACAGTATCCTTTTTGAGAGATGGAAGCAGTAGCAATTTTTTTCGGGGAGACTATAGAGTCTGAAAAAGGATGCAATGGAGGATTTAGAAAAAATAGTAAAAATCAGAGGTGATATACTGTGAAAGGGAGAATGTTCACATAAAGCTTTACTTTATCTTGAAGATTACTGCAGGACATAAGGTTATGACGAGAGGTCTATAGGAAACAAGAAGAGGTAGGATTAGAAGTGGTCGGGGGACTCTCTGTTCTGCATGAAAAGGAAAATATCAGAATATCAAAGATTGCTATATCAACAGTGACAGCTTGAAAATCTAAGAGAGGCAGTTGTTCGAAAGAAAGAAACAATATAAGGTACATTGGGTGTGGGGGAGTTTTTAAGTAACAATATATTGACTGTGAGAGGTTAGGATCAAAAAACTTTGTGATATCTCAAAAATGGATGGTGCTACCAGTACACTAAAAGTGAAAGGATATTATTTAGTAGCAGCACTCTTTGAGGCAACCTCCAAGTAACGGCATCTTCATACTTAGTGAAGACAAAGAAAAAACTTGTGTTTTTGTCCCATCATTTACCTCCGGTAAGGAAGGTAGTTTCCTTCTAAATCAGGTTGGAGCCTAATCTTCAAAGTTTGAGGAGAGTTATAGCTCTTAGTTGTAATGGATAGTTTCCCATCTGATTAGTGATGTCCTGGTTTTTACCCGCCTTGGGTTTCCATGAGATAATTCTGGGTGTCTTGTTTTCTTTGTTTTGTGCCCTTTTAAATTTTGCTTCTTAGTTTTTAAAGCCTTCGTAAAATATTGATTCACCCCCTCCCCCTCTTAGTATTGTTTGGTTTTCAAACTTCACATTAAATCCAAAAATCCAAAATTTACACAAACTCGCAACTCAAAAGTTTTGGAAAAAAAGAAATAGGTAGCATAAGTGATATTGGTAAGGGATCTTACAGTAGTATCAGAGCTAGAAGCATAATATCTGATCAATCATGGAATCCCTTATGAGATATTTTGTCCAATAGATCTATATAGAAAGGGTTAACATACTGCAATAGTAATCTTCTTAAAACCTTGAGTTGTAGAAAGTATGAAAAGGTATAAAAAATTATTACATTTCTTGGAAAATTTGAAGCCACCTATCTCCTTTTCAAAATAAGAAGAACTAACAATAAAGATATCAAAAAATAAATAGAAAAGAAAGAGTCTAAATATCTTGTCATAATAGATCATTTTGTTTCTTGTTACAACATATACAATGATCTTATTGAAAAGATTAAAGATATGAAAGGAAAAATAACTTTTCCTCTTTTTGTAAATTCTATTAGAACAATGGGATCTATATTGTATTCCATTACAAGAGACCATGTCTCAATCCACTACTTGAGAATGAGGAAGAATATTCAAAACATAAACCAATTAGTGATGAAGTCTTGGGAGAGAAAACGTTGCATCAATTTTAATCGAAAACGTGTTTCCACCCTTGATGGCCACATTCTGGAAATGAAAATAGTTGCAAGGATAGGGGGACGACAAGACATATTTCCAAGTTGTCCCCAACTAGGAAAATTTCCAAAAACTATTTTGGAAATGTGAGAAATCATCCACATGTTTCCAATTTACATTGACCATCCCCCACATGGTTAGGGATGGTCAAGCCATCCCCCAATCATCCCAAGGATGAGATGTCATTTCTAACAATAGGAGGCAATACAAAAATCATTGTATTAAGTATTTGTAAATGTTTTTTAGATGCACGATCCCTACATGTTATGCAACCATAAAAACTATTAAAATAGTATTTTATAACTAATAATATTACAAAATATAATAATTATTCAAAATGTTATAAAATTGCATATTCAAATATACTATTTTTTTCATTTTCCTTTAATGGCTCACATCTTTCCTTCTACGTATGGAGCCTTTGAATGCGTATGAAAATGTTGTAAGTCTATGAGAAGAGAAGAAAACATAGTTTGTAGAGAAGACATTAGGGTTTGTAGAGAAGAAGAGTAAACTTCAAGACATGTTGGTGTGAGAAAAGAAGTATTTACTATTGGGTATTCTGATTCATTTATTGATTATTTAAAAAAGTTCATAGTTTCTAGTAAAAATGGTAAGAAGGCTATTGAAAGTGGGCAGCCAAGCTCATTTACAAATCTATTCAATGTATAGGCATGGAAACTGACATGGAGTTCCATGGCACATTTCTTGTTTTCCCATGTCATCTCATTTCATGTGGCTCATTCTCCCTTCTACAAGAAAATGATCAAATACATATGTAATATTGGTCCCTCTTTTTTATAGCCCGGAGATCATAAACTACATACTACCATCCTTGATAAAGCATATTTAAAGGTGAATTTGGTGATGGAGGATATGAGGCATACTTGGATGAAGAGTGGTTATTCCATTGTGATGGATGGGTGGAATGATATTAGTCACCAACCACTCATCGACAGCATGGTCACATGCATAGATGGATCTTATTTTCTTAGAGTTGTTTATTATTCAGGGAAATGTAATGATGAAGATTTTCAGTTTAGTATTCTGAGAGAGGCCATGGAGGAATTTGGGCCCTCATATGTGGTTTCTAGGTGATCACTAATTCAACACATGTATGCAAATTGGCTAGTATGATTGTGGAGGGTTCTTGTACAAGCACATATTTTGGACTCTGTATTGTGTTCATGCATTGAAGGACATGGGAAAATTATTTTGGTTAAAGAAAGTGGTGACACAAGAGATATTCGAATGTTCACTTGCAACCACCAAATCTCACTCTCTTAAAGATGTTTTAAAAGAAGGAATTTATCAAGCATGTAGAGACAAGATATGTCAGTTACTACATTTTTTTAGAGAGGATAGTTGAGGTGCATTGTGCTCTACAAATTATGGTAGTGAATTCATAGTGGAATAGATGGCCTACTCCAAACACTCCTGAAGGAAAAGCCATCAAATAGAGGATCCTTGATGGCAATAGGAGATCCAATGTGAGGCACGACATTGTTGATTCTTATTTAATTAAAACTTAAAAATTTCTTTCAATTTTCAAATTTATGATTTTAATTAAAAATATATATTTTTTGTTCATTTAATTTAAAAAATCAGATTTTTATATTTTTTTCTTATTCATTGCAGATATGTTTTCTCCATTATCTCTCCTATTATATATGTCATCAAATATGTTGATACAGACTCTCCTAACCTTAGAGAGATATAGGAGACTATGTACACTATGCTTTAGAAGATGAAGAAAATAATTTTGTCTCAAGATAAACAATTGGACTTATGTGAGGAGTACATTAAGCCAATTTTCATGTAGAGGTGGAACACTATGAATACTCCAATGCATATATATAAATATATGCACTAAATTAAAATTTGTATCAGCCTAGGCCTGGAAGGTGCACTCCTATTGAAGATGATTAGATGAGACATGGGCTTATGAAGGCCCTTCAAAAGATGTATTTAGCTCAGGACTCTAGTACACTTCATAAGCAATAGGTTTCCTTAATGGATAGAGTAGTACATGGCATAAAAAAAATCCCCATTGAATGGTGGTAATGGTATGGGATAGATGCACCATAGTTGAGGACACTTGCAATTCATCTCCTCTCACAAGTTGTTAATTCCTCTATTAAAGAGATGAATTGGTCTATATTTAGCTTTATCCACTTTGTGAAGAGGAATATGCTTACATATAAATGAGAAGATAAATTAGTGGCTATGTATAGTGCTCTATGACTTATGGATTGTAAGAATCTATAATATCAACAAACTCTAGCTTTACGATGGGATATTAATCTTGAAGATGCCACACAGGTTGATGAGGATGACACCCTGTTGGGATCATTTGGCATACCATTAGATGATGCAACCTTTGAGGGAGAGGCAGAAAATTATAGTGACTCTAATATGGATGTGAACTAGGGGCAACTCCCATACTATCTTTGTTTTCATTTTGACTTTGAAGTTTCATTTTTTGTTTCTTTTGACATTGTATGATATATTGATGCAATGATAATTGAATCTTGATATATGATACATGATACTTTAAGTCTTTACCTTTTCCTTTTGTTGAAACTTGTAGCCTTTGTGCATTTGATATATGATATGATACTTTTCATTTTTTCAATGAATTTTATCTAGGAATATATAAAATTGAAGTTTTAACTCTCATTTCATTCATTTGATGTTATCCTATGTTCCTATTTTATGATGATTTAATTTTATTCATTTGATGTTATGTTCTATGATGATTTGATGAATGCCATTTATCATTAAAATAATAATTTTAGATTAATATATTTTATTATGTTGCTATGATGAATGTTACAATATTATATAATGTTTCAAATTTCATGAATATATATAGGTGTCAACTTCCTTCCCCCCCTTGGATAAAATAGAAATTTGTTTCCCCATTCCCCCCCCCCCCCCCCCACATCTCAAAAACTCAAGGTAACATAGTCTTGCATTAAATATGAAGAGGCCAAGATGAAAGAAAATGTTCCAATTCATGAATCATTAACAGATATGCCATTGTGTGATAATTTTGAACAAGATCATCTCTTTGTGACAACTTGGTTTTCATGAGATGGATGTCTTGGTGAAAATGTGTGAGTAGAAAATGTTTAAAGAGCCAATTTTTATATTGCAGTAGTCAAATATCTATGTACACTATGAGGTTTGAAGGTTTTCCTATGCCATAAAAAACATTTCTTCTCTATAGCTACCCTAATCACTATTATTGGATGAGCTATAACCTCTATAAGCATTGAGGCTCTTCTTTTAGTCATGCAAGGCTTGTTTTGATTCTTATCGCATTTTTTATTGGATTTGTTTTCCTTGTATAAGGTTTTTCTTCTTTGTCACTATTACTTTCTCTTAAATATGGGCAATTTGTAATGAACTATACAACTTTTCCACAACTAAAGCATTTAAATGGTAGTTTTCACATGTTCTTTCTTCTTAACTTCCAAACAAAAAGAGATTCCACATTAATTTGTTTCTTCCTAAGAACTTTTACTTGTCATAGGTTCTTTATCCTTCGATATTCTTGTGCCTTTGAAGGTTGATTCCCCTTTTGATATTTTTATGGTCCCCATTACATATGTTGTAAAGATACCATGTAACTCATCCATGGTTAATTTATCCAAGTTCCTAATTTCTATAGCAGAGACTTTAGCATCAATTCTCATGAGAAGAAATCTAAATATCTATTGAACTATTGTTTATTCTTCTATTTTTCCTCCAAGAACCCTTATGGTATTCACTATCTCATCAACTCTAATTAGATATGCAGCAATATTTTCTTCTTCAAGTGACTTTATGCTTTCAAATTCCCCTCCAT
Organism: Chamaecyparis obtusa; assembly: GCA_027943335.1. Taxonomy (NCBI): domain Eukaryota; kingdom Viridiplantae; phylum Streptophyta; class Pinopsida; order Cupressales; family Cupressaceae; genus Chamaecyparis; species Chamaecyparis obtusa. The sequence continues at coordinate 2,604,366 of BSBK01000682.1, read as the reverse complement.
GGGTTTGATGTTTACCTTTGATCACTTTGTTGTCATCTTCATATATCTATTTCAATTTGCCCCTTATGTCCTTAGCATGTTTCCAGTTTGCATCACTTTCACAAGTTATAAATTTTATTAATCCACATAGGATTGCATATCCATTTTAGAATTTATTGATCTATAGATTCATTTACCAATAACACCAAATTTCATTCCCTAGGGAACTTATATAAGTATCCATTCTTAGGCTCCATAAGGCATAGTTTGTTCCATCAAACAATGGAGATTTTTTTGAAGAGAATATTTCTTGTCCAACCATGTGTGGTCTTTAGATCTTCCTTTTAATCAATTAGGATAATTTGAAGGAGCCAAATCTAATACCAATTGATGAGCACACGATTATACTAAGAGGGGGTAAGTCAATATGATAATAATTTTTAACCTCCTTAAAATTTATTCAATTCATTTATGATTTGATTCTAAATCAGCACATATGAGAAAACAATAAGAAATACAATTAAAAAAAAAGTTTATGTATAAATCCTTGTAGGAGAAAACCATAGAAAAAATATATTACTTGTATTAATTTGCTTGTTATAGATTCTAGAGAGACCAACCTCACATTCACTTTGTGAGCACTAACTCACTAGAGGTACCAACATCTTGCTAAAATTATCTTCACAAGAGCTAAAACTCTCTTCTTCAATATCCAATAGTTCCTTTCTTAATTGTGTGATAAATTGACCTTAAATCTGCCACAAATTGATCACAATTTCTCCCTGAAAATCTACTATAATATTAATCAATTCTCATGCTAATCACTACATATGTAAATTGCACAAGTTATAAAATCACTCCTCTTCATTTTTTGAGTATTTGGGAAATAGACCAGAATTAAGTAAATTCTTTATCAAAATTATTCTAACATTAATGACAACTTTCCAACAGTTGGAATAAAAAGGGTACCAACTTATAGGGATTTTCTTGCAATGACATCAAATAGTAGGGTACTATAGCTATATCAAATTGTTGCATGATTAAATAGAAGGCATCTATCATTTAATTCAGCTGCATTGAGTTAAGAGAGAAACCATTCGTAATCATTTTCTATGGCATCTCCTGATATCTTATTGTTGACCTTTAAGATCATAATTATTTATAAGTGGTGTGTGTGAAAAAAAATTAGTTGGAGAACTAAAACTAATAATTTTGGTTATATTTATGTTGAGAAAACCCTTGTAAATATTTGATGATTAAAAGTTATGTCAAAAGAGTGCAATGATGATTCTAATCATTGAATGATTCTACAAGGTGCTCGTAAGCTGAGTTATGCTATCCATTTCACTATGGAATTAAGTTTGTGTGAATCAAGGTAATTATGTTTTGAGTAATAAGACTAACCTCCTCCGTCGATATGACTAACCTTAGGAAGTTCAAGCTGATTTATCAATTAATAATAATAAGTGGTGTTTGATTTGAGGCATCTACATCCTTAAAGGAAGTGTTAGAATATTTCTAAATTGTGAGTTTACTTATGTGTTATAGAGGAAATGAAATCTAAAGATATCAATCATTCATGAAATTCAAACACAAATAGGTCTAACTGAAATATCATCAAGGGAGCGTTATGCTTTGGGATTTTAATCCTTTGTTCCAAAAGATTGTGAGTGTGAAGTGTGTATGAATGAACTAGACTAACAATGGTAAAATGACTAATTCCAACATAATGCAACAAATATATAATGAAATATAAAAGTAGCAAGACAAATCTAAGATGGAGACAAAGAAAGGAACCTAGAACTTAAATTTGGAGTTGATTGTGTTGAACAAAAGTAGTAGTTGCCCATGTCAACAAGGTGACACAAGATCAAGAGATGGATAACAATAGAATGAAGAAGCTTTGTGCACTTGTTCCCTAAAATATTGGGTAAGACTAGTAGGACAAGGGTATTGGATGCCCTAGTCTTAGGGTCTTACTTGATCTAAAGTTTGGTAATGTCTATCATTATCTTCCTTTCTTGTCTACAACCTTGGTTTCCAACACCCTTTCATGAGCCTTCAAGGTTCCCAAAGCCTTTTGTTGGCAATATTTCTCGTTGGTTTCAAAACCATGGTCTAGAGATGACAAGGTTCTCACTTGACCTTGTCAGCACCAACTCACAAGTCAGGACTTCAAAGACTCTAACCTCCAAAGAAGAAAAAGTTTCCCAAAAGACTTGAAGACTAGATTCTAAAAGAATTGTGTGTTCAAAACATCATGCAAGGATTGATTAGATTTTCATCGCCTTGTTGGCACTCAATATTCAAGTCACAACTAATTTTCTCTCAAAAGTGAAGTTCTTGAGGCTACCAAAGATAAGTGAGGAAGAAATAAAAGCACGTACAAAGAGGTTTGGAAACATTTGGCAGGCTCAAAGATGGTTTTGACAATAAATTAAAAAGTTATTTCTTTGCATCAAAATGTTACTTTTGAGAGTTGGTGCAAAGAGAGACTATATGTACAACATTAATGATGTTGTCAGAGCTAAAGGAAATCAATGCCAAATAGGGGAAAAACAATTCAAAGGGAGTCCATTTGCATGTAATTCACAAGAATATTTTCATAAAGGGTTTGAGAGAAAAAAGAAAAAAAAAGTAGGTGTAAAACATTGAAGAAACTCATTAGAAAGAAAAATCACTCACAAAGAGGTTTTTAGCATAGTAGATTGGTAGGCTCACAACTCTTCCAAATCCATAGTAATAGAAAAAAGTGTTGTTATATGAATTTAATATTTGAAAATTGTGCTCCACTATCATTACGCCACCAAAAATTTTCCAATTTTAGAGACATTTTCCTGAGTTGCATTTCAATCAAAATGAAGTAGATGTTCCTATAATACAAGCATTTATCAAAAATAATTTACAATTAGGTTAAGGTTTCCACCCCATTCAACGTGTTCAAGATTATAGGGTTGATTGTTTATATAACTATGAGGTGAGGAAAATGAGTTGGATTAGGATTGCACTCCACAAATAGTCACCTTCAAGTTAAATTGGGACATCTTAGATGTAGAGGATGATGAATCAGACCTATTGGACCCAACTTACATCAATTAAATTTAAATCTAGAAAATTGTGCTCTTGGATTAGGATCTCCAGGAGCCAAAGGATAATAAAACAAAAAAATTTGTAGTTATAATAACACAAGTATGCCTTGCCAAAAAGAAAATTGGATCTTCAAAGGTGCAACCAAAAGGTGAGAGAAATAATTCAGACTTAAAGAAAACATAATAATATAGTGGCTTCATCAAGCATTACACTTCTTTCTACCTGAGAAGTGACTACACTACGAGAAGGTGATGGAGAAGAACCTTCTCAAGGAAGAAAGGAACCTAAAAAGACTTGAAGAAAAAGAAACAAAGTAGGAGAAGAAAAAAAAGGAAGTCTAGGAAGTTGAGATTGAAGAGATAACTCTCGATTCATTTGGTACTCAACTTCCTAACCCCCTTAAAATATAATTGATAAGTCTTCTATGAATAATAAGTATTCATCGCTCTTCCCTTTTGATTTACAAAACATCACTAAAACCCATCCTTTGAGGAGAGCTTTGCGATTTAAATATACTATTTCCTAATCATATATCAGACCTATAGATACTTCTCATTCATGATTGGAAAATTCTCTTTCAAAGAAGAGTAAAATAGTGCCAATGAAATTGCATGGTGCCAACATTGTGGGACAATTGGTACAGATTATTCCTAAGTCTAAAAAGTTGAAATCCACATCTACATTAATGTGGGATCATAATAGCTAGGGTTGTGTTTGTAGGAATGATTTTCAAGTAACAACTTCTAGATTAGTAGAAAGAGCAACAAAAGACAAGCAAGACAAGGATGATTTGAAAAGGTTTGTTCAACTCCTAACGAGTTGTTTAGATTCCCTAGTTGATTGTACTCCTCAACCAGTGAGTGAAACTAGTAAATCCTATAACCCAAGTTCAGCAATTGGCAAGGAAATGGTATGCAAGGTGCAAAAAGATAAGTCTTGTAGAAGGATCACTCAGGAGTATGTTAAGAATATAAAAGCTAAAGGTCTTACTTTCATTAAACAAATTGGGAAAATATATGATGATTCGAGCTTATTAAGGAATGCTATAAATATAGAAATAGTGAACACTAAGCATGAAGAATTGTCATGGTTACAAGATGACCAATAGTAATAGGAGATTTTGGATATGTGCTTAGACAAGGAAATAATAAAATAGATTGGTCAAAGTGCAAATGATCCTTAGTGTATTTTTGGATTAGTCATCATTTGCTTCATTAGCTGAGGTGAATGATTACTATGAACTATCTTAGATTTGATATGAAAACAACTACATGGGTAGTTACCCTACTATGTGCATAACAATAATTGAAGCTAACCATTGTATCAAGAGGATTAGCAGGCAAACACCTATAGCATGAGGGTGATTGATGTCAAGAGCTACCCAAGATTGTGAAGAAAATAGTTAACATTATTAATAATGTCACTATGTGGCATATATTATCAATAAGGTCACATATATCACATAGATAACCGATGCCAAGTGCTACCCAAGATGGTGAAGAAGATAGTTGACATTATCACTAAGGTCACTAGGTGGTATATATAATGGAAGCTACTACTTCATATTTAGACAAAATCAATACAATTGGTTCACTACTTATGGAAATCCTTGGGATGGATGATGGACAATTCGTGTAGTATGGGATGCACGCTATTGTTAAAGAGTATAACTGATTTGTTGGGTAGGGGAGAAACCCACAATGTAATATGAGTTTCATTGAATCCTCTTTCCAATTGTCATTGGTGCAAAAGAGCAAGGAAAAGAAGGAGACGCATGATGTAGTGCACAATGCACAAACATTCGTTTTCTTTCTAGGATACATTGTGGATAAGTGTGTGTTATCCATTGTCTATGAGCCAATCACTATTGTCTTTGTGATTCTTAGATGAGCCACTCACTATGTATTTGTGGTGCAAGTATAAGTTGTTCACTATGCATTTGTGATGTATGATAGAGCTAGTTACCATAAATTTGTGATAAGTGGTAAAGATTGTCACTGTGTATTTGTGATGTATAGGATTGCTAGTCCTTGCTAATATTTAGGTTTCTGATGGCTAGATAGAGTTGGCTTGTTTTCCATGCATATCGAACAAGAACTTCAGAAAAAGGAAACAACACTTAGGAATTATTCATAATGTATAAAAGGTAAACGTTGTGCAGAGGAAAACTCCTTTAACTTGAACGCTAAAGTGTGAAGCTAATTTGGAATATTGTGGAGACAAGTGCTAAGTTACATTCAAATCCTTCATGATGCATAACTTAAACTAAGCCTTCAATGGTCCCATGCTAGGTCGAAAAGAAATAGCACGCCCTCTTTATCAACTTACCTGGTCCTATTTTAAAGTTCTCCCTGCTGATCAGTAACTTCAATAAACATTGAATAGTCAAATAAGACATGGAGGTGGGGGCAGGGCGGGGGAAGGTTTGGCACGCATTTGTGAGTTTCCCTCGTGAACATTTTCCTAGTAACATATAATAGTAACTTTACTAAACAAGCATTCTATCTCAGGTAAAGAGAATTATTTAACTGCACACATGTAAAATCTGGATGTGTAAATTTGGTCAACCAGAGCAGAGTTCTTGGAACAAAACACTTAATAATTATTATTGTGGGAACTTCTTTATATACAACACATGATGCAACAGGTGTGAACTCTAAAGCTGAAAAAGAATCTTGAATAATACTGCATGCCCTCATTGAAGCTGCCAACACAGACTCCTCACAAATGAGGAAAGCAGGAGCTCGTTAGCTGCTATTTCTGTCTTGCAGAGGCTTTGCTTCTAATGTTGTCACTACCATTGCAGTGCTTCTTTGTACTTCTATCAAAAGCTGACTAACATTCGTATTCCAATTTTATTGATCAGTACATGAATTAGAGCTCATGATCTATGCTTCGCATGTGGGTATTAATCTTGAGAGAAACCACAAAAAGAATAGGTAGTATTAAGTTCTAACTATAATATTCAAACCAACCCCAAAATAATTTATGTTATAAAGGTTTCAAATGAAGAGAAAAAGAAAATACCCAGCATGTGCAAGTATTTGCACTAGTGTACAAAGGACTAGTATAAATGCATATACCAACATGTAATTTATAGCTTTCGAGAATTAATGATGAGGTAACTAATAAAAACATATCTAAATTGGTTTAAATAGGATTCAAACCTGATTAATTTCTTTTTAAACCCAACATATAGCATGGGCAGTTCTTATCGATAAGAAAACTTAAGGGGAAAACAATAACTAGATCTGAAATTAACATATAACTGATTGGAAGAAACCACAATCCAACAGTCTTGTGTGCAATAGTTTCTCAAATGTACACCTAAGTATCTAAAATCACTTTTATTCACTCAGCTAACCATACAGATTAGTGGTAACAAGAAGGAAGACAAAATTGCATGATAACCCTATGTGCCTGAGCCTTTACATAGCATTTCACTTGATAAATCTCACAATTAACAGAAGTACATTCTAAGAGAGCCAGCAAATGAAATCAAATTTGTATATTCCATTTCAGGTTATAGAGAAGCTCGTTGAAAGCCTTTATCTCCAAGCTTTTTCTGCTTTGTCCATGTAATCTTGATGGGACTGATGTTTTTTACCTGTCAAATGGATAAATAGATCATTGTAAATGAATACTGAAATCTCCTGTTGTTGTTTGGCCATATATGATCATTTCAGCAACTGGGAATTAACTTCATTATGAAGTTTATTAAAAATTTGTACATGAACCAAGCAAGACAGCTTGAGAAAATCCAGAAAATTGCCCAAGAATAAAAAGCAATTTCAAAATGTAGGATAATATTAACAAAGAAGAAAAATATAAACCCTATCAACATTTGAAGCAACTATTTATCATGGTGTTCAACCTCTGGCATGCGGATATCATTATGGAATAGGGGGGAAATAGGACTGAGGTATTGAGTTCCAATATTACAAAGGTTAAAATGTTATGAAAGTAACTAATATTTAAAATTTTCCCCTACAACAACAAGAATGATCTCAGGAGGAAGACTAGAATCAACACAGGTACCAATCAAGTTATAAATGGGCAATTCTAGTGGAAAGAAAGAAACTTCAACAGAACCTCCAAAACAGTCCAAGACTGGTCAGTGCTAGTCATATAAGCAGAGGGAGTAAAGCTGATGACGTTCACTCATACTGAAATCCAGCATTGTAAATATCCTCCTTTATTGCAAATATCCACATGTAAAATACCTAATCGATGTGCATTTTTTATCCGATAGTGGAAACGGTCGCTTGAATTACAGAGGTTCTTTTTGAAATGCTTCATTGAGCCTTTGTAGAAATGTGAGGCTGCCTTGGAGTTCAGGACTGTTCAATGAATTTATTCCTGCAATTTAATACTCAATTGGTATTTGTAGTTCTGAGCAATAAGTAATATTTCAGACTCAGTTTTGATTCAAGTTCTTTAGTTTTTGGGATATGAGGGCAAATCAGAGATTGAAGATTGCAAATATGGAGGGAGTAGACTTCTACTTTTGTTTCTCTTTAGTTCTGAGTTTTGTATATAAGCAGTGCACCTTTTCCTTGTCCCTTATTCAGTTTACTGATCATTTCATGAGGAAACATTAGAGTTAATGTGTGTAGCTTTCCCAAGGCACTCCAAACTGATTTCAAGGTCAGAAAATGTAATCATGCTTAATTGTGACTTCTATAATCTTAGCGGCAGTTGAAGCTCAATTAATGTTCTGAAAATCAGATATTCTAAGTTTTTCAAGATTGATTTTTGTCATGGTTTCATTGTCGTTATGCTATGAATCTTTATACACAAGTTTGGAGTTTTAAATGCATTAAACTAAACCGTATACACAAGAAAGGAAACCCTGCGAGTTCTTCACAGCAAGTGGTTGAAGAGTTAGTGTTTGATAGAAGTGTCTGAAGCAAATTGTAAACCTAGGCAAGGGTTTTTACAGAGGCGAGAAATAAAAAATGTCAATACAAACTATGCAACCTAGTATTTCTTTGCGTACCCAAACCATACATAATGGATTCACAGGAAAAAGGATTCTACCAAGTAAAGAAAAGGGCTACTAGTGTCCCCAAAATGTTTAAATCTCAATCATGAGAGGTGTCCAAATCTTATATTGCTAAATTTTTCTTTGCCCATGCTGTATCATTTCATGTGGCACATTCTCTCCCCAATTCAAACTGTTGGAATTGTTTGCCATTGATGCCAAGATAGGTTACTATTGCTGTCAAAATATTATTGTCATTTATGCAATGATGAAATCAATAAATACTAAGAGCAGAAAACAGAAATTGTTTGATTCACAAATGATAACAGTACAATGCTTGGAGACAACATCAATTGTAATAAAAGGAATATTGAGCAACGGTTGTAAGAAAAGGAAATAGCAATTTCTTTAAGGAAGACAATGTTCATTAAGAAGAAAGTCAACGAAGTAAACAAAAGAACAAATACTGAATATTTAACATTGTCATGTCGACTCTGTGTATTTCTGATTTCTCTGTACAGGAATATCAAGAGGAAATAAGTTTTGGAGTTTTGGAGGAAATAAGTAACTATGATTCATATCCTTTGACGTGACTTTCACAGCGATTCATTTTTGTCTACCCAAGAACATATATGATATGCTTTAGAGATTAAAGGAACGCATGAATCAGTTCTGCCACAACAGCATTCAGTTTGTTTTGTTTTATACACTTCTTCTTTATTGTATTTACACGTCATATAGAAGGGTCGATGATTTGTTTGAGGAGGTATAACAAACATGAGCAAACCTGTTGGTTAGTTTTCTAACTGTTCCTGCGCCCGATGGAGATAGAGGAGTGTGGTGGATGTGAATGAAAATATCACGAAGGTGATAAAGCATCATACAAAGTATTTAAAAGAACTTTTATTGAGTGGTGTGTGAAGGATAAGAAGTTAAGTTATACATTGATGGCATTCAATATGTGCATTGGAGTTAATAGAGAGATTTCAAAGGTACACTTGCATATATATTCTTTCTGACTATATATAGATAGCAGAAGATGCATGTTTATTTTTCAGATTGGAATCAACTTGCAGAAATTATATTCTTATTATGTTGGTTAAATTTAGTTTACAAAGAGGTTATTGGTATTTCAGATTGAAGTCATTTTGCAGAGAGATAATCAGAATTATGTTGTTGTATCAGATTCCCAGTTTATTCACATTTGTAAAAGGAAATTACAAAGTTGTAACTATCTGTAAATCATGTACATTATGAGTTGGTGCTCAGATTATTGACAAGTTGGTGCTCATATATAGGGGTTTGGTGAATCCTTAGGTTGGTGCCCTTAAACATTGTAATTGGATTTATTCCTGAGGTTAGGTTAGGACAGTAGATTCTAGCATCATTTCTGACCATGGTTTTCCCATTGTGGGTCTCCACATCAACTCTTGTGCACTATCTTTATTGTGGGGTGTTTCTTTTTAGTTTTCAATTTAATGCTTTCATTTCAATTTTCAATTAAAAGTAATTAATCAAAGGATTTAATTGAATAATATTTTAATATTTATTTACTACTGATTCACCCCCTCCCCCTCAGTAGTAAATTTGTGTTCTACGCAAACAAAAGTTAAAAAATGCAACTGTGTTGGTCCCTCATTTGCCCCCTTGAAAACATAAGCTAGAGACCACCCTTCTTGATAAAGAATATTCTCTAGTGTGAATCATGATAATGGAGGAAATGAAGAAAACTTCGATAAGAGATGGATACTCTATTGTCATGGATGGGTGGAGAAGTATCAAGAATTGAAAATTGAAGATGCAATAGATGAAACAGAGAATATTTTTAAGGGCAATGTCAAGGATGAGCAACAAACTGAGAAAAATACTCCTTGCTAGTGTGGTAGTTTAAAGCCAAAATCGCTCAGAGATAGGGTATCAGAAATGAAAAATATTTTGATTATGAATCAATAGAATATCCAAAAAAGTGAAACATACATTTACAAAACTAAAAGGTGCACCCCAATGGTGCAATCACATCCAAATAGAGGAGAAAGGAAGAGGTAGGACAAAATTAAGTTTTGGATCAGAATGGCTCCAGGCTCGAATTATAGTCCCTGCCAATGGATAGTTAGAGAATTCTGAAATTTAAAATAAAAAAAGATGAATGTCAAAGATGGTATTAAGGAATCCTACAAGCTCAACATTAGTGTTGATTATTTGGAAGATAATGAAGAGAAGATTTCAAGGTACATTGATGGACTCCGTAATTCTATTCAAGATGGATTTAGTTTGATGACATGATGATCAATAGAAAAGACCTTCCAATGTGATTTAAGAAAAAAGAAATTGTCTACAAGACAACAAAATAATGCAAGGGGAATGGAATCTTTTTTAAAGGAAGAGAACAAGTTAACAATGATGAAGGGCAGAATTTTACGGAAAAGAAACGGGTACTCCTCAAGATGCTTGAGGAAGAGCATTTTTCAAGATAAAGAGGCATAGGGTACACAGATAGTTCTCACAGGCATAGAAGCAATAAACAAGAATAAATTGTAACTATTCATGACTAATAGTGAACCAAGGCAATTTACCTGATTTTCCCTGATAAAATTATTGACACAAGTTTCAGTAGTTTTTGGTGTTTAGATGTGTTTAAATTGCCAATAAAAAAGTCCCACGAGATTTACCTTCATAGTTTTTGCCCTTTTTAAATCCCTTCACTATCTTTGTACACTATTTTCACACAGAATATGTAACATAACTAAATAATAAAAATGCAAGGTATTTTCTCTCTATATTCTACAATCCATTAAAATTCAAGTAACGACAATTTTTCATAATCTATTCAATCATTGAATGATTCAATAAAAAGGACACATAATTACTAATTATGGTAGAATATTTATGGTTTTAGGTGAAGTACGTGGCCCTACTCAAGCTTCCCAAGATCTTAGCTTTTGTTATTGGATATTGGATCTTCTTTTTACCTATCTTAGCATTTTAATAATACATCACTGACTTAATGTGTGCTCACAACATAGCAACTCAATGGTGGGCAATTTCCTTTTATTTTCTAATATTTCAATTTTCTTACCTTTTTGAGAAAAATTAATCACAAGCCTTTCTTACTATCAGCGTATTCAGAAAATAAACATTACCCTATCAATGCTCTCATTCAAAATTTCAAATTCATAATTATGGGCATGTATTTAAGCACATCTAAAAGGTCATTTAAAGAAACATTCTTTTTATGAATAATTGAGGGCACTATTCCTTGACCCCACTAAGGTCATTGCCCCAAAACTCCCACAAAGCAATTGCATCTTGGCATGCAATAGGTACATCAAAGATTTATGGAAGGCTGATTAATGATCTATTTTCCTTGTTTTACATGCAATCATGCAATACATTAGATCAAATGGAAGGCTATTAAGAAAATGAACTTGTTTGTGATCAATGACTTGATGAGCACATGACAACTTTGGATTGCGTGTTCATGCAATAAAAATCTGTATACCTTCAATTTTATTTTCTCTCTATATCATTGTGCTATGGAAATACCTTTAAATTTCAAGAACAAGAAGATTTTTAATTTTTATACATTTTTTATGTTTATTCAAAAAAACCTAGGAATGCATACTCACTGTTTCTTGGGTCATCCCATTTCTAAAATATTCCAAGGGCATTGGGATGCCTAGGAGATGTCCTCAAATTGTTTGTGAATTTAAAAAAGAATGCAACTCCTTGGCCTTCCACCCTTTGGATATGCTCAGCGTAGGTGATTCAAATATCAATGTACATTTAGATAATCTTGGCAAGCCTTAGCTTGCCAAAAATTCTGTATGACAATTCTGTTAGAACCCCTTATTCAATTGGGTTGAATACAATCAACCAAAGAGTAATTGCACTTTCTTGGAGCTTAACAAAACATCAATACTCCATAACATTTCACAAAATATGATTCAAGAAATCTCAATGAATTTCTTCTACTTATTGATGATCTCATGCATTCCAATATAGAATAAAACAAAGAGAGATACACGTGTCTACTAGAAATCACATGATCAAGGAAGAATGAGATAGATCAAAAGTAGAAGAAAATAACACTGTACCCAACTCCACAAAAGCCAAAGGTTCAAGGAGTCCACTACACATAGAAAATAACCAGAGAGATGCACATAGCCGAACCCCAAGCACTTAGACACAAAAAAAACATTTCTCTTCTTTCCTAGGCTATGCTGCCCGACTAGTGATAAACAATAATGAATCCTCACTTGCCTGTCCCCCAAGTCTCATAGCTTGAGTGACAAGAAGTAACTCCTTGTCAAGGTGGCAAGAGGGAGTTACTCTTGCCACCTAGAAAGAGTAGCTCAAGAAACAAAGGAACAAATGTGTGATTATGTTATGGATCTAACTACAAAAAGGCTGGAAAAATAATTTATCATATGAATATTGTACGTGTGAGTATATGTATACATTAGCACATAGAAAAGAATGTGTAATAAATGATTAATTGAGAGTGAAATAAAAAAACATATATATATATATATATATATATATATATATATATATATATATATATATATATATATATATATATATACATATATATATATATATATATATACATATATATATATATATATATATACATATATATATATATATATACATATATATATATATATACATATATATATATATATATATATATGTATATATATATGTATATATGTATATATATATGTATATATATATATATATATATATATATATATGTATATATATATATATATGTATATATATATATATATATATATATATGTATATATGTATATATATATATATATATATATATATATGTATATATATATATATATATATATGTATATATATATATATATATATATATATATATATATATATGTATGTATATCTATATATATATATATCTATATCTATCTATCTATCTATCTATCTACACACACACACGTATGTATATGTATGTATATATGTATGTATGTATGTATGTATGTATACACACACACAGACACACACACATATATACATACATACACTTGTTTGTGTGTGTATACATATATAAATATATTTACCCAAGGATAAAGCAAAGGATAAGAGAAATATTCCAAATGGAAATTAAATGTAAAACATATAAAGACATAATATCAATTAATTAATGACTAAGGTTGTTTATTAAAATTGATGAGGAACTTCTATGCCTAGAATACTAGCTAGACCAACTATGCATCAAAATAACACACCCCCAACTTAAGCAACTCATAACAGTCAAGGTCCTAGCTTGGATGGGATTCCTAACTTTTATTTCCTTCTTGTGCGCTCTTATGCTGATGATACTCTTTTCCCACTCGCAAGATGGTTTCTCTCCTATATCCACTAATATGGAATGATTAGATATCCACTTCATTGAAATTATAATCTCATGCCATCTAAAATCAATATAAATATGCATTAATTTTCCAAAGAATTTCTATTACATTTTATTTCCAAAAATTCCACATAACAAATATATAAATCCTCTTAGTATTATTTCCATTAAGAACAAGATATACATATCTATTCTCATTAGAAAATATACTTAACTAAAATTAATTGAAAACCAATAAACTGTTATTATCACCCTTCACATCAAATAGTTAAATAGTCAAAAGGGATGTAACAAGCTTACCTCAAAATGAGTTGAAAAACTAGTTGCATTTCATAGTGCCTTGAGACTTTATGACCAAAAAGATGGTACTTAGATACAATAACCCATTCAAAATAACCCGTGACAAAATAACCCGGTCATAATGACAAAATAACCCAAGGTAATAATAACCCAACAACAAAATAACCCTACATTAAATTGCCATGTGGATCAAAAATTAGGCACACAATTACTTATTTATGCCTTATCTTTGCTTGAAGATCAATGTTAACTGTTATTTGGTTGTAACATGTATTTGGATATGTGGTGATTTAATGTAGGGTTATTTTGTCAATGGGTTGTTATTACCCCCCAAAATATTTTGTCATTGGGTTATTTTGTTGCGAGTTATTTTGTCCTATAATCCAATAGGATGTTGAATATTGAAAGATTTCAGCAGTGCATAGAGAAGTTAGGCAGATTGACGGGCACGAGGACCACTAAGAATCATTGGGCGGCCACTAGATGATACAATTGAGGGAGAGAATGATAGTGACACATATAATTCAAAGTGTTTTGATATTGACAACCCAAACGATGCTTACTCTCATAGGTTTGTATTTTGATGTTTGAGACTGTTGTTATACTACTTTGTTCAAGTTTATTATGTTTCTATACTATCACTCTTGTGATTTGTTTACTTATTAATAGTGTGATTGCCTATTATTAACATAGCTCTCTCTCTCTATAATATGTTTTGAAAAATTCATATGTATATATATCATTGTCCCCTCGCCATCCCCAAAAAATGACCCTCCAACTACTATCCCTAAAATGCATCCCCTATCGTCTCCCCATCCCTATCCCAAAAACATCATGGAACCTTGGTTTCAACATAAGAGCTTCTCTTTGCTTTGTTTCCTCCACACAGATGATGCAACACTTTCCTCATTTGCTTGAGCAATATCATTTCTAGGTCAACTTCTATTGCTATCTTGTTGTGGACAATCAAATGCCTTATGGAAAACGTTTCCACACCTATAACCTTATTAGCAAAAAATCTTTTAAGAAAAAAATTGGTGAACCAAGAGTACAAGTTTTCTTGAGCAATATCATTTCTAGGTCAACTTCTATTGCTATCTTGTTGGGTTTGTGGGCACTCAAATTCCTTATGGAAAACTTTTCCACAGCTATAATCTGATTAGCCAAAAATCTTTTAAGAAAAAAATTGGTGAGCCAAAAGTATAAGATTGTTTGAAAAATTTGGGAAAAATAAAATCTATCACCAAGTTTTCAAGACAGGGATGGTAGGGGATGGGGGTGTTGAACTTAAGGGATGACTCTTTGTGATCTATTTTTAGGGATGGAAAAAGGTACGATTACACACAAAATAGGGAAAATTTAAAATATATAGGGGAATTTCAAACATTCATATGATATTGATAAAGCATTTATCATATACATTAGGGATCCTTAATACATAACATGTTTAAATTGAGAGTTGACATTAGTGTTGAACAAATTAACAAATGTCAAAATTTAATTGCTTTCATAATTTATTGTCAATATTCAAGTGATATTGAAAAATAGTGTACAAATTACAATAAAATGCTTAACAATTACATGTTTAACTTTCGACTACAATATGAAAATACAAAAACAAAGAAAGTTTTATTTTATTTCCTCCCAATTTTGAGCAAGTTGGGGTGTGGAGGCTGTTGGTATTTAAAATCAGTTTTCTTTGTCCAACATCAATCAAATAGTTGATGACAAGTACCGTGGTAGTTACAAATTTCAAACATATATTATGTCACTAGTCATTTACTTCTCATTAAGTATCACATCGGGTTATGGAGTAGCCAGCCTATGTGTAATGTCCTGAACTAAAACAATCATGCAAATGTAATTCTTGACCTTCCACAAATATTTAATAATTGAATAACAACACTATCGGGCCCTATTAATTAATCACATCTTGGACAACTCAGATTTAAATTACAGTTTATACATCAGCATATCGGCACTTTCATCACACACCAATCAACAATGGCAACCTAACACCCGAACTTCTTATTATAATGAACAACAAACACAAATGTAATTCCTGCTCTCTTTCTTATTGCATTAATGCCTATCTTACATCCAAATGATTCTGCAACAACAGCAATTGATAACAACACTAATGACAAATAGGATCAATATATTGTAGCAGGAGTGCACATCCAATAAAGCTCAAATGCGAACTCTGTGTGAGATTTCCCTCCAAAACCATTAAGGTCTTCATTAGAGGATTCCCACACTTGAACACAAGTGCATATAATGAATTATGAATGGAATTTGGTTAACTGTAGACGATGATCCCAAATGAAACATTCACTCTTTTATATCATCCACAAACAGAATAGGTCATTCACCATTCAAATCTGCAATTTTAAATTTGCAGTCATCATAGGCAGGAAACGTTCCATTTTGAAAATATGGAAACATTCCATTTTGAATATATGGCACCAAAAAATAGACTACTGGAAATAATACAACACATTCTGAAAAGTTAGGAGGGGAATGGAAGCATATGTGAAAATATCGAGGATCAGGTGCTGGCCATAACACAAGACTCAAACTATAGGACGAGGTGTCAGGGGTTGAGTAATGAGCACGCTGGTAAGGGAACTTTGAAAGAAAAAGCATACTCGTGAATGGAAAATATATACTAATAGAAACAGAGAAGATGCAAGCACAAACCTAATATGTAGAGACTTAGATTGACTGGAAAACAAGAAAAAACACTCGGGCATGCGTAACCTTTTAGTACTTCCTATCCGAGCCAACAAGCATCTACCCCCCATCCAAACATCATCGCATCTGTCTCTTTTAATAGTTTTCAAATTTTACATTTTCTATGAAGTCAGCTTTATTGGGGCTTGCTAAATACCCCGACCTAATGTCCTTTCTTTGGAAGAATACATACTATCATAGAAAATAATTTCAAGTTGATTGTTTGTTCTTTTTGCATCAACATTTTGGATCATACTTTATTATCCATCATTGAAATGAGAGATTGCAAAAGAGTGAAAAGATGGATTATAGAGTATGATCCATAACATTCATTCACAAATGAACACACAATGGAAGCTAGAAACAAATTCCAATCAATTAATGGATTGTTGAAAACTAATGCATTCAATTTCAAATTGCCATGGGAATGATCAGATTCAAGAAGAACGTATTCATATCCTATGTTTTCATAAACCGAAAGCTTGACTTTTTCTCCAAACAATAATTAACTAGGATACAGGAAAATATACATCTATAGGAATAACAAGACATATGCCAAAAAAGGCACCTTCAAAGGATGACATCTATGTGGATAACAATTGACAGCCTATGTAGTATCAATGAAGAGTTTTAAAATCACATTAAACATACTAATTACAATAGATCTTATTCCTCTTTAACTGAACTGATAGTACTTCGTACTAGTGAATTTATTTTTTATATAGAGAAATCAATGTGTAATTATAATTATAATGTGAATTATATATAATATATATATATAAAATCATGCAAAGAAAGTTGACTTAGAAGAGATGAAATTTAAAGCATCCAAACAATAGTAACATGAAATTGGATTAATGCAGCTATAAGAACGAATTGAAACTTTCCTATAAAATAGAAATCCCACGCATGGGCAAACTTTAAGCCTATGCTGAGAAGAGGCGTCTATTGACAGCTAGGATGACATCTTTTTTAAATTTCTCAATTTAACCAAAAAAAACATGGACCATCTATTTGCATAAGATTTTACAGATTTAATAATTTTTCATCTAGATTTTTCCACTTCACCCAAAATATCTCAGCCACCTTATATAATCTCCTTACAGTGATATGAATGCAAAGAGCCGTGCTAACTTAGAGGCAATATAAATAAGGAACCGGGAGAGAGAAAGATCCCCCACAATAAATTCAATACATTGTTTGTTTCTAATCGAAGCAGTAAAAATTAGTAAATAAGGGTTTGAGGATGCATAAAAAATGAGTGACAAAATGTGTCGATGGGTATTCTGAACTTTTCATACAATCCCAAAAATAAAATAACTTATCTCTGTTCATGTAGAACCAGAAAACGCTGAAAACAGTGGCGAGTATTGCAGTCCCCACGGCTACATGTTTTTTTTGTCGCCGCTGTACATGCTTCCTTTCAAATCTTCTGCTGCTCCATTTTCAGAACCTTCACTTGGTGTATTAAAAATAGTGTTGTAGGTGTTTATTTTTACTTGGTTTTAGGACCTTCACTTGTTTTGAGATAAATGGTATTTTTATGTTGTAAAATGAAATAAGCAATGCATTTGAGATGGATCATTATTTTTATTATTATTAATAAAGAAGAAATGTATCTGAATGGTAATAATGAGTTCTTGATATTAGGTAGTTGTGGCAAATTTTAGGAAGTGATGTTCTTGATCTAATATTACTATTAATATGCGTTGACATCATCGGGCATAAATGATATTAGGTGATGTGATTTAAATTAACGGACAGATTGGAGTGATTAGGAGTATGGGTTGTTCACTAGTTATTTGTTTGTTTGGTTAATCACATAAACATGTTTTGAATCTGCATATCTTTCAAACTATAATTATAATTTTATGTAATTTTCAGCGGAGGAAATGTGGTTAGAGATTCTGAAAAAACTAAAATTGAAAGATGCTGTTCGCTCTTCTGTGGTTTCTAAACAATGGTTTGCACTAATCAAATCATTAAGAACAATCAGTTGTTCTGATTCTGATTTGCTTTATGTCAATGACCTTAAGCATTTACAAAGTTTTCCTAAAATGGAACATTTGTGCATCAACAATCTGCGAGTACCATATGGAGCGGTTAGTCTTTTCTTTTTCTTTGCTTTGTTTTGTACTCTTTTTCTTTGAATTAAAGTGCTTGAATTATTTGTCGTGGTTGATTTGTGATTTTTATGTATTGTTTTGAAATCAGATGTGGCCACTGCGGAAGCTGGATCTGTCACTTGGAAATTTGAGGACATTAATACTGAATATCGATGATGCACGTGAGGAATATCTTGCAGGTTCTGTGGCGTTATTGTATTGCATTCTGAGAGGTTCTCATTCGCTGAGAACAGTCAAAATTAATGGCTTGGGACAAAAGGTAGATGACGAATTTGAATATGATGTTGAGAACCTTAGACTGGTATTTTCGCAAGCTGAGATAACTATCATAAAGAATCAAGAAGAGTCCTAGCTCAACGACCTTCTTTCTTCAGAGGATGAAGATGATGGGAACATGAAATAATTGAAGAGAGAAAAGAGCCAATAATAAAACTTTCAATTTTGAATACAAACTTTTATGGGTGCAAGTATTTTATATTTGATATCGTTAAATAAAGATTGTATGGAGAACAAGTACTTCACTGTTTAAATAATTAAAGACTCAAAATAACTTAAAATAAGCTCTTGTCTCATGTCTCCAAGCTAATAAATAGTTGGAGTGTTTCTATACAATGTTTTAATTTTAGGAAAAGGATAAATTGGAATCTTTTCTTATTTGATTGAAAATTTAATTTAAAAATAGTATTTGAGAGTCTCTTAAAAATAAGTTGCTAAGCACAACATGAGGATGGGCCCTTTGTATGATCTTCAATCTTAGCAATGTGAGTGAAATATGTAATGTGGAGTTTATGAATATGGTTTCATAGCTATAGTTATGATTATTAGTTATTTATATATTCTAAATTTGAGCATTTTAATAAAAAAATTATTATTTCAATAGAAATGTTATTTTTTTGTGAAGTTGTGAAATATAAAGATATAGTTAGTATAATAATAATAAGTATACACAAAATGTTGAAGTTTTTACTATTGAATAAAGGTTTTTGAAATTTTTGATTGACTTGTGAGAATGTGAATTGTCCAATTGTTTTGTCAAACAATTTATTTCTTGTACATTTGGTAAATGATATTTGTTTGTCAAATGTTATGGAGTCCAAATTGTAAAGCTATTTGGTATTGTATTTGAAATTACTTGTGTAAAACAAATTTGCAAACTTTGTGAAGTACATTTCATTTTCCTAGATTTATTAGACTTTGTACTATTTACCTTTAGAAATTTTTGATGATATGGAACTATGAGAAAGAAAGAAAACATGGGAATTGGAAGAAATTTGTAAAAATAATTATAGTATTTGTGGCTTGGGTAAAAATAAAGGAACAATGGGCTATTATAAGTTATATAAGATTTTATTTGTTAATATGAATTTATTGATTATTTGTTTGAAATGAGCCAAATTATTTTCTAATATTATTGTTTTGACAAATTTATTTATGAGGTTTACAACTTTTTGTGTTCTTGTTGAAAGGTGATTTGGTTAAAATACAACATTATAATATATTAGTTCAAGAAAAATAATGAAGATAGTTACATGTTGATATGATGCAAATAATTTTAGCTTAATAATGTTATTTTTTTCCTAGATTTGATATAGAAAAAGATCTTAAAAGAGTTTTCAAAATCTATGAATCAAATATGAGTAGGTTTTGGCATTGAATATTGGATCTTCTTTTCATGTATGTTCTTATTTTAATAATATGTTCTTGCTCTAATGTCTACTCACAAGAGAGAAATTCTATGGTGGGCAATTGACATTGACTCTCTAGTATTTGCTTACCTTTTTAAAGAAAATTTAAGATCAGGAGTCTTTCTTTTTTGTTAATTTAATAGCTTCTATGGGCCAACTCCATTTTAATTAATATCAAATAAGCACATTACATTGCCCTCATTTCCTATAGCTTCTTAGGCTCCTAGGCTTCATAATAGAATAGAGCATGAACAATTTTAATTACATAAGCTAATCACCATTATCTATTGAACTTTGTTAGCACTATGGAGCTGATATTGCTAACATATATACCAAACAAGGACATAATACCACAACAAAATTTCTACCAATATACCAAAATGTACAAGTAGTAGCGCATATTCTATACTATTAATTAGCTGACACTTTAACAAACTATGTAGACACAATGAGAGGCACTCTTATCTACTCTTCTTCTTACCTTATAGATTTTGTAACTAGCATAGCCTTTGCAACCACTGGGCACTCCAAACCACATGCATGATGGGTCGGGCTCCTTATAATTTCCTCCACATCCGAGCAATCATTTTCCTTCCATTCCTCACCATACACTGGGAGCTCAACCAACTCATCAATATCGTTATCTTCCTCATCATCTTTGAACAATCCTTCCTCCCTCATATAATTCATCAGCCACTCCTCCTTCAAGTAGGAAACAATGTGAGATGACTACTACAGAAAGATAACGCTCCACTCCATATCACCTCATCTATCTTCCAGTAGGTCTAATCCAGAGTCATTGTTGGGTGGCTAAAAGAAGTTGAGTACCATTTTTGGGCAAAAAGTGGAAGTATTTTCCTTGTTTTTCAAATTTTTTCTCAATTGATGTTGAAAATTGAGGAACTTAAAGATTGAATCGCAAAAGATTTCAAGAGTAGAAAATATAGTGCTCATAGTCTACTTTTCAAATATCTAATTTATTTCAATACCCACATAGTAGAAATTACTTTTTGGTGGGCATGTCTAAAAACAACTTTTTTAAAATGAATGTTTCAAGAACATACCATACACGTGTACAACCACCATATTTTGACCTAAACAAAGGAATTTTTGTGAATTCTTTTGGGGGAAGATACATAAGACACCAAAGATTGATGAGCATATTTTTTTCTAAATTAATTTTTGATTGACTGTAAAGTCTATTTTTGAAACCTCTGGTATATGACCGCCATAAATTAATGTAAACTTAATGTTTTTTCAAAAAAAAAATTTATCTTCAAGGAAATTCTATGTAGATTTATATCATATAATTTATTTTCCAAAAAACATAAAAACAAAAAAGTTATTAAAATTTTAGTGAACCTCACTATGTCAAGTTTACATAACAAATTCAAGAATAATAAATAATGCAAAAATAGTAAAATTAATCAAATTACCACAAAAATTACATTTTTGAATTCTACACAGTAAGAAATCCAATGGGTTTTTATTTCGTCAAAAATTCAATCAAGAAGGCCTACAAAAATTTATAGCAAGGTAGAAATCAAGGATTTCATTACCTTAGCCATTATTTTACAAGTCCAAAATATACGCTTGGTCCTACCAATGAAATCCAAAGTGGGGGGATGTGTTCCACCACAAAATATAAGAAACATGTAAGCATTATTTAAAATTAAAATAACATGTACCTATTTTGTTTATTTACCATTAAGTTAGAAATGAGTGCCCATTTTTAAACACATAGCCATTTGGTTTAAAAATAATGCATACATGTTTCTTATATATCCATTGCCTACAAAAAATAGACCAAAAAGATAAATTTCAATGCTTGAATGATTATTTAATCATTGTTTGAATGATCTACAATAGTAGAAGGAATTTTTGGTTTATGGTGACTGATCAGATAAGTATTGTATGTTTTTGAGTTGACACATCAAACATTTCCCTTGGTTGAATTGTTAAGCTTTTCCCTAGGTTGACTCGTCAAGTATTTTTAGGGTTAACTTGTTAACTGAAATAAGTCTTGTTATAATGTGATGTAGAGTGGCAAGGAAGCCTACAAGGTTGTAAGTCGCAGGGTTAGCCTTAACAAAGGAGATAGTTTATGTTTTGCAATTGCCCAATCAGACCCAATAGGATATTCGTTTTGAGACAAAGTCCTTTACTGATGACTATAGTTCAAGTACCTAGGCTCAGGTTTTGGTACACAGAGGTGGGAACTAGTGATAGGGAGTGGAATGGTTCCCCTTCATAAACAAGATTGTCCAACAATAACCCTTAGTGTTTGAGGAAGGCTGGATCAAGTGGATGGCAAAACTGGCTTAAATTAGGCCTATTTCTAGTAGCCCTCAGGCATAGGTTTTAGGGGATCAATTCACAGGTGGTTTTTCATCAAAACAACTTGATCACCCTTAGGAGTACCCTTTTTAGAGGTGCAAAAGGATATGGAATTATGAGGAATGGATCTCACAGCAGACCTTCCTATCCTTAGGGGTATCTTGAACCTATTAGGCCTAATTTGGGTCCCTTATTGAAGAAATATTCACCATTCGATGATCTCCATCTTGTGAGAACTTCCACTGATTGCCTTCAGGTTCCTCATCACTGAATCCACAACTAGTTTATGGGTTTCCACTCCCAAAACTATGCTACACGCTCAATTACTCATCTCCAGAGCCAAGCACATGAGGATGCTCGGGCTAGGACTCACTGGGAAATGCATTGAGATAGGTCTTCTTGGCCTCATTCTTTAGAATACATAAGCATGATGCCTGAACTTGAATCCCTCATGTTTTTGGCTTAAAGAATTGGAGGGAGCCTGAGTTAGAGCCAAAATAATTTACCAGTCTCACAATTCCCTAGTTTCGAATAGTCCAGAGGAGGTTGCAGATATCTCTCTCTAGGAATCGATTCAGGCTTTCAAAACTATTGCATAGGGATAGGAACTCACTGGTCAACCAAAATAATAATGATCCTCAACAATCGATAACACTACACATACGTACCAAGTAGGGAAACACAGAAAAAACATAGAAAAACTAGTGAAAAATGTATTTTGTTGCCAGAAA
The DNA here is from genome assembly GCA_027943335.1 of Chamaecyparis obtusa. Taxonomy (NCBI): domain Eukaryota; kingdom Viridiplantae; phylum Streptophyta; class Pinopsida; order Cupressales; family Cupressaceae; genus Chamaecyparis; species Chamaecyparis obtusa. The sequence goes on along the minus strand of BSBK01000682.1, from coordinate 2,581,012 downwards.
CTATTCTTCACATTCATCCACGCTATTTTATCATCCATGAGGATGCATTCAAATAAACATCCAAAGGCTCCCAACCAGAATTTAGGTGGTTGTAGCCATTGGAGAGGTGGTTTAGACATCAAAAACAAAAAAGTGCAACAATTGACAAAAGTTGTTGAGCAACATTTTTGCAACTTTTTATCAATTGTTGCCAGTTTCAAAAACTTAGAGACTAGCCTAATCTTCTAGGTCCTAGATGACCCTAAGACAAGACCTATGACTAAAACAAATAAAAATAATCATCTGACCAACTTTGACCAAGAGATTTATATGAGAATATACTTGGCAAAGTGCCTACAAATGGATCTTATTACAAAGCCACAAGATCCAAATGAAATCAATATGAACCTAATAGGTCCAACTCAAATCAATATGCTTCCTTGCACAAAACATTACATAGAAATCAATAGGAAGCCGGAATGCTAAAAATTTTTAGCCTTGGGGCCTTATGGAGGTGGTCCTGCACCATACTCCCCCTGTTGGTTTGAGCTCAAGTTCCCACTTGAGATTGGAAATGGTTGGTTCATCCATCTAGTTGCATCAATATCTGGAAGTCCCTTTCATTTGATAAGGTATTGAAGGTAAGTGTTTTTCCTTGTCTTCTTAAGGACTTTGCTGTCAAGAATCCTTTGAATCTAAGTAGGCTGACTTGGTGGAAGATCTGTAACCCACTCCTCATTTTCTGGTGTAACTCCTTGGTCTAAAGTACGTACAACAACCTTACAAAGTGTTAAATCAAAAACATTAAAAATGGGTGAGATGTTGAGAGTAGGTGGCAAAGTGATCTCGTAAGCATTCTCCCCAAATTTGTGTAGTATAGTGCATGGGCCCACTTTCTTCATGTGTAGCTTTGAGTACTTTCCTTTGGGTAGCCTTTCTTTCCTGAGGTAAGCCCACACCTTGTCTCCTTTAAAATGAACTTCCATTCTCCTTTTATCTGTTATTGCTTTTTATTTGGCAGAGGCTTGTTGGAGATTAATTTTATCCTTCTCTTGGACCTATTTAATGAGTTGTGCCAACTCTTCACCTTGAGCACTGATTGGTGTGTCATTAGGTAGGTCTCTTAACTCCATTATACCCCTTGGGTGAGTGCCATAGACTATTTGCAAAGGGTTCTTGCATGTGGATCTATTTATGGAGTCATTGAATGCATATTTAGCTTGTGGAAGTATTGTGTCCCATGTTGTCCCATACTATTTTATGAGGAATCTAAGAAGGTTTCACAATGATCTATTGACAACTTCAATTTTCCCATCCATTTGAGGATGGTAGGTAGAGCTATATGATAAATTAGTGCCTAGTTTTCACCATAAAGTCCTCCAAAAATTCCCTTGAAATGTTACATCTATGTCAGAGATAATGCTGAGGGGTAGGCCATGAATCCTTACTACTTCCCTCAATAAGAGGTGAGCAATGTGAGAGGCATCATGTGTACTTTGCAAGGGATGAAGTGGGCCATTTTGTTGAACCTGTCCACCACCACAAAGACATTGGCATAGCCCTCTTTAGTTCTAGTAAGACCCATAACAAAATCCATAGAAATACTTTCCCAAGGTTTTCTAGGAATAGGGAGAGGTTGGTATAAGCCTTGGTTTATTGATACACCTTTGGCTTTCTGACCAATTACACAACCTTTAATAAACTTCCTTACATCAGTCTGTAATTTTGGCTAATGGTAATGCCTTTTGACTTATTCCAATGTTTTATCTAGCCCAAAGTAGCCTCCCATGCCTCCATAATGTTTCTCTTGAATTATATTGGTCCTCATTGAGAATTTAGGTATCCATAGTTGACTGCCTTTGAAGAGTAAGCCATCTTGAATCAGGAATTCTAAAAAATCAGTATGATATCTATTTATGATTTTAGTACGAACCTCATAGGCCTCACCAAAATTTGAGTCTCCAGCATATAGGTCCTTCAAGGCATCAATACACATGATTTTGATTTGAACTTCTTGAATTATAACCACTCTCCTACTTAGTGCATCTGCCACTTTGTTGGCTTGCCCTTTTTTGTGCTTGATTGTGAAAGTGTAGGCCTGCAATTGTTCTATCCACTTTATATGTATGCAACTCAACTTGTCTTGAGAATTTAGATAGCTTAGGGCATGGTTATCTATGAAAACCACAAATTCTTTTGGGAGAAGACCTAGTGTCTCCATTTTTTAGTGCTTGTACCATGGCATATAGTTCTCGACCATAGGTGGAATATTTTTGCTTTGCCTCATTCAGCTTTTCTAAAAAGAAAGCTATTGCTATGCCTTCATAGCTTAGGACAACCCCTATGGCTAGATTACTAGCATCGGTTTGAATAGTGAACACCTTATGGAAATCAAGGAGCACAAGTATAGGGTATTGAGAGACTCAAGACTTCAAATATTCAAATAAATTATTGGCTTCTTTTGTCCAAGAAAATTTTACCTTTTTGCCTCCTTTTATGGTTTCTAAAATTGGTGCACAAATGTGGCTAAAGTCCTTGATGAACTTGTAAAATGTGGCCAATCCATGGAATCTTTTGACCTCAAAAGGGTTCTTTGTAGGTGGCCAATTGAGAATAGCTTCTACCTTTGTCTTTTCCATCTTCAAGGTGCCCTTGGCTATCACAAAACCCAAAAATATCAGTTCTTCCTACATGAAATTATATTTTTCCAAATTGATTAGTAATTGTGTATCATGAAGCCTTTTAAGAACTTGTTCAATATGCTTGAGGTGTTCATCTTTATTACTATTGTAAATAAGAATATCATCAAGATAGACTACTTCAAATTTTCCAATCATATCATGCAGGAGTTCATTCATGAGTCTCATAAATGTACTTGGAGCATTGCTAAGCCCAAATGGAATTACAAGTCATTCATACACCCCTTCAGTAGTCTTGAATTTCATCTTCCATTCATCCCCTAGCCTTATCCTTATTTTGTGGTATCCTGATTTTAGATCCATCTTTGTGAAGTAACATGCCTCTCCTAGTTGATCCAAAAGATCTTCAATCCTAGGTATTGGAAACCTATACTCGGTTTATCCAATTGTTTTGTCAAACAATTTATTTCTTGTACATTTGGTAAATGATATTTATTTTTCAAATGTTATGGAGTCCAAATTGTAAAGCTATTTTGTATTGTATTTGAAATTACTTGTGTAAAACAAATTTGCAAACTTTGTGAAGTACATTTCATTTTCCTAGATTTATTAGACTTTGTACTTGTTACCCAAATTTTCCTATGCATATGAATTTGGTAAGAAACCATCCCTAGGCCTCTATTTTTATCTTGTCAAACACCCCAAAAAATTTCATGAGTCTACCTCTTTTCCCCTGGTCTCTGTAATATCTTTTAGGTCTCTAGCTAGAAGAAAAACCCCTAGAAAAATTCATAAACTAGCCGTTACCCTACAAAACCCTTTGGCTGCATTATATTTCTATGTTACTTTATCTCGGTCATTTAAGTTCTCATATTTCCATGTGCCTTTTTAAATCCTTCATTCACCAAGTCTTTGATTCCCAGTGGTTAACCCATTAACACTCAGCGATCCCACGAGTGGTTACCGTTTCATTTGGCAGTCTCAGATCGGCAGCCAGGTCAAGATTCTAGATCTGATGGTTGTCGCATGATATCATGGCCCTAAAAGATTCCATGAGATCTTGCAATGATTATCGATCTTCCTACCTGCAAAGTTCATCTTATCAATAGGACCGGTGCCACATCATTTGATTTGGCAGCTCCTGATTCGTCAGTGGTGTCTGACTCGGTAGGTTGTCAGTGGGGCCGTCTTCTTTGGTAGGTTAAGTTCTGACTTAATCATGTGGTCATTGTTATCCCAGAGGCTCAATATGCACGTGTTTTATCATGGTGATATAGCGATAGTCATTCATCCTTCTCCATCACCTGGCTTCTAATAGTGGGTCCTATGTCAAAGATAGATGCTACGTGTATCTTGATTGTCAGTTTCTCATTGGCTAGTGGTGTGCGATGTGGAAATTTGTCAGTGGAACCGGCCCCTTTGGCAGTCAAAGGCTCTGACATTTGTAGAGGATCAACGGTCAGTGTATGTTTGCAAGGGTTTGTGTCAGGGCTCATGATCATGAGACAACCGTGGATCTTGCTTTATCTCTGAGCTCTGTCAGGTGGGTCTAATGTCAGAAGGTATGCAACGTGTATCTGAAATGGCACAATTTGATTGGTTGGTTGGTATGCTACATGGTGGTTGTCAGTAGGCCCATGGGGTCAAGGCTTTCTAAAGTGATTAACTCTCAGCAAGATCTCATAGCTGTCCTTACATTGTGGATCCAAAAAGCTCGATCATTACGATTGCAGTATAGTGACAACCATTCGATGGTGTTCTCAGGGACATGGGTCCAAAGTTTGCCAGGTGTGATGACATGCTTGATTTTTATTGGCTACTGAATTCCAGGTAGCGTTTGACTTGTCAAAGGGGGATTTTAAGTTGTTTTCTCAGCACATCATGGTTTTTCATCTGCTAGGAAGGGTTTCTCATCAATGGTTGCATTTTAAAAATTTGCCGCTAGTCGTTATATTTAAAAAATTTGAAACCTTTCTACTAGTTTTGCTAGGGTTTTGGGTTCTTTCAGCCATTCACGACATCGGTTAGCTCAGGAATTGATTTCTCAAGATGGTTGTGGTTGAGAGGGGGATGGAGGTGACTATTGGTCAGTGTTGTAGAGTCCTTTGCCATGTTTTCATGGTAGGAAGTGCTAGAAAGAGTTGGCGCCACCTTTTCAAGCGGTACTGTTATCCAGAGATTTGTGATCAGATTTGAAGCCTTCATGGCATAGTGGAGTTGCAGATGGGTTGGTGGTCTAAGGTTGTTGCATCTGCAGGTGTTTTTAGTTCAAAAGGATCAGCACACAAGAGAGATATGATTTGATCACCGGTTCTCAGAGATTTTCATAAATAGGTGATCAGTACCCTAGGGTTTGATATCATTGTTTAACCTTGTAACCCTACTTAGGTTTTTGACTCCTGCCTGCATGTAGTTGAGTATGTATATAATGTATTTTTGGAGCTTTTAAGCTCAAAGTTGGAAAATTGTAAAAGGAGAAATTCACCTTTCTTGAGAGTCATCTGTGGCATTTTTTCTGCCCTCTGGTTTCTATAGTTGTATTTCTCCCATTTATTATCCAAAGACTGCAGAGGTATTTTGTGACAATTTCTCATGTCCCTATGCTTCCTTGCTTGTATTCTCTCTTTTTGAATTGAATTATATGTATGTTTTTGAATGATATCTCAAGTTTCCTGATCCCTCTTTCTTTCTACAATTTTGTGTATCATTGTGGATGACTTGGTTTGAGTGCTTTTGTGGGTATACTTCAACCCCTTAACTATCTTGTCTCATTCCTATACCTAGTTGTAGAGGTGAATGTTTGTTTGTAGGTCATAGATTGTTGTCTAATTCCAAAGGGTGTTATTGTTTGTGAAATAATCTCTCTTTCCCTAAATAAATCTTTTTATCTTTAGGCCCTCCTATGAAATACTTATGCAAATCTATTTAGTGAGTTGTGATCTCCTAGACCTGAGTTGCTCATTTGATTTCATCCCATATACTAAGATCCAAAACCTAGTTTCGGTGCATCACCTAGTAGGTAGTTTGCTTTCAGTCATTTCCCTTTCCAAGAATTCCTTCTATCCCTTTCCCTCAAAAGTTTTACTTTTCATGTCAAGGAGAAAATTAAGGTGATTATCCAAGAGGAACTAGCCTAGAACCTGGAGGTCTCATCTCAGCTAGCAAAGGTCCCACAACCTAGAGATGATTCCCATGTTATACTAAGTTATCAAGACCAAGAGAGCTTGAAACAAAGGCACAAACTTAGTGTATAACAATTCTGGCATGCCCGGTGGAACTAAAAAGAAGTTCATTGTTTGAAGATTATGCTATCTCTAATATACAGGTTGCATAAAACAGGCTTTTAGAAGTCATTCTACCAAGTATATCTGGCGACTCCACTTGTTTCAAGGATTAGGGCTAACCTTGTTCAAGGTTTATGAGAAAGATTGAGACTAGGAACTCAAAGCCCACTAAATTTTTAGAGTTTCCCTCAAGAAGAAGTCACAAAGGGAGGTCAACTCAAAGAACATCACCTAGAAGAAGAATTCAATCTACACCTCCTAATACTTTAGAAAGGAGACCTTTTCCCTTTCATTCCAGAAGAAGAGGCAGATCTCTAACTAGAGATCTAGAGGAGGATTCAAATCCAATAGTAAATACAGCTCATATAGTTGTTAATCTTCAGATTCTAGCTACTACAATGGCAAGGCCATTTGCATTTGCACCATTCAACCAAGGTAGTCCATTAACTTTTTCCCAACATCATGATGTGCCTTTGGTTGCAGTAAAGAGCATACCTAATTTCACGGGTGAAGGGCAGACAACTACTTTTGAGCACATAAGAGATGTGACCACCATCTACAACATACACAACATTACTCAAGAAGATGTGGCCACCAAGTTATTAGCAGTATCTTTTAAAGGTAAGGCTCTAGAATGGTTTAGAACTCTAACTGTTGGTTCTATTACATCATGGGATGAATTAGGGGATGCATTAAGCAAACATTTTGAGGATAAATCAAATAATTTGTCTCTGGTTGAACAGTTGACAACCATTAAGAGAGACCCTCTAGAGAAAATGATAGATTATAATAGTAGATTCCTCAAAACATGGAATAGAATCCCAGCCTCAGTAAGACCATCAACTAACCATGCTTTCCTCTACTACTTGCAAACTCTGAATGGCCAAATTTCTATCATGATCCAGTCTATGGGTGGTACTTCTCTTCCCCAAGCTTTTTACATAGCTGTTAGGGCTGAAAATTTTTCAATTCAAGCAGGCATGATTGCTAGAAGGCCTCCAATGCTCATTTTTCCTAGCCTTCAACCCATTGCACCTGCCCCAATAACCCCATTTACCCCTATTCCCACCATATTAGCACCTCAAGCTAGTACCAGTGGTCAAGAACATGCTAAGGAAAGTTTCTCTCAAGAGTTGCAAGAAATCAAAAGTAGCCAGCAAACTAGTATACAAGAGATGACCAATTTATTGCAGACCTTGACTAAAGAGGTCACAAATCTAAAGAAACAAGGTCAAGGAGTCAGACCACCATTTTAGCCACAAGGCCAAGGTCCTAATTAGCAATATCAAAATCAAGGACAGCCTTATCAGCAAAATAGGCCACCATACCAAGGAGGCTATCAAAGACAAAGACAAAGCTTCAATCAGAGACCATTCCAACCATATAACCTTGCACCTCTAAATTTTGCAAATCTGGTGAGGGATATGGTTCCTAGTCAAAATAATATGGCAATGGAGGATGAATGGTGTTTTCCTTATAATCAGCCTCACAATCAGGCTACATGTACAAATGGATGGATGAACCAAGCCCTAATGGTTCAAAATGCCTCCCAAGCTCAATCAGAGGCCTCATCCAGTGGGTCACTACCTCAACAAGGACCACAAGAGAATGAGACTACTCTTTTCAATTGGGAGCAACCAGACTTCAATGGAGTCAATGATGAAGTTGCCTTTGTTTCCTATACAAGAGCAAAGAGAAGAGCTCAAGACATGGAGAGAGTAGATTCCAATGCCAAGGCTACTACATCTATAGAACAAGTACAACAAGCTAATCCCATCACACCTAAGGAGGCTACTGCCATTACATGCAAAGAAGGCCAACATTCTAAAGAAGTGGAGCCCATCATGCCAAAGACACAACAAAGAGTATGCACTATGACACCATTTAATATTGTAGACAACATGAAGAAGGTAAATGTCACCATGTCCATGTGGGACACTTTGGCTCTTCCAGGACAGCTTGAAATTTTTAAGAAGGCCATGACAGAAGTGACAACTCCTCAACTTGCAAAAGAAGTTGCAAAGCCAGTGTTGGTTAACACTGATCAAGAAAGGGTGGCTCCAAGTAGCAACTCCAAGGCCAATGCCATTCAAGGGAGGAATTCAAAACCACCTCCCTTTTATGTATCTTTAATCATTGAAAAATCTTTAGTGCATAATTGTATGGTAGATAGTGGAGCTACTAGCACTGTAATGCCCAAGAAAGTAGCTGACCAATTAGGACTAAAATATGAGCCCTTCCAAAAGAAGGTTACCCAACTTGATGGATCCTTAGTCAATACTATAGGTGTGGCCAAGGATACCAGTTTAATCCTTCATGCTAGTCCTAATTTTACCATCCTCCTTGATATATATATCATAGATCTCCCTGCATTATTTTCTATATGTCTTTCAAGGGAGTTTACAGCCAAGATAGGAGGTTATCTATCTTCTGACTGGTCTCACATACTATTTCATAGAAGGTATGGGACCAAGGTCACCATTAAATCAAAACCATTAGCAGCACACCATATAGAACCATATGTGTCCAATGCCATCAATGTAAACTACCCCATATTTGATGATAGTGGCTTCCAAACCATTAGTGAAGCAAGCACAAAGATAGAAACTATCCCTGATATTTTTCTAGATGAAAGAGCTTTAGAGGCCCAAGAAAGTCTTGTTTGGAATTTTGTTTTGGGAAGTTATTTAATACAAGAGAGTGGAGCCATAAAACCAAGCCTTCTCAAAGAGGATACTGATTCAGAGGATCAGAGCAATCAGGTTTGGGAACTATTTTTTGATGGAGCTAGAAGTAGACATGCTTCTGGTGGTGGTGCTATGTTAGTGTCCCCAAGAGGAGAAAGGTATTATACTACCTTTAGATTCAGTTTCTCTTGTACTAGCAATACTGCAGAGTATGAAAGCCTAGTCAATGGACTAGAGTGGGCTAGGAAAAGAGGGCTTAAGGCCTTAAAAGTTTATGGTGATAGTGAGCTAGTCATCAGCCAAGTAAGAGGGATAAGTGCAACCAAAAATGACACCATGAAAGCATACAAACATAGAGTTTGGGATGCAATTGAATATTTCCATGCTTTCAATATTGTTGCCATCCCTAGGAAATTAAATCAAAATGCACATAGGTTGGCTGCTATTGGATCTCAGTATGACATTCCAAATAGCATTTCAAAAGAAGTAGATCTATAGCATATCAAAATTATTTTCAGACCCTCTATTCCTGATAATGATGTCAATTGGCAAGTGTTTAACAATGATGAACAAATTCTATAGTTCTTGTTTGAAGAAGATGTTTTTTCATAACATAATCAAGATAGGCTATCACAAAACTATGGTGATCAAGCGATACAACTCAAGTCCAATAAGATGCCTAGAGGTCTTGTTACCCTAGAGACTGTCTTCAAAAAGGATGATGAAGTTAAGAAGAACAAAGATGGCCTGGTAGTTCAATAAGAACATTGTGTTGAATTAGAGTTGGAACTAGGTAAGAGCCTACAATTTGGAAAGGTAAACACTGAATTGGAAAAGCAAGCTTACACTCAGTTATTCAAAGAATTCAGTGATGTATTTGCATGGCAATATGAAGACCTCAAAGGTTTTGATCCTTCTCTTCCCCAACACACTATTGAATTAGAACCAAATGCCAAACCAGTGAGGCAAAAGCAAAGGCCTGTTAATCCCAAGCTTGAGACACTTATGCATAAAGAAGTACTCAAACTAATAGAAAGTGGTATCATCTACCCCATTAAGCATACTAGTTGGGTTTTCAACCTTGTTCATATCAGGAAGAAGAATGGGGAGCTGAGGTTATGTGTTGACTTCAGGAATCTTAACAGAGCCTCATTAAAAGACCACCATCCATTACCCTCCATGGAACAAATCTTACAATGTGTCTCTAGATCTGAGAGATTTTCATTATTGGATGGCTATTCAAGATATAATCAGATCTTAGTAAATGAAGAAGATCAATACAAGATTGCATTTACAACCAAGTGGGGAACCATAGCTTATCAAAAGATTCCCTTTGGCTTGTCAAATGCAGGTGCTACATTTCAAAAGGCAATGGATATGGCCTTTAAGAGCCTAATGTACAAGTTTGTGTTGGTCTACTTGGATGACATAATTGTCTATTCAAAACATGCATTAGATCACATCAAACATTTGAGGAAGATTTTCAAAAGGTGTAGAGAGTTTGGGATATCTCTTAATCCCAAGAAATGTGTGTTTGCAGTTCATGAAGGAAAATTATTGGGATATTTAGTATCCAAAGAAGGAATTATAGTGAATCCTAAGAGAATTGCAGCTATCCTAGAGCTACCCCTACCACATCACAAGAAAGGTCTCCAATCTTTCATAGGAAAGATTAATTTTGTTAGGAGGTTCTTGCCTAACATTGCAAATTTATTAAAGCCTTTGACAGCCATGCTAAAGAAGAGTTCAACTTTCAGTTGGACCAAAGAAGTGAAAGCCAATTTCTAGGCTATCAAAGAGGCCCTAACAGAAGCTCCTGCCCTCTTAAACCCAAATTTCAATAAGGATTTCATCCTTTATGCTTATGGAGGTCATGATGCCATAACTGCAATGTTGACCTAAGAAAATTTAGATGGATTGGAGTAGCCTATTGCTTTCTTTAGCAAAGATTTAGAAGAGTATGAATAGAGATACTCTTTTGTGGAAAAAAATGTACTTGTTGTGGTAAAGAGCCTTAAAAAGTTTAGATATCTATTGACCCATAGCAAGGTACATTTAAAAGTTACTCATCCAAGTGTCAAAGAGCTTTTTCTTTCCAAGGACCCTAATGAAAAAAGAGCTGGTTGGATCACCAAGGTGATGGAATATGACATAGATATTCAAACTACCAAGCTAGTTAGAGGAAGAGGTCTTTGTGAACATTTGGCAAAGGATGAAAGTTTAAAGAAATCAGAGCAAATGGATGCATCTTTGGTGGTGCATTCTATAGAAGAAAAAGCCAAGGCAACAAGTTGGTTGCCTAATATGATCAGTTATTTGAAGATAGGACAATGTCCTGTAAGCCTAGATTCAACAAAAAGAAGGTATTATAGGTTACAATCTATTCCTTTTGTATTGATAAATGAGGCTCTTTTCAGAAAGGATCACAATGGTGTCCTTTTAAGATGCATAGATTCAGAAAAGATAGCTGATGTCCTATTTGAGTTTCATGATGGACCTTCTAGAGGTCACTTTTCCCCTAGGACTACTACTTATAAAATCATGAGGGCTGGATACTATTGGCCATCTATCTTTAAGGATAGTCATGATTATGTCAGAAAATGTATCAAGTTTTCCATGTTTGCAGGAAAAGAAAGGCTTGCAGCCTTGCCCCTACAACCAATCAGAATACAGAAACCCTTCATGAAGTGGGGTATAGATTTCATTGGCATGATCAACCCTCCATCTAGTGTAGGCCATAAATGGATAATTACTACAATAGATTACTTCACCATATGTCAGAAGTAGTTGCATTAAAAGAGGCCAATGAGAGTGTTGTCCTAAGCTTTTATGATGATATAATTCATAGGTTTGGCACTCCTGATTCCATAATTTTAGATAATGCCTTAGCATTCACAGGCCTCAAAGTCTCAAAGTGGGCGGTCAAGAATGGCATCTATCTAAATACCAGTTCCAATTACTACCCTCAAGGCAATGGCTTGGTAGAATCGACAAATAAGAACCTGATTAGGATAATCAAGAAGACTCTGCAAGATAATCAGAGAGATTGGCATACTAAGTTTAGGTCTACATTGTGGTTAGAGAGAATTACCCCAAAGAAAATCATTGGTAATTCTCCTTATGTACTAGTATATGGTAGAGAGACTAAGTTTTCCATTTCAACTGAATTACTAGCTTTGGACCTAGCTACTCAGTATGCCCTATTTGATGAAGGAGATCCCTTGCAAGTCAGGTATGCTCAGTTGATGGAATTAGAAGAACTCAGAGACAAATCAATGCAAGATATGGAATTCCATCAGATTCAGACAAAGAGGAGATTTGATAAAAGGGCCAGAGTCAAAAATTTCAAGGTTGGAGACATAGTTCTCAAGTGGGATGAGTTCAGGTCTAGACCTGGAAGGCACACAAAATTTGACTCCTTTTGGGGTGGACCATTTGTAATCACAGAGTGAAAGGGATCTAATTATTTTCAGCTATCAACTCTTGAAGGAGCTGCCTTTCCTATCTCTATGAATGGTTTCCACTTGAAGCCTTGTTTTGAGGTTAACCCCTCTCTGTAAATTTTGTAAAAAAGTTTCCCTGTTTTCTTTCCTTGCTTTCTAGTTTAGTTTCCTACTTTTCAAGAAGTGCTCTGAGCACATTTTTCAATTTTTTCCCTCTGAGGATATTTTTGTTCCAATAATAACCCCATGCCCAATGGAGTGTCAAGGTCACTGGTTTCCCATGTCTAGCAGGCTGACATCTAGTTGAAATCGCCAAAATGTTACCCAAATTTTCCTATGCATACAAATTTGGCAGAAAACCATCCCCAGGCTTCTACTTTTATTTTGTCAAACACCCCAAAAAATTTCATGAGTGTACCTATTTTCCCCTGGTCTCTGCAATATCTTTTAGGTCTCTGGCTAGAAGAAGAACCCTTAGAAAAAATCATAAAATAGCCATTACCCTGCAAAAACCTTTGGTCGCATTATATTACTATGTTACTTTATCCTGGTCACTTAAGTTCTCATATTTCCACGTGCCTTTTTAAATCCTTCAGTCACCAAGTCTCTGATTCCTGGCGGTTAACCCCTTAACACTCAGCGATCCCGTGAGCAGTTACCATTTCATTTGGCAGTCTCAGATCGGCAGATAGGTTAAGATTCTAGATCTGACAGTTGTCGCATGATCTCATGGCCCTAAAAGATTCCATGAGATCTTGCGATGATCGTCGATCTTCCTACCTGCAGAGTTCATCTTGTCAGTAGGACTAGTGCCACCTCATATGGTTTGGTAGCTCCTGATTTGTCAGCGGTGTCTAATTCGGTAGGTTTTTCATGGGGCCATCTTCTTTGGTGGGTTAAGTTCTGACTTAATCATGTGGTCGTCATTATACCAAAGGCTCAAGATGTACATGTTTTATCATGGTAGTATAGCGATAGCCATTGATCCTTCTCCATCACCTAGCTTCTGACAGTGAGTCCTATGTTAGAGACAGATGCTACATGTATCTCAGTTGTTAGTTTCTCATTGGCTAGTGGTGTGTGACATGGAAATGTGTTAGTGGGACCGGCCCCTTTTGGTAGTCAGAGGCTATGACATCTATAGAGGATCGATGGTTGGCATATGCTCGCAAGGGTTTCTGTTAGGGCTCGTGATCATGAGATAGCCATGGATCTTTCTTTATCTCCAAGCTCTGTCAGGTGGGTCCGATGTCAGAAGGTATGCAACATATATCCGAAATGGCATAGTTTGATTGGTTGGTTGGTATGCTACATGGTGGTTGTCAGTGGGCCCGTGGGGTCAAGGCTTTCTAAAGCAATTAACTCTTAATAGGATCTCATGGCTGTCGTTACACCATGGATCCAAAAAGCTTGATTGTTACAATCGCGGTATAGCAATAGCCGTCCAATGGTGTTATCAGGGATGTAGGTCCAAGGTTTGCGAGGTGTGATGATGTGCTCAATTTTTATTGGTTGCTAACTTCTAGGTGGCATTTGACTTGATAGAGGGGGATTTTAAGTTGTTTTCTTACTACAACACGGTCGTTGATCTTCCGGGAAGGGTTTATCATCGACTGTTGCATTTTGAAAATTTGCCGCTAGCCATTATATTTAAAAAATTCAAATTCTTTCTGCTAGTTTTGCTAGGGTTTTGTGTTCTTTCAGCCATGCACGACATCGTTTGGCTTAGGAATTGACTTCTCAGGATAGTTGTGGTTGAGAGGGGGATGGAGATAACTATTGGTCGGTGTTGCAGAGTCCTTTGCCATGTTTTCATGGTAGGAAGTGCTGGAAAGAGTTGGCACCACCTTTTCAAGTGGTACTATTATCTAGAGATTTGTGATCAGATTTGAAGCCTTCATGGCTTAGTGGAGTTGCACATGGGTTGGTGGGCCGAGGTTGTTGTGTCTGCAGGTGTTTTTAGTTCAGAAGGATCAGCACACAAGAGAGATATGATTTGATCACCGGTTCTCAAAGATTTTCATTAATAGGTGATCAGTACCCTAGAGTTTGATATCATTGTTTAACCTTGTAACCCTACTTAGGTTTTTGACTCCTGCCTGCGTGCAGTTGAGTACGTATATAATGTATTTGTGGAGCTTTTAAGCTCAGATTTGGACAATTGTAAAAGGATAAATTCACCTTTCTTGAGAGTCATTTGTGGCATTTTTTCTACCCTCTGGTTTCTACAGTTGTATTTCTCCCATTGATTATCCAAACACTGTAGAGGTATTTTGTGACAATTACTCATGTCCCTATGCTTCCTTGTTTGTATTCTCTCTTATTAAATTGAAGTATATGTATGTTTTTGAATGATATCTCAGGTTTCCTGATCCCTCTTTCTTTCTGCAATTTTGTGTATCATTTTGGATGACTTGATGTGAGTGCTTTTGTGGGTATACTTCAACCCCTTAATTATCTTTTCTCATTCCTATACCTAGTTGTAGAGGTGAATGTTTGTTTTCAAATCATAGATTGTTGTCTAATTCCAAAGGGTGTTATTGTTTGTGAAATAATCTCTCTTTCCCTGAATAACTCTTTTTATCTTCAGGCCCTCCTATGAAATACTTATGCAAACCTATTTAGTGATTTGTGATCTCCTAGACCTGAGTTGCTCATTTGATTTCATCCCATATACTGAGATCCAAACCCTAGTTTCGATGCATCACCTAGTAGGTAGTTTTCTTTCAGTCATTTCCCTTTCCAAGCATTCCTTCTATCCCTTTCGCTCAAAAGTTTTACTTTTCATGTCAAGGAGCAAATTAAGGTGATTATCCAAGAGGAACTAGCCTAGAACCTGGAGGTCTCATCGTAGTTAGCAAAGGTCCCACAACCTAGAGATGATTCCCATGTTATACTGAGTTATCAAGACCAAGAGAGCTTGAAACAAAGGCACAAACTTAGTGTATAACAATTCTGGCATGCCCGATGGGAATTAAAAGAAGTTCATTGTTTGAAGATTATTCTATCTCTGATATACAAATTGCATAAAATAGGCTTTTAGAAGTCGTTCTACCAAGTATATTTGGTGACTCCACTCGTTTCAAGGATCAGGGCTAACCTTGTTCAAGGTTTATGAGAAAGATTCAGACTAGGAGCTCAAAGCCCACTAAATTTTTAGGGTTGCCCTCAAGAAGAAGTCACAAAGGCAAATCAACTCAAAGAACATCCCCTACAAGAAGAGTTCAATCAACACCTCCTGATACTTCAGAAAGGACACCTTTTCCCTTTCATTCTAGAAGAAGAGGTAGATCTCTAACTAGAGATCTCCTTAAGAGACTATAGGCCTAAGCCATGGATCCTATGATCCCAAACATTACAAAAACATTAAAATAAACAAAACACCTAAAATTTCCTTTAGACCGTAGTCAAAAACCCATGGTTTGTAACCACATCGAGGGTGACTAGGTCTTACAAGTTGGCTTGCTAGACAAAATTTGGAAATTCTAAAAATTCCCTTAGGCATGAATGGCCTTGGGTGAATCCTTTGAGGACCATAGAAATGTGGATGTTTTGAATTTTTGAGGGGGTGCTCCTACGTACTCCCTTGTTTTGAAAACTCAAGTCCCACTTGAGAATATTTTTTAATCAAGGATCCATGCTAGTTGATACACCCTTTTTTGAGTTGCATCTATCGTCTAGATCGCAAGATCTCAACCAACTCAGACCGTGTCAAACAATTCCTGACCCACTTGTCCTAATAGGGCTAATTAACCTGGTTACTTAAGGAAAAGTTCACCAGTCAATTATCCAAGGCAAACCAATAATTGAAATGATACTGGGAATCCCAAAGAGACAACAATCTACTATTAGATTGCATTTATCCACCCCTGAAGTGTTGTTGTCACTTCACTCTTCCATTTCCTGCACCAAGCACATAGAGATGCTTGGTCTAGAGCCTACAAACATACTTCTCAAAAAAATCCCATATTTCATGTGCTCCTAAGGATTTAGATTAAATTGACCCTACTTTAATTTCCCCACTTTGTATGGGAATCCCATGAAGGAAAGGCAAGTTAGGGCACTATTTGTTCAGAACCCTGGTTCAAGAGGGTTTCCTGGAAATCTGGAACACAAAATCTTCTAACTCTCGACTCCAATGTCCAAACTAATTAAGACCAAAAGAATTGGAGCCCTAATACATGTCAGATGTTGGATTTAACAATTTCCTTCTTCTCATGTCTATACCAATCCATACACATATTTTTTTATAGTCCAAAACGTAGAGAAAAATATGGATTTTTATTGATTGAATGTAAAATAACATAAGTTTCATCACCTTCCACCATCATTTATCTTCCACCCACCTGTAAGGGCTATTTTAAGACCTTCCCCAATAGATCCAACCATTTTCAAAGGTTGTGGCCATTGGGAGGTGGTTTTACAATTTAGTAGCAACTTTCCAAAGAAGTTGCCAAACAACATTTCTTACATTTTTGCAAGTTTTTCAAAATGTTGCAATCTTTCTCCTAATGAGCCTATAGGCCTAAGAAATGGATCCTAATGATCCCAAACATTAAAAAAACATTAAAATAAACAAAACACCTACAAGTTCCTTTGGACCATAGTAAAAAACCCATGGTTTATAACCACACCAAAGGTGACTAGGTCTTACAAGTTGGCTTGCTAGACAAAATTTGAAAATTCTAAAAAGTCCCTTAGGCATGAATGCCCTTGGGTGAACCTTTTGAGGGCCATAGAAATGTGGATTTTTTAAAGAGTGGAGGGGGTGCTCCTACACTATTTTCTTATTGACTAGTGTTTTTTGTCCCTTAGTGAGCCATGATACATTATATGGGAAAGGGTGTGGCGAGGTGGGCAATTTCAGTTTCTTAATCATTTCAATGGAAACCAAATTCTCTATGGAACCATAATCAATTAGGAGTTTGCATACCTTGCCTTGGCACTTACAATTTTTTTTGAAGAGGGTCTTTCTTTGAGGTGTCTCTTGTTTAGGTGGGACTTGCAGCAGTGCTTGCCTCAACATCAAGCATACTCCTTCCTCAGGATCTAGATCTTTAGATGGGGAGTTCAAACTTTCAATGTCATCTTGCAAAAGTTGAGTCCTTCTTTAACCATGGTTATTAGACCCCACCCTTTCTGACATTTTTTTGGGTAGTTTGGACAAACTGATTGCATTTGTAACACTTGAATTTCCCCCCATTTCTTCCTCCTGATCTGCCCCTACCATTGGGTCTCCTACCCCTATAACCACCCCTTTGGCTGCTTTCACCATGAGATTTTTCTAAGTTTTCCTCATTGTGAGGCTTGTAACTATGCCCCCTACCATTAGAGGTTCCCCTGCCTCTTCCATTAAATTATGCCCTTGCCTTACCTTTAGAGTTATGGTCTTGTTTCCTTTTCCATTTCTCCTCACCTTTTAGTGCCAATTGATAGAACTTGTGGATAGTAGTGGGAGTATGAAGAGTTAGGTCCTCTTGGATTGATAATTTCAACCCATTTATATATCTTGCTAACTTTTCTTCTTCACTTTTAGCAATTTGTGCCTTAATGCACAACTTCATGAACTCCTTTGTATAGGTTCTCACGTCCAAGTCTTTTTGTTTGAGGTTTTGTTTCCTCCTATGGAGTTACACTCCATAATCTTTGAGTACATAATGTTCCTTGATCGGGGATGACAATCTTTTCCATGATGTGATCATGTTTCTGTCATTGTTCACCCTTTCACTTTGGATGAAGTTCCACCAAGTTAAGGCTGCCCCCTTCAACTTGGATTTGGCTATTTTTACCCTCTCTCTTTCCGGAGTGTCTTCACAATCAAAAGAGTTTGACAAAGCCTCCACCCAATCCAATGCAAGGTTAGGATCCATCTTTCTATTAAAGGTGGGTAGTTCCATCTTTTCATCAATGGTTCTCATCCCCTTCTTCCTTATCAGATTCTTTTGCCCCTCTTTTTTCCAACTAGCTCATTATCTTAGCCACATTTTCCTTCAACCTTCTATTATTTTCCATTTTCTCTTTCACAATTCTTGCCAACTCCATGTTGGTCATTCTCTTAGGGATATGCCCTTCCCCATCAGCCATTTTCACAAACCTCACAATCTTCTATCCCAAGGTGTACTTGGCTCTGATACCACTTTAATACAAAGTGGTGGTAGGGAAGCTTACAAGGCTATAAGTCTCAGGGTTAGCCTTAACAGAGGAGATAGTTTATGTTTTGCAATTTCCCAATTAGACCCAAAAGGATATTGGTTCTGAGACAAAGTCATTTATTGATGACTATAGTTCAAGTACCTAGGCTCAGGTTTTGGTACACAGAGGTTGGAACCAGTGATAGGGATTGGAATGGTTCCCCTTCATAAACAAAATTTTCCAACAACAACACTCAGTGTTTGAAGAAGGCTAGATCAAGTGGATGGAAAAACTGGCTTGAATCAGGCCTAGTTCTAGTAGCCCTCGGGCATAGGTTTTAGGGGATCAATTCACAAGGGGTTTTTCATCAGGAAAAATTGATCACCCTTAGGAGTACCCTTTTTAGAGGTGAAAAAGGATATGGAATAATGAGGACTAGATCCCACAATGGACCTTCCTATCCTTAGGGGTATCCTAAACCTATTAGGCCTAATTTGGGTCCCTTATTAAAGAATTCTTCACCAGTCGATGATCTCCATCTTGCCATCACTTCCACTGATTTCCTTCAAGTTCCTCATCACTGAATCCATAGTTATTTTGTGGGTTTCCACTCCCAGAACTATGCTACATGCTAAATTACCCATCTCTTGAGCCAAGAACATGAGGATATTTGGGCTAGGGATCACTGGAAAATGCATTAAGATAGGTCTTTGTAGCCTCATTATTTGGAATACATAAGCATGATGCCTAAAATCACATCCCTCATGTTTTGAGCTTAAACCATTAGAGGGAGCCCAAGTTAGGGCCAAAAAAATTTACCAGCCTCACAATTCCCTAGTTTCAGACAATCCAGAGGAGGTTGTAGATATCTCTCCCTAGGAATTGATTCAGGATTTCAAAATTGTTGCATAGAGACAAGAACACACTTTCAACTGAAATAAAATGATCCTCAACAATCAACAACATTGCACATACGTACCAGGTAGAGAAACATAGAAGAAATGTAGAAAAAGTAGTGAAAAATATATTTTGTTGCCAAAAACTATTCTTCACATTCATCCATGTTGTTTTATCATCCATGAGGATGCATACAAATAACCATCCCAATGCTCCCAACTAAAATGCAAGTGGTTGTAGCCATTGGAGAGGTGGTTTAGACACCAAAAAAAGAAAAGTGCAACGGTTGACAAAAGTTGTTCAGCAACATTTTTGCAACTTTTTAGCAATTGTTGCCAGTTTCAAAAAATTAGAGACTAGCCTAATCTTCCAGGTCCTAGATGACCCTAAGACAATACCTATGACTAAAACAAATAAAAATGATCCTCTTACCAACTTTTACCAAGAGATTTATATGAGCATCTACTTGGCAAAGGGCCTACAAATGGATCTTATTACAAAGCAACAAGGTCCAAATCAAATCAATATGAACCTAATAGGTCCAAATCAAATCAATATGCTTCCTTGCACAAAACATTACATAGAAATCAATAGGAAGTTAGAATGCTAAAGATTTATAGCCTTGGGGCCTTATGGAGGTGCTCCTGCACTATAATGGCTTAGGGTTAGGATTTTCTTAATATATGAGAATTTCATAGCTTCTTGAAGCGGTATTGAGTTGCAAGTGATTGAAGATTGTAACACACTGAAATTACTAAATAATAATTTTGGACTCTTTGTTTGGTGGACATAGGCTAGGATTGGGTGAACCATGTTAAATCTTTGTGTCTTATTGTTCTACTTATGTGTGATTTATTCATTTGCATTAAATTTAATATATTTGCATGTAACTATTAAATTTTTGTCTACTAATCCTAACAAGAATGTTTGTCAAATCATTTTGAATTCTTGTCTTTTATAGATTTGACATGAGCAAAGCTATTTAAATTCAAAATTTGGTGCAAACATATGGGATCGAAGCAATGCAGAAAGAGGAAAAGGAATGTTTTAACACGTATGGAGGTTGCAACAAATAGGGAGGAGGCAAAATGAAAATGAGAAAGAAGAGAAAGAATTAGAGAAGTAAATAATGTTGGAGCATCAAGTTCAATAATCATTTGAGAAATAATAATGTGGATATAGACATAGAAACACAAATTGAGAAAGAACCCCCTTTGATTAATAATGAAAAGAATGAACATTTTCAAATTAAAAGTAATGTGCTCTAGACAATCTTCGTGGTTTGGTTTCATGGAGACAAATTAGGACACATGCAAGTAGATTATTTAGGCAAAAAATTATAATGAAAAAAATGGTATTAATGTCAACTAATGTTAAAACTAATGATAATGATAAAAATGTGAAAAGTGATGAAGAGGTTAGGCATTTATGTTAAACCCAAGAAGAAGGATAAGTATTTTAAAAATTTGTATCAACTATTGCTAGCACCTTTGATAAAATTGGAAGAAATGTCATTCCAAAGATAGGAATGTGGCACAATGAGAAATAACAACTTTAGTAAACAAAACTACTTCTGATAAAAGAATGATGACTAACATAAGTGGTTATCTTAATATCAATCATAAAACTTTGACAGGAGTTGTAAAGAGAAGAGTTAACTTCAAAAATCTCTAGCAAACCAATTATAGAATTTTAGTGGTAGACTCTTGAGGTTCGACATGAAACTTAATGGTGAATTTAAAACTTTGATTAAAAAAATTGGCACAATTATACAACAGTATCACCTAATGCTAGAGATGTTCTAAAATTAAGAGTCATGTCAAAAATTTGTGATGCACATCCAAAATACCTCTTGGACATGACTCAAACTGAACTATACAAAACAAAATGAATGATAAGGTGCTATCAAATATTAAAGCATTAGTCAAAGATCTTTTGAAAAATGCTAACCCTAGTATGTAAAAATTAACAAGGAAATAATCTCCTACTATTGCAAAACTCATGTTTAGTTTCGTTACCATTATGATGTATTTTAATGTATACATTCTACCATGCATACTAATGAATGTTGTAGGGATGTGGTATAAATATACCATCTCAAACTGTAAAGGAGTTTATATCAAGTTTGTTTTATAAACCATGGGTTAATGAACAATTATTTCTTTTGAATGCACATGTTTCTAGTGTATGTGATATATGTGGAAACTTTTCTTTGTTAGGCGAATGTTTGCATGAGAATCTTTTAATTGGTTTTGGCTAGAAATTAGTTGATGTAAAAATATTTTAAAATGTTGAGTATCCATTAAAGGATAGAAAGTTTGGAAGACAGTGTGAACTAATTACTGAAAATGTTGGTGTTCATGGATTTATGAATGTATTTAAGAGTAAGATCATACCCAAATATGTGAAAAACTCCCAAAATGCTTGATGGATTGATGGGAAGTTTCACCTATGCAAGAATACATTTCCATTTGGTAGTATACTTTTGGTCATTTACTTTGTAGAGAACTACACACTTTCAGCACAAGATGAGTGCCAAGAGCAATATTATAATTCAATGCAAGTAGCAATTTTTGTTCATATTGTCTATAGGTATGCACCTGATAGTACATAAGAGAATCAAAGATTTTTGAGGGAGTACCATTTCTATTTGAGTGATAGTAAATTACATTTATCAGAGTTTGTTCAGTATTGCTTTAAAACCTTTTATGACAATTTAAGTGAAAGAGAAATTCAAATGAAACAATATCTAATATGGTCAAATAATTGTATAGGACAATTCAAGAATGCTAGAATGTTTTATTGGTTGAGTAGGACACATAAGAAAACTAATATCCAACATATGTGTATATTTTTTGATGCTAAACATGAGAAAGGAGAACACGATGGATCCAATGCATGTGTTAAGAGATCCTTTTGCAAAGAGCAAATCAAATTCAAGGAAAAATCCAAATTTAAAGATGTGTGTGCAATTGTGGAAGAGTGTAATTTAATTTTATCTACAGGATCAAGTTAGAACTCTACAATCAAACACTTCTTCTAGCTAGTTGAAGATAAGAATATCATTTCAAGATATGATTATTATACAGTCAGTGGGTCAACTAAATGATGTTCATTTAAGAGTTATAATTCTAACACTTGGACTATATGGCCTAGGGAGATTGCATGTTTTTTTTTCCAATTTTGTGTTGCAGATGATTAGAAAGCACATGAGAATACAGAATGGGTTCAAGAATAGCAATAGAAGTCCTTAATACTCAGTGAGGCACAAGTTCAAGATGATACAAGAAGTGAAGACCTAGATCATGCATTTGCATTAGAAGATAATGATCATGTTTCAAACCTCATACAACTTGGTAATTTATTTCAATTTCTTATTTTTTTAAATTATATTATTTATGTATACATCATATAATATGATCGTATTTGGATTAAATCTAACACTTTATGTATGCTCAATTTTGGTTTGCAAGACATATGTATGTTGGTGTTGCACCTGAGGACAATGAAAAGTTGCTTGAGTATTGGTTAGCTCAAAGTGTAGAACCTCAAAAAATTTAATATTTCATTGAGTAGATGATGATGGTTTTGAGTATCCAATTGGGTATGTTGTGGTAGTTGGTACATGGCTATGAAAATACCTAATACTTGAAGGAATGGTTTGCCAACTTTTGAAGACTACCAAATAGAAAAGAAAATTATACACTATTCCTATTTGGTGGTGGCAACAAATATTAAATTAGAAAGATATAAAGGGAGACCTAATAAAATATTATGGGAACTCTCTCTAGTGTAGTGCCCACTCATAGTTTTCTTTTTCATTTTTTATATTTCCAAACTCTTTTAGGCGACTTTCATGTGTATGTTGATTATTTTATCTTTATTATGCATTTTTTGGATGTATGAGATAACATGGTGATTTGATATTGGATAGTTACGAGATATCATATATGTGTAGTTAGATGATGTTAGTTACTTTGATGATGATTATTTATATATTTAAAATATTATTTATATTCATGATTTTACTTACCCCATACTTGCATGTGTATGGCTATCTTGTATGTTTTACCTTTATGTTTAAGGTGTTTGATGTGGTTGAGGTATGGAGTCATAGTAACCTACTTACGAGATCCACACGATGTCTCGATCCTCACCATTGCTTGTTGTATATAGATATGGATGTACATGTTTGTCTTTTATGTAGGTTTATAGGTATCGAGCATCAACTTCCCTGAATTGTCAGGAAGAGTATGCCCTATCGCAATGTCTCAATGGTAAGAGAGGGAAGATAACATTTAGGTCTGAGTCCCAACCTAAGCCATTTATTGTCCTGAAATAGTGGACAAGTTTATGATATCTTACATTTTCGAAATCATCCAGGTGACATGAATTCATAAGCCTTTCCCTTGACCATGATTATTGTTTTATTAGGTTTTGTTAGTTTTTTCTATTCTTTGGCTAGTTATGTGGGTGGTGTGATTGTTGTGAAATGATTAAGTGATTTACTGAGTTTAATTATGTGATTTAATAATTAAATCTCACAAAATATAGAAATTATTAAATGTGAGAGTATTTAATTAATATAGATTAATTAATTATATTTATTAATTTAAAGTCTTAATTAAAAGTCTAATTGTAAAACTTAAGGATTTAATTAATTATTAAATTCAAAATTTTAATTAAAGATAAAGTCATTAATTGATGATAAATTATTAATTTAATAAATAATAATATGATTAAAACAATATTCTTTTAGTTAAAAATGATATGTAATTAAGTTGCACATGTTAGAATAATTGAGAGGTGGGTGAATCAATTATCCAGTGTCCCAAAACAAAATGTATAATTCAAAACAACTTCTTTAATTTATGCTCCTCGATAAACACTAAATACTTTCACTGTCTGTGCTTTTACCGATTACCAGTAAAATACTATAACAGTTACCAATCAAATCTAACATGTAACGTGTAAAGAATGATAAAAAACAAATATCACAAGATATTTAACGTGGAAACCCTGTAAAGGGAAAAACCACCTGGGACCGGCAACCCAAAAATTGTTCACCTTTCTAAAGTGAGGTCCGTTAAGACCCAACCCTATTAAAGGTTTACAAACACACTGTCAAGTGTGACCTTGTTAGAGGATTTTAGACTAGAAGTTATCATTCAACTAGCATTCACTATGGGGTTGACAGGATAACAATGTTCATTCTATGAATGATACATCATAAGACTTTTAAAGTCCACTCAGTTAAGAGATTTTGACTGTATACAATGGTTAAATGGGGATCAAATCCTAAAGGAAGTCAAAGATGACCTCATCTCTAACCTAGGTCAGGGATGACCTCGTCATTGACACAAGGGTCCAGATCCTTCTAGAATAAGAAACAGGAGGTCCCGGGGATGCCTAGTGACCTAGAAATGATATCAGAATAGGGTAGAGTGCTAGGGAGAGACACAAATTCCTATGATGAACATGATGAAGGCCAGGAGGACCTATTCCTAAGTCTTACCTAGAAAATAGAGCCACAAAGAAGGGAAATTAAGGAGAATCCTAGGGATCCTAACCCTAATTTCACCTAAAATAAAGGAAATAAGTGCAAAATGCATCCTAAATGAAATTTTATCATGATAAATGCACTAAAAGAGGGTGCTAAACCTATCAAGATGGAAGTGATTCCATTTTAAGATGATACAATAATAAATAAAGGGTTTGTAAAATGGTCAAGTTGACAACTTCATTGTCAACTCCATGATTCATTACTAGTTTAGTTAGTATACCATTAGATTACAAATCGATCATTGGAGTCGATTAGAGTAGTGGAAGTTAGAAATTAGTTATGTGAGTTAGTTTTGGGAGTTATCAGGTTCTTTTGGAAAATCTTTATCTTGTATTTGGTAGCCAATTAATGGAAGAGAAGAGGGAAGAGAAATCAATGGGAAAAGAGATGATCAATGTCATACGAATGAAGATGAATGAATTTATATTTCATATTTACATTTGATTTCTCTCTATGACTGTTCAGTTTCTGAATGTTTCAGATACTGATTTGCAATTTATTTTGTTTAGACTCCCTCATTCACACGATAGTCTATTACCCATAATACCCTCATGATCGAGCATGTCCTTTAATATGCGAATGGTGGTGGAACTTGATAGAGGAGAATTTATATTTAAGTTAATGTTCTATGTTGATTGATCTTTTATACTTCAAATCTATTTGATTTGGTCACTCTGTAAGGACAACAAGAACTGGCTTGTGTTTTTATGAAAATGCATTGTAAGAAAACCACACCAAGGGTTTGAATAAAGAGTTGGAAATAAGTGCAGGATATCATGATTGTCAAGTAGACCCGTGAGCATTATGATTATAGAGGAATGATTCAAATGACAACTGAGATCTTATGTTTGTATTCCTTATTGATGAGATGGTAAAAGGTTGTTAAGATTGGTATATGTTTAACTCATCCCTGGCAGTGGTAAAAAGGTGGTAGACCCATGCCGTAGAACCCGAGACAGAAAAAACCGTGAACCTCCATGTTATAGATTCAGTCATTAACATTGATTCATGGTTTGAATCAACATTATTATTCTATTGCTATTGACTATTGACAGAAAAGGTGGTAGACATAATATATTTGTAGCGACAGTCCCGCAAGTTGATTGTATTCAAACTTGGCCATGGAAGACCCGCGAGGCACCAAGGAACATTAAATACAATTACTGTTTTATAATCCTTGAGTGCGGAATGTCAACTTGGTGTTGTATACCCATTCATAAGTGATTTTTGTGGGAGACCTGATTCATCCTTGCCAAATGAACGTGCATTCCTCTTCAAGAATTTAGGAGTGTTGAAGTATCATCAAGTTTGGGAATTGTTAGGAGGTATCAGATTATAGACTCTGATTGGGCTTATTCATCTTTGGTTGCCAAGCTCTATATCATAGAAACATTAGGACGAGGAGGCAACAATTTCATGCTCTGCATAACCAACAAATCACTCAAGGTGTGAATAGCTCAAATAGTGTGTTAGCTAGCCTCAGCAATAATGTCATGATGTTGAACTGTGGGAGGTGGTGAGATCTCAGGAGTGGGGACATATGTGTGGGATTTCACCCATTGTTCCCATGGCCTATCCTAAGGAGAACCTAAACCTACACCCTGGTTTGGTCTCATACTCTAATAATTGACCTTGTGACCTAGCACAAATTTAGCATACAATTTTTTAATAAAATAAACTGGGACATCCAAATTGTTGTGAGGTCGTCTATCAAAAACCATCCACTGGCGGTCCCAAAAGTTGTATCGTATTGCACTATTTGTGTACCATTTAATTGACAACTTAGTTTTTTTAAGGTCCACTTTTAGACTGGTTTTAGGATCTACAAAAATATTACATATGTCATGTTTTGTTATGTTTAGGTTCATGACTTGATCATAGTCAAGCCCATCATCAAACTAGGCGTGCATGGAATCACGCCAAAGAAGTGTAGAACTATGTTGCTTTGTAAGTTTTTCCATGTTTTCAATAATTGATTTCAATGTTGTAAACATAGGGCACAATGTGGGGACATTGGCATAGGTGGTTTTAAATCCTCTAAGTTCATTTAGATTGTCTCCTATTAGATCCTCTAAATGGTGAGGGTTTGAGACAGGTATGTCTTTTGGAAGTGGGGGATTGTTGGGAGGTGGCTCTAGATTTTTTGTGGGATCATTAGAAGGGTTTTCAGATTCCATGTCTGATTACAATTAAAAAAAATACAAAAACTTATTTAAACGGGCTAATTTTTATATAGAAAACTATAAATTTCTGTTAAAAAATAATAAAAACAATAAAAATTTGAAGATTGACCTTACCTTAGATTGAAGAAAAATTGGATAGGGGATTCCAAACCGGATATCCAAAATCCGTAGCCATGTTCACATTTTCACAATGAAAATGTTGAACGTGGCTGGGGAAATCAAATATATAATTACTAGAAAATATCGGATATCTAATTAAGCCTTTGCATTGGCTTTTGGATTGGCCAGGTGTAATGACACCCATGCCTACTAAAAATTCAACAAATCCCTTTTTGCACTTTTGGACGAGTGAAAATAGGTTCTTTTCACATCGCCACTTTTTGGCATACCATGATCCTGCACATACTCTTAAACATGTTTGTAATGTTTTGATGATCATTGTGTACCATTGATAAAGACCTTGAAGGTCAACATTGATTGTAATGTGGCCAATAGAGCCATTAAAATCATGTAAATGCACTAAATGTGCTAAAATGGTGTAATAGTGCCTTATTGGCAAAATAAGCCTTAAGGGTCAGTTTGTGATTGTTCTAGACAGTTTTACAATAGTTTTTATCAGTTTGAGAGTGTTTGGGGATCTATTAGAGGAGATCCACATGAGTATGGTTTACTATGTAGAGTGGTGTGATAGAGAACCAATGCAAATGGTTCCAAATCATTAAAAACATTTATATTCTTGCAAACTGGTTCACTGGCCCATGGGTACAATCATTAAACCAAGGCATTTCAATGCATTGTAGAATGTGTTTGTGATTGGAAATGGATTAAATTGATTATCTATTATCTTGTTATCACTTCCATGCCTGTATTACATAATTTCCTTGGCATTTGAAGGCAATGAATTAACTGGTGTCTTCTACAATAGTGTCTGGTTGTAGGGATATGCTAGATATGGTGGTGGAGAGACCACAAATGGTGGTAAATATTGATTGAAGGTGCATGAAGCAGCACCAGTCATTATTGTGAGAATATTCTCCAAAGGGTGAGTATATTTTGTGATGGATCTATCCTATTGGGGTCCATAGGGATGTGTTAGATCCATTGGGGGGATCTAGAGAGGTTTGCAAGAGTCTTTTTGAACAATCCCTAGCCTGGAGACCCTAGAAAGGAGGGTTTGGTACCTAGAATGATAGGTCATTATTTTCTCAATAACAATTTGACAAAATCTTAATGTAGAAGCATCATTCCATGAATTTTCTTACTGATTCTCATGGAATGATGTGTCTTTGACATGTATAATATAGTTCTAACATGATACATTAAATAGAAGAGTTGATTTGACAAGGTGATCACCAGATTTGTGGAGTGAACTTTGAAGGATTTTCTTGGTTGAGGGCATCACATACATATTAATACAATGTAGCACATAAAGCATGAATTCACTTAAATGATGAATTACACATTTGAACACATGTAGCACATAAAGCGTACACATAAGTTTTCTTAAGTCATGAAGCATACATGTAGCCCATAGATTATAAAGCATACACATGAATCCACTTAAGTCATGCACGTAGCCTGTTAGGCCATTTTTCTATCATAGAAAAATCTTGTGAAATTGGCCTGTTCCATGCGAA
This sequence comes from Chamaecyparis obtusa, assembly GCA_027943335.1. Taxonomy (NCBI): domain Eukaryota; kingdom Viridiplantae; phylum Streptophyta; class Pinopsida; order Cupressales; family Cupressaceae; genus Chamaecyparis; species Chamaecyparis obtusa. The sequence goes on along the minus strand of BSBK01000682.1, from coordinate 2,552,568 downwards.
GTGTGTGTCAAATGTCCTACCCTGGGTTCTTCATGTTGTCACCTAGCTCTGGTCCAATTTGCACCTGATGAATCATAAAACCCAAAAAGTTATTTAAATTCTAAAGCCTGCTGGAAATATTTCAAAATTTGCCATAGTGTCGAAAACCCACAGTGTTTCTAAAAATCCATGATGTTTTCGACCTGTGTGTTGTTTTTGACCCTGTGCTTCCTGCTTTTGTGCGCTTATCCTTTTGCGTCGAAAACTTTGTGTGTTTTCGGTCTTTCTCTGTGTCAAAAACTTTGTGTGTTTTCAACCTCAATCTTAACTACGCAGGTGCGATGGATGGTGGGGCCCAGTCTTTGCAGGGTGTTAGTCGCACTTTCTCCAAGTCTCCGGGTGGTTACATCTTTTATTCAGTGATCTGGCGACTGTGCTATTGCGAGATCTCTTCATGCTTGGCGGTTGGTGCCTAACCTTCAGTGACCTAATGGGCGGTCTATTTCTCTTCAGTCGCGTGATCTCCAAATATCTGGCGGTTATCTACTAGCATCTCATGATCATGCAGGTGGTTTGTCACGTAGTTGCTGAATGCCTAACATTCATGTGGTGGTCTTCATTCTTCATGCTTTAGCACGGTTAAAGTTTGGAGAGGATCGGCGGTTGTCGTATGTTCGCATGGTGAAGTTGTGCGATGTTTATCCTTCACACTCTTGCGACAGCCGTTGGATTTCTCTAGCAGGGTAGAGATGTGGGTCTAGATCTGTGCATGTTCTTATTGGTTGTCACATGGCCGCATGTCAGAGTTTCCTGACATGCGATCATGTGACCACTTGCCACTTGTCCGCATGGGTCCCAGTTCTTCCTATTGTTCAACTTGCCTGGCAGTTAATTTCTCATTCCGTGACCTGGCGACTAACTATTATCTCCTTGTCACTTGATTCTGGCGGTTATTCCCTTAGCACTTAGTGACTTGGCTAGCAATTTTCTATGCTTCAGTCGCGATTTCGCGTAATGGTGGTGGTCTTATGGCCTTGTCACATGATCGTAAGGGCCATTTTCACAGCTTACGATCATGCGACAAGGTTCTTCCTTGCTAAGGCCTGGTGGGAGATGGTGATGTGCTAGGTTCCAGTTGGTTGGTGGTGTACCGAGGTGGCCAAGGATTTGCAGGAGGGTCCTATGGCATGTGTGACTCTGTGGTTGTAGCGAGTGGAGGCATGACAGGTGGCGTCAGGCATCACGGTTGTGGGGTTAAAGGTGAGATCTAGTGGTTGTCAGAGTGGATAAAGTTTAGCAGCCCAACAAATTTGCTTCTTGTCGTGGATTCGGGGGATGATTTGGCGGCAGTGCTATTCTTTCCGTGAACTAGTGAAAGTCCTTTGTCGCCAGTTCACTAGATGACTTAAAGTGGGCTATTTTAACATGTGCGGTCATGTGGTCACTGAGTATAACTATGGTTAAGCTTTTCATTCTGCAACTAGGTTTTCACCTTGTTGCTAGTTCACTGAAGGTTAACCCATGGTGCTTGATGAGTTAGAAGATCTGAAGCCCAGGAAAGATGAGAGATCTATGGTCGGGACTTATTACTGATCTCCGATCGAATCAGGACCGCCGATTTGCTGCTGGTGCCAAGAAGTAGCCATTGGCATTCAAATTTGAATCTCAGAGATGTTTCCAGTGACTAGTAAGGACTAAAATTGATGACAGAGGGGGCTAGAGTTGGTGAAATTGAACTTCTCCACCGTTCCAGTGTGGTCCAAGGTGCCATGAGTGTTTACGGGATCTATACCATGTAAGGATTGACTTGGAATGGCTCGAGGCACGATTGTAGGGTGGTTGATTTGATTTTCTCTCTTGATAGACCTGTGCTCTTCTATGCTCTGTTCTAAGAATTATGATGATTGGAGATCTTCTTCGATCTGTTTCTCTGAGATTGCTTGGTTTCCTGCCCCTTTAATGAATTCTGATAATTTTTGGTTGGTTGGGTAGTTGAAACCCTAGCCCTAGCTGTCCATAGCTTGTTGCATTCTCTCTGAGAATTCCAAGGCAGCTAGTGGTATAAATTGTAGGTGGTTTGATTTTGTAAGGGTTCCTTCTTCTGTAAATTTTTGAGGAGAATTGGTTCCAAGTGAAGGTTTTGTCCTGTAGATTTTCTCCTTCTTTCTGCATATAGGGTGTTCTATTTCCATTGCTGGTTCAGAGAATACAATGCATGCTGTAGCAGATTTGTCTTATGTATGAGGACTCAATTTATTCTTACTGTCACCAAGCTATCTCCATTTGAATTCTGAATGCATTAATCATACATCAAGGGTGTTTGATTTGTCTATTTTCATTGCCTACGTGTTTGCAAGTGGAGTTATCTTCGTAGAGGTAACTAGTTCAGGATTAGTGTTTATGCATGTATGAGCTGAGATATCAAGGATAGGTCATGCTTGTCTTCCAGTGGATGCTGGTTAATGTATTGTCCTTTCATAGGTCTCTTCTAAGGGGAGGGTCAAAATCCTTTGATGGATAATAGCATGCTTGATTGCACAGGTGGGTGTTGAGTTGAGGTTTGGTCATGGTGTGTGATTGATGTCAGGCATCAACACATTGAGCATATTGTGTTCTTGTTTCATAACTGTCTCTTGCAGTAGGGTGTTTGACTCTGTGGCCCATTGGAGAAGGCACTGGTCTATCAGAGACTTAGGGCATCTCAGGGGACCTTTCAATCCATTTTAAAATCATTTCCTTTCAGTTCCATCCTTTCCCTTTCATGTTGTTAGGATAAGTTTCTGGCTTTCAATCTCATTCCATGCAAGTAGGGCTATTGCATGAGACTTTCTATCATTGGGGTACAGGATACCTATAGGAGATTGATTGTTATTCCACATTAATCTATCTGTAGGCCTTTAGTTTTTTCATGAGGTGTCTTTAGTGTGTAGATAAGGGAATACCCGCCCGAGTGAATGTGGAGCTCAAAGAAGAAGGAGGATTTCTCTCTATCCTCATCAATTGGTTTGTTTTTCTTGTCAAGCTTGAGTGCTTAACCTGTGAGTCTAAGCCCAACTATTTGATTCAAGCTTGGTCCTGCAAGGAAAAGATCCAACATAGCCCATATAAATGAATTTAGGTTATGAAGAATATACTTGAATATACATGAATATAGTTAAGGCATAAATCCTACACATGAGTACATACACACAAGCATATTTACATACTAATAATGAACAAATGAACACACAATTAACAAATTGGATCGAATATCAAGTTTCATATATATCAAAATGAATAATAATTTTATACATATTTACAAAATTAACATATCTAGGTATAATGTGGCATACGCCATCTCAAAATGTGTCATATGGCATCTCAAAATAAGAAGTTCAACTACAAATATTTCTAGGACATCCTATTCTACTAGTGGATTATCAAAATGTAGCATCTTTGACATACTCTTTGGCTCTGATGGATCCTACATTCAAACACAAAAGTGAAACCCCGAGTTGCATTACATAATTTATATGGTTTCTATAAATAAAACATAAAAATTCAAAATCACAGTCAACAATAATAAATAAATAAAATTTAAAATTGAACTCTCATGTACCTCACCTCTCTATCTCCTCACATGGACATGAGACCTAATATATGTCCTTGGTAGAGAAGGGACAATGCCACCAATGTTGACTCTAACCTATATATGTTTGCAAACATGAGATTGATCTACGAGTTATACTATTTAATGTTAAATCATTGGTAGCAAATATATGTTTACAAAATAACTGAATTAACATTAAAACTTACTTGTGTTGAACTTTTTTTTATGAAATGTTGGTTGAGTCATCAACGATACAAACCCTTGGCATTGTACCTCCCTCAAACTAGGGGTGACCTACAAAATGTAAATAGATACTTCGCACAATTATGACTTGATTATATTATATATACTTGATAGTAAAATACACACAAATAACTTCAGAAATATACGTACCATGGGGCTATCACTGCGAATTGAGATGCAAGTGAATCTATTGTGGCGAAAGGGTCTCACGACATCATCGGACACCACCCTCTATAAAATAAACCATGTAGATTAAAAATGAGTACGCACAACTGACAAGTATGCATGTATGCATAAACAATCTAAAATACTTAATTACCTTCCCCTTGTCAATGTCAGATACCCGAACCCCTCACATTTCCCCTTAGTGGAAAATGATGACACCTCCATCACTATGTAATAAGATTCATAAAAATTATAAATCACATTTATATAATTAAAATCAAAATAAAAAATTATAATTAATTGAAAAAAACAATAAAAAATATCATTTAAACCCTTGTTTTTTATTAAAAAACTACAAATTTCAATTAAAAAATTAAAAAAACATAAAAAATTGAACTTACTTCTCAATCTTGAGAGAATCAAATATCAGATTATTTCTGATATGCAAAATCCTTTGGGTTGTGTTCAATGTTTTTACAATGAAAATGTTGAACGTGGTCACGGGCTACAAATACAATTTACTGGTGAAAATTCGATATCCGATTAGGCTTGTGCTTTAGCTTTTGGCTTGGCCAGGTGTACTGACACCTAGGCCTACTTAAAAGTCAACAAAATTTTTAGTGTGCTTTTGGACAAGTGAAAAGTTCAGTTTTTCACATCGCCACTTTTTGGCATATCATGATACTGCATGTACCCAGTTCATGTTGATTCAATTGAAGTTGCATACAAATCATTGGTGTATCACTCCATTTAGGTTCTAAATATTCATATTTCTCTCATCCCTTTCCCCACATACACATTTAGTTTTAGGTGAGCACTATTTAGGAACCGGCCCATCTTTCGTAGATTCTTCTCTCATTTTAGGACAACCCACCACCCGAGAAAGTTTCCATGTTTGACAGGATAGCTAGATTTCATATCAAGTTACAGGGGCAATCTTAATTGACAACAATTTGACAATTAAAATAGTAGAAGGAGAACATGCTTTTTTCTATCAGTCAAAGGAATCAAACAATAACATTAATGTATAATCCTTTCCTACAAGATAAAAATGCCATAATAAAATGTGTTGTGATCAAGGAACTGAAAAAGGTCAAGATGAGAAAAGAGAAATTTCTACTCTAATGCACATGTAGTTAACATGTGTTCCGATGAAGACATAGTGATGGTGCCTATTTTAAAGATCCATTTTGTCTTGAGTGCCAGTCTCTAAAAAATACTTGGGCCATTGTATGCACTTATTAGATGTTGCATGTGCCAAAAAGGAAAAACCTATCTTGGATTCTTATGATAACATAGCTCAACTTATGCAAGTCAACTCTGATGAGAATGTATTTTGAAATCGAAACTATTATTTGAAAGGTTCAACTAAAATCATGAAAATTGAAGAAAAAGAGTCTTAGGTATTGAGTAAGAATCAGAGAACCAATATTGAACAATCAAGGAAAACACAAGAAGAAGATTTGTCTCCTGGTACTTTTACTTGTATACTTGAGATGTTGGAAAATAATTCTTTTTATTCTAATGATCTCTTTTATACTAATCCAATGTTTAAAATAGAATATTCAAGCCACCAAGTTATAGTTCCAAATTTTTAGAGGTCCATTAGGAATCTTGAAATTCTAATACTTCAACTCATTCAATAAAAATCCATTGATATCATGCAAAAGGAAGTTGAGTTTATTCCAAATTTAAATGTCTTCAATGAAGAATGAATATTTGGATAAGTTTCGTCACATAGGAAAGATGCAAATGCTAAAAAATATTGGATTCAAGTTCAAGGAGCAAGCTTACAACTGATTTCATAGGTACTCCAAGGTCACCACATGCTTATATTACACCATGTCATTTATTTTTTCTTAGCGAGTTGATGGGTTTTCATAGCTCATCTAGAGTCATCTATGGTATGGGTACCTACCTTGCACATATTTTAGGTAGAAGCTATTGTTGTTTTAGTTTCATTTTCATCTTGCTTCTAGTGTCTCAATCAATTTTCTATATTGTCCCCTTTCGACTCAATTTCCAATTGAATAATGCACTAATCTGTGAAAAGATTCACGATTCATCTAGAATTCTTTATAGTCCTTATCCCTAGTTGTAGCTAGTTGTTGCCCTGATTTTGACATAGGCATAATCAAAGCTTTTACTTTCAAAAAGATGTCATTTGAGGTTCAATATGTGTTCCCAAATAATATATATGAAAACATGTGCCCCTGATATCCTAGATAAGTATCATTTTGATTATCATTATGGTCAACCCTAAAATGCACTAACAAGCACAAAAAGTGATGTACTTGAAAAGTATCAAGTTTTAGGTAGATTTATTTTATGAGTGTGTCTTAGTCATCATTTTATGTCATGTATCTAGGTTTTGTCCTAACCTAGTTCATGGTCCGTAAAGTTTTAAACCTTCAATTTTTTTATGTCCCACACTTAGAAAGTGTTAGAATCTCTTGTCTTAGGCTTCATCATGAAGATCAAACTCTGGGTTATGCTAACTTGGCCATCCCCAACCTACAATTCAAATTTTAGAGCTTAAGTTATCTACAATCAAAAGCTATGGACATTTTTCAAAAATGAGTACTAAGTTTCAAAAGAGGAAATATTAAATTATTTAATAAAATCATTTCAATATTTGTAATTAATTAATACAATATTCATCCCTTCTCATGATTTTTAATTTAATTTTTTTAAAACACTTCTCTTTCCAAAAAAAAATTGTAGGTTAACCATCCTCCTATTTTTGCATGAAAAATCCAAAATCATTAAGCTTTCTTAACCATACAAAAATAGAATGTTAATTAACCTCTCCAAACTATGAAAAAAAATAAAAAATTAATTAACCTCTTTTTGGTTAAGCTCCCATCCTCTTTTGCATGTTTTCAAAAACATCCCAGCTCGTGAAAAATTGGAAATGTTGGAGCAAGTTGTAGACATCCATCAAAGCATGATAGAAAGAGAGATTCATCAAACATTACAATCAGCTCCGTAGACATGCATACAAAATGATAAAACAATATATGGATATGGATTAAAATGCAGACAAAGATTATAATGTTTTTGCTAATGTTATTAGCCTACATACAACCTTATCTTCTATAGACTCTCCACACTATTTATATAATTAAACCCCTAAAAGTAAAGAAGATGAACTATGATCAAAACTTCCCACACTATTTCTATCACCACCCTAAAGTTAAAAGTATAGAAGTATACAAGCAAACTATGGTCAAAACTTTTATAATTTTGACTATTAGAAATAGAAACACACATTTATATATATAAATATTTATACATTATTGTAAATGTAGCATTTTTATTAACACTCTCCTCAGAAATATCCTAAATTAAATTTTAGCGTAATAAAAATCCAAAAAAACCCTAATTGGTCAAGCGGGTAGCGAGTTTGCATTGCGTGAGGAAGAAGAAACGTGACAGTGGGGAAGATGAAGAGAAAGAGGTCGGAAATGGATGGAAAGGGTGGCCCATTTTCAGGTAGGCAATCACTCTCAGATGTCACACATGATTCTCAAATACTGCAGTGCTGCGTATTTAATGTTTATACCTTGTATGCCTGCATGTAGATCGAAATCGACAGAAACAGAATGGACACAATGGGATCCCATATTTAGGTACGCAATCAGTCTCAGATGTCTATCATCTTACTAAAATTATCAGATCTCAACAATACAATATGTTCATCCCTTGTATGCCTCTATTTATACTTGTTATAATATATCAGCTATTGGATTTCACTTTGCACCCTAATTATAATATTGTCTATCGATGTATTTACACAATTTGGGTTGATATGATACTCATTTTTCGATTCATTCCGTTGAACAAGTATTGTGTTTTTCCTTGTTTTTCGAGTCATTCTGTCAGATGGTTGATATGATGATCATCTTCCGATTCTCTTCCTTCATTGAGTCAGCCTGTGCAATTTTATCAACTTGTTATTATCCTATGCTCGTGATTCGATATAACCTATTTTCACAAAGCGTGGTTATAATAGTAATTGATTGCAGTAGATGCGGTTTGATTTAAGGGATGTGTTTTGGCTTCATCGTTGATTTTAGAACACTGTTTCGGGGCTTTTCAAACAGATCTATTTGTGCATGCATATCCAAGCCATCATATCTTGGAACGCATCTTGTTAACAGAGTCTGCATGCCAATAATGCTTCCTTCCTTATGTTCACCACTATCTTCTGATTTTCTTTTTCAAATGCTTGATCTATATGTTGGATGGGTTTGTTTGTTCTTTATATCTACTCCTGATAAAGCCTAATACATTGAGTTTTTATAATAAACATTTAGAGAATTTCAGGTGAGACATCATTATTTCAAATTCAGCATGCTAATAATCCTTCCTCCGATTTTCTTTTTCAAATGCATGATTTTTATGTTGGATGGGTTTGTTTCTTCTTTATATCTACTCCTGATAAAGCCTAATACATTGAATTTTTATAATAAACATTTAGAGAATATCAGGTGAGACATCATTATTTCAAATTCAGCATGCTAATAATCCTTCCTTCCTAGTGATTACCAAATCTTTTGATTTTCTTTTCCAAATTATTGATCTTTATGTTGGATGGGTTGTTTGATCTTTATATCTACTCTTAAATAATGACAAAATCTAATTTATGATTTTTTTGAATAAATATTTCTCAATAGAAAATAGAGAATGTCAAGGTGAGACATCTTATGAACTAATTCCACATACTAGTAATGCTTTCTCATGTTTAGCACAATCTTTTTATTTTATTTTTTTCAAATTATTGATGTTTATGTTTAATGAGTCTATTTGATCTTTATATTTACTCTTAAGTTAGATGATGACAAAATCTAAATCATGAATTTTTGGATTAAATATTTTTCAATTCAAATCTAAATTTTAATTAGTTAATATAATTGATAGGGAGATAAAATAAAATGTGGTCCTAGAAAGATTAGATCATCTTCTTTATTATAAACAAGATATCTTATTAATATTTTTGATAAAGGTAAAAGTAGGTTTTGAATGGAACCTGAAATCATTTACAATATAGGAGAAATTTTTTTCAATTCAGCCCTTACATAATTCGAAAGCCCGCTAAACATCAGACAACAGGACCCCAACCATCCCAAAAAGATAACATAAAAAACAAAACAAGCGGCGAGAAAAAAAAAATCTAGCACAAAAACCAACAACCACCCAGCAACCAACCAACAAAAGCTACTTTATTTTTTCCATGGCCTTCTCTGCCTATTTATACAAATCCTCCATCTTTTGAATGGAGTCTTTAAGACCTTTCAGCTCCTTAGGGGTATCAAGCAGTTTCCTTCTGAGGCCACTTCTAGTTCTAGTTCCCGGCCCTGAGCTCCCAGCATCACCATCCACCGTAATAGTTGTATTCTCTAGCATGCTATTCTCCAGATGGTTGTACAGAGCCTTAAGGTTCATCACTGAAACACTAAGGCCCTCATTGATATGCTTAAGAACTTCATTGATGATATGCCCATTGTAGCTAATTTTCTCGGTCAGGTCCTTAAGATTCTCATCCACCATTGCTTTGATTTCTGTAGTCTTTTCATGATTCTCTTTTTAATTTTTTACCTTCATCAAGACTACAAGAGCTTGAAACAAGGGTGCAAACTTAGTGTATAACAATTCTGGCATGCCTAGTGGGACCCTAACATAGTTCATTCTTTGAAGGTTATGCTATCTCTGATATACAGATTGCATAATATAGGCTTTTAGAAGTTGTTCTATCAAGTATATCTAGCGACTCCATTGGTGGAAGGACTCAAGATAACCTTGTTCAAAGTTTATGAAAAAGATTGAGACTAGGAGCTCAAAGCCTACTAAATTTTTAGAGTTACCCTTGAAAAGAGGCTACAAAGGTAGGTCAACTCAAAGAACATCCCCTGCAAGGAGAGTTCAATCAACACCTCTTGATACTACAGAAAGGAGACCTTTTCCCTTTCATTCCAGAAGAAGAGGCAGATCTCTAACCAGAGATCTAGAGGAGGATTCAAATCTAGCAGCAAATACAGCTCACATAGTTGTTAATCTTCAAATTCCAACTCCTGCAATGGCTAGGCAGTTTTCCTTTGCACCTTTCAACTAGGGAAGTCCATTGACTTTTGTTGTACATCATGATGTGCCCATGGTGGCACTAAAGAGCTTACCTAATTTCATAGGTGAAGGGCAAACAACTACTTTTGAGCACATAAGAGATGTGAACACTATCTCCAGCATACATAACATAAGCCAAGAAGATGTGGCCACCAAATTATTAGTAGCCTCTCTAAAAGGTAAAGCTTTTGAATGGTTTAGAACTTTAACTGTTGGCTCCATTACTTCATGGGATGAGTTAGGAGATGCATTGAGTAAGCATTTTGAGGATAAATCAGATAACTTGTCTTTGGTAGAGCAGTTAACAACCATTAAGAGAGACCCTCAAGAGAAAATGACAGATTACAATAGTAGATTCCTCAAAACATGGAATAGAATTCCAGTCTCTGTAAGGCCATCAGCTGACCATGATTTTGTATACTACTTGCAAAGTTTGAATGGTCAAATCTCTATCATGATCCAGTCTATGGGTGGTACTTCTTTACCCCAAGCTTTTGACATAGCTGTCAGGGCTGAAAATTGTTTGATCCAAGCAGGCATGATACATGCTCAATCAGAGGCTTCATCCAGTGGCTTAGTTCCTCAACAAGAATCACAAGAGAATGATATTTCTCTTTTCAAATGGGAGCAACCAGACTTCAATGGAGTCAATGATGAAGTTTCTTTTGTTGCCTATACAAGAGCAAAGAGAAGAGCTCAAGACATGGAGCGAGAAGATTCCAGTGCCAAAGCTACTACATCAGCAGAACCAGTGCAACAAACTACTCCCATCACACCTAAGGAGACTCCTGCCATTACAAGTAAAGAGGTTCAGACTTTCAAAGAAGTGGAGCCCATCATAGTGAAAGCACAAAAAAGAGTACACAGTGTAACACCTTTTAATATTGTAGACAACATGAAGAAGGTGAATGTCACCATGTCCATGTGGGACTCTCTGGCTATTCCGGGGTAGTCTGAAATTTTGAAAAAGGCCATAACTGAGGTAGCAAATCCTCAGCCTGCAAAAGAAGCTGCAAGGCCAGTGTTGGTTAACACTGATCAAGAAAAGGAGGCTCCAAGTAGCAACTCCAAGGCCAATGCCATGCAAGGTAGGAATTCAAAGCCACCTCCCTTTTATGTATCCTTAATCATTGGAAAATCTTCAGTGCATAATTGTATGGTAGATAGTGGAGCTACTAGCACTATAATGCCCAAGAAAGTAGCTGACCAATTAGGACTGAAATATGAGCCCTTTCAAAAGAAGGTTACACAACTTGATGGATCCTCAGTCAATACTATAGGTGTGGCCAAGGATACCAGTCTAATCCTTCATGCTAGTCCTAATTTTTCCATCCTTCTTGATATATATATCATAGATCTCCCTGCATTATTTGCTATATGTCTATCAAAGGAGTTTACAGCCAAGATTGGAGGTTACTTATCTTATGACTAGTCTCACATGCTATTCCATACAAGGTATGGGACCAAGGTCACCATTAAGTTAGAACCATTGGCAGCACACCATATAGAACCATATGTGTCGAATAACATCAATGTAAATGTTGCCCAAAATCTCCTATTCTGCAAATTTGGCCATGTCCTATTCCTGTGTCTCTATTTTTGTTCTGTCAAGCACCTCAAAATATTTCATGGTGTTATGTCTTGTCCTCTGGCCTCTTTAATTTATCTTGGCCTCTGGTCTACAAGTTTAAAATTTTGAAAAGTAGTCGTTACCCTAAAAAGGCCCAAACAATCCCTAAGCCCTGTTATATTTCCTTGTTACTTTATCGGCAACTTAAGTGATCAAAAAAGGCATGTGCATATTAGGTTTCTTCTTGTTTTCCAATTTCCTATTTCCTTCTAGCTGTGTTTTAAGTCATTCAGCGATTCCATGAAAATGCCCTTAGTTGACCATTCACTTAATCAAACCCTGGGTTCACATGTAATTCAGCGAACTAGCAAAGCCCCTCTGTTCGCGTATTCACCTAGCTCAACCATGGTTTATCAAAATATCTCACGAATAAGAAGCCTTTGGTCACTAAATCACCAGGTGAAGGTGGGGTTAGTTCTGTAGGTAGTAGTGAGATTCTGCATCGAACGGTTGTCTTATAGTCTGAAGGAATATTCCAGGAGCATCAGATCATATGCCCGCCATAGATTTGGTATCAGGATTACTTGTTAGAGTGGGGTCCCGATTAGGAAGATCTAGTGGCTGGCGTATCTTCACATAGGCCATTGTCAAAGCATGAGATCTTCAGATGACCATTGATTTTCCCCTTTTGCTCAGCACTGCAGTGTATTGTGGGTCCAATGCCACGTATTTTGATTTGGCAACTCCTGGTTGGTCCATGTGTACCGAGTCAGATTAATTGTCAGTGGGTCCATTGTTAGAGGGTCTGTGGAGACATCAACAAGATTCAAGATCTACGGTTGTCTAGTAATCTGATGGAATCTTCGGGGGCTATCAGATCATGAACCCACTATTAGATTTGAATCCAGTCTTAGGTGGGTCCAAAGTTCTCAGAGTAGGCAATCAAACGGCTGGTGTGTGTTCTCATGAATTGTGTCAGAGGTATAAGATCTTACGATGACCGTCTGATCAAAGGTATGTCAGCTGGGTGATTCGGCGATTTGGCGACTAAGAGAATTTAGTGCTCCTTATGTCTGGCGGTCTCGATAAAGTTTTATGTGTTTTCTTGTTCACGGAATAGTTTAGTAGTGCTCCAAATGACTTGGCGATTCAGTGAATGCTTTGTTTGCTGAATCTCTAAATAAATTGGTGGGGGTGGAAAGTATTCATCAAATCAGCTATTAAAGTGCCATTTTCATGTTCGCTGAATTGGTCGACCAGACTGGGGTTAGCCAAGGTATTAAATGATTCTGTGATAAGGGGAAATTGAAACCCAAGGTAAAGGCTAAGTTAGTTTTGTAGTCAAGTGCCGATCTCGGGTAAAAAGGAAGATCTAACGCTCACATTTTAAAATAAGATTAAAGTTTGAATACCGATCGTCGATAGGGTTTTTTAGCACCACCTGTGACCATTTTATCATTTTTTAAAGTCAAATATCTCAAAATATCAGATTTCAACAGTTATGGTGAGACCGAGTTGCAGGTAGGTAGATGGATCATGGTGGCTGGATTTTTTACAGTTATAAACATGAAATGGACACACAAACACAGATATTTGATTAGCTGGGATATTTTCATGTACATTTATGGCTGAATTAGATAGGTTTAGGGTTTGATTATTATAATAAAAAAAATTATGTAAACCCTAATTAGATTTTTTCTCTTGCCTACGTGGAAGGGGAGGTGTATGTATTATTTTTTGAGAGCTTTAGAGGGTAGAGAGTTCACATTTTGTAAAGAGAAAAAATATCTTTTCTTAGAAGGCCATCTGAGACATTTTTCTGTCCTCTGGTTTTCTACATTTTGTAACCTCCCATTGATAATTTAGATATTGAAGGTGTTTTTGTGACATTCTTCATGTCCCTATGCCTTCTTGTGTGAGTTATTTCTTAATGAATTCAGTATTTACATGCTTCTTAGTGATATCTTAGGATTCTTGATCCCTCTTTCTTTCTGCAATTTTGTGTATCATTGTGGATGATTTGATGTGAGTACTTTTGTGGGTATACTTCAACCCGTTAACTATTTTGTCTCATTCCTATACCTAGTTGTAGAGGTGAATGTTTGTTTGTAGGTCATAGATTGTTGTCTAATTCCAAGGGGTGTTATTGTTTGTGAAAGAATCTCTCTTTCCCTAAATAAATCTTTTTATCTACAGATCCTTTTATGAAGTACTTATGAAAACCTATTCAGTGAGTTGTGATCACCTAGGCCTAAGTCTATTCATTGATTTCATCTTTTATATTGTAATTCATACCATGTTTTTGATGTATCACCTAGTAGGATAGTTTGCTTTTAGTCATTTCCCTTTCAAGCATTCCTTCTATCCCTTTCCCTCAAAATATTTACTTTTCTATCAAGAAGAAAATTAAGGTGATTATCCAAGAGGAACCAGCCTAGAACCTAGAGGTCTCATCTTAGTTAGCATAGGTTCCACAACCTGGAGATGATTCCCATGTTATACTAGGTTATCAAGACTACGAGAGCTTGAGAGAAAGGTGCAAACTTAGTGTATAACAGTAAACTACCCTATATTTGATAATAGTGACTTCCAAACCATTGCAAAAGTAGACACTAAGATAGAGAATATCCCTAATATTCTACTAGATGAAAGAGCTTCAGAGGCCCAAGAAAATCTAATCTGGGATTTTGGTTTGGGAAGTTATTTAATACAAGAAAGTGGAGCCATAGAACCAAGCCTTCTCAAAGAAGACACTGATTCAGAGGATCAGAATAATTAGGTTTGGGAACTCTTTTTTGATGGAGCTAGAAGTAGACATGGTTCTGGTGGTGGTGCTATGCTAGTGTCCCCAAAGGGAGAAAGGTATTACACTACCTTTAGATTTAGTTTCTCTGGTACTAGCAACACTATAGAGTATGAAAGCCTTGTGAATGGACTGGAGTGGGCTAGGAAAAGAGGACTTAAGGCGCTAAAAGTTTATGGTGACAGTGAGTTATTTGTCAGCCAAGTAAGAGGGATAAGTGCAACCAAAAATGACACTTTGAAAGCATACAAACATAGAGTTTGGGATGCAATTGAAGACTTTTGTGCTTTAAATATTGTTGCGATCCCTAGGAAACTAAATCAAAATGCATATAGATTAGCTGTTGTTGAATCTCAATATAATATTCCAAATAGCATTTCAAAAGAAATAGATCAACAACATATCAAAGTGATTGTCAGACCCTCTATTCCTGATAATGATTTCAATTGGTAGGTGTTTGACAATGATGAAAAAATTCTATAGTTCTTATTTAAAGAGGATGTCTTTTCAAAGCATAATCAAGAGAGGTTATCACAGAACTATGTTGATCAAGTGATACAACTTAAGTCCAATAAGGTGCCTAGAGGTCTTGTCACCTTAGAGACAGTCTTCGACAAGGATGATCAAGTTAAGAAGAGAAAAGCTCCCCTGGTAGTTCAACAAGAACATTGTGTTGAATTAGAGTTGGAACCAGGTAAGAGTTTACAATTTGGAAAAGTAAACACTGAATTGGAAAAGCAAGCTTACACTCAATTATTCAAGGAATTCACTGATGTATTTTCATGGCAATATGAAGACCTCAAAGGTTTTGATCCAGCGCTTGCCCATCACACTATTGAATTAGAGCCTAATGCTAAACCAGTGAGGCAAAAACAAAGGCCTATTAATCCAAAGCTTGAGCCACTTATGCATAAAGAAGTGCCCAAATTGATAGAAAGTGGTATCATCTACCCCATTAAGCATACTAGTTGGGTTTCCAACCTTTTTCCTTTCAGGAAGAAGAATGGGGAGTTGAGATTATGTGTTGACTTTAGGGATCTTAAGAGAGCCTCCTTAAAAGACCTCCATCCACTACCTTCTATGGAACAAATCTTACAATGTGTCTCTGGATCTGAGAGATTTTCATTATTGGATGGCTATTCAAGATACAATCAGATCCTGGTTAATGAAGAGGATCAATATAAGACTACATTTACAACCAAATGGGGAACCATGGCTTATCAAAAGATGCCCTTTGGTTTGTCAAATGCAGGTGCTACATTTTAGAAGGCAATGGATATGGCCTTTAAAAGCCTCATGTAAAAGTTTGTATTGGTCTACTTAGATGACATAACTGTCTATTCTAAACATGCAGTAGATCACACCAAGCATTTGAGGCAAATCTTTGAAAGGTGTAGAGAATTTGGGATATCTCTTAATCCCAAGAAATGTATGTTTGCTGTTCATGAAGGAAAATTGTTGGGATATGTAGTATCCAAAGAAGGGATCATAGTAGATCCTGAGAGAATTGCAGCCATCTTAGAGCTACCATTGCCACATCATAAGAAAGGTCTCCAATCTTTCATAGGAAAGATTAACTTTGTTAGGCATTTCTTGCCTAATATTGCAGATTTATTGAAGCCTTTGACAGCCATGTTAAAGAAGAGTTCAACTTTCAGTTGGACTAAAGAAGGAAAAGCTAATTTCTAGGCTATCAAAGAGGCCTTAATAGAAGCTCATGCTCTCCTAAACCCAAATTTTAGTAAGGATTTTATCCTTTATGCTTATGGGGGTCATGATGCTATGTCTACAATGCTGACTCAAGAAAATTCAGAAGGATTGGAGCAGCCCATTGCTTTCTTTAGCAAAGGTTTAGAAGAGTATGAATAGAGATACTCTTTTGTAGAAAAACATGTACTTTCTATGGTAAAGAGCCTTAAAAAGTTCAGATATCTATTGACCCATAGCAAGGTACACTTGAAAGTTATTCATCCAAGTGTCAAAGAATTTTTTCTTTCTAAGGACCTAAATGAGAAAAGAGCTGGTTGGATCACCAAGGTAATGGAGTATGACATTGATATCCAAACCACCAAGCTAGTTAGAGGAAGAGGTCTTTGTGAGCATTTGGCAGGGGATGAAGGTTCAAAGAGACCAGAAGAAATGGATGCATCTTTGGTTGTGCATTCTACAGAAGAACATACCCAGGCATCAAGTTGGTTACCTAACATGGTTCATTTTTTGAAGATAGGACAGTGTCCTGTAGGTTTGGATTCAGCAAAAAGAAGGTATTATAGATTGCAATCTATTCTTTTTGTGTTGATAGATGAGGTTATTTTTAGAAAGGATCACAATGGTGTGCTTTTAAGATGCATAGATTCAGAAAAGATAGCTGATGTCCTATTTGAATTTCATGATGGACCTTCTGGAGGTCACTTCTCCCCTAGGACTACTGCTTTTAAAATCATGAGGGTTGGATACTATTGGCCATCTATCTTTAAAGATAGTCATGAGTATGTGAGAAAATGCATCAAATGTGCTATGTTTGCATCAAAAGAAAGGCTTGCAGCCTTACCCCTACAGCTAGTCAGAACAGAGAAACCTTTCATGAAATGGGGTATAGATTTTATTGGAATGATTAATCCTCCATCTAGTGTAGGACACAAGTGGATAATCACCACAATAGATTATTTCACTAGATGGACAAAAGAAATTTCTTTAAAAGAAGCAAATGAGAATGATGTATTGAGTTTTTATGATGACATAATTCATAGATTTGGCATTCCAGACTCCATAATATCAAATAATGTATTAGCATTCATAGGCCTCAAAGTCTCAGAGTGGGCAATTAGGAGTGGCATTTATCTAAATACAAGCTCAAACTATTACCCTCAAGGCAATGGCTTAGCAGAATCAACAAACAAGAACTTGATTAGGATAATCAAGAAGACCCTGCAGGATAACCAAAGGAGTTGGCATACTAAGTTGAAGTATACCTTGTGGTTAGACAGGATTACCCCAAAGAAGATCATTGGAAATTCTCCTTATATGCTAGTATATGGAAGAGAGGCTAAGCTGTCCATTTCAACGAAATTACCAGCTCTGGACTTAGCTACTCAATATGCCCTATTTGAAGAAAGAGATCCTCTACATATCAGGTATGCTCAGCTCATGAAGCTTGAGGAACTTAGAGGCAAATCCATGAAATATATGGAGTTTCATCAGATTCAAACAAAGAAGAGTTTTGATAAAAGAGCCAGGGTCAAAAATTTCAAGGTCGAGGATGTAGTCCTCAAGTGGGATGAATTCAGATCCAGACCTGGCAGACATACAAAGTTTGACTCATTTTGTGGTGGACCATTTGTTATAATGGAGTGCAGGGGACCCAATGCTTTTCAACTATCAACTCTTGAAGGAGATGCCTTGCCAATATTAGTCAATGGTTTCCACCTGAAGCCCTATTTTGAGGTTAATCCCTCTCTATGAATTTTGTAAAAATGCTTTCTTGCTTTCTTCCTATTTTCTAGGTTAGTTTCCTACTTTTCAAGAAGTGTCTGTGCACAAGTTCATCCTTCTGGTTCTAGTTTTGTCCCTCTATCAAGTTTTGTGCTTAAATGATGACCCCATGCCCAATGAATTATGTCAAGGCCACTGGTTTTCCATGTCTAGTAGGCTGACATCCAGCAGAAATCACCAAAATGTTACCCTAATTTTCCTGTGCATGCAAGTTTGGCTGATATCTATCCCAAGGTCTTTGTTTTTATCCTGCTAAACATCCCTAAAATTTTCATGAAATTATGCCTTGTCTTCTGGCCTCTGTAATTTGTTTTATTCCCTAGTCTGCAGTTTAAATATTTGAAAAAAGTAGCCATTGCCAAGAAGTAACCGTGCAAACCCTAGCCTTCATTCTATTTTCATGTTACTTTATCGGCCACTTATATTTCCTCAATTCCCATGTGCATTTTAATTCCTTTGGTTACCAGTTCTCTAAGATCTCTGGTGGTGGTCTTTCTTATTTGACGAACTGGCGACGGCTCTTCCTTCAATAGCGTAATATCTTAATCCTGGCGGTTAACTCCTCGATGGCTTGCGACTCAGTGAACGTTACCCTTTCTTCAGTCACATAATCGCTTAAATTTTTGGTGGTCTCAGACTTGTGTGGGGTCCCAGTTGATGCGATCAATGGTTGTCATAATATCTCATAGGGTCTGTCAGAAGCTTGCGATCTTACGACAGCCGTCAATCTTCCCTTTTATGCGGTGCTTCAAAGTTGAGTGGGTCCATTTCTAGGTGTACACAGTTGGCGTATTCTAATTGGTCGACATGTGAATGAGTCATTTCTTGTCAGTGGGACTAGGCTCTTTCAGCAATCAGAGGTTTTGATAGTCCTCAGAGGATCAACGGTTGTCATATCTTTGCAAGGGTTGTGTCAGAGGTATGAGATCTTCAAACGACCGACGATCTTGCTTTTTGTCAGGGTTTCATCAGTGGGTCCTCATTCGCTGATGTGCTTGAGTATGATTGCTCCACGTGGTGATGATGGGGTTTGCAGTGGGTCCATTTGTCAGAGGGTCCCTAGTTTAATAAAGATCTACGGTGGTTATATGATCTAAAAGAATATTTAGGGGCCATGAGATCATGCACCCACCGTTAGATTGGAATCTCATTTACAGTGGGTCCGATGTCAGAGAGGCATCGAGGTGTTTGCTGATGGAGTGGTCAAGGGTGAATAAAAGGTTGACAAGTGGCAAGTCTAGGCCCAGGGTTAGTAAATTATTCTATGAATCAGTGACTACAGATCCATTTTCATGTTCACCAAACTTAACCGGGGTTAGCTAAAGTATTAAACGATTCTGCAACTGAAGGAAAATTGGAACCCGATGTAAATGCGGAGTTAGTTTGCAATCAAGTGTTGAGCCCAGGTAAAAAGGAGGATCTAATGGCTGCGTTTTAAAGTTGGATTAAGTTTGAATATCGGTCATCGATAGAAAATTTTAGTGCTACCTGTGACCGTTTTATCAATTTTTAAATTCAAATATCTAAAAATATCAAATTTCAACAGTTATGGCAAGCCCAAGTTGCAGGTAGGTAGATGGATCATGGCGGCTAGATTTTTTATGGGTATAAACATGAAATGGACGTGAAAACATAGATATCTAATCAGCTGGGATATTTTCATGTGCATTTATGGCCGAATTTGATAGAATTAGGGTTTGATTATTATATGAAAATCCAAGTGACCCTAATTTAGATTTTTTGCTCCTACCTATATGCACTAGAGGAGATGTATATAATGTTTTTTGAGAGTTTTAGAGCTCAGAGTTGACATTTTGTAAAAAAGAAAAGTCTCTTTTCTTAGAAGGCTATCTGTGACATTTTTTTGTCCTCTGGTTTTCTACATTCTGTAACCTCCCATTGATAATTTAGATATTGAAGATATTTTGTGACATTCCTCATGTTCCTATGCCTTCTTGTGTGAGTTATTTCTTAATGAATTCAGTATTTACATATTTCTCAGTGATATCTTAAGGTTCTTGATCCCTCTTTCTTTCTGTGATTTTGTGTATCATTGTGGATGATTTGATGTGAATTCTTTTGTGGGTATACTTCAACCCCTTAACTATCTTGTCTCATTCCTATACCGAGTTGTAGAGGTAAATGTTTGTTTGCAGGTCATAGATTTTTGTCTAACTCCAAAGAGTGTTATTGTTTGTGAAAGAATCTCTTTTTTTCCCTAAATACCCTCTTTATTTGCAGACCCTTCTATGAAATATTTATGCAAGCCTATTCAGTAAGTTGTGATCTCCTAGACCTAAGTTTGTGCATTGAATCCATCTTTTATACTATAATTCATACCTTCATTTCAATGCATCACCTAGTACGTAGTTTGCTTTCAGTCATTTCCCTTTCAAGCATTCCTTCTATCCCTTTCCCTCAAAAGTTTTAATTTTCATGTCATGAAGAAAATTAAGGTGATTGTCCAAGAGGAACCAGCCTAGAACCTGGAGGTCTCATCTCAGTTAGCATAGGTCCCACAACCTAGAGATGATTCCCATGTTATACTAGGTTATCAAGACTATGAGAGCTTGAAACAAGGGTGCAAACTTAGTGTATAACAGTTACCTTTTTGTCAAATCCATGAAGCTTTTCCAAGTATGGGGTAAGACCACCTCTTTCCCATTTTTTCCACTCTTTTTTCTCCTAACTCAATTTCTTGCAATCTAGGGGCTCCCTTCTCAGACCACGTCCCATTTTCTCAGAGCTTAGACAACACTAGTTTCTCAAGATACCAAATCAAAACAAAGAAATCTTCATCTATTTCTTACAAATCAAGTTGTTTAAAATCACCCACAATTCATTTGTCATTAACTCCCTAATGATTTTATCGCACCTTACCTGGCAACTTGCTTTCCTCGGTAAATTAATTATCCTTGTCATCATTAACTTTAATTATGTTGCCCTCCTTGTGATTAAGTTTATCATAGTTGATAAGACTTAAGATCTCAGAATTGAGATTCACTTCCCCATTCTAAATTTTTGTGACGTCATTATGGGCTCCCACATTAGCTATACTATCTATAGGCTTATTTCCTTCCTGGTAAATGTGAGTTATGAAGCTTTCCTCAAAATTTTGTAAAGTCATTTTAATTTTTTCAATTATGTGGGCTATAGTCCAGGAGGTCTCACTTTTACCTTTTATGCAGTTAATGATATTAAGAGAATATCCTTCCAGCCAAAACTTCACACAACCCAGCTCTTTTTCTAGCAACACAACATGTAAAGCCACCTTAGCTTCAACAACATGATTGGTTTGGATTTCCAAAGGATCAACCATAGCTCCCAAGCAATTACCAGCCTAGTCTCTTATTAATCCTCCCACCCTAGCCCTTCCAAGATTCCCCTTAGCAACTCCATCAAATTTTCCTTTGAACCATCCCATAGGGGGAACAGTCCAAATGATATAATCTCTAGGGTTGGGATCTTCATTTCTTTAATGACTATCCTAGGAAAGAATATTTTTAAAATTTTGAGAATTGTTCCATAGCTGAGAGTTTTTAGGAATGGTGTTTCTGAAATTCTCCATGAGACTTCTACAAACAAGAATAGTCATCTTTTCATAAGGAGTGTGTTTATCTGTAAAGACTCTATTGTTTCTCTCCTTCCAGATTCTCCAAGTGAAGTGAGGAAGGATGAGATCCCAAAGAACTTTCTCTTCTTTGCCAGGAAGAGGACATTGCCACTAAAGAACAAGATCTTGTAGGCTCTGAGGTTTCACCCACTCCAAATAATTTTTTTTTATAATATAATCCAACACATTTCTAGTATAGGAGTAGTGTATCATCATGTGATTACACAATTCAACCACTTCACAGCACATGAAATATATATTGGGCAAGTAACAGCCCCTTCTTGTGAGGTTATCCAAGGTAAGGATTTTATTCTGGACAAGCAACCAGAAAAAAATGTTAATTTTTAGGATAAAGCTTTTGTTCCATACTTGGGAGCAGAGAGGTTGATCTTCTTCGGTAGTAAGAAGAGAAAAAGCTGAAGAGACGGAGTATTTACCATTATTTTATGGGGCCCATATCAATTCATCATGCACACTTTCTATAATGAACCAATTATTGAGTTGTTTACTCACTTATTTAAATTTTTCATCTTTTTGGCTAAGATCTATCCTATCATCATCTATCAAATATTCCAACACCATTTCCCCAATTGTCTCTTTGCATTCATGAATGGCATTTAGCCATTCTTAATTTTCATTTAGAGGATTTTCTATCAGCCAACTAGAACTAAATCTTCCTGCCATTTCCCAACTTCCATCTAACACGTTTTCTGACCAAGTTATTGCCCTTACTGATACTATTCCAAATAAAGGATCCGTAAATATCCTACTGGGAATTTAAAGTGTTATCTAAAGAGGTAAGATAGTATTTACTCTTTATTATGGAGTTCCATTCTTTTTCTTCTTCAAAGATCCTCGAGCATTGTTTTTCCAACAATTCCTTATTGGTATTAATTATACTTCTAATGCCCAGCCCCCCATATTTATTAGGTTTGCAAACCTTCTCCCACACAACTAGGCTGAGTCTTTTTTTTTCCTCTACCTCAGTCCAAAGAAATCTTTTTTACATTTTTAATCATTTTAGCATACTTATGAGGGATTTTGAACAAACTTAGAGCATAAACCAGAAGGTTTTGGAGTGTAGCCTGTTGGCTCTTTTCCTTGTAGGACCAAACTTGAATCAAATAGTTGGGCTTAACACACTGGTTAGGCACTCAAGCTTGACAAGAAAAAAAAACCAATTGATGAGGATAGAGAGAAATCCTCCTTCTCCTTTGAGCTCCACATTCACTCAAGTGGGTATTGTCTTATCTGCACACTCAAGACACCTCATGACAAACCAAAGGCCTGTAGACAAATTAATGTGGAATAATAATCAATCTCCTATAGGTATCATGTACCCCAATGATAGAAAGTCTCATGCAATAGCCCTACTTGCATGGAATGAGATTGAAAGCTAGAAACCTATCCTAACAACATGAAAGGGAAAGGGTGGGATAGAAAGGAAATGATTTTAAATGGATTTGAAGGGTTCCCTGAGTTACCCTAAGTCCCTGATAGACCAGTGCCTTGTCCAATGGGCCACAGAGTCAAATACCCTACTGCAAGAGATAGTTATGAAATAAGAACACAATATGCTCAATGTGTTGATGCCTAACATCAATCACACACCATGACCAAACCTCAACTTAACACCCACCTGTGCATTCAAGCATGTTATTATCCATCAAAGGATTTTAACCCTCCCCTTAGAAGAGACCTATAAATAGATAATACATTGACCAACATCCACTAGAAGACAAGCATGAAACATCTTTGACACCTCAGCTCATACATGCATAAAAACTAGCCCTGAACCAGTTACCTCTGTGAAGATAGCTCCACTTGCAAACACATAGGCAATACAAGCAGACAAATCAAACACCCTTGATGCATGATCAATGAATTCAAAGCTCAAATGGAGATAGCTTGGTAACAGTAAGAACAAACTGAGTTCTCATGCATAAAATAAATCTGTTACAATATGTATTGTATTCTCTGAACTAGTAAGGAGAGAAGAACACTGTATATGTAGAGAGAAGGAGAAAATCTACAGGAAAAAGACCCTTCACTTGGAACCAATTCTCCTCAAAAATTTTCAAAAGAAGGAACCCTTACAAAGTCAAAAACATGACTACTTATACCACTAGCTACCTTGGGATTCTCTAGGAGAATGCAACAAGCTTAGGGATAGCTAGCGTTAGGGTTTCAACTACCCGACCAACCAAAAATTATCAGAATTCACTACAAGGGCAGGAAACTAAGAAACTTCAGAGAAATAGATCAAAGACGATCTCCAATCATGAAAATTCTCAGAACAGTGCATAGAAGATCACAGGTCTATCAAGAAAGCAAATCAAAACAACCACCCTAAAATCACGCCTCGAGCCATTCCATGTCAATCCTTACATGGTACAGATCCCCACAAACACTCATGGCACCCTGGACCACATTGGAATGGTAGAGAAGATCAAACTCACCAAATCTGGCCCCCTCTATCATCAATTTTAGTCCTTCCTGGTCGCTGGAAATGCCTCTGAGATTCAAATTCAAACTCCAATGGCTAAGTCTTGGTGCCAGCAGCACACCGGCGGTCCTGATTCGATCAGAAATTGGCAATTAAGTCCCGACCGTTAGATCTCATCTTCCTGGGCTTCATATCTTAACCCATCAAGCACCTCAGGTTTCATTCTGTGAACTGGTGATAAGGCAAAAACCTAGTCGCAGGATGAAATACTTAACTCCAGTTGAACTCCGCGAACACATGACTGCACGTGTTGAAAAAGCACTTTTAAGTCATCTGGAAAATTGGTGACAAAGGAACCTTTGCCAATTCATGGAATACTTCCTACCTCCACTAAAGAATCTAGCGATCCCGTGACCGCTCATTCACCAAGTCGCCAGACCAACTAGCAAACCACCAAATCATCTCACGAACTAGCGACAAGACTACATCTTATTGGCACTCCCACCTTTTTATCTAGACTACCAAACCAGACTCCAATCGGGCCCACTTGAAGCCACATGTCACTAAACCATTCACTGATCCATGCCTAGTCACTTGCACAGGACCCACCTTCCATAAGCCTTTGAAAATGAACAGCTGGCGTAAGATCTCATGGCTCTGACAAATTGCATGAGAACTTACGCTGACCATTAGATATATCCTTGTCACAGACCCTTCTGACAACAGCCCCACTCCTGAGCACATCCACGTCGACCAATAGGAACACAGCAACTAAGCACCACATGGCAAACGGTCCCACTGAGCACAATAGGCAACCTGGCAAAATGGAATAAAATCTGACAGATGGCGCATGATCTCAAAGGCTTGGAATATTCCTTGAGATCATACGCCAACCGTTAGATTAAAAGCTTTCAATGTGGGAACCTCTAACAAGCCAAGGCATCACCATCTGAACAAATGAAAACCCACCAACTTAGATCACTATAACCACCACTGAACTGCAACCAGCACCATTCTACCTATGGGCCCCAGGGACACATGGCAGGCAGTCGCATGATCGCATAGCCAAAAACTAGGCTATGCAATCATGTGATAGCCAATCATAGGCTACCACATCACCACCTGGAGACTTGTAGAATTAGTGACAAGAAACTTTGAAGGACTGGGCTCCACCATCCGTCGCACCTGTGCACTAAAGCAAAGCAAACCGCCAGGTAGTTGAATAGAAACTGGGACCTGCATGGCTAGGTGGCAAGCGGTTGCATGATCACATGTCAAAAAATTCTGACATGCAGCCATGTGACAGCCAATTAGGAAGAGCCTAGACCCACCACCCACGTTGAACTTGCACAGTTGAGGGAATGCCAGCAAACAGGGAACTAGTGCGAGGTCGAAAACACACAATGTTTTCAGTGAAAGAGGATTGAAAACACACAAAGTTTCTGACACGTCAATAGATAAGCACACAAAGATGGAAGACAAAGGGTCAAAAACAACATAGGTTGTCGGTCAAAGATTGAAAACATAATGGATTTTTGAAAACACTGTGGGTTTTCGACACTGTGGCAGATTTTGACAAAATTTCCAGCAGACTCTAGAATTTGAATATCTTTCTGGGTTTGGTGAATTAGGAGATGCAGTTTGGACTAAAGCAAGGCAATAACAATAAAGAGCACGAGGCAGGACATTTATAAAAAACATTGCAGGGAACAGGCCAATTTCACAAGATTTTGCTATGACAGAAAAATTGGGCTAACATAGCCTTCAACAATTGAACTTTACCGGCTTGGCTTAACATAGCCCCTTTCCAACGAGCCAACTTATGATGAAATATGTCTATTATGTCATTCCAAAAGGAGGCTTTAGGTTTCAGACAAAGCGGCAACCCCAGATAGGATGCTGGAAGAATCCCAAACTTTCAACCTAAAACAAAAGAGATCTTTTTCCCTCTATCTTCCGATGTATTAATGAAGTAAAGAATGCTTTCCTCCCAGTTTATAAGTTGACCAATAGCATTACAGTAGATATTCAGTGCCTTTTTTAGATTCCTTTCTTCTTTTATAGAGGATTCCCCCATCATAATTGTATCATCAACGAATTGTTCATGTGAGCACTTTTGACAAGAGTAAGATGGTTGAAGACCAACAATCTTCCCTGTCAACACCAAACTGTTAATATATCTCCCAAGGCTTTCATCCATAATAGCAAAGAGGATAGGGGACATAGGGTCTCCTTGTCTCAATCTTCTAGAAGGCCAAAAAAAATTAGAGGAGCCACCACTAACAATGACAGAGTAAGAGACCGTACTAATCAACTCCATAATTAGTCTGACCACCCACAAGTCACATCCAAAGGCCTGAAGGATTTTAGATAGAAAAGCCCAATCAAATATGTCATAGGCTTTCAATAGATCCAGCTTCATCAGGAAACCTTATTTTTTGGATTTTTCCAAGGAGTGAATATTCTCATGCACAACCATAATAGAATCCAAAATTTGCCTCCCAAGGACAAAGCCATTCTTTTGAGGAGATATAAGAGAAGGAAGAAGAAGCAGCAATCTAGAAGTAAGAACCTTAAACATGATCTTGTATAGAAAATTACAAAGACTTATGGGCCTAAAACCATCAGCAGTATTTTCCCCAAGCTTCTTCAGAATGAGATCCATAAAAGTGGAGTTGAGTTCTTTTAGAATTGTCTTGGATCCGAAAAACTCCTTTATTGCAGAGAAAACATCATTTCCAGTATTATCTTATTAATGTTGATTACTCATTTTCTCTTATTTACAATCCTCAAGTAATATTTCTAATTCTGATAATATTAATTAAATTAATTAATTCAGTTTTCCAAAAATAATAAAAATTGAAAGTAATAGTATTTACCTTTCACTTTATTTAATAATGTTCTTCTCACCCTGAAGAAATAAATGTAGGCCTATCCTCTAGAAGGCTAGTGGGAGTTTTTAAAAGTAAAATTTTGTGGATGAATTGAAGATGTTCAAACTCTTATTGAAATTGATATGTATTTCATTTCCTTTCTTGGGAGGAGTGAAGTTTTTGAGATGCAAATATTTAGAGTTTGAAGGTTTCGACAAAAACCCAACCATTCTCTTTGGAGTGATTGTAGGTCAAGACAATCACTACAAAGTAAATTTGTAAAGTCTTCCTTTAATGAAAAAATTTGGTAATAAATACATTTTCCATTATATTAACTCAAACAAATCTGGAAGTATAGTTGTTTGTACATGTTAAACTAAAGGGGTCAAGTTAATTAATATTCAAATTTGAGCATGATGGAATGTGGGTTATGTTAATGTTTAAGCCTTTCTATTTGGGTGTGGATACATCCCTACAATTGGCATGGACTTCTAGATAACTGTGTTACATTTTCCCTTTACTTGGTCGTGGGACTCTTATTATTCTCACATAGTATGTTCGAGAGATACATTTTTTGGAAAATACAATCTGGAATACTTTATGTGTTCGTTGTACACAACTACCGTTCATTTTTTAGTGTTGCATTGTATGAATTTCTTGAGTAATTGCATAAGTAAGGCATACTACTATTGTCAACATATAATAAAAATTATCTACTTCATTACTTATTAACTTATTTGAATTCTAGAGATCGCATATTTAATGAGAAATATTGTCATTATGATCAATATGTTATATACTTTCTATTATGCAATAGATGATATTAAACTTATGTAAACTTTGTTCATGGCTATTGCTTATGAAAGTTCTGAAGAAATTAGAGATGATGAAGATGATGAAGTAGACCTTGAAATTGAATTGATTTCAGCTCTATCTAAGATTAAGAAACTGAAAAAGAAAAATCTAAGTCTTGTGGATCTTCTACAAGTTGAGAGTGTTGAAAAGATGAAGATTGCTACATCTCTTAGAGAGGCTAAAACTCAGCTTGCTGATTCTAAATTGCTGAATGAGGAGGCCAAAAATATTCATGAAGATTTGTAAAATCATATTCAAATAAAGGAAAGGATAACATTGCCAAGCTAGAAGCTGAAATTGTTTCTCTTAGAAACATTGGTAAAACCTCTATGCTCTCAAGTGAAGAACTGTCTTTCAACAGTGGTAAAGTCACATTAGATGATGTCCTTAGCTCTCAAAGACCCACCAAAGATAAAAGAAGAGTTTGCATGCAATCTAATCTAAACTCTTCACCACCGGAAAGTAGTTAGCCTACTCCTAACAAGGTAAATAAACCTTTTTTCTATGGCTACTATTTTGCATGTAATTACTTTGGACATAGAGCTATTGATTGTAGTGTTGCTCCGTACAAGAATTATTTTCAGCATGAAAGAAATGTTTTTAGGAAGTACAACTTGATTTTCTACATCTGTAATAAGTTTGGCCATACATCAAGATTTTGTAACAGCTATAGTGCAGATTTGTTTTATAATGTTGAACCTAAAAGAAGAACTAAAGTGACTAAGGTTTGGAGAAGAAGAGTTCAAGAGACTCCTCTTAAAGATCTAGTTGTTCAAATAGCTCTTCTAGCTAGCAATGAGAAGGATATATGGTATGTTGACAATGGCTGCTCCCAACATATGACAGGTGACTTGAGTAAGTTTCATTCTCTCAAGAAAATGAAAGGTGGTAAAGTTAGATTTGGTGGTAGCTCTTTTGCAAAGGTTTCTCGTATAGGTACAGTCCTAGTTAATAATGATGAAACTATTTTTGAGAATGTTCTTTATGTAGAAGGTTTGAAACACAATTTTCTAAATGTAAGCCAGCTATGTGATCAAGGTTATGATCTTATTTTTAACTCTAATGCTTGCACTATTAAAAGGGAATTGAAGTCATAGCTAAGGAAACTAGAGAAGCTAATAATCTCTTCATTCTTGATGATTCTAATGATGATACATGCTATTTGAGGAAGGTAGAGGATGCTTGGCTTTAGCACAAGCGGTTTGAGCATATTAACTTTGACAATCTTATCAAAATCAGAAAAAAGGAGGTTGTTAGAGATATGCCTATGCTAGAAAAAATAGTTGATGTTGTTTGCAAAAATTGTCAAGAGGGAAAAAAAACTAGAGCTTCCTTCAAACCAAAAGATGAGTTCAGAAGTAGGCCACTTGAGCTTCTCCATACAGATCTTTATGGACCAACAAGGGCAGAAAGTCTTCAAGGTGGGAAATATTTTATGCTCCTTATTGATGACTTTACTCGCATGACATGGGTTACATTTCTAAAAGAAAAATCAAAGGATTTAGAAAAGTTCAAGATTTTTAAAAATCTAGTTCAAAATGAAATGGATATGAAAATAAAATGTTTGCATTCTGATAATGGGGGACAATTCACTTCTAATGAGTTTGTTAAGTTTTGTGAGCAACATGGTATCAAGAAACAGGTTTCAGTGCCAAGAACACCACAATAAAATGGTGTTGTGGAAAGAAAAAATAGAACCGTTCAAGAAATGGCACATTGCATGATGAACGAAAGAAAGGTGAAAGATGTTTTTTGGAGAGAGGTTGTCCACATAGCAATTTATATTCAAAATAGAACATTTTTGAGACCCAAGCTCAAAAAGACTCCATATGAACTCTGGAAAGGTAAACTAGCTAGTGTTAAGTACTTTAAAATTTTTGGGAGTCCATGCTACATTAGGAGAGATGAAGATAATTTGGGTAAGTTTGAATTGAGAGCTGATGAGGGAATTTTTATTGGTTATTCCTCTAAAAGTAAGGCATTCAAATGTTACAATAAAAGACTTCATAAATTAGTAGAGAGTGCAAATGTTAAGGTTCATGAGGTTACTAATCAATTTGGTGAGAATGATGACAGCCCTGAAGAAGGTAAAACTCAAACTAGCACTATGGTATCTTCTAAAACTCAAACTAGCACTATTGTACCCTCTTCTCCTCTACATGTTCAAGTTGGAATAGCTAGCAAGAGTGGTGAGAATGACAAAGGTAAAGTACAATCTTCTCATGAAGAAATAGTTCCTACTTCTAATGATGTTGAAAATTTACATGATAATTCTGGGAATGATTCTCAAGATGATCGTGACATGCTTCTAATTTCAAAACTCCTAAGTTTTTGCAAAAGAATCATCCTATTGATCAAGTTATAGGTGGACAGAAGTCTAGAAATGCTAGGAAAAATGTTAACTATTTTGAGGATGATGATTTCTCACTTATTTCCATGATTGAGCCTAAGTGTTTTGAAGAGGCAGTTGTAGATGAACATTGGGTGGCTGCTATGAAAGAGGAATTAGATCAAATCAAAAGGAGCAATACTTGGGACCGTGTACCAAGACCCATCAACAAGAATGTGATAGGTACAAAATGGGTTTTTCGGAACAAGGTAAATGAAGATGGTAAGATAATCTGAAACAAAGCTCATCTAGTTTGCAAAGGTTATTCTCAAATTGAAGGTGTGGATTTTAGTGAGACCTTTGCACTGTTTGCAAGGTTAGAAGCAATCGGAATTTTTCTTGCATTTTCTTCTTTCAAAGGCTTTAAATTTTTCCAAATGGATGTTAAATCTACCTTCTTAAAAGGAGATTTAGTTGAAGAAATTTATGTCGAACAACCGGAAGGCCTAATTTCTAACAATGTAGACTATGTATGAAAGCTAAAAAAGGCATTATACAGACTCAAAAAAGCTCCTAGAGCTTGGTGTGATAGGCTGGATAATTATTTGTAGTAGCAGGGCTTCAAAAAGGGATATGTAGACAGCAACTTATATGTTAAAGAAGAAGGTAACAACATTCTTATTGTTGTTGTTTATGTTGATGATCTAATTTTTGGGAGTGGCATTGTCAATATGTCTAAGACATTTGCTTCTTGTATAAAGAATGTGTTCGAGATGTCTATGATGGGTGAGTTAATGTACTTTCTTGGGCTACAAATTAATTAATCTTCTAAAGGTATTTTCATTTCCCAAGCTAAGTATGTTAGAGAGTTACTTAAGAGATTTAGGATGGAAGATTGCAATTTGGTTAGCACTCCTATGGAAACTAGATGTAAGCTAAGTAAGGAGGATGTGTCGCCTTCATTTTATCAATCTATTTATAGATCTATGGTAGGAAGTCTGTTGTTTGTGACAGCCACTAGACCAGATATTATGCAGGTTGTGGGATATTTTGCTAGATTTCAAGCCTCTCAAAAATAGAGACATGTTCAAGTTGTTAAGAGAATTTTTAAATATCTGAAAGGCATAGTTGATCTTGGTCTTTGGTTTCCAAAGAGTTCTGATTTCTCTCTTACAGCCTATACAGATGTAGATTGGGGTGGCTCCATGGATGACAAGAAAAGTACCAGTGGTTGTACTTTCTTTTTAGGTGGTTGTTTGGTCTCATGGCTTAGCAAGAAACAGTCTTGCACTTCATTATCCACCACTGAGGCTGAATATGTTGTAGCAGTTTCATGTTGCACTTAGGTAATTTGGATGAAGAATACCTTATGTGATTATAAGCTTGAGTTTACTGATCTTATTTGTATTTTTTGTGACAACACAAGGGTCATTGATATCTCAAAGAATCCAGTGACACACTCTTGAACCAAGAACATTCCAATCAAATATCACTATCTGAAGGAGCAATTTGCAAATAACACTGTTAAGCTAGACTATGTTTGTTCAAAGGAACAACTTGCTGATGTGTTTACCAAACCTCTACCCTGAGATCACTTCGAGTATCTTTGAAGCAAGCTTGGTGTTGTTTCACCTGAGTGAAAGGTTTGTTTTCAGCAGATGCTCTTCATTGTTACATCTTTTGAACTATTGTTGTATTTCAAAGATTACATGGTCATTGATGACAAAGGGGGAGTAGATCTTCAAGGAGAATTGTTTTTAGTTGGCTCAGTTTTGTGGGGGAGATATTTTAGATTTACTTCAGATGTTTCAGTTGGTTTAGCTATTTAGGGGGAGTTGTTTCAAATTTGCAACTATTCAATGGTGTTTTCAGTGAGCTTTCCATCAATGACAAAAAGGGGGAGATTGTTAAGTTTTTGTCAGTGATGAATGCATATTTTTTGTGTTGTTTCCTTCTGCCATCCTTCATCATATTCTTTCAGCTGCAAGCTCTAAGTCTTTTAGATTGGCTGGCATAGTCAAGCACTCTCAAGCCATGTGTTTTGTTTGAATGCATGTTCTATTTTAAAAGAAAATTCTTATATGTTGTGATTTGTGCCTGAGCTCATGTCGTGTGTTAATAAAGTGAGTGTTGATTATGAAAAATGCCAGGCTTTCATTTATAACGGCATGTTTATGTGAAGATTGAGTGGAGAGATAAAAAAAAAATTTGTGTGTGGTTCTATGGAGTGAAGTAATGTATGGAATCTCTGCTACATTCGAGTGTTGTGCAGAAGTGTTCTTCTTCCTAAACCAAATACGCAAAGAAAAACTCAGTCTAGGAGTTTCTTATTGCAATCACACTTTTGGATTTTTTTACAGGTGTTAGAAATGTCAAGCATCCCAAACACTTGCCTTCTGGGAAGTATTCAAGTATTTTCATTGTACCGTAAATAAAAAATGACATGATAAGCTAGAACGGACATAAAAAATGAAAGAGACCAGCCGTTTTAAAAAGAAGAAATTATTTAGTTTTGGATTGCATTTTTATGACGAAAAGTATTGACCTACAGTAGAGTAAAAGGAATGGTA
The DNA here is from genome assembly GCA_027943335.1 of Chamaecyparis obtusa. Taxonomy (NCBI): domain Eukaryota; kingdom Viridiplantae; phylum Streptophyta; class Pinopsida; order Cupressales; family Cupressaceae; genus Chamaecyparis; species Chamaecyparis obtusa. The sequence goes on along the minus strand of BSBK01000682.1, from coordinate 2,519,918 downwards.
AGACACATATATAAAAAAATAGTATGATGTGTAATAGGAAATACAATCGAATATAGAAAATGTGATGAATGAATACGAAAAAAGTAACAGGCAAGTAGTTTTGAAAAGAAGAGGTCGTCCCGACATGAAGAATAGATTGTGTGATGATCGTGCATGAATATAGTGGTATCATCTTGAACAGGAAGTTCCTTTTTTCTTAAAAAGGAGTGTAATGTAAAAACCACGTATTGTGATATGAAAAAATGACTAAGGCACATACTATCATGTGGTATTTTAGAAAAAAATTAACACTATACCAGGTCTCGAGAATCTCAGGTAGAACAGTATCCTTTTTGAGAGATGGAAGTGGTAGCAATTTTTTTCGGGGAGACTGTAGAGTTTGAAAAAGGATGCGATGGAGGATTTAGAAAAAATAGTAAAAATTAGAGGTGATATACTGTGAAAGGGAGAACGGTCACATAAAGCTTTACTTTATCTTGAAGATTACTACAGGACATAAGGTTATGACAAGAGGTCTATAGGAAACAAGAAGAGGTAGGATTAGTAGTGATCGGGGGACTCTCTATTCTGCATGAAAAGGAAAATATCAAAATATTGAAGATTGCTATATCAACAATGATAGCTCGAAAATCAAAGAGAGTTAGTTGTTCGAAAGAAAGAAACAATATAAGGTGCATTGGGTGTGGGGGAGTTTTTAAGTAACAATATATTGACTGTGAGAGGTTAGGATCAAAAAAGTTGTGATATCTCAAAAATGGATGGTGCTACCAGTAAACTAAAAGTGAAAGGATATTCTTTAGTAGTAGCACTCTTTGAGGCAACCTCCAAGTAATGGCATCTTCATGCTTAGTGAAGACAAAGAAAAAACTTGTGTTTTTGTCCCATCATTTACCTCTGGTAAGGAAGGTAGTTTCCTTCTAAATCAGGTTGGAGCCTAATCTTCAAAGTTTGAGGAGAGTTGTAGCTCTCAGTTGTAATGGATAGTTTCCCATCTGATTAGTGATGTCCTAGTTTTTACCCGCCTTGGCTTTCCACGAGATAATTCTAGGTGTCTTATTTTCTTTGTCATGTGCCCTTTTAAATTTTGCTTCTTAGTTGTTAAAGTCTTCAGAAAATATTGATTCACCCCCTCCCCCTCTTAGTATTGTTCGATTTTAAAACTTCACATTAAATACAAAAATCCAAAATTTACACAAACTCGCAACTCAAAAGTTTTGAAAAAAAAGAAATAGGTAGCATAAGTGATATTGGTAAGGGACCTTACAGGAGTATCAGAGCTAGAAGCATAATATCTTGTCAATCATGGAATCCCTTATGAGATATTTTGTCCAATAGATCTATATAGAAAGGGTCAACATACTGCAATAGTAATCCTCTTAAAACCTTGAGTTGTAGAAAATATGAAAAGGTATAAAAAATTATTACATTTCTTGGAAAAGTTGAAGCCATCTATCTCCTTTTCAAAATAAGAAGAACTAACAATAAAGATATCAAAAAAGAAATTGAAAAGAAAGAGTCTAAATATCTTGTCATAATAGATTATTTTGTTTCTTGTTACAACATATACAATGATCTTATTGAAAAGATTAAAGATATGAAAGGAAAAATAACTTTTCCTCTTTTTGTAAATTCTATTAGAACAATGGGATCTATATTGTATTCCATTACAAGAGACCATGTCTCAATCCACTACTCAAGAGAATGAGGAAGAATATTCAAAACATAAACCAATTAGTGATGAAGTCTTGGGAGAGAAAACGTTGCATCAATTTTAACCAAAAACGTGTTTCCACCCTTGATGGCCACATTCTAGAAATGAAAATAGTTGCAAGGATAGGGGGACGACAAGACATATTTCCAAGTTGTCCCTAACTCAGAAAAATTTCCAAAAACTATTTTGGAAATGTGAGAAATCATCCACATGTTTCCAATTTACATTGACCATCCCCCACATGGTTAGGGATGGTCAAGCCATCCCCCAATCATCCCAAGGATGAGATGTCATTTCTAACTATAGGAGGCAATACAAAAACCATTGTATTAAGTATTTTTAAAATTTTTTTAGATGCACGATCCCTACATGTTATGCAACCATAAAAACTATTAAAATAGTATTTTATAACTAATAATATTACAAAATATAATAATGATTCAAAATGTTATAAAATTGCATATTCAAATATACTATTTTTTTCATTTTCCTTTAATGGCTCACATCTTTCCTTCTACCTATGGAGCCTTTGAATGTGTATGAAAATGTTGTAAGTCTATGAGAAGAGAAGAAAACATATTTTGTAGAGAAGACATTAGGGTTTGTAGAGAAGAAGAGTAAACTTCAAGACACGTTGGTGTGAGAAAAGAAGTATTTACTATTAGGTATTCTGATTCATTTATTGATTATTTAGAAAAGTTCATAGTTTCAAGTAAAAATGGTAAGAAGGCTATTGAAAGTGAGCAGCCAAGCTCATTTACAAATCTGTTCAATGTATAGGCATGGAAACTGACATGGAGTTCTATTGCACATTTCTTGTTTTCCCATGTCATCTCATTTCATGTGGCTCATTCTCCCTTCTACAAGAAAATGATCAAATACATATGTAATATTGGTCCCTCTTTTTTATAGCACGGAGATCATAAACTACATACTACCATCCTTGATAAAGCATATTTAAAGGTGAATTTGGTGATGGAGGATATGAGGCATACTTGGATGAAGAGTGGTTATTCCATTGTGATGGCTGGGTGGACTGATATTAGTCACCAACCACTCATCGACAGCATGGTCACATGCATAGAAGGATCTTACTTTCTTAGAGTTGTTTATTATTCAGGGAAATGCAATGATGAAGATTTTAAGTTTAGTATTCTGAGAGAGGCCATGGAGGAATTTGGGCCCTCATATGTGGTTTCTAGGTGATCACTAATTCAACACATGTATGCAAATTGGCTAGTATGATTGTGGAGGGTTCTTGTACAAGCACATATTTTGGACTTTGTATTGTGTTCATGCATTGAAGGACATGGGAAAATTATTTTGGTTAAAGAAAGTGGTGACACAAGAGATATTCGAATGTTCACTTGCAACCACCAAATCTCACTCTCTTAAAGATATTTTAAAAGAAGGAATTTATCAAGCATGTAGAGACAAGATATGTCAGTTACTACAATTTTTTAGAGAGGATAGTTGAGGTGCATTGTGCTCTACAAATTATGGTAGTGAATTCATAGTGGAATAGATGGCCTACTCCAAACACTCCTGAAGGAAAAGCCATCAAATAGAGGATCCTTGATGGCAATAGGAGATCCAATGTGAGGCACGACATTGTTGATTCTTATTTAATTAAAACTTCAAAATTTCTTTCAATTTTCAAATTTATGATTTTAATTAAAAATATATATTTTTTGTTCATTTAATTTAAAAAATCAGATTTTTATATTTTTTTCTTATTCATTGCAGATATGTTTTCTCCATTATCTGTCCTATTATATATGTCATCAAATATGTTGATACAGACTCTCCTAACCTTAGAGAGATATAGGAGACTATGTACACTATGCTTTAGAAGATGAAGAAAATAATTTTGGCTCAAGATAAACAATTGGACTTATGTGAGGAGTACATTAAGCCAATTTTCATGTAGAGGTGGAAGACTATGAATACTCCAATGCATATATATAAATATATGCACTAAATTAAAAATTGTATTAGCCTAGGCCTGGAAGGTGCACTCCTATTGAAGATGATCAGATGAGACATGGGCTTATGAAGGCCCTTCAAAAGATGTATTTAGCTCAGGACTCTGGTACACTTCATGAGCAATAGGTTTCCTTAATGGATAGAGTAGTACATGGCATAAAAAAATCCCCCATTGAATGGTGGTAATGGTATGGGACAGATGCACCATAGTTGAGGACACTTGCAATTCATCTCCTCTTACAAGTTGTTAATTCCTCTATTAAAGAGAGGAATTGGTCTATATTTATCTTTATCCACTTTGTGAAGAGGAATATGCTTACATATAAATGAGAAGATAAATTAGTGGCTATGCATAGTGCTCTATGACTTATGGATTGTAAGAATCTATAATATCAACAAACTCTAGCTTTACGATGGGATATTAATCTTGAAGATGCCACACAGGTTAATGAGGATGACACCCTGTTGGGATCATTTGGCGTACCATTAGATGATGCAACCTTTGAGGGAGAGGCTGACAATTATAGTGACTCTAATATGGATGTGAACTAGGGGCAACTCCCATACTATCTTTGTTTTCATTTTGACTTTGAAGTTTCATTTTTTTATTCTTTTGACATTGTATGATATATTGATGCAATTATAATTGAATCTTGATATATGATACATGATACTTTAAGTCTTTACCTTTTCCTTTTGTTGAAACTTGTAGCCTTTGTGCATTTGATATATGATATGATACTTTTCATTGTTTCAATGAATTTTATCTACGAATATATAAAATTGAAGTTTTAACTCTCATTTCATTCATTTGATGTTATCCTATGTTCCTATTTTATGATGATTTAATTTTATTCATTTGATGTTATGTTCTATGATGATTTGATGAATGCCATTTATCATTAAAATAATAATTTTAGATTAATACATTTTATTATGTTGCTATGATGAATGTTACAATATTATATAATGTTTCAAATTTCATGAATATATATAGGTCTCAACTTCCTTCCCCCCCTCTGATAAAATAGAAACTTGTTTCCCCATCTCAAAAACTCAAGGTAACATAGTCTTGCATTAAACATGAAGAGGCCAAGATGAAAGCAAATGTTCCAATTCATGAATCATTAACAGATATGCCATTGTGTGATAATTTTGAACAAGATCATCTCTTTGTGACAACTTGGTTTTCATGAGATGGATGTCTTGGTGAAAGTGCGTGAGTAGAAAATGTCTAAAGAGCCAATTTTTATATTGCAGTAGTCAAATATCTATGTACACTATGAGGTTTGAAGGTTTTCCTATGCCATAAAAAACATTTCTTCTCTATAGCTACCCTAATCACTTTCATTGGATGAGCTATAACCTCTATAAGCATTGAGGCTCTTCTTTTAGTCATGAAAGGCTTGTTTTGATTCTTATCGCATTTGTGATTGGATTTGTTTTCCTTGTATAAGGTTTTTCTTCTTTGTCACTATTACTTTCTCTTAAATATGGGCAATTTGTAATGAACTATACAACTTTTCCACAACTAAAGCATATAAATGGTAGTTTTCGCATGTTCTTTCTTCTTAACTTCCAAACAAAAAGAGATTCCACATTAATTTGTTTCTTCCTAAGAACTTTTACTTGTCATAGGTTCTTTATGCTTCGATATTCTTGTGCCTTTGAAGGTTGATTCCCCTTTTGATATTTTTATGGTCCCCATTACATATGTTGTAAAGATACCATGTAACTAATCCATGGTTAATTTATCCAAGTTCCTAATTTCTATAGCAGAGACTTTAGCATCAATTCTCATGAGAAGAAATCTAAATATCTATTGAACTATTGTTTATTCTTCTATTTTTCCTCCAAGAACCCTTATGGTATTCACTATCTCGTCAACTCTAATTAGATATGCAGCAATATTTTCTTCTTCAAGTGACTTTAGGCTTTCAAATTCCCCTCCATGGGTTTGATGTTTACCTTTGATCACTTTGTTGTAAATTGCACAAGTTATAAAATCACTCCTCTTCATTTTTTGAGTATTTGGGAAATGGACTAGAATTAAGTAAATTCTTTATCAAAATTATTCTAACATTAATGACAACTTTCCAACAGTTGGAATAAAAAGGGTACCAACTTATAGGGATTTTCTTGCAGTGACATCAAATAGAAGGGTACTATAGCTATATCAAATTGTTGCATGATTAAATAGAAGGCAGCTATCATTTAATTCAGCTGCATTGAGTTAAGAGAGAAACCATTCGTAATCATTTTCTATGGCATCTCCTGATATCTTATTGTTGACCTTTAAGATCATAATTATTTATAAGTTGTGTGTGTGAAAAAATTTTAGTTGGAGAACTAAAACTTATAATTTTGGTTATATTTCTGTTGAGAAAACCATTGTAAATATTTGATGGTTAAAAGTTATGTCAAAAGAGTGCAATGATGATTCTACAAGGTGCTAATAAGCTGAGTTATGCTATCAATTTCACTATGGAATTAAGTTTGTGTGAATCAAGGTAATTATGTTTTGAGTAATAAGACTAACCTCCTCCATCGATATGACTAACCTTAGGAAGTTCAAGCTGATTTATCAATTAATAATAATAAGTGGTGTTTGATTTGAGGCATCTACATCCTTAAAGGAAGTGTTACAATATTACTAAATTGTGAGTTTACTTATGTGTTATAGAGGAAATGAAATATAAAGATATCAATCTTTCATGAAATTCAAACACAAATAGGTCTAACTGAAATATCATCAAGGGAGCGCTATGCTTTGGGATTTTAATCCTTTGTTCCAAAAGATTGTGAATGTGAAGTGTGTATGAATGAACTAGACTAACAATGGTAAAATGACTAATTCCAACATAATGCAACAAATATATAATGAAATATAAAAGTAGCAAGACAAATCTAAGATGGAGACAAAGAAAGGAACCTAGAACTTAAATTTGGAGTTGATTGTGTTGAACAAAAGTAGTAGTTGCCCATGTCAACAAGGTGACACAAGATCAAGAGATGGATGACAATAGAATGAAGAAGCTTTGTGCACTTGTTCCCTAAAATATTGGGTAAGACTAGTAGGACAAGGGTATTGGATGCCCTAGTCTTAGGGTCTTAATTGATCTAAAGTTTGGTAATGTCTATCATTATCTTCTTTTCTTGTCTGCAACCTTGGTTTCCAACACCCTTTCATGAGCCTTCAAGGTTCCCAAAGCCTTTTGTTGGCAATATTTCTAGTTGGTTTCAAAACCATGGTCTAGAGATGACAAGGTTCTCACTTGACCTTGTCAGCACCAACTCACAAGTCAGGACTTCAAAGACTCTAACCTCCAAAGAAGAAAAAGTTTCCCAAAAGACTTGAAGGCTAGATTCTAAAAGAATTGTGTGTTCAAAACATCATGCAAGGATTGATTAGATTTTCATCACCTTGTTGGCACTCAATATTCAAGTCACAACTAATTTTCTCTCAAAAGTGAAGTTCTTGAGGCTACCAAAGATAAGTGAGGAAGAAATAAAAGCATGTACAAAGAGGTTTGGAAACCTTTGGCAGGCTCAAAGATGGTTTTGACAATAAATTAAAAAGTTATGTCTTTGCATCAAAATGTTACTTTTGAGAGTTGGTGCAAAGAGAGACTATATGTACAACATTAATGATGTTGTCAGAGCTAAAGGAAATCAATGCCAAATAGGGGAAAAAAATTCAAAGGGAGTCCATTTGCATGTAATTCACAAGAATATTTTCATAAAGGGTTTGAGAGAAAAAAGGAAAAAAAAAGTAGGTGTAAAACATTGAAGAAACTCATTAGAAAGCAAAATCACTCACAAAGAGGTTTTTAGCATAGTAGATTGGTAGGCTCACAACTCTTCCAAATCCATAGTCATAGAAAAAAGTGTTGTTATATGAATTTAATATTTGAAAATTGTGCTCCACTATCATTACGCCACCAAAAATTTTCCAATTTTAGAGACATTTTCCTGAGTTGCATTTCAATCAAAATGAAGTAGATGTTCCTATAATACAAGCATTTATCAAAAATAATTTACAATTAGGTTAAGGTTTCCACCCCATTCAACATGTTCAAGATTATAGGGTTGATTGTTTATATAACTATGAGGTGAGGAAAATGAGTTGGATTAGGATTGCACTCCACAAATAGTCACCTTCAAGTTAAATTGGGACATCTTAGATGTAGAGGATGATGAATCGGACCTATTGGACCCAACTTACATCAATTAAATTCAAATATAGACAATTGTGCTCTTGGATTAGGATCTCCAGGAGCCAAAGGATAATAAAACAAAAAAAAATTGTAGTTATAATAACACAAGTATGCCTTGCCAAAAAGAAAATTGGATCTTCAAAGGTGCAACCAAAAGGTGAGAGAAATAATTCAGATTTAAGAAAACATAATAATATAGTGGCTTCATTAAGCATTACACTTCTTTCTACTTGAGAAGTGACTACACTATGAGAAGGTGATGGAGAAGAACCTTCTCAAGGAAGAAAGGAACCTAAAAAGACTTGAAGAAAAAGAAACAAAAAAGGAAAAGGAAAAAAAGGAAGTCTAGGAAGTTGAGATTGAAGAGATAACTCTCAATTCATTTGGTACTCAACTTCCTAACCCACTTAAAATATAATTGATAAGTCTTCTATGAATAATAAGTATTCATCACTCTTCCCTTTTGATTTACAAAACATCACTAAAATCCATCCTTTGAGGAGAGCTTTGCGATTTAAATATACTATTTCCTAATCATATATTAGAGCTATAGATACTTCTCATTCGTGATTGGAAAATTCTCTTTCAAAGAAGAGTAAAATAGTGCCAATGAAATTGCATGGTGCCAACATTGTGGGACAATTGGTACAGATTATTCCTAAGTCTAAAAAGTTGAAATCCACATCTACATTAATGTGGGATCATAATAGCTAGGGTCGTGTTTGTAGGAATGATTTTCAAGTAACAACTTCTAGATTAGTAGAAAGAGCAACAAAAGACAAGCAAGACAAGGATGATTTGAAAAGGTTTGTTCAACTCCTAATGAGTTGTTTGGATTCCCTAGTTGATTGTACTCCTCAACCAATGAGTGAAACTAGTAAATCCTATAACCCAAGTTCAGCAATTGGCAAGGAAATGGTATGCAAGGTGCAAAAAGATAAGTCTTGTAGAAGGATCACTCAGGAGTATGTAAAGAATATAAAAGCTAAAAGTCTCACTTTCATTAAACAAATTGGGAAAATATATGATGATTCAAGCTTATTGAGGAATGCTATAAATATAGAAATAGTGAACACTAAGCATGAAGAATTGTCGTGGTTACAAGATGACCAATAGTAATAGGAGATTTGGATATGTGCTTAGACAAGGAAATAATAAAATAGATTGGTCACAGTGCAAATGATCCTTAGTGTATTTTTGGATTAGTCATCATTTGCTTGATTAGCTGAGGTGAATGATTACTATGAACTATCTTAGATTTGATATGAAAACAACTACATGGGTAGTTACCCAACTATGTGCATAACAATAATTGAAGCTAACCATTGTATCAAGAGGATTAGCAGGCAATCACCTATAGCATGAGGGTGATTGATGTCAAGAGCTACCCAAGATTGTGAAGAAAATAGTTAACATTATTAATAAGGTCACTATGTGGCATATATTATCAATAAGGTCACGTATATCACATGGATAACCGATGCCAAGTGCTACCCAAGATGGCGAAGCAGATAGTTGACATTATTACTAAGGTCACTAGGTGGTATATATAATGGAAGCTACTACTTCACAGGTAGACAAAATCAATACAATTGGTTCACTACTTGTGGAAATCCTTGGGATGGATGGTGGACAATTCGTGTAGTATGGGATGCACGCTATTGTTAAAGAGTATAAATAACTTTTTTGGGTAGGGGAGAAACCCACTGATGAAGGGTGCTCCCCTTAATACCACAAACACATAACAGAAATAGAGAAACAACAACAATATGCAAGAACAAAAAATTGGCTTCTTATTATCTCCACAAATGTGGAATTACAAACTTTCAGAATTACAATATGCAAAGCCACATGGGCATTCCCTTACAATATTCTGTAGGACAAAGCCTCGAGCTATTACCCAGATCTACTACCCAGAACTATTCTGAACTGCCTAAGACAATAATACAGCCTTCCTTATATAGACAATTTTCCACCGCCTGGGAAGGTTCCAAAATTTTAGCCAATAAGGCCGACCAACTTAGAATTATTTTATTTTACATTTTATTACATCATAGTCGGCTCAAGATAACCTTTGAAACCCGAACAGAAATTTTGAAGAAAATTATTTTCCGCCATTTCAGGTGGCCCAACTTCCGAAGACCATAAGTCATCACCAGTTGACCCACTCGGCTATTATAACCCCATTTCGGAAACACCACGAAGCGCTCTACAGGCTTGACCTGCGCAAGCGCCCGTCACCCAAATTTTCAACCTCATCCGGGGCCTCTAAAGCCTTCAAAATTGAGTTCAAAGTTTCTGTACCCTGCTGCCAATATCAAAAATCTTCAATATCTTCCAATATACACTTGATCTGGCAATGAAACTTTACTGGCAGGCTTATATGACCAAAGTGAACCTCCAAGAAAGAAATCAGATCATTCTGAGCTCATAAAAAAATTACCAAAAATAGTAACTTTCCATAAATAGCAGCTCTGCACAAAATAGCCCTTATTGAATACAAAAATAGAAATATTTTTGGGTGATGCAAGATTGCTCTTACACCCAGGATGCTCCTGCATCAGACACCTGGGGTAATTTGAGAAGTGACCCTGTCACGACTTAGGTGTGCAAAGGAAAACCAAGACGGCTAACCTCCTCCTTTGTCAACCATGATGAATCTTCAATAGGTCATCCTTTCCATTTGACCAAATATTCTTCATATGTCATGTTCCTTGTGCTTCTGCCAACACGACTGTCCAGTATATCTTTGATCTCCTTAGTGTCTAAACTAGTTGTTGGAATACTCCACTATGCTGTTGTGATCTCATCTTCAACACCTCCTTCATGATACTCTGTCAGATCTGAAATGTTAAACACTAGCGAAATATTTAGCTCAGTAGGTAATTCTACCTCATATGCATTTCCTGAATCATGTTTCTTCAGTATCCTACATGGTCCAAACTTCTTCATTTTCAGCTTGTTATATGTACCAACTGGAAACCGCTCCTTTCGCAAATGAACCATGACTTTATCACCAACCTGAAATTCCTTATACCTCCTTTTCTCATCTGCCTTAGCCTTATACTGTGCATTCATCTTGGCAATATGCTTCCTCACCTCCTCATGGATGTTCTTCAAGTGTTCTGCAAAATCCTCAGCTTCAGCACTACTTATTTCTCCTTTATCTATCTTCCTCAATTCAGATGCATTTCTTGGACTACTTCCATATACAATCTGGAATGGTGATTTACCAGTGCTTCTATTGACAAAATTATTGTATGCAAATTCCGCCTATGATAAAATCAAATCCCATCCTGTTGGCTTATCTCCAACCAAACATCTCAGCAAATTTCCCAAGCTCCTATTCACCACCTCTGTCTGTCCATCAATCTGTGGATGATGTGATGAACTAAACTTCAAATCTGTCTTCAACTTCTTCCACAATGTACGCCAGAAATATCCAACAAACTTAGTGTCCCGATCTGAAACTATGGTCGTTGGCAAACCATGAAGTCTCACTACTTCTCTGAAAAACAATTCTGCTACATGAACAGCATCATTAGTCTTCTTGCAGGGAATAAAATGTGCCATCTTTGAAAATCTATCAACTACCACAAAAATTGAATCATGTCCCCGCTGTGTCCTCGGTAAACCAAGAACAAAGTCCATGCTGATATCCTCCCAAGGCTTCTCTGGTACAGATAATGGCTGATACAACCCTGTATTCTACTTCACTCCTTTTGCCATCTGACATACTCTACAACTCTGTACAAACTTTTTCACATCTTGCTGCAACTGTGGCCAATAATAATTCTCACTAACCAAACCAAGGGTTTTGTCACGACCAAAATGTCTAGCCAATCCTCCGCTATGCTTCTCCTTGATGAGATTCTCCCTCATAGAACTTCGTGGAATGCACAACTGACTTCCTCTGAATAGCATATCATCCTAGATGATGAAATCCAACCATTTCGTCCTGTCTAGAGTAACAGGTTCTGTACAAGCTTTCCAAGCTTCACCAAAATCAGGATCCTCTGGATATAAATTCTTGAGTTCCTTGAACCCAACCACCTCAATCTGCATTTATGTTAGCAATAGTTGTCTTCTGCTAAGAGCATCTGCAACCCTATTAGACTTTCCACTCCTGTGTTTCAAAACAAATGTATAACTCTGCAAAAACTCAACCCATTTCAAATGCCTTTGATTCAATTTTCCTTGACTATTCAAATATTGCAAAGCTTGATGATTAGTATACAAAACAAACTCCTTAGGAAGTAGATAATGTCTCCACTTCTTTAATGCCTGAACTATAGCATAAAATTCTTGATCATAAACATAATATTTCTTCTTGGCATCATTTAACTTCTCACTGAAACAAGCAACAGGTTTACCTTCTTGGCTCATAACAGCTCCTATTGCAGTACCACTAGCATCACAATCTACTTGAAACACCTTATTGAAATCTGGAAGTGCTAAAACAGGTTATTCTGTAACTTTTTGTTTCAATAATTGAAAACTCTTTTCTGCTCCTTTAGTCCACTTAAACTCTTTTCTATCCCCTCTCATTGTTTCAGTCAAGGGTCCACAAATACTGCTAAAATTTCTGATAAACTTTTTGTAAAAGCTAGCTAGACCATGAAAAGATCTTACCTCAGTAGCACTCCTTGGAGTAGGCCATTCAAGGATAGTCTGTACCTTCTCTAGGTCCATTTTTAGACCTTCTGCTGAAACTACAAATCCCAAATACACTAACTCTTTCTTCACAAAACTGCACTTCTTCAAATTAATCAACAATTTCTCTTCTCTCAATTTCTCTTCTCTCAACTTCTCAAATACCATATGTTCACTATGCATTTGTGATGTACGATAGAGCTAGTTACCATAAATTTGTGATAAGTGGTAAAGATTGTCATTGTGTATTTGTGATGTATAGGATTGCTAGTCCTTGCTAATATTTAGGTTTCTGATGGCTAGATAGAGTTGGCTTGTTTTCCATGCATATCGAACAAGAACTTCAGAAAAAGGAAACAACACTTAGGAATTATTCATAATGTATAAAAGGTAAACGTTGTGCAGAGGAAAACTCCTTTAACTTGAACGCTAAAGTGTGAAGCTAATTTGGAATATTGTGGAGACAAGTGCTAAGTTACATCCAAATCCTTCATGATGCATAACTTAAACTAAGCCTTCAATGGTCCCATGCTAGGTCGAAAAGAAATAGCACGCCCTCTTTATCAACTTACCTGGTCCTATTTTAAAGTTCTCCCTGCTGATCAGTAACTTTAATAAACATTGAATAGTCAAATAAGACATGGAGGTGGGGGCAGGGCGGGGGAAGGTTTGGCACGCATTTGTGAATTTCCCTCGTGAACATTTTCCTAGTAACATATAATAGTAACTTTACTAAACAAGCATTCTATCTCAGGTAAAGAGAATTATTTAACTGCACACATGTAAAATCTGGATGTGTAAATTTGGTCAACCAGAGCAGAGTTCTTGGAACAAAACACTTAATAATTATTATTGTGGGAACTTCTTTATATACAACACATGATGCAACAGGTGTGAACTCTAAAGCTGAAAAAGAATCTTGAATAATACTGCATGCCCTCATTGAAGTTGCCAACACAGACTCCTCACAAATGAGGAAAGCAGGAGCTCGTTAGCTGCTATTTCTGTCTTGCAGAGGCTTTGCTTCTAATGTTGTCACTACCATTGCAGTGCTTCTTTGTACTTCTATCAAAAGCTGACTAACATTCGTATTCCAATTTTATTGATCAGTACATGAATTAGAGCTCATGATCTATGCTTCGCATGTGGGTATTAATCTTGAGAGAAACCACAAAAAGAATAGGTAGTATTAAGTTCTAACTATAATATTCAAACCAACCCCAAAATAATTTATGTTCTAAAGGTTTCAAATGAAGAGAAAAAGAAAATACCCAGCATGTGCAAGTATTTGCACTAGTGTACAAAGGACTAGTATAAATGCATATACCAACATGTAATTTATAGCTTTCGAGAATTAACGACGAGGTAACTAATAAAAACATATCTAAATTGGTTTACATAGGATTCAAACCTGATTAATTTCTTTTTAAACCCAACATATAGCATGGACAGTTCTTATCGATAAGAAAACTTAAGGGGAAAACAATAACTAGATCTGAAATTAACAAATAACTGATTGGAAGAAACCACAATCCAACAGTCTTGTGTGCAATAGTTTCTCAAATGTACACCTAAGTATCTAAAATCACTTTTATTCACTCAGCTAACCATACAGATTAGTGGTAACAAGAAGGAAGACAAAATTGCATGATAACCCTATGTGCCTGAGCCTTTACATAGCATTTCACTTGATAAATCTCACAATTAACAGAAGTACATTGTAAGAGAGCCAGCAAATGAAATCAAATTTGTATATTCCATTTCAGGTTATAGAGGAGCTCGTTGAAAGCCTTTATCTCCAAGCTTTTTATGCTTTGTCCATGTAATCTTGATGGGACTGATGTTTTTTACCTGTCAAATGGATAAATAGATCATTGTAAATGAATACTGAAATCTCCTGTTGTTGTTTGGCCATATATGATCATTTCAGCAACTGGGAATTAACTTCATTATGAAGTTTATTAAAAATTTGTACATGAACCAAGCAAGACAGCTTGAGAAAATCCAGAAAATTGCCCAAGAATAAAAAGCAATTTCAAAATGTAGGATAATATTAACAAAGAAGAAAAATATAAACCCTATCAACATTTGAAGCAACTATTTATCATGGTGTTCAACCTCTGGCATGCGGATATCATTATGGAATAGGGGGGAAATAGGACTGAGGTATTGAGTTCCAATATTACAAAGGTTAAAATGTTATGAAAGTAACTAATATTTAAAATTTTCCCCTACAACAACAAGAATGATCTCAGGAGTAAGACTAGAATCAACACAGGTACCAATCAAGTTATAAATGGGCAATTCTAGTGGAAAGAAAGAAACTTCAACAGAACCTCCAAAACAGTCCAAGACTGGTCAGTGCTAGTCATATAAGCAGAGGGAGTAAAGCTGATGACGTTCACTCATACTGAAATCCAGCATTGTAAATATCCTCCTTTATTGCAAATATCCACATGTAAAATACCTAATCGATGTGCATTTTTTATCCGATAGTGGAAACGGTCGCTTGAATTACAGAGGTTCTTTTTGAAATGCTTCATTGAGCCTTTGTAGAAATGTGAGGCTGCCTTGGAGTTCAGGACTGTTCAATGAATTTATTCCTGCAATTTAATACTCAATTGGTATTTGTAGTTCTGAGCAATAAGTAATATTTCAGACTCAGCTTTGATTCAAGTTCTTTAGTTTTTGGGATATGAGGGCAAATCAGAGATTGAAGATTGCAAATATGGAGGGAGTAGACTTCTACCTTTGTTTCTCTTTAGTTCTGAGTTTTGTATATAAGCAGTGCACCTTTTCCTTGTCCCTTATTCAGTTTACTGATCATTTCATGAGGAAACATTAGAGTTAATGTGTGTAGCTTTCCCAAGGCACTCCAAACTGATTTCAAGGTCAGAAAATGTAATCATGCTTAATTGTGACTTCTATAATCTTAGCGGCAGTTGAAGCTCAATTAATGTTCTGAAAATCAGATATTCTAAGTTTTTCAAGATTGATTTTTGTCATGGTTTCATTGTCGTTATGCTATGAATCTTTATACACAAGTTTGGAGTTTTAAATGCATTAAACTAAACCGTATACACAAGAAAGGCAACCCTGCGAGTTCTTCACAGCAAGTGGTTGAAGAGTTAGTGTTTGATAGAAGTGTCTGAAGCAAATTGTAAACCTAGGCAAGGGTTTTTACAGAGGCGAGGAATAAAAAATGTCAATACAAACTATGCAACCTAGTATTTCTTTCCCTACCCAAACCATACATAATGGATTCACAGGGAAAAGGGTTCTACCAAGTAAAGAAAAGGGCTACTAGTGTCCCCAAAATGTTTAAATCTCAATCATGAGAGGTGTCCAAATCTTATATTGCTAAATTTTTCTTTGCCCATGCTGTATCATTTCATGTGGCACATTCTCTCCCCAATTCAAACTGTTGGAATTGTTTGCCATTGATGCCAAGATAGGTTACTATTGCTGTCAAAATATTATTGTCATTTATGCAATGATGAAATCAATAAATACTAAGAGCAGAAAACAGAAATTGTTTGATTCACAAATGATAACAGTACAATGCTTGGAGACAACATCAATTGTAATAAAAGGAATATTGAGCAACGGTTGTAAGAAAAGGAAATAGCAATTTCTTTAAGGAAGACAATGTTCATTAAGAAGAAAGTCAACGAAGTAAACAAAAGAACAAATACTGAATATTTAACATTGTCATGTCGACTCTGTGTATTTCTGATTTCTCTGTACAGGAATATCAAGAGGAAATAAGTTTTGGAGTTTTGGAGGAAATAAGTAACTATGATTCATATCCTTTGACGTGACTTTCACAGCGATTCATTTTTGTCTACCCAAGAACATATATGATATGCTTTAGAGATTAAAGGAACACATGAATCAGTTCTGCCACAACAGCATTCAGTTTGTTTTGTTTTATACACTTCTTCTTTATTGTATTTACACGTCATATAGAAGGGTCGATGATTTGTTTGAGGAGGTATAACAAACATGAGCAAACCAGTTGGTTAGTTTTCTAACTGTTCCTGCGCCCGATGGAGATAGAGGAGTGTGGTGGATGTGAATGAAAATATCACGAAGGTGATAAAGCATCATACAAAGTATTTAAAAGAACTTTTATTGAGTGGTGTGTGAAGGATAAGAAGTTAAGTTATACATTGACGGCATTCAATATGTGCATTGGAGTTAATAGAGAGATTTCAAAGGTACACTTGTTGGAGTTAATAGAGAGATTTCAAAGGTACACTTGCATATATATTCTTTCTGACTATATATAGATAGCAGAAGACGCATGTTTATTTTTCAGATTGGAATCAATTTGCAGAAATTATATTCTTATTATGTTGGTTAAATTTAGTTTACAAAGAGGTTATTGGCATTTCAGATTGAAGTCATTTTGCAGAGAGATAATCAGAATTATGTTGTTGTATCAGATTCCCAGTTTATTCACATTTGAAAAAGGAAATTACAAAGTTGTAACTATCTGTAAATCATGTACATTATGAGTTGGTGCTCAGATTATTGACGAGTTGGTGCTCATATATAGGGGTTTGGTGAATCCTTAGGTTGGTGCCCTTAAACATTGTAATTGGATTTATTCCTGAGGTTAGGTTAGGACAGTAGATTCTAGCATCATTTCTGACCATGGTTTTCCCATTGTGGGTCTCCACATCAACTCTTGTGCACTATCTTTATTGTGGGGTGTTTCTTTTTAGTTTTCAATTTAATGCTTTCATTTCAATTTTCAATTAAAAGTAATTAATCAAAAGATTTAATTGAATAATATTTTAATATTTATTTACTACTGATTCACCCCCTCCCCCTCAGTAGTAAATT